>PVHT021183705.1:24198760-24480752 GCA_004024745.2 Catagonus wagneri | reverse complement strand
CAGTATCTGTTCTGCAAAGAAGTTCATGGTGTCCTTTTCTTAGTTTCCACATGTAAGTGGTAGCATTGGATGTTGCTGTCTCATTGTCTGACTGACTTCACTTAGTATGATAATTTCTAGGTCCATCTATGTTTCTGTAAATGTTGTTATTTAATTCCTTTTAATGACTGAGTAATATTCCATTGTGTATATGTACCAGATCTTCCCTATCCACTGCTCTGTCGACAGACATTTAGGTTGTTTCCATGTCTTAGCTATTGTGTAGAGTGCTGCAATGAACACTGGAGTACACGTGTCTTTTCGAGTCATGGTTTTCTCTGGATACATGCCCAGGAGTGGGATTGTCCTAGCCTCAGCAATCAGAGAAGTAAAAGAAATAAAAGGAATCCAAATTGGAAAGGAAGTAAAACTATCACTATTTGCATAGGACATGATACTATACCTAGTGAATCCTAAAGACTCTACCAGAAAACTGTTAGAGCTCATCAATGAATTTGGCAAAGTCGCAGGATACAAAATTAATACACAAAAATCAACTGCATTTCTATATACTAACAATGAAAGATCAGAAAGAGAAATTAGGGAAGCAATCCCGTTTACCATCACATCAAAAAGAATCAAATACTTAGGAATAAACCTACCTAAAGAGACAAAAGACCTGTACTCTAAAACCCGTCAAGACGCTGATGAAAGAAATCAAGGATGACATGAACAGATGGAAAGACATACCATGCTCTTGGACTGGAAGAGTCAATATTATCAAAATGACTATACTACCCAAGGCAATCTACACATTCAATGCAATCCCTATCAAATTACCAAGGACATTTTTCACAGAACTAGAACAAACTATTTTAATGTTTGTTTGGAAATACAAAAGACCCAGAATAGCCAAAGACATCCTGAAAAAGAAAAATGGAGCTGGACAAATCAGGCTCCTTGACTTCAGACTATACTACAAAGCTACAGTCATCAAAACCGTATGGTTCTGGCATAAGGACAGAAATATAGATCAGTGGAACAGGATAGAAAGCCCAGAATTAAAGCCACGCACCTATAGTCAACTAATCTATGACAAAGGAGGCAAGAATATACAATGGAGAAAAGACAGCCTGTTCAATAAGTGGTGCTGGAAAAACTGGACAGCTACATGTAAAAAAAAGTGAAATTACAACACTTCCTAACACCAGGCACAAAAATAAACTCAAGATGGATTAAAGACCTAGATATAAGACCAGATACTATAAAACTCTTAGAGGAAAACACAGGCCAAACAAAAACGAAAAGACAACCCACAGAATGGGAGAAAATATTTGCAAATGATGTGACGGACAAGGGATTAATCTCCAAAATTTACAAACAGCTCCTACAGCTCAATAACAAAAAAACAAACAACCCCATCCAAAAATGGGCAGAAGATCTAAACAGACAGTTCTCCAAAGAAGACATACAGATGGCCAAAAAACACATGAGAAGATGTTCAACATCACTCATTATTGGAGAAATGAAAATCAAAAGCACTATGAGATATCACCTTACACAAGCCAGAATGGCCATCATCAAAAAGTCTACAAACAATAAGTGCTGGAGAGGGTGTGGAGAAAAAGGATCCCTATTACACTGTTGGTGGGAATGCAAATTGGTCTTGGAAGTTTAGTCCAATGCTTTTGTCCCAGAAGTCGATGATCTTCTTGCAGCCTGAGTGTTGATGTTCAAAATTAAGTGCTGGCAGTAGAGAAAATCCTGTCCATTCCTCTGATAGAATGTTTTTTCTCGGATGATGGTCAAGGGACAGCTTGTGGTGGATTGACCTAATATGCTCATTAAAATGCAGATTCTCAGGCCCCACTTTTAAACCCTTGCTCTGAATCTAGCCTCTGGAATCTCCATTTTATCCCTCTCTCCAAGTGAACAGTACATATCCCACTTAGAAAGTGTTTTTCAAAACCAAGAATCAAGTTAGTGGAGTTGTAGGGTTGTGCTTTGAGGCATAACCCAGAGGCCCCTTACCAAAAACCCTTTTCTTTCTCCACAGTACTTGACATCTAGAGTTAAGGAACACTTCCAACCAGCAAAGACATTGCCCCCTCCAGGCACCTTTAAAAAATGCATACACCACACACTAAATGAGATAATATATTTAAGTGTGCTTTGAAAGCTGTAAGGCATTATTAAAATACTTTGTAACTGTAAAACGCTATAAGGATATTAGTCATTACTAAAATAATGCCTCTAGTTTTTATTAGCACTGTAGCATAATTGAGGTTATGGCTTTTATCTATGTCCATTTAGATGTACTTACTAAGAAATTCTTTTCAAGAGACTAGAGTCCCTATTCTGTGAACAGTGTATTTATGCACAAGGATATAAAGGACAGTAGGTGTGGATTGTTGTTGTAGTGCTTAATTATCTCTTAAGTAATAGAATTGTACATCCAAACTCATTGCTGTGTGACTTTGGCGGTGCCTTTCAACTGTATGCAGTAGGTATTTTCTCACCCTAGCTGTGGGCTCATCTGTCTGACTTGCGTAGACAAGTTTAGCAGATGTGGCATGAGAAGAAGTTTTTAAAGTGCCCGCCTGCCTGGGGTGTGCATCTTCTGCCTCTGTAATCTCATGATGGCCCCCTCATTCCAGGCTCCACAATGGACACATGAAACATACCTAAGCCCACACCTCTGTGAGGAACCCAGCTTTCTCCCCTGATTCCTAGTGTGGAGCAGAGCCTCCCGTGGAGCCCAGCTGTCCCCCAGATATAGGAGCAAAATATATAACTGTTGTCGTAAGTTTTGCATTTTAGCATGATTTATTAGGCAGCAAGAGCTGAGTGATACAGTAGTGTAAAAAGAAGTTGAGACAAGTTGGCAAGTGTCTGATACAAGGGACAATGGTGAAATGCCACAAGAGAGGTACCACCTGAGATAGAGGGGCCAGAGGAGATGGCATCAGTAAAGCCTTCAGAGAGGAACATTGACAGAGGAGAGTTTAGTTCCATAGGCAGACCTATGTGTGCAGTCCTGGGCCTTCTGCTGGTACATAATGGTGGGCATTTCAGGTAGAAGAAGGAGCAGAAAGGGAGCCTCAAAAGCATGGGGTGTGTTAGAAAATTTTTCACGGTTCAGTCTGTCAGGAAGTTCAAGTTCTATGCTCATGGGAGAAGAGATGCCGATAAGGCTGGAAAAGAAGATTAAAGTGATAACTTAGAGGTTTTAAATGCCAAGTTGAAGATTTTGAAGTTAATACACTTAAAGGACTGGGCAGGCTCAAGACCAGCCTTTAGGAAAGTCATTCTTGCAGTGGGATAAAGGGCAAATCATCAAAGGAAGGACTGGGGACCAGGTGGCCTATTAAAAGGCTATTACTGGGGCAGCAAATATAGGAAAGAGGAGATGGAACTTCAGAAAATTCTAGAAAATGTGCTTTGTGATAAAAAAAGTAGAACACCTTGAAAAGTAGAAGATGAATCTAAATCCTCCCATCCTAAAATGTTGTTTCTTGCCTTTATAATATTTAAAAACTCAAGTTCTACCTGAAAATAAATTAACAAGGTGTAGTGACCACAGATTCAAAGAGGGTTTAAATTCAGCATGGTGTTTATACAGTCGATGGGCAGTTATGCTCTGAACTGAGGTGTAAGTTCCCCCAGTGTAAAAAGGCAGTGCAACAGTGTTCTCTGAGTAGTTCTGTGTTTACTTGTTTTTTTGTGTGTGGATTTTTTGTGGGGTGGGTGGATGTCTGAGGCAGTTCTCCTTTGGTAAGTAGACTTCGTCATAGGGGTTTTCGTGCAGGGGGTTTGCTGGAGCTCAGGAATAATACCCACTTTGAGAGGTGAGGGGACAAGCATCGGGCAGGGAAGGAATGAACTGTGATGCAGTTGCACTGGCTGATCCCATGAGAGCTGTGTATCTGGGATGGCCCTTCAGATATGTCCCACCTTGAGCCAAGGGATTAAGCCTTCCTACCTCCACACTGAGCATAAGATGTGGACTATCACTGGGCAAGGGGTGTGAACTTGGTGAGGTTCTGTCACCAGCTGTGGAAAATTCCAGAGAGCGGCTCAGCTGGGAATCATCAGCCATTCACACTTCTGACACTTGAGGATGAGTGCCTAGAAGAGAGGGGTCCAGACAGCACCTCACTGTATCCAGTACAGCAGAGACAGAGAGGTTTTAGTCCTAATCCTGTCCTTGTTCCTAAGAGGGAAATGTAATGATAAATAATAAGGCAATAATCAACAACATTATAAATTAAGTAAGTAACAATGATAATTACAAATTATCATTTATTGAGGACTTAGGTTAGTCTAAGCAGTGTGCTAGGTTCAGAGCTCCCATCGCTACAATTACCTTTTAACAACTGTGGGGGCAGAAGAGTGAAAAGAGTGCACTGGCCAAAGGTCGGGGGTTGGCTGTAGATGGCCAAGGATGGAATCCTGGTTGTGCTGCTTTTTGACTGTTCTTAGATACTCAGGGCCTCAATATCTTCATTTGTAAAATGAGACTAGCACCCATAGTCTGTCCCATAGCTCTTGGGTGAGTGTTATGAACTGGGAAATAGGGGCTGGTCTTTCTGAGTTGAAAGCCCACACTAAGTTTAATTTTTGGTGTTTGTAGGAGGGTAGGCCAGAGAGAAGGGGCCACAACAGGGACCCTGTTCAGGGAGACTGTGCTTGGTGTTTTGAGAGTGGGAGGGTCAGAGCTAAAAGTGCAGTGAAGGAGGGTGGTGTGATGGGCAGGAGGGTGAGCTAGACAGCTCACAGGGTCCACTGCCTTTCTTCCAAAATCCCTGCTGCACAATGAAAATAACCTAGGGAGGAATCAACACTTGATTCCTTTGCTCTGAACCCCACCCCTGGTGCTTTGTCTGAGGACACCTATGCTCTTTAACTTTTGTCCATGCCTGGGACTGTGTCTATTTAGATGCTTCCATTCAGTCCCACCTCAGTACCAGGCCAGGCTCCATCGGACACTTTTTGTGGGTGATGATGGCCTTTTAGGCTCAGAACTCTACCCCGAGTATAGAAAGTCTTGTCACTCCAGGTGTGATTGCTGGACTGGAAAGTGGGTGAGACCGGAGAGAAACAGCTGCGGGAGGAGGTGGCCATGGAGAAATATTACTGTCGTATGTTGTTAATCACTAATTGCTGAATGATTTTATTATATGACAGCCATAAAATATCACTGGAGGTTTTATAGCCAGCTCTCACTTTAAGAAAACAATTTCTTATGTCAAAATGACTATTAAATTAAGTGATTCCATATTAAACATCCTGTGGACTCCAGATGATTGATGGGGCAGTGCAGTGAATAAGAACCTTTCCTTCCGGCGGCACAGAGGAAACCAGCGGCTGTTTCTGGAACAGCCATTGACCTTGGGAACCTAGGAGAGACATGCCAGTTTCGAAGAGACACCTGAACAATTACAGCAGAAAGGAAGTCTTGAGAAAACAGACTTAATTTACAGATAAGGAAACAAGTGAGAGGCAAAGTGACTCACCTGGAATCACGGGGTGTAGACAATAGCTTGGCACTGTATATATGATGCTGCTGTTACTAGCAATTATGTATTTTCCCATTATTCCCACCTGTCCTTACTGTCCCTATTTTATAAATGGCAAATGGGATCTTGGAAAACTCTTTTGTATGTTAACTGCTGGAATTCCCTGGTGGTCTAGCAGGTTAAGGATCTGGCTTTGTCACTGTTGTGGCTTCACTTTGATCCCAGAAACATCCACATGCTGTGGGCACAGTGGAGATTAAAAAAAAAAAAAAAAAGCCACTGCTGAGATAAGGTGTGACACTTTCCAATAATACCTGTTTGCATTTTGCTCTAAATTTGCTTTTCCATGGTCTAGGGAGTGGTAGACCCAATAATAGGACCAAATCTTGTTTTGGCCTGGCTGTGCATTTCCACTGATGCAATCACAATTCCATACTTAAAGAACCGTGGGGACAGTGAATATATACCAGCCACAGGCCCTTCCTTCAAAGAGTTTATAATCCAGCTGGGAGACGTGATCATAAGATGTCTAATACCCGACGGCTCACCTGTGTGATACAGATAATTTGTGTCATAGGAAAAGGAAGGTTGGGGTGAGTCCCCCAGGTTGTGGCACTTGAGCTCCATGGGGCAAGGTGAGACCTAGTCAAGCCTAAAGAGGTGAGCTTTCCAGCCAGAGCAGCAGCAGAAGGCAGAGGTTCAGAGAAACAGGTAAGTATGATGTTTTGAAGGTGCTGAGGAGTGCAGACTCTCTGATGCATGCTGAGTAAACCCAGGCAATCTTAGATGGGATCTGATTATAATGGGCTTAAAATCCAGGCAGAGGAGTTGAAACTCCTGAATCTCATGTTGTCTTAATGTTTGTCTTTGCTGATTTTTCTCATCAGCTGACCCCTTGTACTTCTCTCTTTCCCCCATGTATTGTATAAGATTCCTCTAGGCAGAGATCCTGCCAGATTATCCTGGTGCTCACTGTCTCAAGACATGCAGTGTTACATACAGAAATGACAGGGAGGAAAGAAGGAAGAAAAGATGAAAGGTGGGAGGAAACAGGAAGGGAAATCAGGAAAAAGGGAGGAAGGGAGAAACAACCTGCCAGCTGCATTGATAAAATGCCATGTGAAACAGGCCTGGAGAAGTTGCTAGGTGTGAGGAGCTAAGCTGCCCTGGAGAAATCTTTAGGCCCAGCCAGACCCAGCTCTAGTCCTGGTGTCCTCACCAGGCATACTGCTAGTTTCCCTTGTCCCTGCAGGTGGCCCCAGAGAGCTACCCTAACATCGCTTCTCTACTCATTAATTAAATCTTTCAACAAATGTGTTCAGCATCTGCTAGGGGGCAGGCACTGTGCTAGGTACCAGGCTATGATGGCATGCAAAACAGACATGGTCTCTGCCCCTTTAGCCTTTACAGCCCAGCAGGGAAAAAGAAAAAGATGATAATGAAATAATCAGACAAAAGTGTAGTTGCTACCAATGATTAAATTAGTGAAAAATGAGTAAAAGTTGCCATGTGAGGGTAAAACTTGGGGACCCAGCCTAGTTTGGGAATCTGAAAGGCCTGCATTAATAATGTATATATAACAGGGAACCTGGCATAGTCAGACAGATATACTTAATAAAACCAAACTATGTAGGGTACAGGTAATGAGGAGTCTTTGTGCAGGGGGCCCATCTTTCTTAATCTTTCTTGAGTGACTATGAAGACATTCAGTAGTTGTGGCTAGTATTAGCAATGCTAATCCTAACCTAAATCTCCTGTTAAGAAATTATAACTGGTTAGTTTCCCCTTCTCTTACACTTCAGATTCCTTACCTAAATTTAGAATAAGTTTGTAGCAGCATCATCTCTACTCAGAATATAGTCCAGGGACCAATGCTGGTCCACAAACTGCTACTGGTTTGTGACGAAATAAGTTTAGATAAGTGCATCCATTGAAAATCTTTAGAAATTTGACATTCTATGATATTTTAAATTGCACTTACAAAAATATTAGTGTGTAACAGTTTGGGAAAATATGTTCAGTATTAAGTTGATTGAAAACCAACTGGATGAGATGACCTCTGAGAACTTTTCCAGCACTTATGAAGAGGCTTTGATTCTGTTGAGATGTGGTAGAAACTTCTAGACCAGTGTTATTAAATATTCAGTGTGAGTTCTAAAGCCTGGAATTGAGTAATTATGAATGAGAAGATATTGTTCTAGAAAGGACTTTTCTTCACCCTGGGTCTCTGAGACATTAGTCAGGTCAACTCTGATGCAAAGCAACACAGAAGACATGGTATCATTGGAGTCAGAAGTTGGCAGTCTAAGAAGACAGTTTCAACCCTTTTCTAGCAGGACCTCTGATCTCCAAGCCAGGCCTAGCTCAGAGCATCTTCATAGAGGAGGTCAGAAGTAAAAATAAGAAAAATCCAATAAACTCAAATGACTATATATACATATATATATGATATACATATATATTTGATGTTTGTTCTTTCTTAATCCATTTCACTCCCATCAAATTGCTCAAGAACCACTTTGATTTATAAATGGAATTTAGGAAGTGAGTAGTGTGAAATGTAAGCAATTTAAACTTTGAAAAGTAGCTCCCATGAAGCAAAGTAAAGGTACTTAAAGGATTTCTATTTCCCAAGACCGTAGAAACAATGAATTAGAGTGTCTCTGTTTAACTACTGTTATGAATGGTCCTCTGGGTAAACATTGTGCTCTATAAAAAGCTAATACTAAGAAAAGGTTTTTTTAAAAATTAGTATTCACTCATGGAACAATCCATGGCTGACATTTTGTGACCATGTTGTGCCAAAGACCTGCATTAATACTGAGAAGAAGCTTCTCCCCTGTCCTGTCTGCACTGAAATCTTTCCCTTTGAGCATTAATTCCTTGGCTGTCTCTTCCCCAGTGTTCATGGTTGGAGGATCTATTCTAGACCTGTGGTCATGCTAAAAAAGAGTGGCCTTGAAGAGGTGGAGGTGGATGGAGAAGTCTTTGAGTTTAGAGGTGAAAAGAGCTGGTTTAGGAAGAGTCAGAGATAAATTAAGGACAGACTGGGACTGCCATCTCACTGGCCATAGAAGGCTGCGTTTTTTCTTGCCAGGAGTGGAGCTGGAGTGGGGTTGTGTATTTGCCACATTGCATTTGGATAGTTACACCTAGAGATCTAAATGGACATGTCATCATTGACTGCCATCTACTTGGTAGGCACCACTGCATGTTACTCCATTCTTGAAAGAAGAGAGTCATAATGGCTTGACACCAGCCATGACCTGCTTCTTTCCACTCCTTTTATTTGATTAGCCAAACAGTCCCTGCTTTTGCCACCTAGAGTTTTCTAATCGGCTGTCCTCCTGTTCCTGATGTGGGCTTGTCCAAATCTTTACTGCATCTTCGCCACTCACCTTATCCCCGCCCTTCCCTGTCCCTTATTTTCAGTAGTCATCGAGTCTTTTGTCTCAAGAAAAATTAGAGACTACACCATATAAACACATCCTACTCTCCTTTGCCCCTCTCTCCACAAAGTTTTCTCTTTCTTGATGTTTCTCTGGTGTGTTGGAAGAGTAGCTGTAACTTCTTAATGAATTTAAATTTCAGGTGCACCTTTAATCCTGTCTCTTTTAACCTTTTAGGAACTTTGCTTTATTAGTTACTCTCTGGGCCCAGTATCTTCAAACTCTTTATTCCCTTGTAGCTACTAAAATAAATCACTAATTCTCCTCCATCCTTTAAGAGAAAAAGGCAACAAAACTTTTTTTTCACTCAGGTGATTTCTCTATTTGTCTCCTTTCTTCATTGCCAAATGTTTTGAAATTATGCCTAATGGATGTGCTTCCTCACCTCCAAACCACCTTTAAACCCGCTCAGTCTGGTTCCTGCACCACTGCTCCTTGGACTATGATCATCCGGGAACCCGTCATGTTGACTCCCGTGCTCTCTTTTCCTTCCTCCTTCTTCCCAACTTCAGCAGTTTTCACTGGTGTCTGTTTCCTTCCAGAGACTCTGTCCTTCCTTGGCCGCTGTGATTTTCTTCTGTTTTTCTATCCTCCTGACCGTTCATTTTTGCATTTTCATTGGCTCCTCTTGACCTGGGGATGCCATAGATGTCAAGGATGTTCTCACCATTTTCCAGTTTGCTCTTAAAAAGATTTGTTTTTGGAGTTCCCATTGTGACTCAGCAGAAATGAATCTGACTAGTGTCCATGAGAACACAGGTTTGATCCCTGGCCTCACTCAGTGGGTTAAGGATCTGGCATTGCCATGAGCTGTGGTGTGTGTTGCGTATGCAGCTCAGATCCTACATTGCTGTGGCTATAGCTCTGATTCAAGCCCTAGCCTAGGAGCCTCTGTATGCTGTGGGTATGGCCTTAAAAAGACCAAAAAAAAAAAAAAAAGGTTTGTTTTCCCAGAAAATCATAACCCATTATCATCATGACTGTTCATACCTGTAAAGATCACCAAATCCTTGCCCTCTTCTGATCTTGCCAGAATCCCCCACTTACCATGCCCCATGGCCCACTGGACATCTCTACCCTGATTTGTTCAGATACTGCTGTGTAGCTCTACTCAGGTATTTCTCATCAACCTCAAAGACCAAACTCTCCATGAAAGAACATATTGCATTCCTCAAGTGCACACAAATGCGTCTCCTCCTTCCCCTAAATTGGCTAAATTATTCCTCCTGAGCTCTCACATCATCTCGGTGAACAATCTTGCCAGTCATCTACTTGTCCAACCTGGAAATCTCAAGTCACCCTAGACCCCCTTCTTTCATTCTCTCAGCCACCACACCCATTTGATCCCCATGCCAGTTTATGACACCTACTAGACATGTTTTTGGATGCATCTTTATCATCCCTACTGACATTAAAAAAAAAAAATCATATCTTCATTATCTTTTGCCTGAAACAGCTTCCATTCTGTCCTCTCTGCCTTCAGTTTTGCTACCCTTGAGTCAATCTTTTATACTGCCTTTTATGTTTTCTAAAATGCAGACCAAATGATGTTATCCTTTGGTTAAACAACTTCTGTTGAAATCAAGAGAGATTTATAAAATAATTTTAAATGAAAGCGTAATGACCCACTTGTGAGTCATGATTACATGCGAAGTGTGTCACCAAATTTTTGCAGCCAATAAAGGAGTCATGTTGACGAGTTATAGCTCCTCCTTTTTTTTTTTTTGGCAAATTTGAGGCAATTCAAGGTTATCAGTCAAATGACGTTATTCTTATATCCTTGCATTCCTAAATGAACAGAAATCAGTTGAGCGACAGCTAATATGTCCCCAGTCTTTTCTCTCTTACTGACCGTAGTAATCTGCCTTTTTGGACCAACCACAAAGAGATAGAGTGAATGCAAATCATTGTTGGGCAGTATTTCACAAAAGATTATTTGAGATTTTCTCAAGACTTTGGCAGGCACAGCAACTGTATCTTAATCTCAGCAGCATCACTATAGATTTTTCAGGGAATCCAGATTGAGAAAAAGTAGTCTAGAGATTAAATTCCGAACCCTGTAGCATGGCATAGAGTGTCCTCTCACACCAAACACCTGAAACTTCTTTACAAACTCATACTCACTTACTAATCCTCACCTCCCCACCCACATCAACACCCATCTCCCTTTTGCATACATGCTCTGATATCATTTACCTGTGGGTCTTCCATCATGCCTTCCCTTTTCCAGGAGAACAAAAACAGGGCATTGACATTCCAGGCAAACTACGTAATATCTTTCAAAGTTCTGCCCAAAAGTTACCCTGCTTTTGAAACTGCCTGAACTCTCCCCCAAATGTTCAGAGTTTTTCAGTTGTCCATGTTTCCTGAGATAGACATCTTGACTCCTCCAGTAGAAGCTCTAATATTTGGGGCCATTTTTATAAGCCTCAGTGTCTTCATCAGCCTAATGATGATAAGCATGCTATTCTCTTCCTTATAGAGTTACTTTGGAGAGGAGTCAGGTAATTAACCATGCCTGGGGCGGGGTGGGGGGGGTCTTCTGTAATTCTTTGCCAGGTTCAGGTCGGTTCATATCTGCAGCTCGTTCAGACAGTGCATGGTAATACCACACTCACCTGGGGTCAACCCCACTTTGCATCTCTCCAGAGCACCTAAACTGTGGAGTAAATTAATTTACAGCATGTTAGATGTTGTCTCAAGGTAATGCTCTGTGATATTTTCCAGCAGGGAGGCTTTGAAATGCCATCCCTCCTGTAATTAATACCTTATCCTGTGCTGCACTCATCAGCAGATGGATTTTTCCTTGCACATTTGGACTTGACAGAGGTCAGCCATCATCTTTCTCCACGTGTCCTTGTGTGCTCCTGGCAAGCTGGCCTCTTTCTGTTCCTTCTTTCCCAGTCCTCCTCATCCTACCCACCCTGCCTCCTAGTCTAGCCAGATCCTTAGCTCACTGGCTAAAAGTAATTATGATATCAGGCTGGAGGTTTGAGGCTTGGAAGGACTCCACTGTCTGTTTAGATTTCATTTCTTACCAGAGTCATTGAACCATCACAGTATCAAACATGCCACATTTACTTCTAGATAATGGAGGATGCAGAAATTGAGCCCTTCCCAGCCTTCTCTCAGCCCTCAGATTTGTTCCTGTGTTCAGTTCCATTTTAAAAATTTATTGAAAATATAGCTGGGACTAATAGTATGGACATTTATTATTGCATTCATTGCTGTCATCAGCATCTTTGCCTTTCAACTCATTGGACCTATTTCACAGAAGAGGAAACTGAGGTTGAGAGTGGTTAAGTAAGCTGCCCAAATTCACACCATTGCTAAGTGGTGAGCCAGTATCCAACCTAGGCTTACAGCGAAGCTGAGATTCTTAACCAGTTTTTACCATTTCTCTGTATCTAATGGGACTCTCCTTCTAAACTATTTTCAGATTCAGCACCAAAGAGATTTCTGGATCAAACAGACCTGAATCAGAAATACCTGACATCTTCACAGAAAGGGAGAAATCCTAGGTCATTTGTCTAGGCGCTGCTTCCCAGTCTGTGATCAAGGAGCCAAGGAGCTTCATGTCATGTCTTCCAATGGAACCACTGTCCCCAACCCTTTGGAGACCCCTGCATGGGAGGGAGGCAGTTCATTTATTCTCCACAAACCACAAAACCCCCCTTGATAGTTAAACAGGATGATCCCGGCAAAGCTGACAAGATGTTTCCATGTTTGTTAAACAAGAACCATTTGTTTAGCTCAGGAGCATCTGTTGAATAAACAAGATATCTGATGTGCCATTTGCTCATTGGAAATTAACAAACCCTTTAAAAATGGCAATTTGTCAGGAGTTATATGAGGCAGAATTCATTCTCAGCAAGTGAACAAATTGAAACTTCCTTCCCAGGCTTGCTGGAATCCCCCAGAGCTAGTTGTGCAGAAGAAGTTCAGTTTAATTCTGCCATCATTAAGGACAATATGCAGACAATGATGGGGGAAGAGAGGCAAGCATCCTGTTAAGGAAATGAAGAGTCCTGGAGGATGTACACTCCAGAACAATTTGTATGAGCTATTCCTCTTCTGGGCTGTGTTTCTACTCAGTAAATGTACATCCCCTGGAAGGGAAGCAGTTTTTTTTTTTTTTTTCTTCCTCCATGCTGTTTCCAGGAATCATTTGGTAAAACTGTCATCAGCCAGCATTGCCCCTGTATGTGGCTTCCTGCGGGGCAGGAATGAAGAAGGGGAGGCTCTTTAACTTACTTCAGGAATAAAGGAGATAAGGAAAATAATACAAGAAATGAAAAGGCTGTCACTTTTCTCAGGGATGCACCGGCCACTGGATAATATGTCTGAGTATAGTCCTGTTTTTGTTTTGCTTTTTGTCCCGTGAAACACAAATGCTTCATCCTGTTGGTCCATTTTGACTTCACTCTTGAATGAGCACAGTGTGTTGGCACCGGGTGGCCCAAGCAAAATGGACGGTGAATGATAGCTGGCATTTACCAAGTGTAGGTGCCATGCTAAGCACATTACTGGCGTTATTTGGTGATAGGCCACAAAGCTCTTTTGTTACCCGCATCTATAGATGAGGAAACCAAGGCTTCAAAAGAGGTAGAAATGGGATTTAGACCCGCACAGTTGGAGAGCCCATTGACTTGATCATGATGTTGCATTGTCTCAGGTAGTCTTTGCAGGGGCAAGGTCCCTGGGATGCTAGATGTGAAGATGGTGGTGGGGGGAGGGGGGAGCAGGCTCTGAGCTTAGAAGCCCTACCCTGGGTTGAGGCGAAAGTATTTTTGGCAAGATCTTCCTGAGATTCCTGGGAAGTGCTCGCTGGCTTGAGGATGACAAGCTATTCTTGCTGCACTGCAATTCAAACTTTATTTAGAGGGGCTTGCAGGGGAGGGGCAGTTGAGCCAGGCGAGTTCTCAGGCTTTATGTAAGTGGGTCACTATGGGCTCTAGTTAGAAGCTAAGGAATTAGCTGACTCTGGGCCCAGAGCAACTTGCTGTCTCATCTCCTCACATTAGCCCTCTTAGCAATTGATCTTGTAAACTTTCTGAATCAGAGAAATTAAAGATGAAAAAGGGCCTATTAAGTGGTGTTGCTCCAGCCCTGGACTAGGCGGAATAGTTCCCAGGAGAGGATTTCAGAGCATCTGGTTCAGTTTAATTGTAATTGTCCCAGAGGGGCTGACTGCTTGCTCTTCCTCTGGGCAGCCCTTCTCCAGGCCGACAGATGCAGGTGTGAGTAATGTGTCAGAGGAGTACGCAGCCTTGTGCCAGGGTTGTGCATCTTTATCTAAGTCTCAGTTTTCCAGGTCCTGGGAGTTTTCACATGTTGCCTCTGGAATGTACTGGGGTTTAAGAGAAATATTTTTTGGGAAGGCAGATGAAACAGCTCTACTGTAGATAAAATCTGGTGATTTTACCTGTTTCTCCTCTTATCCAGGAGATGTGCCTCTGGCAGTGTCTATGCAGGTAAAAGGGGGGTTGGGGGGGCGTGGGACAATAGCAGGGGTCAAAGACTGATGGTCCTTTGGGAAGATCAGAAACACTCATGGCTGACATGCGTTGACTATTCCTAAGCCTAGAAGTGTCCTACTCTTAACCTACTTTAATTCTCACAACAACACTGAGAGGTAAGGATTATTATTATTTCCTTTGCAGAGATGAGGATTCAAGTCTCAGAGGTGTGTCAAGGTCACTTAATTGCTGGGTGTGGGGATGTGGCCATAGACACCTTGGTCTCTCTGACTGTGAAGTATATGCCCTATCCTACTGCCTTTTTGTGATGGCCTCATTTTCACTATTGTACTAAACAATATGGAAGAGGAAGATGGACAGGCAGGAAGAGACCAGTGCTGACTTTAAATTGAAATGACTAGTTCTCAGGTCAGTCAGGTTATTTTCCTAAACTGGGAAGCCTGGGTGTATGGCATGAGCTCTCTGTGCAGCATCAGGTGCAGAGATCTTGAGGGTGTTGGCAAATCTGTAAGCACTTAGGCTGCGCCTCCTTCCAGGCCTAGGAAAGGGAGTATTTCATTCATATAGCCTCTGCTTAGAGAATGAAGCTTCTGGGCAGAAGGTGTTGAGTGACTGGCCCATTTATAGGAAGTATGACTGGTTAATATTGCTTGGCTATGTTGCCCCTCCCAAGATATCCTTGCTTGTTACTGAAGGAGTTCTTTTTATTCATTCAGTTACTTTCCTTGGCTTTTATTGACTGAGCATATCTGTGGGCTGCTGGTGGTTGATTTTGAGCCCAGAATATTATCTAGGAAGGGCACACCTAAGTGGGGGACTATCTTGGGTCCCGGTACAGGTGTAGAGTGAGAAGGATAAGGCCACTGAATGTAGAAGTCAGAAAGAGAACCAGAGAAAGGGGAGCTGGAAACAGAGATGGGAGTGTGGGGCTCGTCATAGAAAAATGACCCGTGTCACAGTTTGTCCCCAAGTTGTCCCTAAGAGATTTATTTGAAGGAGCAGGAAACCATAGCCTTTTATTTTCTTCCCCTCAGTGTCTGGTGTTTCTAGGGTCAGTTTTATCTGTGTGGCATCCCTCTCTGGGACACATGGAGTGGAGGGAGGCTCTATTGAGGTTAAGTCTTGGGATCATTTGAACCTGCTCTATTCTCCTTTGCCCTCCCGAGGAATCTTGGGTACACACTTGAATTCTTAGGCCTCCATTTCCAAATTTTCAATTTGTGGGCAATAGGTGCTTTGTAGGTTTCTTCTTAGAATTAAATGACGTAAAGAAATAAGGTGCCTGGTGCATCACAGCTGACTAAGGTGCATGGTCCTTTTCTTGCCTCCCTCCTTCATTCCCCAGTGGAGAAAGTTAGCCTCCTTGCTGCCTCTCATACTGTGCTCCAGGGCCAAGTCCGTGTGACCTGAGTTTGAATCCAAGAGCTGCCATTTATTAGCTGCGGCAGCTTAGACAAGCTACCTGCCTGGTTCCTTCAAGCCTGTAGTTCTTGGCTAGTAAAATGCATACCAAAAACAGGAGCTTTGATCATTAGTTGAACCATGTGATTAAGTGCCAGATTTGTGCTGGGAAGGGGATTTACCCTGGTGGGCAAAGCAGACAGGACCTCCTCCCTTTGAGAAACTTACAGTCTGGGGAGGAGGCAAGCTTTACTCAAATAACCACACCAGTTATTATGAGTGTTAAATAAGATCACACTCACAATGTGCAGCATCCCAGGGATTGTACGATAGCACACGTGCACTAGCAATTGGTAGGTACCTTATCTTTGGGGATGCTGTGGTTATCATCTTCTTCATGAGGGTCCCACGTAATTACAGCCTGGTCCCTCTCACACTTGCCGAGTGTCCCCCAAACCCATTTCTACACGTGAACACATAAATCCAATGCCCTTTTTCTACTACTTTCCACACCAGTTAGGTCTGGCATAGCCATGAACAGGCTTTCCTATGATGTGGGCTCTCTTTGTAGACTCTGGGCAGATAGGTCCACTGCTACTGTAATGAACCAGAAGGTATGCCCCTAGCAGTCCTGAGGCACAGACTAGGAAATTCTGTTATTATTCTCCTCAGAGCTAAGATACAATTAAAAATGTTACCACAGTAATTGGCAACATCCATTAACTTGATGAGAATTGCCAGAGGCAGCACATTTTTCCCCATTCTGCACATTATTAGTCTATAAATATACCTGGTTCCTTTCTTTTTCTTCTCTAGAACTTCTGCAAAACATCCTCCCAAGCTGTCTCCATAATGTCCTTTGCCTTTTTTTTTTTTAATTAACTCTCTGAATTCTTCCAGTACTTGCCGTCAGTACCACATAATCTTGCATCTAATTACATGTGGCTTAAGTGAGAGGCAGCCAGGGAAAGCCCACAGTGCTGAGAGCTCTGGGCTCTTCTTGATGATCCTAAGTGACCTTGATTTTGATCATCTGTGGAATGGGAACAACGGTATCTGTCTCCTAAGACTAAGGTCTTGAGGTTATAGAAGAAGGATATTTCAAAGCGCTCTGCAAACTATTGAGTGTGGGGATCTCCTGCTTGTTGACCCCCAACAGCAACTTCATCAGGCCACTCCCTGCTTGGTCTTCTAGTCCCTGTGGCGGTGCTGGGCAGGTATGATCTTGCAGCACGTGCATGTTCAGAGCAGCCCTCTCCAGCTGGACATGGGTCCTGCAGGTGGTGGCTAGTAACACTTTGGGAATCTCCCCAGCAAGGGGTTCCTCTGCCTTCCAATGCCCTCACCTGATTAGAACTGTCCCCTCTCTGAGAGCGGGCAGAGCAGGATGGACCAGGAGGACCCTGGCCATCAGGGGTTTAAGAGCTGTCAGTGCAAAGAAAGAGCTCACGTGCTTCTAGCCTTCTCAGCTGCAGAGTCACCCAGCACCAGAGAGCAGAGATGGAGAGGATCCCTGGGCCCCCAACCCCACCTCCTGGGCAACCCCTGCAGTTTGCTGCGAGAGGAACTGTTTCCAGAGGGGTCAGGTAACATATTCAAAGCCTCAGTGCTAGTCAGTAAACAGACTGTGATCAGAGTGGAAGTCTTTGTCCAAGCCCAGGGCCATTTCTACTATATCCCAATGCACGTTTCCTGAGACACATTCTGCACCACCAGTGGGTATTCAAGTGTGTGTACCTATGTGCATGCCTCTGTGCACGTGTCTGCCTGTGTAAGCTCCAGGTGATGCCTGGAACCCAGTGGGAACATTCTTTCAGTGTGCATGCAGTGTGTTTCTTTTCACCCTCATCAAGACCAAATGAGGAAATATTTATTGTCATGGAGATTTAGAGAGATTGACTAACCCCAAGGTCCCACAGCTGATTGGTGTGGACCCAGGATTAGAATCTAAGACTGATGACTCCAAAGTAGCTCTCTTAACCACTGGACATAGACGAGATGGATCTTTGCCCTAAAAACATGCTATGAGTTAAAAATAATAGGCAGAGTGATTAGTGCCACCGCAGTAAGCATTAACTGTGTCACCCTGAGATCTAGCCTAAAAATGTACGGTGTGAGAATTTTGTTCCGTCCTAATTGCTTTTCTTTAAAAAGTCTCTAAGCTTTTATTAACGTCCTTCTCTCTGAAATTATATCTCTCTCCAATTTCCAGCCCCTCTGCTGCCTCTGGCCCCTGACCATCACTTTGCTGCTGGTCTCTGTACTGTACACACAGGAAGCCTCAGTGCCACACCAGTGGGCCAGAAGGAGCTAACTGCACCTCATCTGTGTGTGTCTCTCCTTTCTACTCACTTGTAAAGACCCAGCCCCTTGTGGGTGCTCAAAGCACTCTGTGCAGAATAGTCCAATCTGAAGGCACATGCCGTATTTTCTTAAAAGCATCTGCCTCCCTCTGCTTCCTTGTCAGTCTGAGTTTCTAGTTCAGCATCTTACTGCTTTCAGCATCTCTTCTGCCATCACCTTGTTTGTTCCAGACTCATACACAGCAGGTGCTCAGAGTGTGAATAAGTGGAATGAATCATTGAGTTAGTATGGTTCTGTGCCCTGAGGAGACCTGAAATGTGACCATGGGGGTGACAGAAAGATGATCCTCTACCCAAGTTTTCATGAAATTCTTGGTAATCAAATGCCTGTCTCCTCTCTTCTTATGTGGCAGAGCTTGGGTAGTGTGGGGAAGTTCCCTGAATGTTGCTTTTGTTCTGTTTGCATCTTGTCTCTCCAAAGTGGCCCTGGCTGTTGGTTCAGGCCATCACTGAATGAGGACGTGTGAAGATCCCCATAAATCACTGCTATTAGGGTGTACACACATACTCCAAGTTGCAATATTTTAAGCACATCCCACAGACCAAAGAATACAGAGATAAAGCAACATTGTAAAAAATGTGAACTTTTCTAAGTAAAGAGTTTATCAAAGTTATTTTACTACAAACTAATTTCTAAAGAAATAGAATTATTATTGCTGAAGAAACAAGCCTTTAACCAGTGGTTCAACCAACACGGAAGGAATGTTGCAGATTTTAGTTTGCAGGAACCAACACATAATTTCTGGTATGGCAGCTTTTCACTGCCTTCAAAGTCTTTCTTATTCTGTCTCCAAGGTTATGATCTTGTGACGGCTGCTTGATATGATATTCTCCTTTCCAGTCTGCCTATTTGTACCACCATGCCTTGGACCATATCACCTCTGTTTTATCCCTGACTTTCTAACCCCACACATTCTTCAAGCCTGGTCCTTGTCTTCCCATCTCTATGAAACTCTACCTGACTGACTACACTTTCCCAACAAGACTGCAAGTTCTTTGAAAGTTCTTTTATGTGTTAGCCCATAAATGCCTATTAAAGGTACTCTCAGGGTATGGGGTGGGGTCTAAAAATGGCAGTTCCAAAATCAAACGTCTGGGAGAACAAGGGCTCTGCTTGTACTTTGCAACCACTCTACGAACTGGGCAGTGTACTTGGTCTGTTTAATAGGATTCATAGGTCTTCTCGAGTAGACTTTCTAAATCAGTGTCATGTGGTGTGGTCTTGTCCACTAGAGCTATGCTAGGCTATAGGCTACACATATATACAACATACAAATGGACCATGTGCTGGGCTGCCTGGAAGTTCCCCAAGTGCTCACACATGGAGGGTATTCAGTAAGTAATTGCCAAGGGGTTACTGAATGTACTTAGCAGACCAATCATTTGGTTGTATTTAGGTAAAGCCTCATGGACTGTTGCTACATCAGCATAACCATGAAACCCCAGTGACCAAAGCTCAACTTCAAATTGCTTTTGCCAGCATGATGTTGGCTACAGATCATTGTGATTCTTCAGTTGAGTTTGAACTCCTGTTATGAATGACCTCTTGATGGGTGTATGCCTTGTCTGGAAAGCAGTTCATGTGACTGCTGAATTTCATTGTAGCCATCTAGAATTTGGAAAGATATTGTATTCAATTAGGCCATATAGTCCCTTCCTTCCTTCCTTCTTTCCTTCCTTCCTTCCTTCTTTCCCTCCTTCCCTCCCTTTTTCTTTCTTTCTTCCTTCCTTTCTCTCTCTTTCTTTCTTTCTCTTTCTTTCCACTCTCCTTTCCTCCCTTCCTTCCTTCCCTTCCTTTCCTTCCTTCTTTCCTTCTCTTTCCTTCCTTCCTTCCTACCTTCCTTCCTTCTTTCTTTCTCTCTTCCTCTCTCTCTCTCCTCCCTCCCTTCCTTCTTCCCTGTTAGGAAACGTTATGCTTATGATCCAGTATAACATCTATGTCTTTCTATGTATTTTAAAGATCCATGAAAAACACTCTACACATGAGATTCTCTCTGAAATTTTCTATTCCATTACATTCTATTTTACTTTTAAAAAAAAGCAATTGGAGTTGTGATCCAGTAGATATGTTTTATGACCCGCTAGTGGGTCATAGCTGATTATTTGAGAGACACTGGTATGGTAGTCAGTGGTCCTTTAAATTTGCTGGGAGGAGCAATAGAATGCTGAAGGGATCGTAGCTAATGAAAGTGTCATGAGATGGCCCAGCACATGCTGAGCAACTTTTAGAGGCCACAATGGGAATGATTCTATGGTTGCAAGAAACAGTAACTAACTTATGCTAACTTATCTAGAGAAAGAGAGATTGGGAGAGACGGGGAGAGAGAGAGAGGCAGACAGAGAGAAAAATTTATTAGGGTCCCAGAAAAGGAATGCATTTACATACCACAAAGGACCCTATTTCAGAATCTCACAGAGTTCTTTCCTTCTGTGTCTTATCTCTGCTTTTCTCTTCTTTCTGGCAGGACAGTTAAAAATATCCAAGACAAGTTTCTCTGAGTCTCAAGCTATTCTTTCTCAAAGCAGTCCTAAAGTCTGGGAACTATTTATCTTTGACCCAGCTTGGGCTCAGAGTTTAGCCCTGGTCCAGTCAACTGTAAACAAGGGATGGCGCCATATAACATGGGGTCAGGGGAGTCAGCACCTAGGATTCTGTGTGTCTGGGGGAGACAGCAGTTGACAGAGGCAGGGATCACTGTGACTTGGAAGGAAAGCTACCAAAGTGCCCACTAGAGGAACCATGCTCATTGAAGTTGGATAAGATCCCTAAGTTTGTGCTGTCCTAGTGTTTTCACAGGATGATCACATTTGTCAAGCAAATCACAGATGACTGTTTGACAGATCCAATATTGCTTTGAGGATAAATGGTGAAAATAACAGCATAATAATGGAAAATGAAGACCTTATTTACTTAATTGCCTAGAGATTAATTAAATGAATGAAATCTGTTTCATCATATTATGGAGCTATTTTCAACATCTATCCTAAACACACTACTAGGATTATTACTGTTTTATTTGTGCATTCATCTACTCAACAGATGTTTAATAATCCAGAGCAAAGCACAGCGCTAGGCACTGGTGGAACAAAATTTAATGAGATCTAGAGACTGTCTCTAAGGATAGTACAATAAAGAAAGAAAAGAAAAGAATTCAGGTACACAGGTAACTGATGGCGGAGTAAAATGGACTGTGTTTGAATCAGTCTCCATCTTTCTCACCCTGTACCAACAATTAGATAATTTGACAACTCAAATTTTTCATTTCCTCATCTGAAAAAAAAAATATTATTGATTTCAAGAGTTTGCTTGAGGATGAAGTGAGATAACATATAAATTGATAATAAAATTATAGTATGTTAGATGTGATAACTAATAATAACTCAATGATTATTACTTAACACTTAATGTGAGCATTGTAAATTGTAAGCATTATATAGTATCAGGGTTTGACATATGACCCCCCCATTTGAAATGTTCACATGCATTTAGTTTACTTAGTTCCCATAAAAACAATGAGAAGTGTGCTATTATCATCTCTCCAGTGTGCCAGTATGAAAAATGCAGCAAGGAGAGGTTATGTAAATTGCCCATGATCCCATGGGGAGTATGTGATGGAGCCAAGACTTGAACTCAGAGCATCTGATTCTAGAGTTCATGCTTTTAACTACTCCACTGATACATAAACAGGAAAGGCCATTTCAGCTTGATTCAAGAAGATTGTGTTTTGAGCTCTAATGAGTGATTCTCAATCCTGACTGCACAGCCTGGGAGTATCCAAAAGCTACTGATTCCTGGATTATATTCCAGCCTAGTGGTTTTCAGAGTGTGATCCCCGACCATCATCATCATATTGTTTACATGTTTGCTAAGAATACAAATTCTTTAGCCCCACCCCACACCTACCAAATCCAAAATTCTGAGGTTGGAGCCCATCATCTGTATTTTGACAAAAAGATTCTGATGCTATGAAAATGTGAAAGGACTGTGGCTCCAAATCAATGAAACCAGAATTTATGGAACTAAGACCTGTGGATTGATAGTCAATATTTTTAGCAAGTCCCCCAGGGGATTATAGTGTTCAGCCAGGTTAGGAAGCTTTCATGAAAAGTGGGCCTTGAGCTGGGCCATCAGCAGAGAATATGCAGAATAAAATAGTAGGAATATTCCAGGTAGAGGGACAGCCTGAGCAAAGGCATCAAGAAGGAGAATGTGGAGTTCCCACTGTGGCACAGTGGAAACGAATCCAGCTAGTATCTATGAGGATGCCAGTTTGATCCCTGGCCTTGCTAATTGGTTCGAGGATCCAGTGAGCAAATGCAGCTCAGATCCCACATTGCTATGGCTGTGATGTAGGCCTGCAACTGTAGCTCTGACTCGACCCCTAGCCTGGGAACTTCCAGGTGCAACCCTGAAAAAAAAAAAAATGTAGAATGTTTGTGGTGTAGATTAGAGAAATACATGTTGAGATAAGATTATTTCATCATTTAATTATCTAGCAAATCAGTTTGCAAAGCATTTGTCCTTGGACTGTATCAGTATTTTAATACTTCCCTCATGTCTGCTCCAATGTCCAGTTTTCTTATTTCTGCAGAAGGTGTTGCTCTAGGATGCACATCTGCAAGGAGAGAAAAACTGAGAAGTTCAGCCTTGCCACTTGTTTGTGGCAGCCACGTGTATGATGAAGAGTCTGGCCTGAGGTTCCAAATTGGATTATAGGGCCATGTGACCCAAACTGGCTGTGTGTCTGTGTGTCTTTAGACAGTCCTGTGAACCTCAGTGTTCTGATCTAAGTGAAGAGGTCGCACGAGATCAGGGTGTTTCAAAGTTTCTTTCTCCAATTCTTTTGGGCACTGTTGTGTCTGAGTGAGCCATTCATGGTTTCTGATGAGTTCTTGTTTGACCTATTTCATGTGTTAGGATTTGGAGACTGTTTGAACAGAGGGTTCAGTTCCTAAAAATAAATTTGAAAGCCATTTGGCCTTTTTCAGTTACTTCCGTCAGTAACATCTATACTTCCCTCAATAACATCTGTGAGTTTGTGGTTCCAGGAGCCAATTTCAGTTTCTTCCCTGAAGGTTTGGCTAAAGCTCCTTATGTTCTTTTGTTCCCTGTGTCTTTGGCCCTTTCTTAGAACTCTGAAGCTCTCTGAATTTTGGAGAATAATCCTTACCCTTCCTCTCAGAGTTTCGCATGATCCTTGTGCGCTGATGTTGAGCTTGGTAATTGTTATAAAATTAAGTATCCCTGAGAAGAAACCACCTCACTTATTATCCAGGTCTACAAATAAAAATGTACCCCTTTTCAGAACCAGTTGAGCAACGCACATGGTAAACATGATCTGGGACACACAGGAAAGTGAGGTCTCTTTTGAGCATAAGAAAAGTTTTCTTTGAGGGCCAAATGCCCAAAGGTGAGGCTTACACAGCATCTTATGAAGTTTGTATGACTGAATCAAAGGTTTGTAATCATTCATTCAATGCATATTTATTGATGATCTATCACTGTGATAGAAATGTTGATATAAGAACCAGTAAAAGCTATTGAGGTCAAGGTCAAGGATTGTGTCCCACTGGCCAAAAAAAGAAAAGAAAAGGCACTTGCAATCTAGTATAATACTTTATACACTGAAGAGGAGAATGGGGCCTTATAGGAACCCTTATCAAGAGTAAGTTCCCAGGATTTTGGATACGTAACCAATCTGGAGTGGAAGAAAGATACCTAAACCCCCTCAAATCAAGACTTTTCATGTCTAGTGTATACAGCAATGCTGTAACTATTTAGCACTCAACAAATGTAGAACCGAGGTATGGGAGAAGGAAGAAGAGAGGCATCAATCAGATTGGTTTATCTCGTCCTTTAAATGAAAAATAATAATAGCTAAAAGCTTAAAAAAATCTATGTGTCAAGCACTGTTCTAAGTATTTACTCCTTTGCTCATTTCATCCCTGTGACTCTGTGAAATAGGTATTATGATTGTCCCGTCTTACAGACGTGGAGACAAAAATCCTTATTGGCATATGTGGGCAAAATGCGATGGGGAGGGCTTTGCCAAAGTTTCATCCTATTCTTCTATCCAAGTTACTTTTTTCTTTCCTTTTTTAATTTTTAATTCTTAATTTTTTTCCATTATAGCTGGTTTACAGTTTTTTATCAATATTCCAACTGTACAGCGTGGTGACCTGATTATACAAACATATATGGATTCATCAGAAGTGATTAGGCATAGTTCCTGGTGCTACACAGCAGGATCTCCTTGCTTTTCCATCCCAAAGGCAATAGTCTACAACTATTAACCCCAGACTCCCACACCATCCCACTCCCTCCCCCACCCTCTTGGTAACCACAAGTCTGTTCTCCAAGTCCGTGATGTTCTTTTCTGTACAAGGGTTCATTTGTGCAGTATATTAGATTCCAGATGTAAGTGATATCATGTGGTATTTGTTCTTTCTCTTCCATCCATGTTGCTGTAAATGGCATTATTTTATTCTTTTTATGGCTGAATAGTATTCCATTGTGTATATATACCACATCTTCCTAATCCAATCATCTGTCAATGGACATTTGGGTTGTTTTCATGTCTTGGCTATTGTGAAGAGTGCAGAAATGAGCATGTGTGTGTAAGTGTCTTTTTCAAGGAAAGTTTTGTCCAGATATATGCCCGAGAGTGGGATTGCTGGGTCTTATAATGGTAGTTCTATGTATAGTTTTCTAAGGTACCTCCATACTGTTTTCCATAGTTGTTGTACCAGCTTTCATTCCCCTCAACAGTGCAGGAGGGTTCCCTTCTCTCCACACCCACCCTCTCCAGCATTTGTTGTTTGTGGACTTATTAATGATGGCCATTCTGACTGGTGTGAGGTGGTATCTTGTGGTAGTTTTGATTTGCATTTCTCTAATCATCAATGATGTTGAACATTTTTTCATGTGCTCATTGGCCATCTGTATATCTTCTTTTTTTAATTACTTAATGAATTTTATTACATTTATAGGTATGCAACAATCATCACAACCAAATTTTATAGCATTTCCATCCCAAACCCTAAGTGCATCCCCCCACCCCCTCAAGTTGTCTTATTTGAAAACTGTAAATTTTTCAAAGTCTGTGAGTCAGTATCTGTTCTGCAAAGAAGTTCATTGTGTCTTTTTAGTTTCCACATCTAAGTGATAGCATTCGATGTTGGTGTCTCATTGTCTGACTTTCCTCACTTAGCATGATAACTTCTAGGTCCATCCATGTTTGCTGCAGATGCCGTTTCTTCTTTCCTCTTAATGGCTGAGTAATATTTCATTGTGTATATGTACCACATCTTCTTTATCCACTCCTCTGTCAATAGACATTCAGGTTATTTCCATGTCTTGCTGTTGTATAGAGTGCTGCCATATAGTTGCATGTAGTAGTCTCTTATGAGCCTTTGTATTTCTGTGATATCTGTTGTTATTTCTTTTTTTTTTCTAATTTTATTGATTTGAGTCCTCTCTTTTTTTCTTGATAAGTTTGGCTAAGGGTTTATCAATTTCATTGATCTTTTCAAAGAACCAGCTTTTAGTTTCATTGACCTCTTCTATGGTTTTCTTCATTTATATTTCATTGATTCCTGCTCTGAACTTTATGATTTCCTTTCTTCTACTAACTTTAGGTCTTGTCTGTTCTCTCTGTAGCTGCTTTAGATGTAAAGTTGGGTCTCTTTTTTTGAGCTTTTTCTTGTTTTCTGGGGTAGGCTTGTATTGCTATAAATGTTCCCCTTAGAACTGCTTTTGCTGCATCCCATAGGTTTTGGAGTATCATATATTTGTTGTCATTTGCTTCTAGGTATTTTTTAATTTCCTTTTTGATTTCTTCAGCGATCCATTGGTTGTCTAGTAGCATGTTGTTTAGTCTCCAAATGTTTGTGTTTCTTGCAGGTTTTTTCTTGTTGATTTCCAGTCATATAGTGTTGTGGTCGGAAAAGATGCTTGATATGATTTCAGTTTTCTTAAAGTTACCAAGGCTTGACTGTAGCCCAGGATGTGATCAATCTTAGAGAATGTTCCATGTGCACTTGAGAATGTGTATTCTGTTGCTTTTGGATGGAATGTCCTATAAATATCTATTAAGTCCATCTGATCTAATGCTTCATTCAGGGCCTGTGTGTCTTTATTGATTTTCTGTCTGGATGATCTACCCATTGCTGTAAGTGGGGTGTTAAAGTCCCCTACAATTATTGTTGATTTCTCCTTTTATGGTTGTTAGCAGTTGCCTTATATATTGTGGTGATCCTATGTTGGGTGCATAGATATTTAAAATTGTTATATTTTCTTCTAGGATTGATCCTTTGATCATTTTGTAGTATCCTTCCTTGTCTCTTAAAATGTTCTTCATTTTAAGGTCATTTTGTCCAATATGAGTATTGCTACTCTGGCTTTCTTTTGATTCCCATTTGCATGGAGTATTTTCTTCCATCCTCTCACTTTCAATTTGTATGTGTCCCTAGAAGTGAAGTGGGTCTCTTGAAGACAGCGTAAATATGGGTCTTGTTTTTGTATCCATTCAGCCAGTCTATGTTTTTGGTTGGGGCATTTATTCTGTTAACATTTAAGGTAATTATTGATATATATGTTCTTATTGCCATTTTATTAACTGTTTTGGATTTGTTTTTGTTGCTCTTTTTTCTTCCCTTCTTCTCGTTCTCTCCTCTTGTGGATTGGTGACTATCTTTAGTGTTGTGTTTGAGTTGATTTTTCTTATTTGCTTCTGTATCAATTGTAGATTTTTGTTTTGCAGTTACCCTGAAGTTTTGATATAGGAGTCTATATGTGTATATGAGATTGTTTTAAGTTGTTGGTCTCTTAATTGCAAGTGTATCTCCAGTGTCCTGCATTTGTACCTTCCTCACAATTTCTGATTTTGGTAGCATAATTGTGCTTGAATGATTCTGTATCTTTATTGTATATGTGCCTTTACTGGTGAACCTTGTCATTTGTTTTATTTTTGTTTCTGGTTGTGGCCTTTTCTTTTCTGCGTGGAAGAGTTCCTTTAGTATTTATTGTAAAGCTGAATGCTCTTAGCTTTTGCTTACCTGTAAAGCTTTAGTGTTTAGTGTTGCTGAATTCTCTTAGCTTTTGCTTATCTGTAAAGCTTTTGAATTCTCCTTCAAATCTGAATGAGAGCCTTGCTGGGTAAAGTAATCTTGGTTGGAGGTTTTTTCCTTTCATCACATTAAGTATATCCTGCCATTCCCTTGAGGCCTGCAGAGTTTCTGCTCAAAAATCTGATGATAACCTTATCAGGGTTCCCTTGTATGTTGTTTGTTTCTTTTCCCTAGCTGCTTTCAGTGTTTTCTCTTTGTCTTTAATTTTAGTCAGTTTGATTAATATGTGTCTTGGGGTGTTCCTCCTTGGGTTTATTTTATATGGTACTCATTGTGCTTCCTGGATTTGAGTGAGTGGTTCCTCTCCCATCTTAGGGAAGTTTTTGTCTGTTATCACTTTGAATATTTTCTCTGTCCCTTTCTCTTTCTCTACTCTTTCTGGCACCTGTATAATACGGATGTTGGTGCATTTAGTGTTATCCCAGATTCCTGAGACTTTTCATTTCCTTTCAATCTTTTTTCTCTTTTCTGTTCTGCATCCGTGATTTCCACTAGTCTGTCCTTCACCTCGCTTATTCATTCTTCTGCCTCCTGTATTCTGCTGTTGGCTGCTTCTAATGAATTTTTTATTTCAGTTATTATATTTTGAATCTCTTCTTGCTTAAGTTTTATATCTTGTATTTCTTTGGTCAGTGTTTCCTGTAAATTATCAGTGTTTGCTTCCAGTTTATTTCCAATGCCTTGCACCACCTTCAGCATCAACAATCTAAAGTCTTTTTCTGGGAGGCTGATAATCTCCAGATCACTTACCTGTTTTTCTGGGCACTTCTCTTTCTCCCTTATCTGAGCTATGTTCTCTGCCTTTTCATTTTTATAGGTTTCTGGTGTGGTGACCTTTTTGCAGACAACAGAGTTGTGACTTCTCTTAGTTCTGGTGTCTGCCTCCCTTGTGGCTGAAGTTGGTATGGGGGCTTGCTTTAGGCTTCCCAATGGGAGGGGTTGATGCCTGCCCACTGGTAGGTGGGCTGGTTCCTATCCCTCTGATGGGTAGGGCTTTGTCTCTGGGTGAGATTAGAGGAGGCTGTGTGCCTGGGGATTCTTTATGCAGTCTGTTTACTGATTGGTGGGGCTGTGATCCCATCTGGATTATGGTTTGGCCCAGGGCTTCTCAGTGCTGATGGGTGGGGCCAGATTTTCCCAAAATGACCACCTCCAGGGAAACACAGGCTGATAAATATTCCCAAGAGATTTGTCTCCAATGCCCTTCCCCCACAACAAGCCACAGTCACCCCCTGTTTTCCCAGGAGATCTTCCAAGAACTGCAGTCAGGTCCAACACAGATTCCTATGGAGGCTGTGCTTTGCCCTGGGACCCAATGCACATGAAAGTCTGTGTGCACCTTTCAAGAATGGATTCTCCATTTCCCTCAGTCCCATAGAGCTCCTGTGAACAAACCCCCTGGCTTTCAGTGATAGATGCTCTGGGGGCTTTTTCTCCCAGTGTTGTAGCTCAGATCACTGCTGTGACACAGGCTTGATCCCTGGCCTCTGAACTTCCACATCACGATGGGCACAGCTAATAATAATGATAATAATAATAATAATAATAATAGGAAAAGAATGGTTCCAGATGCATAGGATCAATACGTATATGAAATGAGATCAGCATTTACACTGAAAATAGTGCTTGACATACATTTCTCTCAGTATTTGTGAATTATTAATATCATGTGACTTTGGGTTTGTTACTTAATCACTCTTATTATCTCCATTTTACTGAAGATGAAAATGAGATGAATGGTACCTTGATGATTAATTAAGATAATCTAGTATTTTAGAAAATATACCAGACACAATGCCTGACACAGTAGCCATTAGCATTTATCATTATTGCCATATGCACTTTCCCAAACATTTCCACAAGTTTATTCCTTGCAACTTTGCACCACACCAAAAAGAATCATGGAATATCAACATCTTATATTTTTGTGTTTGCTGTATTTGTGTGCACTCTCCATTTATTAGGTTTTGAGAAGTTGAGACTTCTTGGGGCTTTAAGATTAGGGAACTTATTGCTTCCACCTGGTGAATGTCAGAGAGTTTTCTGGTGAGATTCTGAGGTCCAGAATAGCAGGAGTTCATCAGCATGCATGTCAGTAACATTAGGATTAGGTGAGAAAGTGAAATCTCTCTGTGCTTATTTTTGCTGTCTTGTCAGAAGGGGAAACACAGAGTTCAGGCATCAATTAAGTGCATCCAGGTAAGGCATTAGTTCCCAACTGGGGGGCAACTTTGCCCATAGGGGATAGCAGGCAACGTCTAGACACTGTTTTTGTTGTCAGAACTGCAAGGATGCTACTGCATCTAGTAGAGGCCAGGGCTGCTGCTAAATATCCTGCAGTATATAGGGAAGTTCCCCCCCACACACACAAATAAAGATTTATCCAGCCCTAAATGTCAACAATGCCAGTGTTGAGAGACTCTAGGGTAATGCCAGAAGTACTGCAGAAGATAGGCAGTGGCTTTCCTCTGGTGCTGGACAAGGGCAAGAGTATTCTTGCCTTTAGCATCCAGGATCTTTTGCTCCATCTTTGAGAGCTGAGCAGCTTAATTTCTCCCCCTCTAGGTCCAAGAACAGAGCATCTTTGAAGTACAAATCTAGTATCTCATCATTTAATATGAAGGTGTGCCTAATCCTGAGTTTTAAATGGTCGTAAATGTTAGAGAAAGATGATTAGTGTCTCTGATCTTCAGAAGCTCATTGTCTGATGGGTTCTATATTAATGAGACTTTCTATTTATAATTGATGGCTTAAGAAAACAAATATGCAGGCACACTCACAAAGGTGCATTATGGGCTTATGTGGATAAACAAACTGCAAAGTTAAGCCAGGACTGAGAAAAGCATTTCTTTTTAGTTAAAACTCTCCAGAGAAACAGAACCAATGGGATAAACAACTTATATACTTACAACCATTGTGTACCCATATAACTATTCTGCTTTACATTTTCAGTACAAAATTCAATAAATCATGAGACATTCTATACTTCATTCTAAAATAGGCTTTGTGGTTGATGATTTTGACCACCTATAGGCTAATGTCAATGTTCTGAGCTCATTTAAGTTAGACTAGGCTAAGCTATGATATTTAGTAGCTTAGGTGTATTAAATGCATTTCAACTTGGGATATTTTTAACTTTTGATGGATTCATCCAAACATAACCCAACATGAGACGGGGGAAGATCTGTACTCTTGAATTCAATTTGCTAATCATTTGTTGAGGATTTCTGCATGTATGTCCATTGGGTATATTGGTCTCTAATTTTCTTAGAATGTCTTTTTCTGGGTTTGGTATCAGGATACTGCTGACCTGGTAAGATGAATTTGGAAGTGTTTCTTCCTCTTCTAATCTTTTGGAAAATTTTGATAAATACTGGTATTAGTTCTTATATCAGTGATTGTTAAAAGGCACTCATGAAGCCGTCTGACCCTGGACTTTCTTTTATTTGGGAGGTTTTTGATTGTTAATTCAATCTCCTTACTAGTAACTTGTCTGTTCAGATTTTGTTTCTTCATGATTCAGTCCTGATAGATTGTATGTTTCTAGGAATTTATCCATTTTTTTCTGTGTTGTCTAATATGTTGCCTTATAATTTTTTGCATTTTTGTATTAGTTATATTGTCTCTTCTTTCATTTATAATTTTGAGTCATTTCTTTTTTTCTTGGTGAATATCACAAGATTCATGTCTTTCAGTTATCTTAATTCATGATCTTTTTTATTGTCTTCTAGATCTCTATTTCATTTATATATTCTCTGATCTTTGTTATTAATTTCTAGTAAAGTTTAGGCTTAGTTAAGCTCTTTTTTAAGGTTTCTCTGGGTGTACAGTTAGATTGTTTATTTGAGATCTTGTCCTTAATGTACATATTTATTGCTATAAAATTCCATCTTAGACTGTCTTTGATGTATCCTGTAAGATTTGATATGTTGTGTTGCCATTTTCATTTGTTTCAAGGTATTTTTAACTCCTCTTTTTTTATAATGATTTTTTATTTTTTTCCATTATAGCTGGTTTACAGTGTTCTGTCAATTTTCTACTGCACAGCAAAGTGACACAGTCACACATACATGTATACATTCTTTTTTCTCACATTATCATGCTCCATCAAAAGTGACCAGACATAGTTCCCAGTGCTATACAGCAGGATCCCATTGATTATCCATTCCAAAGGCAATAGTTTTCATCTATTAACCATAAATTCCCAGTCCATCCCATTCCCTCCCCCTCCCCATCAGCAACCACAAGTCTGTTATCCATGTCCATGATTTTCTTTTCTGTGAAAAGGTTCATTAGTGCTGTATATTAGATTCCAGATATATGTGATATCATATGGTATTTGTCTTTCTCTTTCTGACTTACTTCAGTTAGTATGAGGGTCTCTAATTCCATCCATGTTACTGTAATGGCATTATGTTGTTTTTTTATGGCTGATTGGTATTCCATTGCATATATATACCTTATCTTCTTAATCCAGCCATCTGTTGGTGAACATTTAGGTTGTTTCCATGTCTTTGTTATTGTGAAGAATGCTGCAATGAACATGCAGGTGCATGTGTCTTTTTCAAGGAAAGTTTTGTACAGATATATGCCCAAAAGTGGGATTGCTGTGTCATATGGTAGTTCCATGTATAGTTTTCTAACATACCTCCATACAGTTTTCCACAGTGGTTGTACCAATTTACATTCCCCGCAACAGTGCAGGAGAGTTCCCTTTTCTCCCCACCCTCTCCAGCATTTGTTATTTGTGGACTTATTAATGATGGACATTCTGACTGTTGTGAGGTGGTACCCCCTGGTAGTTTTGATTTGCATTTCTCTAATAATCAGTGATGTTGAACATTTTTTCATGTGCTTCTTGGCCACCTGTATATTTTCTTTGGAGAAATGTCTATTCAGGTCTTTTGCCCATTTTTCAATTGGGTTGTTGGCTTTGTTGCTCTTGAGTTGTATAAGTCATTTGTATGTTTTTAGAGATTAAGTGCTTGTCAGTTGCATCATTTGTAACTATTTTCTCCCATTCTGTAAGTTGTCTTTTTTTCTTTTGTGGTTTCCTTTGCTGTGCAAAAGCTTATCAGTTTGATTAGGTCACATTGGTTAATTTTTGCTTTTATTTCTATTGCCTTGGGAGACTGACCAATATTTATAAGGTTGACATCAGATAATGTTTTGCCTATGTTCTAGAGAACACACTTCTAGGAATTTGATGGTGTCTTGTCTTGCATTTAAGTCTTTATACCATTTAGAGTTTATTTTTGTGCATGGTGTGAGGGTGTGTTCCGGTTTCACTGATTTACATGCCAGTTTTCCCAGCACCACTTACTGAAAAAACTGTCTTTTTCCCATTTAATATTCTTGCCTCCTTTATTGAATATTAATTGACTGGAGTTGTCTGGGTTTATTTCTGGGTTCTCTGTTCTGCTCCATTGGTCTGTATGTCTGTTTTGGTACCAGTACCACACTGTTTTGATTACTGTGGCTTTGTAACATTTCCTGAAGTCTGGAAGAGTTAGGCCTCCTGCTTGGATTTTTTTCCCTCAGGATTGCTGGGTCTTTTGTGGTTCCACAGAAATTTTTGGCTTGTTTGTGCTTGCTCTGTGAAAAATGTCATGGGTAATTTGATAGGGATTGCATTGAACATGTAGATTGCTCTGGGTAGTATGGCCATTTTTACAATATTAATTCTCCCAACCTGGGAGTATGGAATATCTTTCTATTTCTTTGAATCCTCTTTAATTTCCTTGATTAATGTTTTATAGTTCTCAGCCTATAAGTCTTTCACTTTCTTGGTCAGGTTTATTCCCTCGTATTTGATTTTTTGGGGTGCATTTTTAAGAAGTATTATATTTTTATATTACTTTTCTAATATTTCATTGTTAGTATACAGAAATGCAACTGATTTCTCAGTGTTCATCTTATATCCTGCTACTTCGCTGAATTTGTTGATCAGTTCGAGTAGTCTTTGGGCTGAGTCCTTAGGGTTTTCTATAAATAGCATCATGTCATCTGCATACAGTAACAATTTTACCTCATCTCTTCCAATTTGGATACCTTTTATTTGTTTTGTTTTCCTGATTGCTGTGGCTAGGACTTCCAATGCTATGTTAAATCAAAATGGCAAGAGTGAGCATCCTTGTCTTGTTTCAGATTTTAGTGGAAAGGCTTTCAGCTTTTCTCCATTGAGTATTATATTTGTTGTGGGCTTATCATAAGTGACTTTTATTATTCTAAGGTATGTTCCATAAATACCCACTTGATAAGAGTTTTTATCATGAATGGATGTTGGGCTTTGTCATATGCTTTTTATGCATCTATTGAGATGATCATGTGGTTTTTGACTTTTCTTTTGTTAATGTGGTGTATGACATTGATTGATTTGCATATGTTGAACCATCCTTGTGAACCTGGGATGAATCCCACTTGGTTGTGGGGTATGATCCTTTTCATATGTTGTTGGATTTGGCTGGCTACAATTTTCTTGAGAATTTTTGTGTCTATATTTATCAAAGATGTTGGCCAACAGGGTTTTTTTTTGGTGGTATCTTTGTCTGGTTTTGGTATAAGGGTGATGGTGGCATCACAGAAACTGTCTCTGGGAGTGTTCCTTTTTCTTCAACCTTTTAGAAAAATTTAAGGAGGGTAGGTACAAATTCCTCTTTGCATGTTTGGTAGAAGTCACCTGTAAAGCCATCTGGTCCTGGACTTTTATTTGTAGGGAGTGTTTTTATGACATATTCAAAACATATTGTAGTGATCAGTCTGTTTAGCTGATCTGTTTCTTCTTGATTCTGTTTTGGCAGGCTGTAAGTCTCTAGAAAGTTGTCCATTTCCTCTAGGTTGTCAAATTTGTTGGCATATAATTGTTCAAAGTATTCTCATGTTTTTTTTTTGTATTTCGGCAGTATCTGTTGTGATTTCTCCTTTTTCAGTTCATATTTTATTTGCTTTTTTTCTGTCCTCTTCTTGGTGAGTCTGGCCAGAGGTTTGCCATTTTTTTTTTTTTTTACCTTTTCAAAGAACCAGTTCTTGGTTGTATTGATTTTTCCTACTGTTTTTTGAATATCTATTTTATGTATTTCCTCTCTGATCTTTATGATTTCCTTCCTTCTGCTGCCTAAGGTTTTGTTTGTACTTATTTTTCTAGTTCATTTAAGAGGTGGGTTAAGTTGTCAATCTGAGAATTTTCTTCGTTTTTGAGGAAAGCCTATATTGCTATGAACTTCCCTCTGACTGCTGCTTTTACGGCATCCCATAGATTTTGAGTGGTTGTGTCTTCATTATCATTTGTCTCAAGGTGCTTTAATTTCCTTCTTGATTTCCTCATTGACCCATTCATTTTTTAATAGTATGTTGTGTAGTTTCCATGTAGTTAGTTTTTTCTCATTTCTTTTCCTCTGGTTGATTTCTGGTTTCATTGCCATTGTGGTCAGAGAAGATGCTTGAAATAATTTCTATACTCTTAAATTTGTTGAGGTTACCTTTGTGCCAAAGCATGTGATTGATCCTTGAGAATGTTCCATGTGCACTTGAGAAGAATGTATATTCTGATTTTTTTTGGATGTGAGTCCTAAAAATGTCAATTAATTTTAACTTTTCTATTGTGTCATTTAGGATCTCTGTTGCTTTATTGATTTTCTGCCTAGAGGATCTGTCCATTGATGTGAGTGGGGTGTTAAAGTCTCTTATTATGATTGTATTACCATTATTTCTCCTTTTATGTCTGTTAGTATTTGTTGTAGGTATCTGGGTGCTCCTATTGATATTGACAATTGCAATATCCTCTTCTTGAATGGATTCTTTCACCATTGAATAGTGTCCTTTGTCTTTCTTTATGGCCTTCATTTTAAAGTCTATTTTGTCTGATATTAGTGTTGCAACTCCTGCTTTCTGGTCTTGTCCATTGGCATGAATTATCTTTTCCCATCCCCTCACTTTCAGTCTGTATGTGTCCTTTGCCCTAAGGTGAGTCTCTTGTAGGCAGAAAGTTGTAGGTTTTTGCTTTTTTATCCAATCCACCACTCTGTGTCTTTTGACTGGAGCATTCAGTCCATTGACATATAAGATAATTATTGATAGATGTGTATTTATTGCCATTTTAAACCTTGTTTTATAGTTGATTCTATGTGTCTGCTTTCTTTTTTTTTGGTTGGCTGACTTCCATTTATTTTATGCTTGAGTACTTTTCTATTTAGTTTTTGTGAATATAACGTTTGGTTTTGATTTGTGGTTATGTTAACCCTTTTCTGTATCTGCTTGTTTTAGCCTGATATTCATATAGGCTCAAACATATTATTAAAAAAAAAAAGGAGTCTATGTTTTCTTACTTTCCTTCCCCACATTCTATGATTTTGAAGTCCTTTTCTAACATCTTCATATATGTCCTTTAGCTGTCCCTTGTGTTTATCAATGCTTTTACAGTAGTTTTTTTTTATGTTTTCCTCTTTTAAATCTTCATGCTGGCTTATTTAAGTGATTGCTTTCCAATTGTGGTTTCCTCCATCCTATTTTTTTTTTACTTCTTTTTTTTTTAATTTAGAGATGCCCTTTCAGTATTTCTTTTAGAGTGGGTTTAGTGTTGTTGTACTCTTTTAGCTTTTGTTTGTTGGATAAATTCTTTATTTCCCTTTCTATTTTAAATAATATTCTTGCTGATTCTAGGCTGCATTTTTTTTTCCTTTCAGAACTTTAAATATATCTTGCCACTCCCTTCTGGCCTGTAGTGTTTCTGTAGAGAAATCAGCTGTTAGCCTTATTGGGGTTCCCTTCTAATTAATGCTCTGCTTTTCTCTTATTGCCTTTAGAATCCTCTCTTTAACTTTTGCCATTTTTTGTAATATATCTTGGTGTGGTCCTATTTGGGTTCAACTTGTTTGGGGCCCTCTGTGCTTCCATATCTTGATATCAGTTTCCTTTAGATTTGGAAAGTTTTCAGACATAATTTCTTCAGGTATATTTTCAATCCCTCTTTCTTTTTCTACTCCTTCTGGAATTCCTATTATGCATAGATTGGCCTGCTTTATATTGTCCCATAGATCTCTTATATTGCTTTCATGTTTTTTTCATTTGGTTTTCTGTCTACTGTCCTGATTGTGTGATTTCCATTACTCTATCTTCCAGTCACTAGTTCATCCCTCTGCATTATTCATTGTGCTCTTTAGTGCCTATAGCTCAGTTTGCATCTCAGAAAATTAATTTTCTATTTTTTCTTTGTTCCTCCTTATATTTTCTATGTTCCTCCTCATATTTTCTATTCCCTTTCTAAAGGAATCTGCATTACTGTTCATATCTGCTCTTAATTCCTTGATATTGATATTCAGCCTTAATCCCTTCAGTATTTTCATTAACTCCTTTGGAACTCAGTGTCTATCAGACTGCAGAGGTCTGTTTCATTGTTTGCTGCTTCATGTGAATTCTCCTGTTCCTTTAACTGGGAATGGTTTGTGAGCTTCTTCAGCTTGCTTGTGTTTTTCTTTTTCTGTGAGTTGATAGAAGCCAAACTGTAGTCTTGGAGGGCTACTTCTATGCAAAAGCACCCCTTTGGATTTTGTGGGGTTACTATTTATTTTTGGCATGGGAGTTTGAGTATTAGCTGTCTCTTTCTTTGGTGTGAGCAGACTGTTATCTCCAGGGTGCTGAGTGTGTTTCCAGGGAGAAGGAGGTAATGGGTAAGGCCTGTAGGCACTGCCTGATTGCTGGACTTTTAACAGCAGCAAGGGCCTCCAGAAGGTGACACAGGCTACTCCTGTGTTTCAGGGCCCTTGAAAGTGGTAATGAGCCTTAGGCAGACTTACAAGGTACCCAGAGAATTTGACAGTGGCAGCAGCAGGGTGTGTGAGTTCCCAGGGAAGTGAGAGCAATAACAGATAGTGTTTGATTTCAGTGCTCTCCTCTGAGGTGATTTTGGCCACAAGTGGTACCTGTTCAGGGACTGCTATTGGTAGTGGGCCATGCCCACTTTGGAGTCAGTGATAACTGCAGTGGTTTGCCCCTGCCACCTGCAGACCATGCAAGAAGCACCCTGTCTTACTTAGCCCACACAGTAGCTGCTGCACAGGCTGCTTCTAGTTGCAGAATCCTGGAAAGTGACAGAGTTCAAGTGTGTGGGCACTGCCTGGAGCATTTGGCAGTGACAGAAGCAGGGCCAGTGTGCTCCCAGGGGTGTGAGAGCAACAACAGGTGGTGTTCTGTCACAATGCTCTCCTCTGTGGTGCCCTTGAGGTGACAGGTCACAAGTGGTAGTTGTTCAAGGATCCCCAGTGGTGGTGGGCCATTCCCATCTCTGGAGTCAGAGATAACTGCAGTGGTTTGCCCCTGTCACCTGTAGACCATGCAAGAAGCACTTCATCCTGCTTAGCCCCCACAGGAGGTGCTGTGCCAGCTGCTCCTAGTTGTGGGTTCCTGGGAAGGGACAGTGATCAAGCATCTGGGGACTGCCCAGAGCATTTGGCAGTGGCAGCAGCAGGGCAGGTGTGTTCCCAGGGAAGTGAGAGAAACAACAGGTGGTGTTCCATCACAATGTCCTCCTCTGTGTTGCCCTCTGAGGTAGTTGGGGTTGCAAGTTGTTTTTGATCAGGGATCCCCGGTAGCGGTGGGCCATGCCCACCTCTGGAGTCAGAGATAACTGCAGTGGTTTACCTCCACCACCTGCAGATCATGCAAGAAGCACACCATCCTGCTTAGCCCACACAGGAGGTGATTTATCAGCTGCTCCTAGTTGTAGGGTCTTGGGAAGGGACAGTGATCAAGCATCTGGGTACTGTCCAGAGCATTTGGCAGCAGCAGCTGCAGGACAGGTGTGTCCCCAAGGGAAGAAGAATAACTATGTGTGGTGCTTGATTGCAGTGCCCTCTTTATTTGTTTTCTTTTTTTTACCAGTCCCTGAAGTGACTGGGGCTGCAGGTGGAGCCCACTCACAGGCCCCCAGTGGTGGCAGGCTATGTTTCCCTCTGGCCTCCAAGATGACTGCCACAGCCAGTCCCTGCCACCTGCAGATCACTCAAGAGGCACCACATCACACTTAGCCCCCTACTACCCTTAACCCACACAAGAGGTGTCCGGCCACCTGTAGCCTGCACAAGAATGGCCCTGTCTCCTATAGCCTGAGCAAGTGGCTTCTCATCACCATGGCATGCACCAGAGGTGCCTCTTTCTTTGAGAGCCTTCAGGTACACATGTGCAGGGAGATTCCTATGGCAGTCCAACCTGCCTCCTCTCACCTTCCCCAACAATGGAGCCTTGCTTTTCCCATGGGCCCAGACTTTCTCCCAGGTTCCCTCTGCCATGGCATTCCACTCCCCAACCTGTTGCATGCCACTCCCCATCCATGGCACACCACTTCTTAGCCTCTCAGGATGTCCCCACATAGCCAATTCTCATCCTCTCCCCAGAACTGACCTCCAGAGCCTAAGTCTCAGTGTCCAGTCCCCACCTGAATGTCTCAGGCTGTGGTGTCTGGGCAGTGGTTCATATGATCTGTGCATCTCTCACTCTACTTTGCCCTCCTCAGTCCAGCTGCTGCACTTTTCTCGGCAACTTTGAGATCCCTGCATCTCAGCTGATATCCTGGTTGGTTAGGTGGCTTCCTAGGATGTGGGTTCCTTTTCTCTTTCATAGCTCCCTCTCAGGAATGCTAGTCCTGTCCCGATTCCTTTTCTCTCTCTCTCTTTTTTCTTTTATTCTCCCAGTTATGTCAAGAGTTTCTTGCCCTTTTTGGAGGTAATTCTTCTGTTAGCATTCAGTAGATGTTCTGTATGAGTTGTTTTACATGTAGGTGTGTTTTTTTTTGTGTGTTTTTGTGGGAGAAGGTGAGTGCTATGTCTTACTCCTCCACCATCTTGATCCACCTCCCTAATTCCTCTTTTGGTTTCTTATTTGACCCATTGGCTATTCAGGAGCATGTTGTTTAATCTCTACATATTTGCGAATTTCCATTTCTCTTGTTGCTTTCCAGTTTTATATCATTGTGCTTGGGAAAAGATGCTTAATATGATTTCATCTTCCTGTGTGCCTATGCCACAGCTACAGCAACTTAGGATCCAAACCTCATCTGTGATCTCTACCACAGCTCATGGCAATGCAGCATCCCTGACCTACTGAGTGAAGCCAAGGATCAAACCATTATCTTCATGGGTACAAGTCTGATTCATTTCTGCTGTGCCACAATGGGAACTTCTATTAAGACTTTTTTGTGTCCTGACATATGATCTATTCTGTAAAATGTTTCACACACACTTGAGAAGAATGTGATTTTGCTGCTGTTGGATACAATATTCTGTGTAAAGTAGTTCCTCCTTATCCCTGGGGACACGTTCCAAGACCCCTAGTGGATGCCTGAAACCATGGATAGTACTTAACACTATATATGTTTTCCCTATACGTGTATACCTATGATAAAGTTTAATGTATAACTTATGCACAGTAAGGTATTAACAACAATAACTAACAATAAATGGAATAATAACAAATGAAGATGCACTGGGAAAGGGATGATTCATTTCCCAGGTGGGATGAAATAAGACAGTGCAGCATTTCATCATGCTACTCAGAATAGTGTGCAATTTATAGCTTATGAATTTGGGGAGTTCCCATTGTGTCTCAGCAGGTTAAGAACCTGACTAGTATCCATAAGGATGTGGGTTCAATCCCTGGCCTTGCTCAGTGGGTTAAATATACAGCATTGCTGCAAACTGCTGCATAGTTCACAGATATGGATCAGATCTGGTGTTTCTATGACTGTGATATAGGTAGGCAGCTGCAGTTGCAATTCCACCCGTAGCCTGGGGACTTCCATATACCACAGGTGTGGCGCTAAATGAAAAAAAAGTTATAAATTGTTTATTTCTGAATTTTTTTTGACCACATTAACCTTGGGTAACTCAGACTGCAGAAAGCAAAACCTAGGATAACACTGGACTATGGTATGTCTATTAGGTCCATAAGATCTAAAGTGTCCCTTAAGTCCAATGTTTTCTGTTGATTTTTTGTCTGAACAATCTATCCACTGGTATTGAAGTCTCTTGATATTATTGTATGGCTATTTCTCTCTTCAGATCTTTTAATACTCATTTTATATGTTTTGATTCTCCTATATTGGGAGCATAAATATTTCGAATAATATAGCCTTTTGATGAATTGGCCCCTTTCTTAATATATAATGACCTTTTTTGTCTCTTGTTACAGTTTTCACCTTAAGGTCTGCTTTGGCTGATATAAAAATAGGTACCCCTGTTTTCTTTTGGTTTCCATATGCATGTAATTTTTTTTTATTTCTTCACTTTCAGTCTGTGTTGTATTCTTAAAACTGAAGTGAATCTTGTATATTTTATTTTTTTTTTAATGGCTGCACCCATGGCATATGGAAGTTCCCAGGCCAGGGATCAAACCTGCACCTCTGCTGTGACCTGAGTCTTTACAATCACAGCAGTAACTCTTGAAGAGAGTCTTTTGTAGGCAGCATATAGTTGGGTCTAATTTTCTTTATCTTCTCAGCTACTCTATATCTTTTGTAGAATTTAGTCATTTGACATTTACAGTAATTATTAACAGGTACAGATTTACTCTTGCTATTTTGTTAAATGTTTTTTCATTGTTTTATAGTTCCTTTATTCTTTATTTCATCTCTTTCTTCCTTTGTGATGTGATGATTTTCTGTATTGGAATAGTTAGATGCCTTATTCTATTACTTTTATGTACTTTTATGGGCTTGCTTGGTGGTTAACATGAGTTTTCTACAAAATATATTTTATTTATAACAGTCTGTGTTAAGCTGTTAATAACTTCAAACTTAGGAGTTTGCTGATGGTCTAAGTGGATAAAGAATCTGGCATTGTTATTGCTGTGGCTCGGGTCACTGCTATGGTGCAGGTTCAACCCCAGGCCTGGTAACTTTCACCAAAAAAAAAATGGTAGAACTTCAAACACATATAAAAGCCCTCCCTGCCTCTACATTTCATGTTGTGATGTCACAATTTGCATCATTTATACTGTATATCTCTAAACAAATTAATGTTATAGTTAATTTTAATAGTTTCTTTTATCCTTCGTATTGAACTTATCAGTGATTTATTCACCAGCATTAAAACATTAGACTATTCTGAACTTAGCTATATATTCATCTTTAGCAGTGAGTTTCATACTTTTAGATGTTTTGCTATTACTATAAGTGTTATTTCATTTCAGCTTTAAGAACTGACTTTAACATTTTCTGTAGGGCTGGTCTAATGGTGATGACCCCCTACGATGTTTGTCTATGTGATGTTTGTCTAGAAAACTCTATCTATCCATCAATTTTGAAAGACAATTTGCTGAATAAAATATTCTTGCCTCCTGTTTTTTTTTTTAATTATTTTTAATATATCACCCCACTTGCCTCTGGCCTGCTAAGTATTTTGCTGAAAAATATGCTGATAATCTTTGATAGTCTTATGGGAGTTCCCATGTATATAACATTTTTTTTTCCCCTTTGGCCACACCTGTGGCATATAGAAGTATCTGGGCTAGGGTTTTATTGGAGCTGTAACTGCTGGGACTACACCTCAGCCACAGCAAAGCCAAAACAGAGCTGCCTCTGCAACTTACACCCCAGTGCATGGCAATGCTGGATCCTTTAACCCACTGAGCAAGGCCAGGTATTGAACCCACATCCTCATGGATACTAATTAGATTCTTAACCCAGTAAACCACAATGCAAGCTCCAGAAGTTGTTTTTCTCTTGCTATTTTCATGATTCTTTCCTTGGGTTTAGCGTTTGATAGTTTAATTATAATGTGTATGTGTGGTTCTCTATGGATTCATATTTTTTTAACTCTCTGGGTTTCCTAATTCTGGATATGTGTTACCTTCCCCTAGTTAAGGAAGTTTTCAGCCATTATTTCCTCAAAAAAGTTTTCTATCCCTTTCTCGTTCTGGAGCATTATAATGAGAACATTGGTCTACTTGATGTTGTTCCATAAGCCCTTTAAGCTGTCTTCACTTTTAAAAAAGTTTTTTAATATTGCTAATTTGTTGAATTCCACTTCCCTGTCTTAGAAATCACAGATCCTTTCTTTCACTCAGTCTTTTATTGAACCCCTCTATTGAATCTTTCAGTTTAATTATTTTATTCTTCAGATCTGAAATTTCTGTCTGGTCCTTTTTAAAAGTTCTGTCTCTCTGTTGGAATTATCACTGTTTCATGCAGTGCTCTCCTGACCTTGATAGGCATCTTTATGACAGTTGCTTTGAACTCTTTACCAGATAAATAACTTACCTACATTTCATTAAGATATGTTTCTAACATTTATCTTGTTCTTTTGTTTGTAACTTATTTGTCAGTTCCTTCATTTTTCTTGACTCTTTGTCTTGATTTCTGAGCACCAGATAAATCAGCAGCAGACACATCTCCCAATCTTGACAGAGTGATCTCATGTAGGAGATGTACCTCATTGATCAACTTGACATGCTCATAGTTGTCTTTCAAACTTTTGTGATTGTCTAAGCCTCCTTCTTTGTTCTTTGTGGTTCTCAGTAGTTAAGGGTATGCTAAGACCTGTTAGTGTTCCAAAAATGTGAAATGTAGTCAGCATTTGGTTGCAGGCTGGTGCTGGACACTCAGGAAGCAGGTGTAAAAGTATGTAGTTAAGCCCCTTTCAGGGGAAACTAGACAATAGTCATTTTCGCCCATTCCCTCAGTATTGTGCCTTTGTGTATACATGCAAGGGTGGGTGTATGCCTGTTCCCATTAATACCATTTCTTAATTTGTTGCAGTCCTTGTGCCTCATGAATGTAAGCCCCATTGGTTATTAGACCCAGGTGATTCAGGGGTTCAGCCCTCATGAAATAGTCACAAGAGTGGGGTGCCAAGTGTGTGTACAGTCTCCTTTCAGGGAGATACTTTGAAAAATGGTTATTATATTGAAGCCACTGGGAGGAGAATATGGGAGAACTGTCTGCAGCCTTTCTCTTACATTGAAGAGGATCTCAGACCTGAGTAGCTTGCTAAATTAGAAGCCTCCAGAGGCAGCATTTAAAGTATTTGGATAAACCCCTTTCTGGGAAAGCCTGGGAGTTGCACTTTTTTTTTTTTTTTTGTCTGCACCTTCTGTGCTGAAACATGGGGAGATAGTTTATTAAGAACTGCCTATTTGTTACAGTCTCATGGGACTCATGAATGGAAGTCCCATTGGTTGTCAGAGCAAGGAGGTTTGGGGACCATCTCTTAGGTGGTGGCCCCAAAAGCTGGGGTACAGTCATGTGTATGAACTTCTTCCACAGAGTTGCTCACAACTTGGGGATGGTTGGAGTCAAAATGTGGGAGAGGTGTTCTGTCTCTGGGGATAATCACATGCAGCCCCTAGAAGCCTTTTAAATTAGAAACCTTGTCCTCAGGCAGCAGTTGTTAAAGTATTCAGCTAACTACTTTGGGGGGAAGACTCAGAGAGAGGTGTCTGCTCCCTCTGCACTGAGCCATGGAACAACAGCTGCAGCTGTGTTCCTTCACCCATTAAAAATTGATTCTTTGCTTGCTGTAATTTTAGGGACAGAATCCTCATTGACTTTTAAAGTTAGGTGTTTGGGGGACACTTCCCTTTGTTGCAAGTCTTAAAATTTAGGATGCTAGATGCAGGGTCTAAAGCTTTTGCTCTTTAGGGAGCATCTGGAAGTTAGAGGTTCCACCTTATTGTGTAGAACTGCCAGGGTGGAGTTTCTGATGATAGTAAGTCTCAGACCTTTCTACCCATTTCAAAGTGGATATTTTCTCATTCATTTTGTATATCGGAGTTGCTCAGCTAGTTTTTGGAAGTCTTTCAGAGGTTATTCCTCCGTGTAAACACTGGTTAAATCCATGAGAGGAGGGGAGCCCAGGAGTCTCCTATGTTGCCATTTTGGTCTAGTCTCTCTGTTTCTTTATGAATCCCTGTGTCTGTCTGTCTGTTTCTCTCTTTTCTATATCTCTATCTCATCTCATTTCTTGACCACTATCTTCATATAACCCTTTCTATCCCTGTATCTCTTTTAAAATATATGTCACAATATAAAGCCCCTTTTCTTTTTTATGTATATCCACATTAGTCTTTTAGACTTCTTCCTATCAGGCTGGAAATATTTCTCCCATTCATTCTGTCATGGTGATAAGAAGGAAAGGTAGTTTTTTTTTTTTTTTTTTTCTCTGTCAGCTGACTTGGAGAATTACTAAACAATTCTCTAAACTTGTCATGTCCTTATAACTATAGCCAAGATGTCTCATAATCACACTGGATCATGCACCATCCTGAGGGTTCAGAGGGATGGATTACTGTGATTAACTATCCTGGACAAAGCACATAGCTTGAGTTGGGTGTAACAGTTCTGTGAAGGATGCAAGGGTTATAGAAGTACTATGCCAACCAAGACCACAGGTGTCCACTCTTGGGAACCAAAACCAACTCGAGAGAAACAGATACACAGCTTTATAAAAATACAAGGGCTGGAGGATGTGTAATCTAGAGTATGAGTTCCTTAAAATTCCAAAGGAGGGTGATCTAGAGCTTGGTTTTAACCTTAAAAGATGTCAGGGTTTTAGATAGGTGGAAGGGAGTGAACGATTCTGAATAAGGGTGAAGTTTATGTGCTTGTTTTATTGGTGTTGTCTGCCTTATATGAAGCCCCTAAGAGGCAGGGGCTCTTCTATTGTCATAGAACATAGTGCTTGATGACTGTAATTGACTTAGTCACTATGGTTTCAATTTTGTCCACTCTATCCTGTCATTGACCTTGGGGGAGGATAGACAAATAATACCTGAGAAGTCTCTAATCCTGCATATACCAACTTTCTTATAAATAAACAGAGAGGTTCTGGAATAGAGAAGCCCTTTCTGGTGCTTTCAGCCCTGTGTGTCTGCCCTTAAATAAATTAGACATTAGAACTTTGTCATTGTCATGGGCATATTGGGTTGTTCATTAATTCAGTAAGTATATTGGTAGCACCTAATATACACTAGGCCCATAGGTGCCAAGGATTCAAAGATAAATAGACAGGATCTCACATCTTTAAAGTTTATATCCAAGTATAAAAGACACAAAATTGTAATCACATTAGTAATGTGATTGAATCATGAAACACAGTATTTCTAAGACTGTGCATAGAAATCACATGAGAGCTTTAAAAAATAATGATGCCTTGATTTTATCCCCAAAGATTTTTATCTTATTGATTTGTGGAGGGGCCAAGCATCAGATATTTCAAAGCCCCCTCAGTGGCTCTTATGACCACCCAAATTTGAGAACCACCAAGCTAAGGTGCTATGGAAGTAGATGAGGTATTCTTCAGTGAGATAAGGATGGATGGGCTGCTGGAGGGATGAAGCCAACTGAGAAGTACAGGAGGGGTAAGGATTAATTGGAGAAAAAAAGGGGCAGGAGGAGAGTTGGGTATAAAGGACCTTGCCAGCCAAAGGGAAAAGAGCCAAGAAGGCTGGGAGCTGCTCTTAATGGAGAATTAAATTAAGCCTCTCTAGTTCTGGCCTGGCCCTGTGTCATCTTAGACAAATATCCATTTCTTTGTGCCTCCATTTCCCATTCAGTCAAATATAACTAATGATATCTGCACTCCTTATGTTAGGTGTTTGCCCCTAGGATCAAATGAGAGAGGGAAAACTAAAAGATAGAGAGTATATCAATGATCATTGGGGAAAAAAAAGCATTAGAGTAAAGCCTCTTTTATTCAACTTTGGAGAAAGAAGTATTTTATGTAAATGAACTTCTTAAGTCATTGAAGTTTAGCCTTCAAAACAATAATCACTAACACATAAAATATCACTTAGTTTTTCCTAACAGAGGTCATTTGCCTATTTTCTTAAACAGAGTAAGCTGATATCATCAGCCTCCTGCCTATCGTGTTATCTGCTTTTGGCCCCTCAGCATAGATATCAGATACCGAGCTGTGCTTTAATACAGTTATGGCCTCAGGACCCAAAGAAGTATAGTGAATTCATGGTGTGGAAGATTAGGTTTAGAGTTCTTAGGTCTATGTTTAATAAGTTTTCTATTTTTCTTGCTATCTGGGTACCAGCTGTTGATTTTTGCCATTTTAAAGTCTACTTTTCCTTTCTAATGTGTTGCCTCTTACCCACTGAGGACTGAAAATCCAGAATGATATTTAAAATAAGAGTAAAAAGACTATGAGTCCAAGCTTGCTGGAGAGAGAGTGGATCATGTGATGTCTTTAGTGCATGAATGTTTTCATGTCTCTGTTGCCTTTTTAGCTCACTATCTGTCTTATTCTGGCCTAGAGATCTTATTCAGGAGGTAGCTCACTGGGCTTTATGTGTGGAAGTGTGGAGGCCCACAAGGATTACTTTTTAAAGATTCTCAGCCTTCCATTTTCTGGCTGTTGATCATAGACTTTTAGCTTTTCCATCCCTACCACCAGGAGAATCATGTCCTTGTCAGACCAGATTTTGAATGTTGGTTACTATATACTTATTGTTCACAAGTAGGTAAGGAAGAGAGCAGATAGATTTAAACTCAGGAGGACAAGAGTGTCTGGAAACAATCAACCCAGAGCAGAGGTTAAACCACCTTACCCAGGGGAGAGAGTGTGGTAAGAAATAGCACCCCCTTGAGTGGGAGGGCAGAGAGGGAGGAAGTGGTGGAAATGATCAGATGCGCCAAGACCGAGGAGGTGGAAGCTGCGAGGTGGTGAAGGGTCAACGGCAGAGGTTTGGACTAGTTTTACTATGGAGTTCATTCCTTTGGACTTTGATGGGTGCGTTGAGAGTTACTGACTCACTTATTCTTTTCCAAGACACATGAGTTGCAACGATTTCAGGTGACAGCTATTAGGGGCAACTACCCTGCTGGGACCACATGTTACCATATTCTGTGGGTCCTTGCAGTCCAGGCCAGGCCCTCTTGAGAAAGTGTCTTTCTGAATCATGACCCTGAAGGCTTCTCCACTTTGTTGTCTCCCATCAATATGGTCATTGAGCTTCTGACTCTCCTTTTGTTCCCCAGGTCGGTGGCTGGATTGGACAAGGAGGCGGACCTGGTGCACATGGAGGTGCGGACGGCAGATGGATGTGAGTGCTGTGGCCACCAGGCCAGGCCCTGGGAGATCTGCCTGCAGGTCTCTCTCTTCTCCCCCAATTTGCATTTAAATGGCTTGGGAAGATGAACAGCCCTGAGCTCCATTACTGCCATATCCATCTTTATTTCCTAGAGTTGGGGAGAGGCCTCCAGTCCCAGGGGAGATGTTTCATTGAAATAAACCCTCAGGAATGAATTTTCTGGGGATGTGAGTTAATATGATGAATTTCGAGGCTCCTGTTAGTAATTTCCTGGCATCTTCAGTATAATTCGAGTAGGAGTATCTGTAGCTCATCACAATTTTTTTCCATTCACATGGTGAATTGCAAGGACTGCCAGCTGTAAAAAAATAAACCTTTATATAGCCATGCTTACTCCCCCCAAAAAACTGGAAAATTTATTTGCAAAACTATTTACTCATTCAACAAATATTTAGAGATAGCCTGGTGTATGTTGGGCAAGATTCTTAGCCCCAGAGATAGTGATGAGCAAGACCTCTATCGTCCCTGCAAATAAGCAGAGGGATCCCAGATTTCAAACCTATGATCTCTTGGTACATTGTGCACCTGTCTACATCTTAAATAGCATTTGTACCAACTTTTATCTATAGGGCTCTTTCCTCCCAAGAAAAATAAAATCAACTTAAAAATGTATTACATATGTGAAAATACATGACATATATCAAATATATGGACATATAATTAATGTATTCTAGGTCCTAAATAGAGCTAAGTAACTTATGCAAATAATAGTGACCTAGAAGTACAGTAGAGTAAAAACACCTGACTCTGAATTGAGGTCCTGAGTTCTGCCACCCACTGGACATGAGACCTTGAGACCCCCTAACCTCTCTGTGCTCTGGCTTCCTATTAGCTAAGCATACTTGACCTGGCCCTGCCCAACTTACAGGGTTTGAGCTGAATGCACACATGTAAGGAGATTCTCTGTGACCTAGATATAGGTGTTGCAGTGTCATTTAGAACGTGCTACATCTGTGAGAAATCTCCTGCTTTTGAGGGCAAACACAGGTGCATGCTAGAAACACGCACTTGGGGAATATATTTTATTTGCTTTATTTTTACTTTTAAGAGAGTTAGAACTCAATCAACCCTTGTTACTATGTGCCTGGCACTTTGCTGAGTACTTTCTATTTTTCTTTTTCTTTTTTTGATATTTGAATAAATATAAGTCTCTGAAGCAGGCAGAGATGAGGGATGACCCACACTCCTTTTACATTTTTTTAACAGGAAAGCTATTTAAGATTTAGGGAGATAATATCACATATTCAAATTCATTGCTAACAAGAGTGATAAAGCTGGAATTAGAAATTTACTGCTGAGAAAAAAGAAGAAAAAAAAACACTAGATGAAATGGAGGGGTTTGAAGAAGAACAGGAGGGGAGCGGACAGCAGCTTTCAGAAGATAACCCACAGTTTTTGGGACAGTGCTGACTTGGCTTTGCTCCCTATGTCAACCTTTTTAAGCCCTGTATATGATCCACAGTGGTTGTAACACTGAAGAGTTGGAGGAAATTTTACAGGACCATCTGACCTAGTGTAGGAACCTCCCCCGCCCCCAACTTCTAACAGGGTGTCCTCAGAGTTCATGAGCTCCCTTTAAGACACATCTTTTCTACCGCTGGATAGTTCCCCTTTTTTAGGTAATTACTTACATTAAGCTTAAACTTATTTTCTGAAAATTCAAGAATGCTGGTCCACTTTAGGATAAGGTCTATGGTGTAATACTACTGTGAAATTTTATGAGATTAAAAATGCAGAGCATGGAGTTTCTGTCAGGGCTCATAGGAAACGAATCTGACTAGTATCCCTGAGGACGCAAGTTCGATCCCTGGCCTCACTCAGTGGGTTAAGTATCCAGTGTTGCCATAGAGCTGTGATATAGGTCACAGATGTGGCTCAGATCCCATGTTGCTGTGGCTGTGTTGTAGGTCTGGTAGCTGCAGCTCCAATTCGATCCCTAGCCTGGGAACCACCATATGCCTCGGGTGTGGCCCTCAAAAGACAATTAAAAAAAAAAAAAAAGGCAGAGCACACAGAAAAGTTCCCAGCTTAGGGAGTTCCCATTGTGGTGCAGTGGAAATGAATCCGACTAGTAACCATGAGGTTGCGGGTTCGATCCCTGACCTCATTCAGTGGGTTAAGGATCTGGCATTGCTGTGAGCTGTGTAGGCCTGCAGCTGTAGCTCTGATTAGACCCCTAGCCTGGAACCCTCCATATTCCAAGGGTATGGCCCTAAAAAGGCAAAAAAAAAAAAAAATTCCCGGCTATTGTCAAGAATTGAAAAAAAGCTGACAGATATAAAACAGGAATAAATGTCATATGCCACATTTGGGTTAAAGAATAGTACGCATTAATTCTGTTTCACTTTTTAAAGTTTTAAAATCAGTTTTTTGGTGGTTCAAAGAATCTTCTCCTGACCTAGCGAACTGGCTCTCACCCACCTTTATTTGAAAAGTGCACCTAACAAGACTGAATTAACCCGGGGATGTTTTATTTTACATATCCTAATGAAATGCATGACATTTTTCTTCTGTGGTGTGTGGTGAATGCTTTCTTACATTTACACACACAGTTCCCATGGCCATTTCTCTTAACCCGTAGCATATATTATGATCATCTGGTGAGCTGGTTCTCTAGAAGGGTAAATAAAGTATGCTCAGTGTTCACTTTATTCACCTTTTAAACGTGGCTACTGGAAAATGTAAAGAGTCATTAGTGGCTCCATCATGTGTTTACTGGACAGCACTGCTCTAGACTGAAGGGGCTGCGGGTGCAACCACGTGTGTTTCTTCAGTACTATGTGTGGCCTTGACCATCCTGGCTCTAGACTTGCCTTCCATACTCTGGAGCAAACCCAACATCAACATGTCCCTTGTCTGGTTTTGATGTGAGTTATCTCCACTCTTCCCCACTCCCGGTCCTTCTCTTTGAGAGTCAGGCCTCCAGATTAAAGTAAATTCATTGAATTATCTCTTGCTTCGCAGGATTTAAAAAGGACAAAGCCAACCAGTCTTGTTAATAACAGTGTGAAACCTGCTTCTGCCATGAGATTCAGGATTCAAATGGCTTCTTTTGCTTTTCTTTTATGGAAGTCATCTTACTCTGAATGTTGTCAATGTCCCCTGTGAATACTCATGTTAATATTCGTGTTCTTATTCAGATGCATATTCATTTTCTCTCTCCCTCACTCTCTCTCACACTCAGTTCCATAGTCATATACACGTTCTCCATCCAAGAAACAATTGAGTGTCAACAGAAACAGTGTCGTCGTCTTGGTCCCTGAGAGCTGAGTTGGATAATTGACTCTGTCAGTTAGAACCTGTTTGACCTTGGGAATTTTTTTAACCTTTTTGTGATCTTCCAGTGCTATACATATTTAAAACCAAACAGATATAAGAAGTATATTAATCATTTGTTTTTTTCATCAATTTGCAAAAATTGTTATTGTAGGGTAAAATTTATAGTGAGGCAGATTTCAGTTCAATGAACAAGGAGTAACAATTAGGAGGACAACCAAAATGACACAGACTGCTTTGTAAAGTAGCGAGTTCCTCTTCATTGGAAATTCTGAAATATTAGCTATATGGGTGCCTTGGAGGAACAGTAATTAATGAAACTGTATATGAGCTACAAGTTTTTAGACATCTTGACTTCACATTTCTAGGATCCAAACCCATAGCACATATACAACCATTCATCGTCCCAGGACCATTATCACTTCTCTCAGTCAGTTGTGGCACTTTCTCATTAACCAAGGTAAAACCCAGTATTTTCTAAGAAAGCATTCCAGGCAGTCATAAATAATCAAGTGGGCTTGGCACACAAGGCAAAACTGTCAGCCTAAACTGTAGGTTCTAGATGCATAGAATATTGATTCCTAAAGAACTTTGGGTTATTGACTAGTTCAATGGTTGTAAATTGTGTAACTAAGAACTCTGGCATTATTCTAAGAGGCCAAGACTAGGATAAGGGGAGAGCTAAATCAATAGGACTATAGACCCCTGCCTTGTCTTCGTTTAGATTAGGCACACTAAAATCTACTTCAGGAGTTCCCATTGTGGCTCAGCAGTAAGGAACCAACTAGTATCCACGAGGATGCAGATTTGATCCCTGGCCTTGCTCAGTGGGTTAAGGATTCTGTATTGCTGTGGCTGTGGCATAGGCCCACTCTTGCAGCTTCAGTTTGACCCCTGGCCAGGGAACTTACATATGCCACAGGCTTGACCCTAAAAAGCAAAAAAAAAAAAAAAAAAAAAATCTACTTCATATATTGAGAATATATGATTGTCTTTGACAAAGGATTTTAGCATTTAAAAACATGGTTGGAATAGATTAGGAATTTTCAAATTGCATAACTCTCAGTAAAGCAGCAACTTATGTAACGATTTGCCCAAGGTCCCATAGACAGTCAGTGACAGGGACTGAAACAGAATGTAGATTTTAGTCTAATTCTCATCCTGATTGTCCTTCCATGATTCAAATCCATAATGGTTAGGATCATTGGTTCTGGTGTCAAATCATCTAGGTTCAAATCCCATCTCTACTGTATTCTAGAGCTGTGGAATTCAGATGTATTACTTAATCATTCTCTCTTTCAGTTTCTTCATCTATGAAATGGAAATGAAAATAATTCTAACTCCTTATTAGGGCTGCAACAATGCCTGCATGATTCTTACATTCTTGCAGTAACTAGTTTAATGCATGTATTTCCTGCAAGACCAGAGGAGAGAGTGAGCATTCAAAAATGTTACTGTTACCACCACCACCACCTAGTCATCATATTCAGTCAGTTTATTTGGCAAATGGATAGGAACAGCCGGGAATGGAGTGTTAGGAGTCCTAAGATACTCAGGATCACTGTGATTTCTAAATGCCTATTGCTCTGCCAGATTTCCCTCTGTGTCAGTAGAAGGAAGAAGAGACAGTAGAATTCTCCTTTGGCCAGTAAGAATTTTCACAAAAACTCTAAAATCCTAAGTACACTAGAAAGGAATGGTAGCTACCTTTTCTTGTTTTGTTGATTTTTAGTACCTACCCTGTCTCAGGTGCTGTCTTAGGCATTTGCAACAATGTGAATATCCTTTGTTTTGCACTGTGCCTGCAAATAGGTCAGGCTCACTCCTCAGTCAAGGGAAAGGAGGCTTCTGGAAGCTAAATCACTTTTCAGAGTTTCTTGGAATCTGCTGGGTTTCACTTATTTGCATTTGAGAGTTAATGCTGTTATTTAAAATAAATAGCTCCTGGGTATTTCTCTAAGAAAAGACCTGAAGAGCTGAATTTGCTTTTTGTTTGCAATTTTAATTCACTTTTTCAATTTTGACAATATGTATATTACCCAAAGGAATGGAAGTTGAGTGACTCATGGAAAGTTTTTTTTTTTGCCTCAAATGGCAAGAGACATGACGTTTAGAATAGTTTGAATATTTAATAATCTTAAAGGCAAAACATAATCACAAGTCACAATATAATTCAACATAGAAATGTGTCAGCTTTTAATGTAATTCAATTCAGTTTAATTCACACTTACTGAAGATTTATAAAGACAGCACCGGGAGAGAAACAAAGATGACTAAGCCTTTATCCCTGCTTCTCAGGAAGTGATCCTTTTGCAGAGGTTTGGCAGAGTGAGAAATGCTGGACTTCATGGTGAAACTTGTTGATATAGGTAGATGAGAAGCTTGTCTTATAAAACTGCTGGCAGAAATGAACCTTTTAGGAAGATAAGATTAAGGGTGTGAGGCTATTCCCTTCCTGATCTTTCTACATTCCTCTTCCCTGATCATCCTCGACCCAGCACAGATTCCAAGGCACAATCACTTGTGAATATACTGTCTCCATCACTAATCTAGGATTCTTCTGAGGGCAAGAACCAATCTTGTGTTCTCTGCTTTCTGGAGCCTCAGGGAGTGTCATGACACATGCAACTTCTTTACACACCTTGACCCAATACAAAAAAAATCAATCAGTCAGTCTAAGGTTACCCCTTCTCACCAGAGAGGACCTTGGTCCACCACATGCAACGTGAGATGTCATGAGACTGGGCACACAGGGTCAACTGTACCACTTTCCCTTTAGTTCTACTAGCAGTAGTGTAAGTTGAAACAGTCCTGTACTGATAAAGTTATGGAGCAGATCTTGCTCTCCACAGTACAGGCAACAAAGCCTTGACTTTTTGTCAGTGGAGAAGTGACTGCACCAGCTCTTAGAAATACATCTGAAAGCCATTTGACATCTAGAAATACATTAATCATGAGGATGAGGTGGCTCTCAACCACTTGGGAAAATCACTCTCCAGTTTTCCCACAAGGGTAATCAAATGAGATCTTAATTCAGTCTGGTCTTCATAGTTTTTCATTTGAGAATGTTCTGAAGGCAGAAGATGCGAGATAGAAGTTCAAGAATAAGGATTAATCAAGTCCACCCATTATCATCTAATTTTATAGTGTCTTCCGCATTGCACCTAGACGTCCACATCCAGTAATTACTCCCTTTTTCAGGAGTTCCCTTCTCCCATAGAACACATCTCCATACGGGCTAAACACAAGGGCTGCCTCCTCCTTCAAGTCCTCCTTGATTATTTCATCTCAGATGTGCTTTTTTTTTCTTCCCTGACCACCCATGGCATTTAAGGAAAGCAAACAGTGACATAAATTCAGAATATGACTTTATGACTTTACCAGTAGTATCTGTGCTGTCCTGTTTATTATTTTTCTTTCTTTCCTTTTTTTTTTCTTTTTTAAAGCTAAACCTGAAGCATATGGAAGTTCTCTGGCTAGGGGTTGAGTCAGAGCTGTAGCTACTGGCAGTGCCAGATCCAAGTGATGTCTGTGGACTACACCCCAGTTCTCAGCAATGCCAGATCCTTAACCCACTGAGTGAGGCCAGGGATTCACATCCTCATAGATCCTAGTCAGGTTCATTACCACTGAGCCACCACAGGAACTCCTCTCCTGGTCTTTTGATTCTCCTCAATAAAACAGAATATTCCTTGTTGTTAATTGAACCTATGAGGGATGCTGTGTAATAGAAAGAATTAGCATTTACTCAGTTTTAGATTTAGTCCACAATGTGCTAAGCATTTTTCATACATAGTCTTATTTAATCCTGATGACAATCCTGAGAGGCAAATACTAACTTGTTTGCACGTCACAGATGAAAAGCAGTACTTCTGCTTAGCCAAGGGCAATCAGCAAGTAGCAAGTCCAGGAACTGAACTTCACACTTTCTACCTTCAGAAGCCTTTCTCTCAAACCCCACAATGTGCTCAAGTGGTCTTGACCTCCTCCATTTTATCAGGCATCTTTTATCAGGTGCTATTAAAAATAAATAAGTAAATAAAAAGGCCACACTTGTTAGATGCCTATTTGGGGATTTCAAGTTATCTGATACATAGCTTCTTTCAGTTTCATTATAGAATATGGCTATTTTCAGCCTCATTTGGAGGTAATGTCCAAAGTCCAAATTTATGACTCTTTATAAGTTGGAGGCCTGAGCCAATTGTGACTCCTTCCCACCTTTGAAACCCACATTCCCCCCGGGACCCTTGGTCACCTCCACTGGTAGCCTGGCCAGCCTGACACATTCCTTTCCCTAGACCCCCACATTGGGTTCTCATCAGGCAGTGAGTGCTGTAGCACTTGTTATCATATTTCTGTGGTTTGAAAAATAAAAGTGTTGAGCCTTCTGATATATGAGTCCAGCCAGTGACTGCTAGACCCCTGAATTTTAAGTGTATTTCAAAAACTCATTTTAGTGCTGCTTTCCTGTTAAATTGGATCTTTTGTTCCCCCTGGCAGTGGCAAGCTGGGAAAGGGGGCGGGCTGGGGGGAGCTTAGAACTAGGACAAGTTTGGCAAAATAGCTCTCCTGCCATGGGCCAAGGTCTAGGTAGGTCTGCATTTTGTTTGGGGTGGCCTTGAAGACACTTGATTCTTTTTTTCAAAGTCTCCAAGTGCAGGAGTAAATACTAAATAGACAGGGGGAAATGAGCCCGTGGGAGGGATAAGCAGATGTCCTCCTGTGCACACCTTCGATTACCAGTATAAGGAGATTTCTGCAATACTTACTGGCAAGAAAGAAGCAGGTTGTCATGTCAACACTTGTGGTTTCTTTACATGTATTTACTGCAGCATTTCACTGGGTTTCGGTGCTTTATTCTAGGAGTAAATTACTAAGACTGTGTGGGGCCAAGAATATTCCTGGTGGGCAGGCCATGTGCTCCAAGGCACAGCTGGGGTTGTTTGCCTTCCCTTGTCCTCTCAGCCAGAAGTAGAAGCCAGGCCACACCTGGCTTTCTCTGTGGACAGAGACCAAGAGAACGGGGCCTACGGGATGTTCTTCCACAATGGGGAGGAAGCCAGACTGATAACAGGTCAGAGAAAACAGGGAGGACCCGGCACTGTCTCTTCTCTGGAGAGGCAGGAAGGGACCAAATTACAGAGTCAAGATGCAAAATGAGTGGGCCCTGGGCTTGTTTGGACTGTAGGCTTGTTTCCATTGGCCTTATAGAATTTGAACTGCACCATATTTCAAATTTAAATTAGTTGTCAATTTTTTTAACATTAGGAAGTTTGACAATAAAAAGAATCGGGACATTTAACTTTATGTGAAAATCAGAACATCTTATTCCTGCATAATGGATGCCATGAAGCTATTCTCCAGTAAGGAGACAAGTGTTGGCCATTTTACTATAGTCCTGGTTGTCTCTCAGTAATCCCTGACACTGAGGCCATGTCCCAGCTGCCTTTTATAGTCTTATCCCAGCTCAGTTTCCTGTTAAATATTATTTGCTTGGCTCATTAGACATTTGATTTCATTAAGCTAGCTGTAAAAACCCTTCTATTTCATAGAAACATATTTGGGCTTCGTTTCCAGGCACTCAGAACTGTTGGTGATTTTGAGGCTGGGAGGGATTAGCTCAGTTAGGTTTGAGAGACGATGCTGGCTCCTTCCTTCAGGTCCACCCTGCTTTGAGTCCATCATGTACCTGAGTGCCAGTTGTGAAATCAATAAAGCAGGCGGCACAGATGGGATGGCCTTGTCCAGGCAAATGACAGGGGTCATGGAGAGAGGAGGAGAGATTCTGGAGACACTTCAGAGGCAGAATTGTCAGGGATGAGAAGCAGATGGATTGCACCACAATCCAGGAAAGGAAAGGGAAGAGGCTTGAGTGAATGGGCAGATGATAAGAAAGCTGATGGAGAGAATGAAATCAATGTTTGACGTGTCTGAATTAAGGATACCAAACAACTTGACTTTGCCCAGATTTGAGAAGTAGGGATATAGCACATAAATTCATTTTATACTAAAGCATGTTTCTTTATTAAATTAGCATTTTGTTTATAAACAAATATATGTAATAGGTAGCTATAAATAATTTTTTTTTTTTTTGGTCTTTTAGGGCTGCACTGGTGGCATATGGAGATTCCCAGGCTAGGGGTTGAATGGGAGCTGTAGCCATCAGCCTACACCACAGCCACAGCAATGTGGGGTCCGAACCGCGTCTGCAAACTACACCGCAGCTCACGGCAATGCCGGATGCTTAACCCACTGAGCAGGGATGGAACCCGCATCCTCATGAATCCTAGTCGGGTTTGTTAACCACTGAGCCACAATGAGAACTCCTACAAATAATTTTTGAGTGAACACTTTTTAGGCAGTAGGGCCTTCCAGAATAGAAAATCTGTCTAAGTCACTGCTATATTCCTGGAGCTTATATAATACTCCATGCATTATATGTACACAAGTACTTGCCGGATCAATCAATTAATTAAAGATCGACAATTGGGGATAATTTAAAGTACCCTTGCTTTAAACACAATTGTTATAAATTGTTGCTTATTTAAATTTTGCCTTCATTTATCTCTACCGCTTACCACCCCCTTCATTGTAGCCTCTGACACATACACACACCTGTGTGCATATTTAAGTTGGTGAGAACATTAGATACATGTAGTAAGGCAGGTCATTTTAACTGGTAACAAAGACGTCTCTGCTTTTAATCCTACAGTGATTACTACTTTCCACTTTGACCCATTTATTGTTTTTAAACACCATTAAGTCAACAATACATGCTTATAAAGCAAGTTTACACAGAGGTTTTTTTATAGAGACTTCCCTGCAGTTTTTCTTTGGAGAACAAATAACTGAATGGATTGTCTTCCTTGCCTGACCCTGTCCTCATGGTCAGAATGCTTAGAGTCCAGAATTTCTCATTCAGGTCCAGCTGCTTCCATACTTTGGGGAAGGGGTGAGCTGCTTGAAGAATGTTCGGCAGCTGAGATCTTTAGAAAATATTACAAGTGGTGATACAAGTTTTATTTATAAGCAACAAATAAATACATTTTTATTGTAAACACCATAATGATGTATATAAAATAAAAAGTAAAAGCCCTATTTCAACTCTTTCTCCTTACATCCATTCCTTCCCCCCAAATAATCATAGCTAATTTTTGTAGGTGGCCTTTAAAACTTTTTTTGCTATAGTTATGGTAAAAGCCTATATTTATAAAGACAAAATTCTTAGTTTTTTTAATAAATTGGACCAAACTATATATATTGCTAAATCATTTTTTAAGAGGGTTACCAAACAATGCAGCCAGGGGAAGCAGCATGTCGATGCATATGTATCTCCCAAATTCTTTTATTTGCAGCAATGGTACCATGTATGCACACCTCTGTTTATTTAAATGTTCCTTAATTCACAGAAGTTTAGCCAGTTTCCGCTTCTTCAGTGTTATGAACACTGCCCCAATAAAAATCCCCTCATTGCCTCTTTGTGAGCATATGTACATATTTCTCTAGAAAACCTCCTTTGAATTAGAATTGCTAGTGTAGTATAGGTATATTTAAAATTCTGATAGACATTTTGAACTTATTCCCCCCAAAATCTGTACCAATTTACTCTTGAGCTGGTAGGATGTAAGATTAACTCTTACCCAACTCCCTTTTCTGAACTAGATATTACCTTTAAAAATTTTACAAATTCTGTGGATAAGAAAATGCAATCTCACGGTTGTTTTAAATGGCATCAGTGATTCCTAGGAAGCAGAGCTTTGTGCGCTGAGAGCTTCGCTGACTGCTGCCCCTTGTGTCTAAGTGTTGCTCTGCCCTCCTCTTTCAGATGCTCACTACCTCATATGCAGGATCCAGGAATGTGCTGAGACTACTCGGAGTGGGCCTTTTGCTCGCTCCATTGACATCAGCTCTCTAGTCGTTCAGGATGAATATATCTTCATTCAGGTAAGTGCAGGGGTACAGGCAGAGGGAAGATTCACAGTCAACTGCTACAAGGAAAATGAGGATGGCTTCTCAGAGGCTATGAAGATGTGGAGCTGGCATGTTGTCTTGCCTATGCTTTGGGTACCAGTCCCCTGGGGAGATCCTGGATTTCTGGTGAACGATGAAGGTGTTATGGGTCACTGCCATTTACACTGAACTTTAGTGGCCTGCTAAAGTTCCTTCGGTTTCATTGTCGTTTTATTATGCCAAAGAGGTCTTGAAATGACGAGGACTTGGCCTGGGCTTTGAGAATACTTAGAATCAAATCTCATTAGAGATGAGGAATTAGAGAGGAGGTAAGTAATTTATCAAAGCCACAATCTATTTATATCCAAAGTGGCTTATCTAACATGGGAATGAGGCGTTCCAAAAATTAAAGTGTCTCTAGGATTTTCTTTCTGTGAAAATCTAGGTCTCACTAACTCTTCCCCTCCCTTTCCAGTTCTGACCACCCCTCAGATGGCCAAGCCTGGGCAGGACTCACATATTTAGACAAACTAGGGAGGCCTTGTTTTAGGTTTTGAGTTTCACTTGCAGGTGGTGCAAAATAAATCAAAAATGAGAGGAAACAAAAGAAGATGTGCCATCAAGTGAGCAATGCTGTGTGTGAACATAGGGAGTGTGTGTGGTGTGTAGTGTATATGTGCTGTGTGTGTGGTCTGTGTGTATGTTGTGTTGTCTATATGTGGCATGTTTGTGTAGTGTAGTGTATGTGTGTGGATGTGTGTGTGTGGTTTGTAGTGTATGTGGGGTGTGTGTGGGTGCGCACACGTGTGGTATATGTGATGTGTATGTGTGGTGTAGTGTATGTGCTGTGTGTGGGTATGTCTGTGTGTAGGAGATGTGTTACTAGGATAAACCATCCCTATATTTGAAGTCGACCTTGATGCCCCACTTTCTGCCTTCCCACCTTCTACTGTCAGTAGTTTTGCAGACTGTTTCGTATGGGAACAGTGAACTTTGGAAGCTCCTGGGTTTGCTCACAGCTAAGCACCTGGATGGCTCTTTCTGCGTCACTCCTGGCCTTTTAGTCTAGATCAGCCCTGTCTCCTCTTTGAGAACTTCAGAGCTGGGAATGGCTCCCTCCCTTTGAACTCTTACAGCTTTTATTATCTACCATTCCTTTACACATAGACTGTTAGGAGTTGTTACTTAAATCTCAGTGGATTTTTCTCCTTTTTGAATTGTTTTTTACACTGAGGATAGGGATAATATTTTATATGCATATTTTACCCCCAACCTTGATCCTAAAAAGATGCTTTTGCAAATCAAGTGTGCTCAATGACTGCTTGTTTTATTGAGAGAGTACGGATGTAGCAGTTACTTCTTTTTTACAAATCAGCTGTATGGGCTTTTGAAGTGAGGTAAAATATAGGAAAAATAGCCAGTAATTCAAAAACTAGCTTGAAAGAGGGAGCGAAAAGGAGATCTTTGTGGCTTATGAAATCACTGTTTCTCAGCCCAATTAAAAGCTAGAATTTCAGGAATTTTTTTCCTAAGTCTTGGAAGGTCATTTGGTATTACTATTTGTTTATTCATAAGTATTTATTAAACATATACAATGCAAAATATGCAGCATTAGGCGCTACTCTTGGTATTCCCACACTCTCTGCCCTTGGTCTATTTCTCTTACGTCCACCCACACCCCCCGACCCGTCCCTAGGAGATCTGTTTCAAGCATGTTCTCCATGATCTCAAGGTGTTGAGATCTCCCACAGAGGGACCTACATATCTAACAGCCATCTCAACATCTCAACTTAAATAGTAAAATAAAATCACCATGCCTCCCTTGAACTTGACACATTGGTGGCACTACCCTCTGCCAAGTGCCTCAAGGTAGAAACCTGGAAGTCAGTCTGTGTCACAAAGTTAAATGAATCCACAGCTTCTGCTAATATCACCTTTTGTTATTTCTCAAGTGTTTCCTTTTATTCCATTTCCATTGTTAGGGTTTTATTTTCAGGCTTTATTGTTGCTTTCTCTCTATTTAATTTTTTTTAAGGTAGAAGCACAGGGATGATTTATAAATTTACCAATCTGATTACCCTTTTCTTAATGGTAATACTGCATAAAATGATGAACCTGGCAAAATTGTTTCTGGGAAACATGACTTAGAGTTAAAATGTTCAGTTTTTTTTGGTTTCATTTTTCCTTGTATTGCATAAAGTTTTCTGTAACTCTGCAGGCAGATATCCAGATTTTTTTTAACTTCTGAAATATTTCTTTTTAAAAATTATTATGCTGGAAACCAAAGAAGTTATTCTCTTTAATCGGCATCGAATTTTATTTTATTTGGAAGAAATATGGGTTCCCATTATTCAATAAAATTTTATTAATTCCCTACTATGTTGTAGACCCCATTTTAGGTGCTGAGATTAAGATATTGAACACAATGAAGTTCCTGCTTTTGTGGCATTTATATGCTGCTGGGAGAGAGGAAAAATATGTAGGTGATACATACATCCATATATACATTTATACGAAAGGCTGTGAAGGATAGTGGTTAATGACCTACTGTTTGGAGCCTAATGGCCAGCATTTATTCCATGCTTGGCTTGCCACACTTAGCTGCTTGATCTTGACCTATTCCTCATTTAACTCATCTACAAAAAGAAGACAATTGTTGTACCCACTTCATGGATTACTAGGAGGATTATATTTGTCAATTATGTTTGTAAAGCTCCAAAACAATGTTATGCAAATGTTGCTTTCTGTCTTCTTTTCTACCTTATACCCTCAACTATTTATCTCTATATACAAAATATGCCAGGTGATTACAGTGCTATGGTTAAAAATAAATGCTAAATGTGAGACCATGAATGTTGGGTGTCAATAGGTATTTCTATTTTATTTAGGATGACCTGGAGAGGCTTTATTGTGTGGTTACCAAGGAAAAAGTGACAGAACTCAGCAGTCAGAAGGGGGCATGGAGCCAGATCTGTTGGGCCCTGTATGTCTTGAGTCCCTCATGTAGGGTGGGGTGGACAGGTAGAAAGTGGGGGCTGGGTTTAGGAGCAGGAACGTAGGGGCTGGTGATATAAATTTGGAGGGGGTCAGCATATTGATATTTTTAAATTGTGAAATTGAAGTCATCAAGGGAGTAAGTGTAGATTAAGAAGAGATAAAATCCAAAGCCTGGGCCACAGGGCATTCCAATAAGAGTTCAAGGAGCTGCAGTAAAAGCAAATGGGACTTGGGGAGTTTAGAGACAACATCAGAAAGGCATAAGGTGTAGATCACACACAGTCTTTTTTTTATGGCCACACCTGCAGCAAATGGAAGTTTCAAGGCCAGAGACTGAATATAAGCTCTATCTGCAGCAGTACCAAATCCTTTAACTGACCGCCCCTGGTTGAGGGTTGAACCCATGTCTCTGCAGCAACAACCAGAGCTGCTTGGATTCTGAACCCATTCTGCCACAATGTGAACTCCAATCCAGATTGGAGTCTTAAGGATTTTTTTTTTCCACTATAAAAGAGATGGGAAACAATTGAATTATAACTCTCTAAATAATGCAAAATGCCAAGGCTCCCAAGAAAGACATTGAATTTCATTAATCATCAAATAAAAACAGCTTAATTGCTGGTATTGCAACTCTCAACTGACTAAGATGGAAATGAAATAGAAGAATGTCAGTGAATTGCAGGTAAACAACTGCACATAGTGCAAGTACAGATATGAAGTGGTTGGCTGTCAATAATCAGAGTCCTTTCCTTCTCATAGATGAGTTTGAGGGTTGGCTTTGATATAAAAGATATGTCTTAGTTCTAACAGTGTATGCTTAATTTGAAAAAAAAAAAAAAAACTAACTATGCTGCTTTAAATAAAACCCTCTTTGTATGATCTGTTTTACTTGGTTTCCTGCCTATATATTTCTTTGAGAATTTTGAATATTTGTTCTAACTAAGCTTTGTCAATATGTTATACAACATAGCAAACCTATTTTTGTGTAACATCGATTGATTTCCTCTTGTGATAAATTTTAAATTTAGTATATTTCTGTGCCTTTCAATTCCCTCCACTCTCTCTTTAATTCCACAACCACCCCATTTTTGTTGGTTATATTGTCTCGTAGTGTTTGTTTTCCTATCTTAAAATATATTTCTGTTAATTTAATACTTTGTTAAGCATTGCTAAAGAAGGTAGAGAAAAATAGCATGCATGTTTATGATCTCCCTCTCTTTCTCTTCTATTCAACCCCAGTTTTCTTTTTAATTAAATCATTTAAAGCATTTATATTCTGCTCAAAGCTTCATTCCTGAATTTATTTAGATTTTAGTTTTATAGGTAAATGTATTCAGTGGTCACCACCAGTCTTTTTATTATAGTGTTCCCTTTTATGTCTTGGTTGTCTGAAATTTGTCCTTCAGTAATGTCTTAAAGAGAGGTGAAATCTAGAATGTTGAAAATATATTTCTTTATCCCCTTTATGCCTTAATAACATCTTTTAGGGTATAAAATTTGTATGTCATTCACTTTCCTTAAGAAATTTGTTTCATTGACTTGCTGAATGTTATGTGTCTGTCTTGCCTAGAATTTTTCCCTTCTAGCTGTCTTGATTTTCTTTTTTCCCTTGATATATAATTTTAAAAAAATGTACTTGAATACTATTTACTTTATTAATGTATATTTTCTGGTTGATCATACTATGTTGATTATTTTCACTGGAATTTGTCTCATTCAATTGGTTCAGTTTCTTGTTTTTCTAATTTCTCAAAAGTTTCCGTGATTTATCTTTTGAATTACGTATTTTATGTATTATATATGTTAGTTTTGTCGTTTTGGCTCTCTTCCTGCAGGGCACTTAGAATGTGTACAATGGGCAAGAAATACAAAGTGGAGCCATCATTTTTTTTTCCTTCTAATGCATTTTAACTCCATTAGAAAAATAAGTTTATAAAAACAGTTTTACCCATACTGTCCTTGAATGAGTATTTAGCTATGTCCAGGCTCCTCTTTGCCTTTTCTTCCCGCTATTGTTTAACTTCTTTCATGAGCCTTGTCAGCTTATATTTTATCTCTTTTTGTTGCCTCAGTCTGTCTCCCCTGAATGCTTGTATTTCTGTTTTGACCTCTTTTTAACTGTAGATGTGATGTCATCACATGGGTTGTTTTTAATCCTGACAGTACGGTCACAGCTTTTTTGCTTCGTGGAAGGATTTTTGTTGTTGTTGTTCTATGTCTGCTAGACTTTTGTTTTGCTTTTTCCTTTCCCTCTTTTATTTTGCTGTATTGTTTTTTGTATAATTCCTGTGCTGTTTTCTTCTGCTTTTCACAATTACTTATTCTTTTAATGACGTAAGCTCTTCGGGATGAACTGTTTGAGGAGGTTCATCTTGGAGACAGATCAGGGCTCTCTTTCGGCTTAAGAAGAATCCCCCTTGGTTCTCAGTGAAGTTCCCTCTAATGAAAGGGTATTCGTCTGTTACTAGTTTCTTCTTCTAAGGTAGGACCAATTGAGGGGTTCTTATCCAGCCATGCCTTTCCAGCTTTTCCTTGTCACCAATCAATTGCAGGAATACACCCCCCGCCAGTTCCTGGCCCACCAACCAATTCCTGGCTCCAAATAATAGACTGTTAGTGTTGCTCCTTAGGAAGTATCTTTGGAGAACTCTATTTCTCTAGACTGTTCTAAGATCTGTAGCTGTAGGCATTTTTGCCCTTGTGCCTGCCTATACACCGTTTGTCCTTCCTTGCTTTTGGCTTCCTTTCTGCATATATTGTGTTTTGGGCTCATATTTTCATTCAGTATAGAGTTTGCATGTTTCTTTCATGTTATCCTTGTTGCTCTGGGGTGATTTATGGAAGGAAAAGGGGGAAGCACCGTCATCACTTGGCTATTTAAAACCATTTATAAACTCTTATCATGTATCTTCTGAAATGTCACAAGAGCTTGCTAACTGAATTCCTTGTTCCCAAATCAGCACACCCCCAATCTATTCACACCACTACTTCCAAAGTAATTTATTTAAAATAAAAATCAACGTTCTTGTCTGTAGTGGTTACTCATCACCTATAGGTCAAAACTTAACTTCCTAATATTGTCTACAAGCTCTTCAATGATCCGGATTCTACCTACTGCATCAGCCTCATGTGAACCCCTTTCTCACTGCTGTTCCCCATATACCTCCCTTTTAATATTTTACCCTTTAATAAAAATAAACTATTTTAATCTCCATGCATGCACCATGTAATTTCTGCACTATATCATTTCTTATCTAATATGTTTTTCTTTTTTTGTCCGCGCGTATGGCTTGGGGTGTCCTTTTATCAGACAAATGCATCCTATAAGATTCAACTTAGGCAATGCCTCCTATAGGAAGTTTTTCCTGACATCCTCAATCAATCAGGATTAAACCAGGCTCCTTTGCTGATTGCTTATCCATGTGTGTTATTCCTCTCAAGCTAGGTCTGTAAACTTTAAGAGCAAGGAGACTACGTTCTAGTCATCATTGTTTTTCCTGCACTTAGCATAATGACTGGTACTCAATAAATGTTTGTTGAACTGAACTGAACTGAGAAGATAAGACATCGCCCTTATTCTCAAGGAATGTAGTTAGTTATCTTTTTAAAGCAAGCAAGTTCTGTTTCTCCAACTAACAATATAAGACAACTTAGGGGAATTGGCAATTGCTCACTGCCTAAGAAATGGCCATATGTAGAATGTCTGCCCTTTTTTATAGAACTGCTGTCCAGGAATTATCCATTACGTGATTCAGTGCCCTTTTTATATTTATTCATTTAAATACATTAAAATACATTTGACCCAGTGGGGAACACAGACAATGAAACAATTATCATGGGGTGTGATGAGAGATGTATTAGTGGAAAGGACACGTTGCTCTTAGAGTGAGGAAGAGCACTTGGCCCTGCCATGGGAGGAGGGTCAGTACAAGCTTCCTGGCAGTGGGGCCATGAGTGCCAGTTACACAAGTCAAGGAAAAAGGGCCCCAGGCAGAGGGATGGCATGGGTCAAGGGAACAGAGTGAGAGGACATAGTATATTAATTAGATAGAGAGATATCTAAGGACGGTGGTAATTGTGGGAGGGAATGAAGTGGCTGGAAAATAAACTAGAAATTTGTCCTGAAGAGGTGAACCCTTTCTATTTCCTTTTATTAAATATTGGTAGTTTTGCATTTCCCTCTCTACAGTTGTTAAAAAGCTCAAAACTAAACTAAATTTTGTGTCAATTTTGGCAGCTTCCCTGCATTAAGTTTTGTGATATTCCTTTTCCTTTCTCCTCTACCACTGATCATTTTTGATTACTTGGCACCTTTCTTTTTTATATTTTTGCTTTATAATTGCTTTTGTAAAAAATATTTGTTGGATAACATATCAAATACGTTTCTGGAATCAGTATGAGTCTTCAATTTTTTTTTTTTTTGGAAGGTATGAGTTTTGAAAATAGAAGTGGGGGCCAGGAAAGTCAATATGGAAAAGGTAAGATTTCCTCTGCAGTGATTAATATCTACCTCTGAAAGAAGGAAAGGGCAAGAGTTCCTCATTCTATTTGTTGAAAGAAGGCTGCCTAGAAGACTTTCAGAGCAAAAAACCCTGAAACCAACAGTAACTTCTCCTCCACAGTTTAAACCTACAGATTGGTGGTGGAGCAAGATATCAGGGAATCACGATAGGCTGTATTTTTCCTTCGCTGGGTAGAAGCTGCCAGATAACTGTTTGGGGACAAGAAGCACACTCAGACTTGGATCCAGCCCAGCCCTCACTGGTGACATCACCATGGAATGTCTCTAAGGCAGAGCTGGACACCGAAGATTAGTCAGCCACTGAGTCCTGCCATCCTCCCATAGTTTGGCTTTTAAAAGGGAGACTTGTAAAGGCAGACATTCACTTCTACACCTACAATGTGAGCAGCTAAAAAACAGCAAGATGGGTGTAAGAGGCTTTGGTGGGATTTTTTTTTTTTTTTGTATTTTTAAGAGACTTACCTCTTCAGTTTTCTGACTTTTTAAAATATTGATATCTTATATTTTATTGTAGTGCCACCAGAGATAGAACTCTAAGAAAAAAAAAAAAAAGGAAACTTGAAGAATAGGAGACCAGTCTGTCCCCTCACTGGTTCATACCCTTCTGTGCCCCATTGTGTTTTTTGATGGTTTTTACATTGGCTCTTAGGGAACTTGTCTCAAAAGCTAACAAAAATGGAAAAGGGTATCTAGGAGGGTGGGGCTCCAGGATTCAGACCCTCCTTAAAAGTGTAACTCTGCTTTTGTTTTCTCTGTTTATCAGGGTTCTTAACAGTTTTTCTTTGACCAAATGAAGCTGCTTCCAAAAAACATTTGCAAACCACTGACTTTTTTGTAGCACTGCTGACTAAGTAGGTCAAGGTCAGGCCTTTTTTGTGTGTGGACAACTGAACTGATAGGAATTTGAGTTGACAGGCAGGCCCATATTCTGTCTCTGCATATTTATAAATGAAATGTACGTATTGAAGTCATAATTATTTACCCATGAGTGAGTCATTGCTAATAAATGTATATACATTCAATAGTACAGTTTAACCTAAAACCTAGGTAACGTCTTTATAATGCACTTCTCGTGATACTAATTTTGCATAAAATATTTATTCTCTTCCATTTACCCCTCTAAAGGAAAGCTTCTTATATCCAGTCATAATTTCCTTTTTTCTAGACATGGTGTTATTATTTTTGATCCTGTATCTTACAGAGTCCGTATACTTATTCACACCACTCCCACAGTTTAGAGAGACCCCACATGTTCGGCTCCATTTTTATTTACTTTTTATTGACAGTGAGGTAAAGGTAGCCATCTTGATGGTTTTCCTTAGAAAACCTAATGTTTGATCTGCTATTGGGGAAGCTGAGCTGGAGATGTACAGAAAGCTGTGAAATTTGTTAATCTGTCAAGGCCTTTTCTGTGCAGGGGGCCCAGGGCCTGGGGTTTTGTAGTGAAATCAAAAGGAGCTAATCCTTCCCAGAAGAGCCCTTGTTTTAATGGGAAAGTGTCTGCCTGAAACGCCTCTGTTCCACATGGATAAAAGAGAAATCGGCTTTCCTCTGTAGGAGCAGGAGGAGAGAGAGATAAGTTGGTTTCTGTGTTCTGAGCCAAGATGGTTGGAAATCCTGTCTTTTCTCCTTGTAGAGTGGCTTTTCTAGTGATTATCCTAGAGAATAGGTAGTTCAGCAGTGGTTAAAGATAAGATCCCTTCAGAAATACGATTCACACCCTGGCTATTAGGGAGTGTGATGAAGTAATAGGAGTAGAGCCCTGGTAAGTCATCACAAAAGATTGTGTGTCTTCACTGAGCTACATGAAGCCAAGTCCTATTCTTTGTCTGGCACGGGAGGTGGCCATCAGTGTGGTAGGGTTTGGTCATTCACTGAAAAAAGCTTCATCGTATGTGCAATTGAATTTTCTTTAAAAAAGGCGTATTAATGCTGACGTGTCTTCAAATAGCTGACTTATAAAATAAACCATCCATAATTATGATACAAACAAAGAATTCTGGAGGGGTAGACAAAGAAGAAAATCAGGAGGAGGGAAAGCCATTTCAACTCTGCCAAACCCTTCTCCATGTCTACAAAGAGACCAGTAACTGCAGAGCCATCTACTCTCTAAAGCCATTTTCAACAGCTAGTGATGCTCTGAAGAGAAGCCCCATCTATATAGCAAGGAATTCTGGGAGAGGACATCTATAGCAATGTCATACTTAAGAGTGGTTCTCAGATAATTACAGTAGTGCAAATGAATCCAGTAGTAGTTTGGATACAAGCTGCTGTTAGTTTTTAAGATTTCTGTGTGTAAACATAGACATACAGCACCATCATACTATTTTTTTGTTGTTTTGGGGAAATGTTCTAGAAGATTTAGCAGTTAAAATTAACAGATATTTACTGAGCCACTAGTAATATGCCAGGTGCTCTGGAGCATGTTACAGACAGAAGACATTGTCCCTACTCTCAAGCAGTTTATGATTCAAGTAGCCAGTAGCCTCATGTGAGGAAAAGAACCTTGAACTCGAAGACCGGGGTTGTAATCAGGAATCCACCACCTACCAGCCAGGGAAAACTGGGTGTATCACTTGGATTTTCAGAGTGTTAATTTCCTGATCTCTGTAGAATAGAATCATGCTACTCGCTCTGCCTAAATTGGAAGGCTGTTGTGAGCATCAAGGGAGATAATAATGGCTTTCAAATGCTTTAAAAACTACAGAGCCCTATGAAATGCAAGAATCAAGAGACTAATCCACATGCAAAAATCAGCCTCACTGTATTTTGTGATAAGCCCATCACATAAAAGATGACTAAATCTTTCCCGCAAATTGGTTCTTTAATTATTCATGGCTTCAACACATGTACTGACATATATGCATGATAAAATCATCCTGCATACCTTCCATTGTGTTGGTTGTCAAAGGAAACGGCTTCTAATGATACATGTATCTGTGTATATGCAACTGTAGATATGCTGGGGTTTAATTATCTTTCAAGACTCTTGAGTTCTTTCTTGGTCCTCAGATCACCTAGCTTTTGATACTTTAAGAGTCTGCTTTATGCACCACCATGAGACGCAGAAAAGCCTCTATGGTGTGGCTTCTGTATCCCTAATAAATTGTTATCTTTCTGAATGACGAAAAGCCCCGAGGCAGAAATTAATAGAGTGTAATTACTGAAAGAAAAACTATTTGGCAATATTTTAAATGATGTTAATTTTGCCTTAATGGGAGAGATTTTGAATGTTAAATAAATAGTAATTTCTTCATTAGGGACACATTTACAGCACAGGAGTTTAAAGGAAAATGAAACAGTTGCAGAGACAGTCTTCAAAAGAAATCCAATAAAGACATCTTCAGGTGAATATTCTTGAAGTGCTTTCAGAATCTTAAGTGTTTTCAACAGGCAGCACTGATGGAAGTTCTTTAAATAGCATGTAGCTGGGATGTGCCTCCACACAGATAATGACTTTAGTGACTTGAAGTAAACATTGTTGTTAGTGTTTGAAATACTTCTGTGAATGCATACAAAATAGTGATCAGATTGTGAAGTAAAAATATTTAGTTGACCTTCGTGTTGAACCTCTCTTCCATCCCATTTCCCATGCTTCTGCTTCACCTTTGATCAGCAACTAGCTGGGCACAGAAGTAGCCTGGTGTCACCTTGCCTCAGCTGCTCTGTGGACCGCTTGCTTTTTGTTCTAGAGGGTGACTTCTCCCTGAGTAGGAGGCTTATAAGAGACCCCCTCAGCCAGTCTGGTCCGGATGCACACCTTGAGTCACAAGGGTGTCAAGATCCTCTGGGATGATTTGACCAATAAGAGTTAGGAGCCAGTGGATAAGGACTCATCTTCTTAGGTCAGCCTTGTTCTCTGTGAGGCACCGTAGGGTTCCCCAGTGGAACTGAGCCGCAATTTCTCATGGTAATGACCAGCTCAGTAATGCTTCTTGGGATGCCTTTTCCTGCCTCCTAGTTTCCTCCTTTCTAGTTCTACCACTCCTGTTCCCTAAGGACATTTGTCAAAAATAAACAAACAAAACCCAAATGATCCCTCCTAAATACATACATACATACATACATACATACATACATACATACCTGTACAAAAACCCTTGTCTCAGTCTCTACTTTTGGGAGGAACCCAATGCCAGACAGTGTTGACTCTCTCTTTGAGTCCCTACTATGCACACAGGATTGTAGAGGCGGTGAACTATATAAGACAAGTAGCAAGAAGCATCCTCATCCCCATATAAAATCCCAAACCCAAACACCCATCCCCATCCCTTCTGGCTTCTCAGAGACCTGGCTCTATTGCTTATCCTCCTTTCCCCTTTAGTTTATTCCTCCTTCTTTCTGCCTTTCCATCATTGTTGAAATATTTTAAAATATTTCCTATCCTTAAATTAAAACTGAACAACAGTCTTTCCATATACCTCGGTGATTGCTGTTTGGTTTTGGTTTAAGGATAGCAGATATTTTAAACTTGGCCAATGGGGACCTGCTGTGTAGCACAGAGAACTCTACCCAGGATTCTGTGATAATCTATATGAGCCAAGAACCTGAAACAGAATGGATATGTGTATACGTATGACTGAATCACTTTGTTGTATAGTAAAAATTATCACAACCTGGTAAACTAACTGTACTTCAATAAAACCTTACCAAAAAACTAAACAATGAAACCTTTTTAGAATCTCATGCTCCTCTTTATAAGCAACTCCTCTTTCATTCACAACCAAATTTCTTGAGCCCGGTCTACATTCATTAACCTAAAATTTTCTCATTTCCTTCTCTTTCTAACACACTTAAGACTGATTTCTGCCTCTGACACTTCACTGAAATTGCATTTTCCAAGTTCATTCAAGTTGTCTATAAACAGTATCCAGATAACACCCCTCAAGAATGAACTTAGTGGACTTGTCTACAGCGTTGGAATGTCTTGGCTACTCTTTCTTCTTTGAAGCACCCTCTCTCCTTTGATTCTTTGCTGATATGCAGTCTAACTCCTCTCACTGCCTCTTCAGTCTCTTCTTCATTTCCTACACAGCTGCTTCTCCCTCTGCCCATGTTTTAAATATGGCCTTTTTCAGAGTCTTGTCTAGATTCCTTTTCTCTGGTCACTTCCTATCCTCTGATCAATGCCTCCTGTCCATTCATATAGCACAGCATCAATTACCAACCAGTTGCTGACGACTCCCCCACTGTCTCCTGCTGAGACTGAGTGGCTCCTGGGAGGGGCCTTTATGTACAGGATGCCCATCAATCCTTGGGCACGGTGATCTCTTCACTCTATTTAAAGCTTTTCATGCCTGTCTCTAATAAATGATTCAGATTTGCTTCTTCTTAAGAGATCTGCAGAGTCTCCATGGAAGTTACAATATTTGTTGCTTACTAGACCCCAAAACAAGGAATTCTTTCCCTTAATCTTAGAAAATTGCCCTACAATTAGCTATGTGTTATAAGTATTTGCCTTTCTAGCAGTACATGGATGGGATATGTTTGGTTTTGGAGTACCATTTTTTTTTTTTCATTTTGTGTATCACCTCTGAGTAATTGGTAATAGCTGCATAGAAGAACGTGCTATTGTGGTTTGCTAGGAAAGACTGCTTTTGTTAATTAACGGTGTCTCCACTGGCACAAGGTGGATGACGGTTGCACATCTGCTATTCAGTGTATGTTATGGGAAGGGTGGCACTTAAAGTGTTTAATTATCTGGGAGCCTCATATGGTCTGATGCAGCCTGTCTGTTCTGGCCTGAAAGGTGGGTGTGCTGTCCAGGGGCTACAAATATTTCTATATTCAACTCAAAGGAGTGAGATCACATAACTTTCAAAACTCTTCCGCTTCTTGGACATCTAAGTTCTTATTTCCAAAGCAGCAATTCTTTATAATATTCTTTCCGTCTAGCTACACCATCATTTTTTACCCACCAATCAACACACTGAAGAATTGTTATCTTAATTGGAAAAGGACCTCCCATTTATTTAGTGCCAAATTTATATCTGGCACATTTGCATTTTATTTAATTTTACCTTAATCTTCATGGGATCTCAGTGTGGTAGATACCACCATCTTTATTTTGCAAAAGAGGAAACTGAATTTCAGAGAAGTTTAGAGCGTTACACTTTGTCATATAGTTCAATAAATGGCAAGGTCAGGAGGGTCTGAAATCAGGGCTGCCTGGGTTTATAAAGGAGGGCAAAAGAGGACAATGATCCATTTCTCCAATCTAAAGATCTTCACATTTGCATTGAAATGCTGGTGTTCCCAGAAGCTTTTTCAGCTTACTGTAAAGGTGAAATAGGCAGGTGCTGTCCCTATCTTGGTAGATAATAGGGGCAGGAAAGCCTCACTCCAAGTCTTGTTCAAGTGAACTGTTTGTCAGAATCTGTTTCAATTTTGTTTCAGATCAGAAAGTTTCTGCATCATTAACCAAAGAAGGGCTTAATGGAATTCAGCACAGTGTAATCATGCCCGCACCTCTGAGAGCTGTCCCTCAGATACACTTAGAGGATCGTTCAAACACTCGTCACAGGTGTGACAAAGGGGGCAATTGACAATGGGATGGTTAGTCATCATTACCATCCCCAGCTCCACTCATCTCCAACCCTCCCCACTTACCCTGTACCCCTTTGTGCATTAGCCTATTTTCACGATGTATTTTGGGGCACAACTTCCCTTGTGTCCCATTCCTGGGTGCAGAGGAGCTGTTATATCATGACCCAGTCAGGTCTCCCATTATCCTTCCCTTTCAAGTCCCAGCAAGTCCCCTGACACGAACTCTGAGAAGCCCAGCTCCCAGGAGGATCCCTTTTCTGGGGCCTTCTATTAAAGATAATTGTATTGTTAAAACAACAGTGCTGATAATGAAGGTAGTTGGACTGTTGACTGAGAAGCAGTTCTCTCCCCATTACCATTCTAACTAGAATATATATCTATGTGAGAGACTTAGCTTTAATTTTTTCTTTTTTTTTTTTTTTTGGCTTTTTAGGGCCGTACCCACGGCATCTGGAAGTTCCCAGGCTAGGGGCAAAATTGAGCTGTGGCTGACAGCCTATGCCTCAGCCACAGCAATGCAGGACCTGAGCTGCATATGCAGCCTACACCACAGTTCACAGCAATGCTGGATCCTTAACCCACTGAGCAAGGCCAGGGATTCAACCTGTGTCCTCATGGATACTAGTCAGATTAATTTCCACTGAGCCAAAACAGGAACTCCCAGCTTTTAAAATTTTTAATCTCTCTGCCTTTGACTCCATAGGTAGTAAATGGAGTAAAATGATATTTTTTATTTCTGCAAGAAGCTTTTAAGATTCGGATTCTGAAAACTTTCATGGTCAGCTAGGATAAGGTCATCCTTATCACAAAAATGAAAGGATGACATCAAAGTTGAGTTTCCCGATCTTTGGTTGCTACTGAAATTCTTAACAGTTGGAACATAACGACACTGTTCAAGGAATTCCTAAATATGAAACAGATACAAGTGGAATGGACATAGTTTAAAGAGGGTGAGACATTGTATTGGCTCCCTCACCCACCCAGCCCCTTCTTCACACCTTTATAGACACTCCCAAGGCATCACTGTAGAATTTTAGAATGCCTCGGAATCCTGCTCAAAAGTCAGTGGGCTGTATGACTCTAGAAGTTCTCTTCCAGTGCTAAAATTCCACAAGTCTGCTCACTCTCCAGAATGGTCCATTTAGTCAGACAGAAGAGAGGGGGCTATTATTTGGAAATATCTTTCCCAACTCATTTCTCTAATGTCAGAATATGTATATATACATATTTTGGATGTAGCTAATTCCTCAAGAAACTTGCTGAATCATTCTTCTCTTATGTCTGCTGAGGGTTCAGTATGAAGATGATGCAATAGATCAAAAATTTAAAAGCAAAAAACCATAAGTTCCTACGTCGGGAGAGTTTATAGTCTAGTGAGATAGAAAGAGATAATATATAAGCAAAGAGATAACAAAGTTGCCTACTGTGTTAAAATTTTTATAGAAATAAGCATAATTGTAAGAACCGATAATGCAAGGAGGGGACTTCATTCATTCACTGATTCCATCAGTCCCTCAACAAATTTTTCTGGAGTTCCTACTGTCCACAAAGCCCAGGGTCCCACTTTAGAGTATTTATAGTGAACCCAAGACAAACCCTTCCGTCTTCTCATGAGAGATTATGATTTCGATAGATTCTCATCTCTGATAGTTAATAGGAGGCAAAACCAAAATAATATAAAAGCATAAATTAAGAGAAAATGTGTGTGTATGTGTCTAAAATATTCCAAGATCTTCCTTTGGAGGTTGGGACATGCCAAGTGTTTTCATGACAGGTGGATCCACAATCCCTCTTCCTTCTTCCTTCCTAAACTGGGAGTTAGAAGGTCTGAATAGAAATCAATTCCTGCAATTTATTTTTAACTTCTTTCTCCTTAGCCAGGATTGATTTTTGTCTCTGTGATCAGTGGCAGAGAGAATAGCTCCATGGCCTGAGCAGCTGTTCAAGTGCTTGGTCTGGTTGGCCCACATCTATCGAACAGAACTTCAGAAGCTGATTATGAAAGTAATAGATGAAGATGTTTAAAGGATGGGCCTGATTACCCTTGTCTTCCTGGTGAAAAATGCTTCAGGCACAGGGCTGCTGTATGCAAGGGCCCAGGAGAACGTAGGGTGGGTAAGGCAGTGGATGCCCTGCGGTCCCTACAGGGCCAAGCCTAGCATGGTGAGGCCAGGAAGGAGGAATTGGGGGTTAGCTTCTTCTTTGCCATCTGACTCCCTCCCTCCCTTCCTTTTAAGCTTTCTTTTCTTCTTCCTCCTATTTCATCCTTACTACATCAATTGCTGTTAGCTTCGTAACTGCAGGCAAACATCTGCTACAAAAAAAAAAAAAAAAAGAAAGAAAAAGTAAAAGAAATTGATTGGTTCTTCTCTCTGTGTTTCTTGGGCTTTAAAGTTGTCTGATTCTTTTATCTCCATTTTCTCCTCCTCCTTCTTTGTTTCTATTCTAATCCAGCTTGTGTGTAATGGGAGCATGAAATTAGACACTTCCCCTCTCTCCCTGTAGCCTTGTAACATCTGTGGCCAGGCAAGATCATTTCCACTTTCTTCTCTGAAGAATGTCTTTGGAAGAAATGCACACCTTGTAATAGCATGTGGTGGTAAAGCCACTGAATGCAATTAGAATGGAGAGTGGGCTGTACCTAAGTGTTCTGCTGGTTCTCCAGAATAAAAGCCTGCTGTTTTACTGCCTGCCCCAGGTAGTGACTGCCTTCAGACTGCAGTATGGAGAAATCATCCAAGTGTTCTTAATACGACTGTGTTTATTATTTCATCACACTGTGTAATAGCTTTCTGGTTGTTCTTAGTGTGTGTGGGGGAGGGAAGGCATTGAAGAACGGGCTTCTTTATTTCCTCTGAAATATCAGAGATGGGTCCTTATGAAGTGGATTGAACATACTAACTCTTCTGTGTAAGAAACATCGTGGTTCTCAGCATTTTCTTGGTTAATATTTGTCCTAACCCTTCCTCCATGATTTTTAACCTCCTAGTTCATTTTCTTTCTTATTTAATTATCTATAGTTCTTAGAGAACCAATTGTGTATATAATCGGTTAACGATTATTGAGTGGCTGGTATAACCTAGACATATTATTAATGCATTTAACTATTATGACATCATATGAGGTAAGTCCTACTCTTACCTCAATTTCCCAGAAAAGGCACAGAGAGGTTAAGTCATTCTCCCAAAGGATAGAACAGAAATCTGATCTAGGCAGCCTGACACCAGAGCCTTCTTTCTCAACCAGTGCATTTGTTCTGCTCTTTAAATGAGAAAGAGTCACAACTTAAACTTTCCTATTTGTGTGAGGCAAACTGGGTCAAGAACTGTGTAATGGGCAGTAAGTAGGAGCAGAAAGCATCACACAAAGTAAGTGCTTACAACATGCTTGTGGAGTCATAGAATGACCACAGAAGAAACTGGCAGCATAGAATCTTAGGAGTTAAAGAGACTTTCCTGTTGAGGCAACCTGGACTTAGGAAATGAAAGGACAAAAAACATGGGTGTTTGACATTTTTTGAGTCCCTACTTTGTGTCAGATGCATGTTGGACATTATGTTGTGAGGGTGCTTATCTGTTTTGAACTAAGCTGTTTTGAGTTGAAACTGAGATGTGGGAGCAGTTAAGTGTTTTTCCTAAAGAGTCTTAGTAGCTAATAGGGGTGGGAGAGGTTTGCAATCCATGTCTGGTCTTCTCTTCTTATGTCCGTTGTTAATTTCCACAACTAAGAAGGAAGTAAGTAACCTCACAAAGTGCAGAAAGATAGAATCCCCGGTAATCCAGATGTAACCCTTGGGCATTTTCTTAAAGGAAAACCGTGTTCTTGATGTGAACCACTTCTGCTGAGATAAAAAAACAAATACACAAAATTTTAATAAGATTATTGAGCAGGGTAGTATAGTGTTTTTATTGAAAATGTCAAATAAAAATGAAGCAGCATGTTTGTGTCAGATACTAAATGGCAAAAGGGCTTAATAAAACCTACGCACACCCACTATTACTTGTCCTCCCTCAAAGCACCTCTTCTGGAACTAGCCAATCACCAGTGATCCACTCTCTAGGATCTCCCATCCCGCCACCTCTCCAGCTCTGCTGGTGATCTAATCTTTCTTTCATGGTCCAGTCTCACCTTTTCTCTCCATGTCTCCCTTTGTTGTGTGTAATGGTTCAGCCATGATCTATTTTCTCTGGTGTTACATCCTCAAACCCGTCATCCTCTTGGGAAACTAGCATGTCCTTCAGTGTGAGTACCCATTCTCCTCCTCCAGAGGCAGTGGGAGTGTACATAACACCTGTTTATATAATACTTTTTACTAGGTGTATACATCACACAGTGAAGGGTGCTACAGAAGAGAGCTATGCTTACATCTCTGGAGTTAGGCATGCATGAGCTTAAATCCTTCTGCTAGCTGTGTCACCCTGCCATCTCCATCTCTCACTCATGTCATCTGTGAAAGAAAATGGGATGAGTGTGGACTCCCACAGTGCCCAGCACTTATTTTATTGTAATTCTAGAAGGATCTTGAGAGAAGTTGAGTAACTATTGTGGTTCTAAGTTTTTTTTTTTTTTTTTCTGCTTTATAGCACTTAGCCTTCCCTACTCAGAGCAGCATAGCATTGACACTCACTTTATATATCATTTGTACATCTTATATGTTAGACTTGTTTCTACAAAGAAACGGTGAACTCCGTGAGGTCACAGCCCCATGACCCCTGTGGTACATGACACAGCCAGGGCACAGAAGAGCAGAATAAGTACTTGATGGTTGATTGATAAGTACGATACATAGTAGAATTGGTCCAGGATCCATAATGAGATGTCTAAACATGATTAATGTTCAAGGAACAATGTGAATTTGGCCAGACCTTTAATTAATATGTGGATTCGGCAGTAGGTGGGGGAGAACATCTTGTAATCTGTTTCCCTGTTTCCCACAGGAAAGCACGCTCTCCTATGGCCCCTGCTTTCCCATGTTGTGGTGTTGCCAGCCACTCAAAGGATTTGATGTAAAATCAAGACTCATTTGTAAAAATCCATGCAATTATCTCCACTTTGTGTTCTTCTGATCTTGACTTAGTGAACACGGACAGAAACAGCCTGGCAGCATGAAGAGAGCCTGGGGCTTAAGTCAGACATTCTGAGGCTGGATTAGAGCCTCACCATTTAGGAACTAGATGACCTAATGTGGCCTGTCTGAGCCTCAGGTTCCCAGATTCTAACATGGGAATCTAATTAGACCTCACTGGTATGGTTGTGCTCTGACCAAATGAGATTCAGTTCAATAATAAAAACTAACGGCATGCTATAATGGGGAAAAAAAAAGGAAAGAAAACTAACAGCACAGAGTGCTCTACAAATATCAGTCATGACACGGGTGCCAGGTATGGAGAGACAGTTACATGGGAGCAGAACACATTCTCTACCCTGGAAGATATTACAGTAAAACCTAAGATGTACCCACTTTCCAGTAATTCAGGGCAGCAGCTAGTAAGTATAGTGTCACAGCCACAAACAAAGAGTCCTGAGAATCAGAGGGAGAAAAGCTGACTCTAGTCAGTTTTTCTGTGATGGAGGAGGCTTCCTTAAGAAGGTAGCTTTAAATGTAGACAGTGTCAAATTCATTGATTCTGGACTTTCCTAGAGATTTGAGTCAGGATGAATCTCTCCAGATAACTGGCCCTAAACTACCTCTTCTTTGGAAAGGCTCTGCAGTAGACATTTTAGACTCATTCAAGCTTGCACAGTGTAGTGGACACTGTCAAAATTGAAAGACCCAAGTTCAAATCCAGGCTTTGCCCCTTTGGAGTTGAGTAACCTCATGCATGTCAATTAATTTATCAGTAAAGTGAGGCTGCATAGTGTCTCTCCTACAAGGTCACTGTGCATGAGAGCAGACATTGGTGAGCATGGAGCTTGACTGTCCAACAGTGATGCTTCTGCTGGTGGAGAAGAGCAGAGTCATCACAAAGGGACCGTCATGGGGAGGCGCCGAGAAGTAGCAGTTAGCATTTTACAAATACTCATGGCTCTTTTGGGGCAGGTGGCTGTGTTTTCTGAGAAAGCTTGACAGATGGCTTAAAGCCATCTACTGCTGTCCCCAAATTCACTCATGAGGCATGCAAATCCCATGTTGAAGTTCTGTTTTATATCTATCAACTCACAGATCTCCAGGTCTATCTGGAAGTCCTGTGACCCAAGAAACATCCCTGCTTCACTAAAAAGTTAATGATCATTCCTGCCTTGCCCTTTTAGGATCTCTAAAGGATCTTGAACATATCAGTAAAGTTAATCATTCTCTAAGTGGCTCTGTGAAACTGCCATCCATCCCAGGTGGCCAAAGACACTTCTGTTCTATGCCTCTGCCTGTACATTTCTTGCTTCTCTCCTTCTATTCCGTATAGCCACTAACCTTTCAGTCCATATGTGACTCTAGCCCCGCAGATTATGTATAGATGGCCATTGCCCCAAGGGCAGATTTCACTGTCCCACACAATTAAGAGTGGGCATATCTGGATCATCAGCTTGATTTCTGTACTAAGGCTCCTATGAAAGCCACAGACTGAGTGGTTGATAAAAAATCAGAAATTCATTTCTCACAGGTTCTGGAGGCTGGTAAGTCCAAGATTAAGGCACTGGCAGATTCTGTGTCTGGTGAGGGCTCACTGCCTGGTTCGTAGACGGCCATCTTGTCACCCTGTCCTCAGATGGTAGCATAAGTCAGAGAACTATCGATGCTTTCTTTGATAAGAGCACTAGTCTCTTCATGAGGGTTCCACCCCCATGACCTAATTATCTCCCAAAGTTCCCACCTCTAAACACCATCACATGGGGGATTAGGTTTCAACACATGAATCTGGGGGGGGGGGACACAAACATTCAGTCCATAGTGATTTATCAGTGAAAATACTCCTAAAAGCTTTGGGTCACTGGGTTCACACAAAGGTCAGTCATAACATCCTCATCATTATATTTATGGAACATTTTATAGTTACATGAAAGTGTTTTATTATCTTATCTCATTTACTTCTCTGTAAGATAAGGGTAATTATTATTCATTTCATTTTTGTATAAAAATAACCTTGAAGCTCTAAGAGACGAGTTACCATGCCTAACATTGCATATCTGATTCATGATTGAGTTAAGTTAGTTAAGATATTACAGATACCAGGTCCTTTTAACCTCGCTCTTCTCCTTCCCCACTATTTTGTTTTTAATTATCTGAAATTCTGGGTCATTATAGAAAAGACAGTGTCCAGATTGGGAAGATTGCAGTCAATTAATTGCCTTCATAATGTCTCCCTGTATAAAGGAAATAGCCTACATGATATTGCAAAGAGAAGAACTTACATTAAGTATAGGAAAATTAGGAGTTCCCTTTGTGGCTCAGTGGTTAATGAATCCAACTAAGAACCATGAGGTTGCGGGTTCAATCCCTGGCCTTGCTCAGTGGGTTAAGGATCCGGCATTGCCGTGAGGGGTGGTGTAGGTTGCAGATGCGGCTAGGATCCCGCGTTGCTATGACTGTGGCGAAAGGCCGGTGGCTTCAGCTCCTGTTAGACCCCTAGCCTGGAAACCTCCATATGCCACGGGTGTGGCTCTAGATAAAGGCAAAAAAAGACAAAAAAAAAGTATAGGAAAATTATATAAGCTTAGAAACTTGTAGTATCTTTTCTAGCCCCTTCTCAGTCTCTCTTTCTCTCTCTCTCTCTCTAATCTAGAAAAATCAAAGTAGACTGTCTAGGGTTTAGCTTTTTATCTATTATTATATTAATTGGGAATATCTAAATGCTCACAAAATGTGTACTTCAGGATGACAATTCAAACCCATATCTGTTCTTTTCTCTTTTTTTAAATTTATGCAATTATTATCTTTGTCTTTTCATTCCCCCAATAAAACTAGGAGAGGAAAAACAATTTCTACCCTGAAGGGTCAAGTGGGCATCCTAAAGACTCCTAGCCCTCCTTCTAAAGCATAAACGCTAGGACAGGAAGATAAGACTTGAAGCCGTTAATGGTCAAATATCTGGCACAAAACACATTGGCTTTGTGGTCTCCATAGATGGTCTTCTCTACAAAGCCATCCTTTTTCTCCATCTCTCCCTCTCCAGGGTGTGTTATTTGCTGACTTGTTAATGACGGCTCTCCTGATCCATGTGAGGTGGTACCTCAGTGTAGTTTTGATTTTCATTTGTCTAATAATCAGTGATGTTGAGTATTTTTTTATGTCCCCACTGGCTATCAATATGTCTTCTTTATGAGAAATGTCTATTTAGTTCTTCTGCCCATTTTTATCTATAAAACAGAAACAGACTCAGGGGCATAGAGAACAGACTTGCGGTTGCCAAGGTGGAGGGGGGGAGGGAGTGAGATGGATGTGGTTAGTAGAGGCAAACTATTATGTTTAGAATAGATAAACAATGAGATCCTATTCTACAGCACAGGGAACTATACCCAATGTCTTGGGATGGATCATGATGGAAGATAGAATGAGAAAAACAATGTTTGTGTGTATATATACATATATATACATGCACATACACACATACATATATGACTGGCTCACTATGCCTTACAACAGACACTGATGCAACACTGTAAATCAACTTTACTATACTCTAATGCAAAAAAAAAATTAAATTAAAAAAAATTATCCTTGTTGTGGGCAATAAGAATTTCAGTCTTTTATTTCCAGTCACTTCTGACCAGGAGTCCATACAGCCACCCCAGCACTTCCTGAACCCTCTGGCCTGCATACAAACCATCAACATGCTCAGTTGCCATAAGCCCTCCAAGCTGTTAGACTGATCCAGGCATCTGGGTCTCCAGTTCAGCAGGGACAGGTGATGTGCGTTGAGTACCTAGCATGTGCTAGGCTCAGGAATAAGGCTCCTTACACGCTATGCTGTGTTTAATCCTTATAATAACATGTCAGTAGGCAGAATAATATCTCTGTTTTTCCCAAAGAAGAAATTAGGAAGGTTAAATGACCTGTCCAGAGTCACCCAATCAGCAAATGGTAGTAGCAGGATTCAAACACAGGTCTGGGATCCCAACCAACGTGCTATAATGCTTAAAAATCAGAACTGGAGTCTTCCTTGAAAATGTGTAATTAGAAGCATATCAAGTCTAGTCCTGTGTGATATTTCAATACACAGTCTCAGAGAGTCAGGTCTGCCAATTCTTCTGCTGTGTGTGGTCTAGACACGTGGTCTTTGTCCCATGCTTTTCTAACTCATCCCCTTTTCTTTTCCCTATTAACATCCCCATAGGTAGTCAAGACTCCAAGAAGTTTCCTGGCAGGGCTGGTGAAGGTGGCAGTTGCTGTGTGAATATTTTTTGGCCAATGAGTGTGCTAGTGACCTCAGTTCACATCTTCCCTCGAACACCTCCCCTATGCTCAAACACATGCTCCCGTACACACACCTGTGCACACATCTCACCAAGAGAAAGCACAATCTTGAGTTCGCATCACTTCTCTTATTCCAGATATATTCTTGGCGAAGCTATTTTGGGGCTGTTAGGACCCCAATAAAAAAAATATGGGAAAATCTGTTTCAAAGGAGTTTCGGCCTGAGCTAAAGTTTTGTACTAGGCATTAGGCCCACTCTCTAGAAACAGAAAGATAAAACTGCATATTACATTAATATCACAGAGCCTCCAGGACATAAAATGAGCCAACATCAGTTTGACAAACACTAAATTCAACATCAGACAGTCTAGCAGAGTAGATGTCTTGCTGATAGGTGTCTTATTTCAAATGCTGGGAGTTCCCGTCATGGCGCAGTGGTTAACGAATCCAACTAAGAACCATGAGGTTGCGGGTTCGATCCCCGGCCTTGCTCAGTGGGTTAAGGATCCGGCATTGCCGTGAGGGGTGGTGTCGGTTGCAGACGCGGCTCGGATCCTGCGTTGCTGTGGCTGTGGTGTAGGCAAGTGGCTACATCTCCGATTAGACCCCTAGCCTGGGAACCTCCACTTGCCGCAGGTGCGGCCCTAAAATGACAAAAGGCAAAGAAAATCAAAAAAAACAAAAAAAACAAATGCTGTACCAGTTTTGACTCAGACACATAAGACAGTTCCTTAGCACAGCAGGTTTGGAAAATAATTTCAAGATGACAAAAGTGACTTGACCTGACATGTAGAAGCCCCTGGAACCATCCTAATATTTAGAGCCACATCCTAATGAGACCCATGGCTATTTACTGACTCTTGTGTCCTGGTACTCAGAAGCCTGTTTCTTTGTTCCTGATCTTTAAAGGAATTATGTAGGTGGAGAGGAAGGGAAAGGCCTAACAACGTCGTCAAGTCTTATTTTAAATAATCTGAATAGAATTAATGAGCAAAGAAATTGGAAAAGTTAATTGTGCATCATAACAACTCAGCTGTTCCCTTTCATTTTTTAAGGAGGAGGAAACAGTGCAAAGGCTGCCTGAGAAGGAGCTAACGTGTGCTTATAAATGTGGTCACTTCTCTTGACTTAGACTGATTATTCATGTTGTATTGGACCCAGCAAGTTCCTCTAGCTAGAAAAGCTCCTAAATGTCATTTCCTATGAAGGCAACAGCTCTTGTGTAAGCTAAATTATTTCCATTATAGTCTCTCTTATTCACAAATGCCAATAGAAGCACCATTTACTCCTGTACAACAATAGAACATTGATTTCTCAGGGCTGGGGAATTGACATGAACCTTCACAGAGAAAGACCTGCCTTGTTGGTGGGCAGCTTATCTGGTTATTGGGAGTTGAGTGACCTCGGATCCATTCCCTTCCGTAGAGAGGTGTGGAAACCTCACATAGTCTGAAGGACAAGTATAAGCTTCACAGTTGTATGAACCTGGGTTCGAATTCCAGTTCCACCATTTAACTTGTTGTGTGTCTTTGTGTATGTTGCATGATTCCCCTGTGCCTCAATTTCTCACCTGATCATATAACAGAAAGCTGGTATATACAGAAGAATAGTGCTTGGCATGCAGTAAGTACTCAAAAAATGTTCTGTTTTTAATACCTTCACCTTGTAGGGAACTGATAATAGTTCTAATAATAGCAATAATAATAATAGTAATTGTGGATATTGAATAGTATCATAAATCTAAAGCACTCATCACATGATAGACACTCAAAAATGTTAGTTTATGATTTTCTTCTCAGATTACCTGTACCTATTTATGAATTCTAGAGACATTACAAGTTTTCTTCTATCTGTGGCAGAAACAAGTTCAGCATGATTCAGGGCCCCCCAGTTCCATTTCTGGAGGTAGATTTTTCTCTCTCCTCCAGGGCAAGCCATCATTCAGAAGCGAGGAGAAACGAAAAAAAAAAAAAAAAGGATATGTCAGTTTAGACTTGGTTACAGCAGGCATGGGAGCAAGTCAGAAGAGACAGATGTGTTTAATGGCCAATGCATTTGAACAAAGGAATCATTTTCACTGGCCAGGAGCCCAATTAAACCTGTAAAATGGAAATCCAGAAAATCAGATTAACGAGCCAGTCATTAGTGAGGAAAAGACCCAGCTAATTCTGTGTTTAGCATGACGGATGGGCCCAGAGCAAATAATTGGATGACATTCATCAAATGTAAAATAAAAGGTGTCACTGAAAGGGAAAGTGGTAATAATCTCTGGGATTTACAGTGCCAGCAAATTTGCTTGTAAGGAAGAGAAAAGTTCATCAAAATAGATTAATAGTCGCTAAAGTTTATTCCTTCCTTGTGTGATTGCCAGAGAGCCACACAAATAATAGCAGAGAGGCAGCAAATGCACTAGCCTGGTATCATTCCAGTACTGGGAGGGCTTGTCTCCTCCTGGAGAGGAGCTTCTATTTGGAGATAAGTTCCTGTGACCAGCCAGGAACCAGGCAGAGATGGAAAGCTCTTCTCTAGAGCCACAGCTTAGACACTAACAATGGAGGGAAGCAAAGTCAAAAGCTCTCTGGTTAAGTGGATGCATGACAACTCACTGTTCAGTTAGTAAATGTTGACCTCCTGCCCTATGCCTTACGTTTGGGGGATATGCTCATTCCTAATGAAGGATTCAAACAGAGGCTGGAGTTATACACTGGCTGGGACAATGAAGCGTTGTGTGATGTTGGGCAAATAAGTTGACCTTTCTCAGCCTCAGTTTCCTGAGCTGGAGAGGAGATGTAGTGTGTGAACATAGACAGGTAGGTAGAGAGATAGGTATAGATAGATATACACACATACACGTATGCAAATTAAGCATGGTTTATAAACTGCTTACTGTAGCATCTTCCAAGTAATAAGCCTTCATTGCATGATAATTCTCTTGTTTTTATTACCTCACCTCTTCCCTTCTAAGAAGACATAAGTTTTAAGATGCAGTGTCAATGCCATAACGGCTTTTCTGGGATTACAGAGAAATACAAACCGTCAATTACAGAGATATAAAAACAATTAAAAGATGTTGTAATCAAGGAAATATATTGTATTGTTGTAATACAGTTGTTGACATAAGGAAGGTGAATGGAGGATTCATCTTGGTTAGAGGAGAACAGCTTTAGAGCCAAACTTTACTGGGCTTGTAATTTGCCTGATCCTGGGGAAATCACTCAGTTTCTTGTAGCCTCTGCAGACTTGTCAATGGGTTTGAACTATATAATTTATATGGGACAATGTAAGTTTCTGCAGCATGGTAGGCAAACTCAATCAATGACAGTTTTGTCATTATTTTATTCATCATGGACCCACTAATCACCTTCCACAAGACCAACATTGCTTAGGAATTAGGAAGTTACAGCCTTATAATAAGACATGGAGGGATCATTATGAGTATATGTAAATCACAAGAGTAAATGTAGGAAACACTGGAAAAGTGGAAATAACAGAATTCAGGTGTTGAGAGGAAGGATACGTTATAATAAGTAAGTAGTATCCAGAAACTTTCCATGATCTCTGAGTCTTACACTGAGGTTTAAAGCATGTGCTGGATTTGCATAGTGCAGAGAGGGACACGGCCAGGATAAAGGCAGAGCTGCAGGAGCCGGTGCATAGTACTGAGGGCTGCTATGATATCTGAGGCCTTAAGAATCTCTGGGATCCTTGGGCTTTGTGCAGTCCTTTAATATTTTAGATCATCCCATGATCATTCTGAAGTGTAATTCCATCTGCAGGATTTACTTAAGCACAAATGCTCCGTGTGTGTGTGTGTGTGTGTGTGTGTGTGTGTGTGTGTGTATGAGAGAGAGAGACCGAGAGACAGAGAGATAGAGAGACCGAGAGACCGAGAGACAGAGAGAGGGAGGTTGAAAGAGAGTGTGTCTGTGTTTGGGCAAGGCCATAGCAGGCCTGGCTAGGCTGAATTCCAGAGTCAGCAGGACTGCTCACCCTATCAAAGGCACCACTCTGTTCTCCCTCTGGATCCTCAGTAATTTGGAAACCCCACGGGCATTGCTGTGTGGTGCTGATACAGAGTCTGGTAGCTCCATCTCATCTTGCTCCCTATGGAGGTGACTGGGACTTCTGGGGAAGCACATGTTTTCATTGCTGCTCTCTGGCTCGCATTAGTAGTACAACTTAACTGCCCTGATGCTGGTCTGATTCACTAAGGGTAAGTTTGGTGAGATTCAGGATGTCCTAGAGAGAACTGACTTTTAAGCATATGACAGGTGACCAGAGCAGATATTTGGGGGGTTACAATTTTTATCTCTGGGTGAAAGTTCTGCTTGGGGGAGTGATGAAAATGATTTAGAACTACGTAAGTGGTGGTGTTTGCATAACGTTGTGAAGGTGCTAAATGCCACCAAATTATACCCTTTAAAATGATTAACTTTATGTTATAGGAATTTTACCTTAATTAAAAAAATTGTTATTACTCTAAGCACAAGATTCAGGAAAGTAACTACATTTCAGAAGGAGGCAGTGGTCAGGGGCACAGAGGTGTAGAGGTATATGTCCATGGACATTAAAGTTCAAGTTCTGCTCTGCTCCAAGTGTGGTCCCCAGACCTGCCGTGTCAGCACCAGCTGGAAACCTATTTGAAAAGACAATTCTTGGACCCCACCCCAGACTGACTGAATCAGAGACTCAGTGGGGCCCAGGAGTCTGAGTTTTAGCAAGTTTTCCAGGTGATCCTGATACATGATGAAGTTTAAAGACTACTGATCTAGTTCTTGGGTTAGCAGGTTTGTTTATATGTGTTGCTTTATAATTAAAAGATAAAACCAAATTAAACAAGTGAATAAATAGGATTATGCCAAGACTAATAGTGACTATATTTAGAACCAAAGGTTGTATTTTTATCTGATTTTATGAAGCTGAGATTTATTTTTAAAAGATAAATAATAAAGACTTCTTGGCAACTCACTAGTCTTAATCTGTCAACATCCCACCTCTAAGCCAGCACAGAACAATATAGATTTAGAACAGATGTCTTATCAAAAAAAAAAAAAGTCTTGTGGTATAAGACAAAATTATTCTAATTAGAAAATAGAGATGTAAGGCTAGCAGTGAACCTCAGGGAGAAAGCCAAACTCTCCTCTTTGTTCACAGCCTAAGTCTTGCACCAAGCTCTTTTCCAGGATTCTGCCTTCACGCTGACTCAAACATCTGCTCTACCTGGCAGCTTGTGAGGCCTGCTTTGTAAAGGGCTTCTAATCTGAGCAGGGCAAGGGGGAGTCATGGGAGATGGCATCTCTCAGAGTGAGGACCGATGGGTGGCTTTCAATAGAGATGTCACACCTTCCTGCTCCCAGCAGCCGCTGTGGACGGGCACCAGGATTAGACCAGATTCGGGAGACTGGCCTACCTCCAGCAAGTGCCTGGGCATCAGTGAGAATAGAGTGCATGCCTCTGGTAATTGCCTCCTGAACACAGCCGCCTGGTTGCTATTGTCATCTTGCTATTTTCTCTGAACAGGCTATGTTGTCCTTCTCCGGTGATTATTAATTTCCCCTGAGTTAGGATAATTGTGCCAAGAGCAGCCATCTGCAGAGCTGTGCCACGTTGGCAGGACTTTCCAACAGGCCAGACCAGAGGGCCATTTCTTGGAGTGGTTTCCATGTTCCTCTGAGAATCCATCTTTCCCGAGTGAGGTTTCGGATCTTGACTCCCCCAGCTGTGAGGCAGTAGAACTGAGACTCAGATGCAGGATTTCTGATGTTCAAATCCGGAGTTCTTTCTCTGGCTTTGGATGCCTTTAATTAACTTGCACATGGAAAGAATCAATAAATATATGATCAATGCATAGGCTTGTAAATATGAAGAAAAAGAATTGTGCTCAGATCAGAAGTGAAATTAATTTCAAAGTAACAAGTGCTCTAAGCAATAGTATTTATTCAGATTCAGAAAACATTTTTTGACAATCATGTCATCATTGCAATGGATTAAAAATGTTGGGGGAAAGAAGACAGAATATATAGATCATGGGTACAGCCCATATCAATAGCTTCTCTGTTTTCAGTTGAAATTATTCGTTAGGTGTGTGTGTACGCAGAGCATGTGACCAAATACAGAGCCCCTTCTTTTACGGACAGTGCCAGAAATATGGAGAGACTGTTGGAATTGCTCACTTATTGTCTAATCACTGTGACATGGGAGCAACTAGGGGTACCTAGGGTTGGAGGCGTAAAGCCAACAAGGGCTATTCCCTAAAAGGTTGTCACAAACCTATTGTGGCTGTTAATGGAGAGGCTGCTTCTGTCCTCTTTGTGCTGTCATCCATCGATAGCCCCATTTGACCTTCCTTTGTTTCCCCCACCATCTAGGTAACAATGGGTGGGAGAGCCAGCTACTACGTGTCCTACCGAAGAGAGGCCTTCGCTCAGATAAAGCTGCCCAAGTACTCGCTGCCAAAGGTAAGTGCTGCCCGCTGTCCTGGGTGCTGCCAGACAAAGTGGCAGGGAGAGGCTGCCTGGCTGGGCTGCAGAAAGCTTGATCCCTGCCTGGGAGATGGCTGGCATTCAGCCTGAACTTCCCACCATGAGGTTTGACCTCTGTTGATGTTGCTGAATCTGGGTTCTGTGTTCCCCTCTCAGCAGGGTGTGCAGGCAAGAATTTGATTTCCAAGACTCAGACATCAGGTACAGCCTTGGGTCCTTTCCCAGAACTGGTGGTGAATGGGGTACTACCTTTGAAATCTCTTCTGAAGGCCCCTCCCTTTCACAATGGCCTTGCTGACCAATAGAGGGCCAGGCTCAGAATGGCCCAGGCAGAAGCCCTATCTATATCTATATCTATTTATCATCTGTCTGTCTATCTCTTTATCTATATATCTACATGCAGGTGCACAGGTGAACCTTGTGGTTTTCTAGCTTATCTCTACCTTTTAGTGCAAAATATAAATGTACTTCCTATGCTTCCACTCTCTTCTGCCAGTATGAGTAATTAAAAAGGAATAATTTCCTATAATATTAATATCAAGTAATGGCATTTTAACTCTTCTGCTGGAAAATCATAAAACTTACTCTGTGGACCTTATTCCTTGTGAACAATGGTTTCTGGGAGGAGATGGATCTTAGAATCTCAGTGTGAAATAGACAGGTTATAATAACATCACCTATTGAAGCTGCAAAGAAGCAAAGCCTCAGGATGGACATGTATCAAATATAATGTTACAAAGATTTGTGTTTCTAAGCTGGTGCTAGGAAATGTATCATGAAAGGCTAAATGAATACAAAGAAATAAGAGATTATGGAATAAGAAGGTGGATAAGTATCTACTCCCTGGTTGTTTTTATCCATGTAGTTGTTCATGTAAGCATGCGTGTATCCATTAATTCATGTGTTCCTTCTTTTATTCATCCATTGATCTATTCTTTCTTCCATTTAAGTTTTCACTCTGTGCCAGGCACTGAACTAAGCTCTGTGGATAGAGTGGAAAGTGAGACACAAATATTTCCTGCCTGCCTGGAGATTGTGTTCTGGTAGAGAAGAGACACCAAATAATCAATTGTGGGTATAGGGAGTGTTATAGTTATAGAAGTCCAAGGGTCATTGTGACATAATTGTTGGAGCTCATCGAATATGGGTATTGAGAACAAGTTTCTAAATAAAATGACACTTCAGATGATTCAATAAAGATAATGAATTAACACTGCAAACCAGTGTTAGGGAAGCTAGTAGAAAATATATACGTTGGCCCTATTTTTAAGAGAGTATGGTTCATTTAACAAAAAAACCATCTTGAGAGAGACTGGCTTGCATACAGAAAGGTGGAGAGGCTATTGAGGTTGGCAGGGACCATAGTAAGTAGCCTCAGGGTCCATGGCCATCAGTTTCTCCTTATCTTTACCCTCTCTATGAGCGGCTTTGTAAGACCAGTGCATAGGATTATGGTTGCAGGAAGTACCCATCAGATATTCTGTGAGTACCATGTGCCTAGCATTGGCATCAATGGAGCACTTCCCATCAGATATTCTAAACTCAAGCAAGAAAGATGTATCTCTGCTTTGAGAAGACGAGGAAGGAGGAGTTCATAATTATTTTCCTTCTAAAAGAGCATGACTACTAGCAGTAACCTGATGATGTCCATGTTTTGGCCCGGTAAAAAAAAAAAAAATCAAGAACTTTCCAAACCCTATTATCCATATAGGACATATTTTGTCTCCATATGTTTGCATGTTTTATGTTCTTTTAACCTGCTCAGGAAAACAGTTTATTCTCCTGGGCAGTGTGGCTGCAGGTGGGAGCAAATGAAGCCTGGCATTGATCAGAACCCTGGAACACTCCATTAATGATTAGCAACCCCATGGCAATTTACTGTGGTGGACTACCATCCGTGCGGCCCCTTTTATAGAACTTCATCCAGAACAGCTTCTCATTAATATGAGGGCTGCTGTGAAAATAGCTGGATGGTTATCGATCCCCTTTATTAGTCGGCACTGGCCCAGATTTCCATAGCCTTAGCTGAGGAGGTGAGGACAGAGTGGGTGGAGGGAGATTCCATTGTTTAAAAGCAGAAATGGCTTTTAAGTAAGTTGTTGCCATTCCATGTGGTGCCGCAGCTGCTGCTGGGCATCTTGCTTAAAAACAAAAACACTGCAAATCTCCCCGTCGTCACTCTCTCCTGTCTGTTCAGAAGATGCTCTCCTGGGGTGCTCCATGGTTTCATAGTGTTTTGCAGGGAAGGAAATGAAGACTGTTAATAAAGGGTGGCATTATTAGGGGCAGCAACCTTGTGCTGAGTTCTCTATAACCCAGTCCCAGGGCATCAGGTCAGTGCTTTCAGGCCAATGGCCATGAAATTTGAACACCAATGGAGGGCTTGGAGGCAGATGACAGGAGCCATGACAGCCTTGGGAAAAGGGGACCAGAGCTCATGAGCAGAAATCCAGGGCTTTCTTTCCAGCTCTGCCGCCTGCTTATCTGTGAGCCCAGGTCTTCTTATATGTGGAATGGGTATCATAATACCATTTGGCAAAGCTGTGGGGATAAATCAGATGTCTCATTATTGGTAAAATATAAAGTGCCGGGCAGATCTAAGCACCCATTGTGATCCGGGGCTAGTACTACTGACACTCTTAACCTGCCCGGCAAGTTCCTTGTGGGGTCACAGCCCAGGCTGCCCCTGGTCTCATAGTTACTTGCCTTCCTGTATCACTCTGAGTCTGGTAGACCTCCTCTTGTCTCTTAGATGCTGGACTTGTTCTTAACTTGCTACTCTAGCAGTCATTTCTACAAGAGGAAAACAATGTTTGTTTTTGTATGTAACTCAGTTTAGCAGTGACAATGTCGAACCTGACTTGAGCCCTAAAATCCTGGAAAATAGCAACATTTAAGAAATGCCCCTACCCTTTTGTGTTCCTGGAGATGGCTTCCAGCAAAGGACTCCCCTCCCTCATATGTCCTGAGGAAACTCAGATGACCCCTGTGTTGTGTTTACCTTTGGTAAGACCAGATTCCTATTTTTCGGTCTCATAAATGGTTAACTGAACTGTGTGTTCCCACTGACCAATCTGGACAAAATGCCTATTAATTTGACTTGACCAAATTTAAGTCTGGCTTTTCTCCTCTGAGGATCACCTGACGCTAAGCAAAACAATTTTCTGTTTTTCCATTTTGGTTTATCACAGAATATTGAATATAGTTCCCTGTGCTGTAAGTAAGACCTTGTTGTTTATCCATGCTATACATAACAGTTTACCTCTGCTAATCCCAAATTCCCAGTCCTTTCCTCCTCTGACTCCCCTCCTCCTTGACAACCATAAGTCTGTTCTCAATATTTATGAGTCTGTTTTTGTTTCATAGATGCATTGCTTTGTGTCATTTTTTTAGAGTCCACACGAGTTATAGAATATTTGTCCTTCTCTTTCTGAAATACTTTGCTTAGTATGATAATATCTAGGTTTGTCCATATTGCTGCAAATGACATTATTTTATTCTTTTTAATGACTGAGTAATATTCCATTTACACACATATATATATACACACACAAACACATATGTGTGTGTATGTGTGTGTGTATCTATATATACTGCATCTTCTTTATCCATTTCTATGTTGATGAATATTTAGGATGTTTCCATGTCTTGGCTATTGTGAATAGTGAATATTGCTGCTGTGAATATTGGGGTGCATGTATCTTTTTGAATTATAGTTTTGTCTGGGTATATGCCCAGGAGTGGGATTGCTGGATCATATCGGCCACTCTGTTTTCATTTTTTTGAGGAAACTTCATACTGTTTTCTTTCTTTGTGGTTCCTGTGTGACCTCATCCCTTCTCTTCATCTGCTGTCTCCCATATCCCAGCTCATCTGTCTCCATTAAATTCTGGACCATATTGTTAACTGCCTATTTGAAGTACATTCCCTTAATCATCCCACTTAACGACTGAGCCAAAGTCTCTACCTTTTGACCCTTGTTCTCTTCCTTTTCCCATGTTTTCTTACTTACTCCATTTATTTACTCCATCAACTTTTGTTGGATGTCAACCATCTGCTAGATACTCTGGGAAGAACTAAAAATGATAAACGAGAGAGACATAGCTTCTGCCCTCCAGAGCTTATAGTCTAAAAAGAGTGGTAGACATCACACACATAATTATTATAGTGACTATTAATTTTGGTTCTAATGAGTACTGTAAAGAAAAAGCAGACAATTTTTATAATTCAGGTACCTGGGATATTAAAGACATATCAGTTTTCTTGACCCCCTGTAGAGTCTACCTCCTCAACCCCTTTCCAGTTCATTTCATAGGCTTCTCATGGAGTAACTACTTCCTTAGTTCAGGCCTTTGTGTGTTACTACCTAGGTGGTTTCAGTGATCTCTGAAGACTTCTTCCTGCCTCTATCACTGTCCCACTTAACTCCATTCTTCACAATTCTCTCACATTGGACATTATCATGCAATGAACCTGATCTTCTTAACCAAAATCTGTGCATTAACCAACTCGAATCCTCCCTTTCTCCTGCTTAAAATCTTGTGTCAGCTTTATACTTCCTTCGGGGTAAAACTTTGGTGTGCTATATAGACACCCTTGTGATGTGGCCACTTGCTCTTCTCACCTCCCTCAGAGGAAAACTGCCTTCATTTTATTCCAGGTTTCATACATATCCTTGAATCCTGTACTTTCTCTTCCCCCGCTTCCCCCCCACCTCTCTCCCTCTCTCTTTCACAAACACACACACCTAAACACACATTAGTAAGCCCTTGTGTTCCTTTCACCAGTTTCAATACCTCTATTGTAGCCCTTAATCAAGTTCAGGAAAGACCATGCAAGTTTATGATGTCTCCATCACTATGTGGGCATCTTGAGGTCAGGGTCTACGTTTTGATTCTCTCTGTATTTATATGTGGTGTTTGGCACATGGCAAACAGTTTTTTTTTGCTTTTTAGGGCCACATCTGCAGCATATGGAGGTTCCCAGTCTAGGGGTCGAATTGGAGCTACAGCTGCCAGGCTATGCCACAGCCATAGCAATGCCAGATCTGAGCCGCATCTGCGACCTACACCACAGCTCACGGCAGCGCCGGATCATTAACCCACTGAGCAAGGCCAGGGATCAAACCCGCAACCTCATGGTTCCTGGTCGGATTTGTTACCCTCTGCAGCACGATGAGAACTCTGAAATACTTAAAAACATAGGTGTTTGTGTAATGAATGAAGTTACATTAGGCCCAGATTATAAGAAAATGTTTCAATAAGAGGATATTTTTACTGTTGCTCACCTAAGAAGTTACAGATTTAGGTTTTCAAAAGCATCTGTGATTCTCCCTAATGACTATATTGGGAGTGTGTCAGAGGAGTATTACTTACAATTGTTCTAGTAAGGAAGTGACACATGCTTTGGAATTAGATTAGGGTAGCAAGATGTAAGAAATAAGCTTTATTAACATGCAGGTTCCTGTTGGACCAATTTTAACTAATGATGCTTTACTTTCTTCTTAAAGACTCATTATTCTGATTATTGGTTGACCTCTATTCAACTCTAAGACCTATTAGGAGAGAGAACAAATAGTTCAGAGCTTATCGAAAAGTGATTCTTCAGATTGTATGCACCAGAATCATCTGGAGGGCTTGCTCAGATGGTAGAATCCAAGCCTCCACCCCAGATATACTGAATCAGAATCTTAAGCAGAGGAACCCTTGAGTCTGCATGCTAGGAGGATCTCCAGGTCATTTCGATACATACTAAATTATACTCCCACTGATACAGAGTTTCGCTTCTTGATTCAGATAGTCTTGGCTTCAGATCTTAATAATATGATTTACTATGTAAGTGGCTTTGACAAATTAAGAATTTATCAAGCAAACATTCCATGTTTCTATATATTAGATAGTGTTCTCTCATCCTGGAGTCTGAAATACATGTTCACCAGGTAACACAATCCCAGTGCTGGTCTAAACTAAGAGGTGCTCAGAGCAAATCTGGCTGCCTCTAATCCTGACCATGCCCTGGTGTTTTAAGTTGTTTTTTCTACTTCTTTTACGTTAGTTTAGTCTAAAATAACTTAGCTCATTCATTTTTATGACCAAACATCTGGGAAAATCCAGGCATTTCGATTGCATTTTTAACAGGGTAAGTGAATTTAATCCGTATTTCCTACAGCTGCTATTTCCCCTCCTACTGGGTTCTTGGGCTTTCATTCCATGCCAGCACAACACGATTTCATCACATGGTTTTTAAGAGTAAGCCTTATTTCCATTTTCAAGCACCTCAGCAGGAACTTGTAATTCTACAAGGTGTGTAAGTGCAAATGAACAAGCGAGGTCTTAGTCAAGGTGACCTACGGAGTCCAAGGCTAGAGGCTGTGATCTGAAGTCTCCAATAAAAGATCCAGCATTTGCTTTCTCACTTTCCCCACCTCCCAGCTATCCAAACCAAATGAGTTTGTATCTTTTAAAAACCATCTTGGAGCAACTCTGACATTACAGACATTGCTACCTCCTTTTCTTGTTGAAACCATTTCTGGGAATGGTTTGTCATATACACTAAAGGCTAGATCCACTCTAGTTACTTGCTTACTGTCAACTCCATGTGCCTGTGTTCCTAGTACCACACTGTGCTTTCCACTACAGTGGCAAGGGTGCCTTTTGTCCCCCCACCTCAGGATAGTATTACTCTTTACTATATATACCTGTATAGTTATGCATTTAAAAAAATTACTCTTATTTGGTCAAGTATTTATCCGGGCCACTACTTCCTCCTGGCTGTAAATTCCTTAGGTAAGGATTTTAATTTATGGTAATCTTTGTACAATGCCTAGCCATGTATGCAAACTGCTTTTATAAACTATTTTGAGTTGTGAACTATTAATTTGATATTAGAAATGATCCATCCAGGCATAGAAACTAAAGTGACTTCAGGGACCAAGAAGTTAACATCAATATGAAAGGGCAGTTCATTGGAACCTTTGGTTGTGCAAAGTAAGTTTCCAATGAATGCTAATTCCACCTAAAAATACTGCATTTCCAGGTATTTGATAGATGCTATGGTCAAACCAAACCATTGTGATTCATGTTCATTCCATGGCTCATTGGTTTGCAACTTCTGACGTAGAGGCTATATATCCAAATAGCTAGGTTAAAGTCATACCACAGAGGCTCAAATCATGGTCTGGCTACTTACAAGTTATGTAATCTGAAGCCAGCTGGTAAACCCCTGCATTCCTTAGCTTACTCCTAAATAAAATGGTTATAATCACATTACCTCCATTATAGAATCATTTGGACTTTTAATTGAAATAATTCATTTAGATGACTGAATGTGTTCATTCCCAAATGTTAGCCATTGAAATGAGAGCCCAATCTCTTCACATTTTTGGTGAGGAAATGGAAGATCAGGGAAACGGACACATTTGATATCACATAGCTAACTTATAGCAGAGCTTACATTATGACCCAGAACACTAAATTTTGGGTTTATTAGCCTTTCCTCCTTATCTGTGGTTTTCAAGTATTATTTTATTGTCAGAAGAAACCCCTTTACCTTTTATTCCTAAAATATAACATAGAACTCCAGGATAAAGTAGGTCTTAAGTTGTGCTGCTCTGTTTGAAACGGAGTTGGAGGCCTGGAGCCCTGCCCATTTGCTGCATCTCTGTGCCACCCTTCCTGCTATCCCCATGACTAAATACTCCAAAAAAGTGTGAAAACCTCTACACTAAAAAGTTGAAATCATGAATGGAGATCTAATGAAGGGATAGGCCCTGTCTATTTTTGCACGTGTGAGTGTCCTCTTGCAAGGCTGTGTGTCTCCATGAGTACTAACACTAACTTTCAGTTATAAAAAATGAGAGTGGATGAATCCCTCGAAGCCATAGAAAATGATACCCACCAAAGCCTCTTACACACATCTTACTGTCACTTAGCAAGCAACAGAAATCATGAGACTCATAATTTATAGCCTTGGCCCAACACAGAATTGTTTAACATTACCTATAACTCAAGCTTTTTCTCAACCATTTCATAAGTCATGGTAATTACTCTGGGTCCCAGCGGGCAGGGAGATATGGAGATCTGCTCCCTTACAGGCCTTCCATCTTCTTACAGGACATGCACATCATTAGTACCGATGAAAATCAAGTGTTTGCAGCCGTCCAGGAATGGAACCAGAATGATACATACAATCTCTACATCTCAGACACTCGTGGGATCTACTTCACCCTGGCCATGGAGAACATTAAGAGCAGCCGAGGACTAATGGGAAACATCATTATTGAATTGTATGAGGTAAGTAGCCAAGATTATCCTACACCTGGATCTAACTCTCTTTTTCATGAGTTTTAATGGTACGAACACAAGCTTTGGAGTCAGGTAGCCTTGAGTTCCGATCTCAGCTGTACACCTAAGGATTGTGTGACTTTAGGCAAGGAATTTAACTTCTCTGTACCTCAGTACCATTAGCTGTAAAATGGAGATAATGAGATTTTTGTGAGAATGAGAGATATGATTGTAAAGCATTTAATGTGGTGGTCGACTCAATAAGCCTATGACAAATGTTGCTAAAGTTGATGTTCATATATGTATACATGTGATTACAAGCCAGAAGTGAAAGTACTAGACCTCTGCGATCTACTTAAGAGATGGGTTTTTGCTTTACAGTGGTCTCCTCTGGGTGTTGCCTATCAGAGTTCCAGCATCCCTATCCTGGTATCTAAGCTGGCTGCTCAATTACTAGGTGGCTGCTCAACTTCCTTTTATGAGGTCTGGGTGGAGGGAGTAGTACCATATTTATATATATATATATGTATCTACTTTACAGCTGCACCTGTGGCATATGGAAGTTCCTGGGCCAGAAGTCAATCAGAACTGCAGCTGCCAGCCTATACCAAAGCCACAGCAACACCAGATCCAAGCTGCATCTGTGACCTATGTCATAGTTTGTGGCAATGCCAGATCCTTAACCCACTGAGTAAGGCCAGGGATCAAACCCATGTACGCTATGTTGGGTTCTTAAACCACTGAGCTACATGGGAACTCCAGTAGTGCTATTTATATTCCTTAGATTATTTGGAAAGTCAGTTTTTATGAACAAATTTATAGGAAAGGAAATAAACTATTAGTGGTGGGAGTGAGGGTTTCCCTAAAATGTCACCTGTGAATGAAGAAAAACTGGCTTTAACTTACATTGTTTTTCTTTCTTCCTTTTTTTTTATTTCTGATCACCTTTATTGAGTTTCCACTTCTGCTGAATTTCTGTTTTAATATGATCACCAGTTAAAGGACAAAATATCTAGGAAACCAAATGATTGCATTTAGGAACTAGATTAAAACAAAAACAAAAGCAAAAATAACTTTACTGTATAACAGAAATTGAAGAAATTGTTATTCAACTATACCTTAATAAAAAAAATTTAAAAAAATTAAAAGAACAAAAGCAAAACCAAAAAACATTGTTTTGGTGACCCTAAATCTATAGCGTTTATTTATACCTCCAGAAACAGTGTGTGACCTTTGTCAGTCCTGGCCACAGTGGAAGAACTTGACTGACCACTTCAACCTGATGGGTTGCTTTGAGTTTTAAAAGTGTGCCTTATCCAACATTCACTAGTGACTGGTGTCAGGCTGTGCTGGCTGAGGTCATTCATTCACAGCATGACTAGCTGTCTGTTGTGGGTGGTAGCCTCAGATGACTTGGCTGTGCCACTCTATTGTGAGTTTTCGTCTTTGAGAAATGGGAGCTGCTTTCAGAACCCAGGGACCAGTGATGGGTTTTTGCTTTATAGTGGTCTCCTCTGGGTGGTACCTATCAGAGTTCCAGCATCCTTATCCTGGTATCTAAGCTGGCTGCTCAATTAATAGGACTGGTAGAAACATATAAGATTCCAATTATTTTATTAGGTAGAAGGAATGTTACACAAAACCATGGAGTGAATGGAAGAACATTAAAAAACAGAGAGAGGTGGATTTCATCAGGTATAAAACAAAATCGGTAGAAATACTTTGATTTTCCAGGATGTAGTAGACAAGTGCTGAAATAATTCCCTTAGCAACAAGGTCCCAGCTTGGGAAATGGCCTAGATTTCTTCCTAAAATTGTAATGACTGGTAGAGATGACTAAGGGGTGTAAATGGTTTTGGGAAGCTTAACTTTTCATGCCTCTAATCACACCAGGAGGCAGAAATACATCTTTGTTATTGGGCAGTAAATCACATCTGTGGGAAGGTTTGGCTGAATGTTCCCAGGACTGAGGCTATTCCTGTTTGCACCAGTAAGCCTATAGAGGTAAGAGGATTATTAACGCTCCTGTGACCAGACACTAATAGGGGGGTGGACATTGCTTCAGATGACCTTTCAGTTGCGAAGTCACTGTTTCTCTGACTCTATTGATGTGGTGGTTGAGTTTACCATTGTGCTGTTCCTTTTCTAAAAACACGGGTGCCTGAAATTCCTTGGTCATCTAGAACTGTGAGACATTCTGACCTGAAGTGGAACATGAATCAAAATGAAGAATGTACCAAGATATGTGTAATATTTTTTCATCTAGCTAAAATCAGTCTTATTGGGGGGAAAAATGTAAGGTGTCATTGCAGCCACAGAGAAGCAAGATGTACCAGGCAAGGGAACTTCTCTAAAACTAATGCTGTTAAGCTTGTTCTCCGTTCATTTTTATCAGGGTTGCTTGTGACCCTGCATTGTATTCAAGCCCATGGGGAAAGCAGGAGAAACAAGAGTTCTTAACCCTCATAGCCTGCATTCTAGTTTGTTGGACTGTGAAGGGGTCAATAAACAAAGTTCCTCTTTTACCTGCCTGATATTGAAACCACTTGAGACAGAAACAAAGAGTAAGACAAAAGGGCATGAATGTCAGCTTTCTTGCTTTCAAAAGCATGTGGGAGGAAGTGGTCTTGCTAATACTGCTCCCCAGAACTGGACTCATCCATCCAGTCCCAGGCAGAAACAGTGAATCAAAAGCTCTCCCGTGGAAGACTGTATCTATAACAACACAGCACTGAGGTACAGAGGATGTGTGATCTTTGAAGGCAGATCCCAAAAATAGTTGTGTTGGGGATGTGCTGTGAATGCCCAGTTCTTTTTTTCAGTGTTACCAATCTGCCTATTAGTACCTTTGCCCTGGGGAGGAAAAAGTGAAGAAGTGGAAGCCATCCCAAATGCCAAGAATAGCGTAAGCCAAGGATTGGACAGATGGTGTAGATTTGTAAGACTGTGAACTAACCTGTCTAATTGTGTAGAATAGATGATTGTCAGATACAGCAGTGAGTGCTGGATAAGTAGTTGGGGGTTCAGATTCTAGAAGGCATTTAATACCAAGGGAAAAAATTGTATCCTGACACTATCTGGATCCATGGCCATACTGAAGGTTTTTAGAGGGTGATGCTGATTTGCACCTGGATATACAGTCTGTGATTTGGAGATAAAGCTCAGTTTAATTAGTCTCTAGGCATCATTAGACTTTAACCTTCTTCAATGGAGGAGATTCTCATAGAAAGTGAGATTGTGTGCCGTATGGCAAGTTAGCAAAGAGACTATAATTTTTCTGGACTCTGAATGCTCTTGAGTAATACAGCTGGAAAAAAACAAAACAGTAAGCTTTCACATTCAACTCAGCTAAGTTAGCAGACTTTCATGGAGTGTGTTTTGTCTGACGGGGCCAGTGCATGAGACTCACAATCTACTGGAAAGATATAAGTGACTTTAGTAGGGTAGTGATCACAGACTAATTTGTATTAGAGAAATGATTCCTGCATGCTATAGGATCACTAAAGAGGAAAGTTAATTCTAACTTGATGAATGTGTGGAGACTTGCAGATGAGTAGGTTTAAATGATGACTTTCCAGAGCATGGGAGAAAGGCATGCATAGTAAAGTCCCAGCATGAGAAGAGGACCAGATGAGTAGAGGTCCACTTTCCTGGAATGTTGAATGACCTTGGAAAAGAGTGGGGAGAAAGATTATAAAGATGCTAGTAAAGAGCTTGACTGAAGAGTTGGGTATTTATTCTCCGGGATAGTATTTCTCTATGTTTTTCCCTTACATCTAGCAAATGATAATTGTATGCATGACATATTCTCTATGCCAAGTGAATTTGTAGCTTTATGTAATAATGTAACCTATTATTACATCTGTTTTCCCTCGTCTGAAATGTCAGAGTTGCCTTTAGTTAACGCACATGTGAGGTGGCTTGAGCTGACCCTGGTCCCTTAAAGCTCATGGTATATCACTCCATCTTCCACAGGGACCTCTCAAGCCTCTTTGTGACATTGGAAAGGAAACAAAGAAAGTGAGAATTTATTTGAGATTTCACCTTGCAGATCTTGGCATTTCCTTTACTGTGGGTGCAGTTTGCTGTTGTAGACAGTCTTTTGTGTTTGATTCAGTCCCTGCCTCAGAGAACAATATTGTCACGGCTGTAATTACATAATCAGGGGAGAAAGTAATTCTTGAAGGCTAAATAATAATCTCTTCTTTAAGGCGTCAGAACCCGTCCCATCAAAACAAGGCTGGTGTTGATGGTGAATGTAGTTCATTATGTGTGTTCACCATTATTCTCATGACAGTCTTTTCATATAGAGCTCTGTTGTGGTTTTTTGACATCTCTAACTATAAACTACATTTCTTCTTAGTTGTCCTCCACTGATAAATCAGGTAACAAATACTCTTTGCAACACTCTCAGTTATATTATGGAAACATGCTCTGAACTGCTGCATTTTCTTCAATTTTTTCCCCATCTAACTTGTAACTCTGTATAATAATAACAGTATACCATGTAATGCCTTAGACCGGCATTGTTGAATAAATGTGTAATATAGCTACACATACACTTTAAGTTTTTTAAATATAGAAAAAAGTAAATAGATTAAATTAATTGTAATATTATATTTTATTTAACCAAAATATCCAGAATACTATCATTTCAGTATTATGATTAATATGAAAATTTACTAATGAAGTATTTTATGGTTTTTCTTGTCATACTAAGTCTACAATATCCTGGGTATATTTTACGTTTCCGAAGAACATCTCAATTCATATGCTAAATTTTCACCAAAAATACTTGATCAGCATTTACATTTCATAAAATTTATGGTAGAAGTACACATACCCAAGTTATTCCAAACATACTTAAAATTTGCCAATAACTGGTCCTGGTATTAGTTTTTAAATTTAAGTTTAAATTCATTAAACTTGAAATTAAAACTCAGTTTTTTAGTCCCATTGTCCACATGTCAGGTTCTCAGTAACCATATGTGGCTAGTGGCTCTGATATTGGACAGCTCAGCCCTTAACAGTTTATATACTCTTTCTTATCTATTAGAATATCTCCTTGTGGTGGATATCATCCCCTGTTGTCCACATGAAGGTGTAGATACGTGGAGAATTTGCTAACTTGCCTCAGATCACATGGCTAATAAATGGCAGAGCTGTGTTTGAATCAGCCCATTTCTATTTGACCAAAAAAGCCCAAGCTCTTCCTCCTATACATTTTCTCACATTCATTTATTTTTAATTGGGATATAGTTCATGTATAGTAAACTTTACCCTTTTGGGTATGCTGTGGTTTCATGAGTTTTGATAGGAGTATATGCATCTACAATCATAATCAAAATATAGAATATTGAACATAGAGGAAATTGTCCCAAAACATCCCCCTTTATGGCTCATTTGTAGTCACCCTCCTCCCATCCAAAGTTACCGGCAAACCGATCTGATTTCTCTCTCTCCCTCCAATGTTGCCTTTTCTTGATTTCATATGAGTGGAATTATATAGTAGGTAGCCTTTTAAGTCAAGTTTCTTTCACTTAGAATAGCTCATGAAGACTCACCTGTGTTGTGGAATATCAAAGGATGTTCCCTTCTTTCTGTTGCTGAGTAGTACTGTATTGCCTGGGCATATCCTCCTTTGTTTAGTTATTCATCAATTGAAGGTCATTCAAGTCGTTTCCAGTTTTACATGATTTTGAGTCAGATTTCTGTGTGCATTCATGTGAAATTAAGTTTTTCTTTCCTACCTGTAAATACCTGGTAGTAGAATTGCTAGGTCAAATGTAAGTGTATGTTTATAAAAAGTGACCAAACTATGTCTTAAATGGCAATATTATTTTGTATCCCCACCAGAAAAGTATGTGATTTCTAGTTGCTTCACATCTTCACCAACACTTGGCATTATCAGTTTCTCATGTGTGTGTCTGTGTGTGTTGTGCACATGTGTGCATGTTTACACATTCCTTTAGGGACCTAGTGGTAACTCGTTAGTGTCACTTATATTTCCTAACAGTTAATTATCTTGACTTCTCTGAGGATGGATAAAATGAAACTCTCTGAGCCATCCTTAGTGTTCTGTCCTCTTTGCTTATCTTATTGATGTTTCATTGCATTTCCAGTCTCTAGTGCCTGCCCTCCACCCACTGCTTTATTATGACCTTTATTTATGGTCCTTCTTTGGCCAGATGGACAGCTACTTATAGACTCCAAGAGGACATTTTTCCCAAGCTGACCTTCATCGGCCCCTCACCACAGGACCAGCTCTAGGGACAGCCCAGAGCAGACCACGGTAATTGCTTTTCTCAGCAGAGCCTTGGATTCCTTGTCCTTGGGGCTTAGGGAGGTGAACAACAGATGATAATGCCACCTGGACTCAGTGCTCTGCCAAGGGGCTGCTCTCAGTGTCCCTTTGTACCTCAGATTGATTCCCAGAGGGAAAGTGGGCCATGCAGGCCTGATATCTTATACTACTTTCTTCTGTGGGGACCATCACAAACTGGTACCTTTCTCCTTGAACTCTTGGGGCTAACAGCAGCCAGAAATCAGGTCTGGTTCCAATCTACAGTGGGAAGACAGCCATTTAAGTCTATCAGATTTCAAGTACCTCTTTTGATGGAGAAGCGTTAAAATGTATGTTTCATTCTCCAACTCCTTTACATTGTATATAGTGAGGCTTAGTAGTGTTTCATAAATCTTTTGTGCCAGAGATATATATTTAGCTACTTATGTACATGTACGTACATGTGTGGGTATAAGTCTACTAGACTGTGACATAAATATATTTCATGCTTGGGTTGCAGTCAAAAAATTTGAAAGCTTTTGGCCTAAGACACAGAAAGTAAGGTGCCCTCCAAACTTGTAGTCTATTTGTGCAAGAGATGGAGTCAAGAAGCAATTCAACAGTAATGTTAATACTTTTAACAATCCAAATACAAATGGGAAGTGTTCTGTTTTTGTTGTTGTTGTTGTTGTTTTCATTTGTATGTTTGTTTTTTCAGACAGGAGAGAGATTGCTTTGGTGTTATTTGCAACTGCAAGAGAAATATCTTCAGAAGTGCAGATGGACTTCTTCAAAATCTCTCCTTCCTGTAGCTTTTCAATCCCTATTCTCCTGATTTTTCTCTTAGACTATGTAGGGCACACAGAAAAAATGCCTGCCTGAGTGGTGGAGTTCTCAGTGGGAGTAGGGTAGTATAAGACTGGCAGGGTTACATTTGCCAAACATGCCAGAAGAACACAAGAAGCAACTGAGTGGCTAGTAATTCATGATGGAATGAATTGAGTTAGGAGGCTGGGGATAGGGATCTGGGAGAGACAGAAGCCCTGAAGAAGCAGACTCAGGAGTCTGAGTCTGATCTGTGTGTGTTCTAGAAAGTAGATGACAAGGCTCTGAGTACATGTTGGATGGGGGAGGGGGCAGCTGGCTTAAGGAGAGAGTGCTATGGAATCATTATCTCGTGGTCCAACAGAAAAGGCACCAGCCCTGTGTCTAAGAAGAATAGCAGAGAAGGCTCTAAGGAAAAAAAGATTCCATTCTCTGTGAGGAATAATTGGTAATCAGGTTTAAGAGAAACACCTTTGCAGTTGGTCTTAAAGACTGAGGTGACTTGAGGGCCTCACAGGCTCTGGATGAGCGGGTCAGATACTATCCTTCCCGAAATGTCACTGATTTTAAGCAGCTAGAGCAGGGAGGGTACCTCCAGGGAAGGGCATGACTCTGACAGCACTGCCCTTCCCCCATGCTGGCTTGACTTTACCCACCCTCTGCTCTAGTTATGGAATCTAATCAATGCCATTATTGGCTTTTTGTCAAATTCCCCTGGTGGTGTCCTTCCCAGATAATGCTCTTCCCCTCCTGACATTCTCTGTCCATTTTTTGTTGTTGTTGTTGTTGTTATTGGGTTTTGTATTTTTTTTTTTTTTTTTTTTCATTCGTTTCATTCTCTCTTCTCTTTCAAGGCCAGTCACGTTACTTAAAAAAAAAAAAAAATCTTTCTTATTTCATCAAGTAAAATATGCCATTAAAGAAAAAGAAAAAAAAAAGAACTTACTTCTGTGAAATTCTTTCCCTTTGCTCCCACTGGCATCCTCTCAGTACTACAGTAAACCTCAGTTTTCAGTGACCTTCAAAGAATGGGGAATCAATAAAATTAAAATTTTCACATATCTGAGTGTTATCCAGAATACTCGCCCTTCCACCTCTTGTTTTTATATATTTAAATAACTTGAATTCCCTTAGTTTTGGAACATGCTGAAACGTGAACAGGAAATTAAGGGAATCTTTCTTTGACATAGAGTGTTGTCATGCTAAATATCGCTTATTTCCCAGATGTACGCATAGAAGAAATAAAAGTGAGTCAAATCTGTACTTACTCTCGAACCAACCATTCTAGACCGTAAATCTCCTAGCTCTCTCTCTGTTTTGTGGTGATGCTTTTCTCCCTTCAGAATATCAAGGGTGTGCAGACCTCAGTACATCAGGGGTTCTGGCAGTGGTTCTCTTTGTTATCTATGGTATCCTTTATAGGTGACTGAGGAAAAAAAAAAAAAAAAGGAAAGGAATTTCTTATCCCACATCTTTCAACCCAAAGATGGTATGGGAATTACCCAAAAGTCACACAATGAGATAGGGGGACAGCCAGAGACAGGCCTGGTCTTCAAGCTGGGTCATCTGCCTGAAAATATCTACCTTGCTGATAATCAGGACATCTGAACTTCTGTAGCTATGAATTATACCTTGATGCTTTGCAAACCTGTCTATAAACACTTTCTGAGCAAAATCCCATGTTCTCCATTATTTGCTTTTTTATTTTTAACTTTCACTGAAGTATAGTTTACAGTGTTTCAAGTGTACAGTAAAATGATTCAGTTATATATTTTATATGCATTTATATACATATATGTTATATATGATATATATCATATATATTATTTTCAGTTATATATATTATATATCTATATAATTGAAATATATAAAATATATTCTTTTATATATTCCTTTTTAGATTGTTTTATGAGGTATTATAAGGTATTGAATATAATTCCCTGTGCTACACAGTAGGTCCTTGTTGGTCGTCTGTTTTACATACAGTAATGTGTACCTGTTTATCCCTAATGTTCCTGGAAGGAGTAGCTCACTCAGTTATCATCAACCACTCCCACCCCAGAGGGAATGTTGGTCGTTGATGAAGGATAAGGTCCTCTGAACAATGTGCAGAGACTTGTAGAGTGGGGAGAAGCAGATGAGTAAGAGGGGGGTGGCACATTTGATTTGTGAGGGTAGGGCACAGAGGCGAACTTAAACTACTCCGAGACCATGTGACATATGACATTTCTCACTGTGTCCCTCACCTTTTTCTCTTTTGTACCCCCAACATGCTGGGGAAAATGCTGGGGCTTCTCCCAAGGATTCTCCCAAACTGTAGGCATTTTGGCCCAACACGCTTCTCCATCTCCCACCTTTTTTCCTAGGTAGCAGGTATCAAAGGGATATTCCTGGCAAACAAGAAGGTGGATGACCAGGTGAAGACGTATATCACTTACAACAAGGGCAGGGATTGGCGTCTACTGCAAGCTCCAGATGTGGACCTGAGAGGAAGCCCTGTGCACTGCCTGCAGGTCAGTCCCCAGCCTCACGTGAGACCACAGGGAAGGCTGGTTACCTGGGGATGCTGGGGATGGATAAATTCCTTCAAGGAGGCCTTGGGAACTGGCTGGTGCTGGTCAGGGATTTCCTACAACTCCCAGGGCATTGATTTGTGGACTCAGACTGCCATAACACTGGGATGGGGGGGAGTTCATTTGAATTCCACAAGCTTTTACTGAGAATATACTACGTGCTCCAACTCCCACTAAGATAAATAAACACAAGAGAAAGAGACAGTGGCCAAGGATGCCAGACAGAGCTCAGTAGTGGTAAATACCTATTAGCTGATGCTGATATGATACAGTTTGATAAGTGCTTGATAGTGGTCAAGGTAAGCCACAGTTGCTGTGGAAGCCCAAGAAATGTCAGACTGGTAGGTCCACATAGAGCAATAGTTAAATCTCTCCCATTCCCAGAATTCTAGCTGTATGGAATATTAGGGTAGCCACCATGGAAAACATGATATATAAGACACTGTCTCTGTCCTCAGGGGCTGCAGCGAGAGATGGGGAGGGAAGACAGGTAATTAATAGTGAAATTCACAACCCTCAGTGGCTTCTTACAGAAAACCTATATGAGAAATGTCTCTAAGGTCTCAGAAATGGGTATGTTTCTCCTTCACAAAATTAGTTGCCTTTTGCTGCTTACTAAAAAGGTTTATCAACCATTTATCATGTTCTAGACATTAAGTTAAAAACTGGAAACACAGAAGTAAATAGGACAAATAGGGCCTCTTCTCTTTTGCAGTTTTCAGTCTAGCTCCGTGGTTTTGGCTTAGGGTCCTAGGGAGGTAAGAGACAGATGCCCGCCTACCTCCAAGAACTGGTCACAGCAAGAATTTTTCCCCCAAACCTTGCCCATGGATTCATCTTATTTTATTAACTTAATTTTTTTCTTTTTCTCAGTTTCACAATGTGCTTATTTTTATTTATTACGGGGCCTACGTCTTTATAACCTGATCCTTTTACAGAAACTCACGTAGAGATAAATAGGTAAATAAATAAAGAACACAAACTTATATGAGTTTTAGATAATGGCTTCAAACATTTAAGTAAAATTTGAAGTGAAATTATATACAGGAATCAAATACATAAAGCAGAAACAGAGACCACCTGACTGAAGAAGAGGGTAGGGGACCTGAGACTCTCACTTAGCTTCCCTGTTTCACTGCTCCCCCGGCCCCTTAGAACTCCAAGTAGCAGAGTATGATGGTCAAAGTCAGATATGGGAAAAGGTCTGTGTCATCCTGTGGGAAGGAATGGTCATAGAGGCTTTATTTGGCTGACCATGAGCTGGACCTTAATGGGTGGGGTGGGGTGAGGGAGAGAGGGGACACATACCCTTGTGATAGGAGTGGGGACCAGCATGGACTCGTGAATGGTGCTCAGCTTCTGATGTGAGCATATCGGCTGTTCAGGGAGAGATGACCCCAGCTCAAAGCTAACTGAGCGGCTCACATCCAACCCTTGCTGTTCTGGAAGCTGAACACAAGAGAGCCCCATCTCGGGTGGGACAGGAGTGCATGTCAGGAGTTTCCTGGAATGAAGCTACTTTTTTCTCCATTTTAGCCCTTCTGCTCCCTACACCTACACTTGCAAATCTCCGAAAATCCATACTCCTCAGGAAGAATCTCCAGCAAGGAGACGGCTCCAGGGCTCGTGGTAGCTACAGGTAAGAAAGGCATTCCCTGGGTTTCTTCTTCAGTGAGGGCCTCTGGAAGATGTTATGACCTCTTTGGGTCATTTGAGCATCAGATAAAAGCTGTGGGCGCTCTTCGCAGGTAATAGGCAGGGTTTGTAGAACTCCAAGGCTAATCTAATAACCTGGGAAAAGAGCTCCAGACAGTTGTAACTCTTGGTAGATGCACTGTCCTACATGGTCAGAGGGCAGTCTGCTGTGCTTAGTGAGAGGCCACAGTTCCTTTCCAAGTAAACTGACTGATCAGCAAGGTTGTTTTCGATAGAAAATACTCTCTTTAAGAAAATGTGATATATGAACTTCCTAGCTCACCCAGTGTAAGTTGGGGTAGTTTTCTCTTTACACAGAGGATTCTTTACAAAGGGTTTCACCTCAGAGACGTTTTTAATCAGGAGGTCTCTGGTGCCTGTAAAGGTTTATTTACACATGATTAACCACTTGGCTGAGAGCCTGGGGGAAAGGGCAGAAAAACTCCAGGTTGCATTGTTGAAACCACTGTCCACTGAACATCAATCAGAAAGGAAGATAAAATAACTCTGAGATGAAAATGAATGTCTCTGGGGGGAAGTGCTTGATTAGTATGCATTTGATTTGCATACACCTTTTCAGGAATACATTGGTGGCATAAAGCAAGGCGGGCTTCTAATCTTCTAAGTTAGAGCTCTGGTATTAGGCAGCTTTTTGCTAATGAAAGCAGATAAATTCACAAAACTTTCTGAGTGGGCATAGTCTGTTTTCTCACATCAACCTGAAGCCCTGGCCCCTGAAGTTGCTATTATCCTAGACATGACTTCCTCCTTCAGCTTCCAACTGCATGAAATTTCAAAAACCACCAGTGACCATCTGCTCCCATCAGATTGACAGCTCTCATAGCCTTCAGATTTCTCAGTCACCTCCTCTCAACCTGGTAGGAATCAAATCCACCATATTTAACACCACTGACTTCAGGGATCCCAGAACAGTGAGAGATAAGTGCAGGCTCTATTGCTATTCTCCTGTCTAGGGGGCTGATCCCCACACTCCGTAATCCACACTGGTCAGACATCTCACTTCTGGGACTGCTACACACTCTGCCTTTCCCCAAAGCCTACAGGAGGCCCTGGGCCCCTCTTGTGAAGGAACCCTGGACAGCAGTAACCAGTAAGAAAAGCTAACATTATTTAAGTGCTAATATGTAGTCAGGCATTGTTCTATGTGGCTCAACCACCCCAACCATGTGTTTTCATTGACAAAGTGGGAATAATAGTACTTACATAGTAGAATCTGAATATTAAATGAAGCAATGGATTTAAAGAGGTCAAAATAGTGTCTAGGGCATACTGAATGCTCACTACGTGTCACCTATATCATCATTAATATTACAGAAATTTAGAACTGCTCTTCTTGCACCAGAAGAATATGGTTTGCACTTCTCCTTCAATAGCGTCCATCAATATTATGCATCCACAGAATTGCTGAATAGACTCAGGAACCCTGCTTTTCAAGCTGAGCTCTGACATATGCAGCCTTAGGAATTTGCCTTAGTTCTTTAACCTCTGAGCTTCATTTTCCTCATCTGTAAATGAAGTCTTACTTCTTCCTTGTGAGGGTGTTGCAGGACGTAGAGGTGAAGGAGTTGTGTCTACAAAATCCAGCAGAGGGCTCGGAGCATGATCGGGGGGTTAGTTGTGGTTGTTATTGCCTGTGACCAGCATGTGCCTTAAAGTACTCTAATGTTAAGTCTTTATGAACTAACAAACATGTAGGAATTACACATTTGATTTTCAAACTCTTTGTGTCTGTATATATGAGAATTTACTAATTTCTTCACTTTTCCCTTTGTAACTCTTGTCACTCTTTGTGGTACTTTGCATTGAGAAGGATGTAACACAGCTGACAAACTCTGATCCTAGATCCCCTGCACACACCTCATTTCCAGCCTCTCCCCACCCTGCTTGCCCAGTCTCCCTGGGAGGTTGTTTGCTATTGGAAAAATCATTAGGAAATTAGCCAAGGGTGCCTTCAGTGGCCTGTACAGAGTCTGTCTCTACAGGACCCTTTTGCACATCTATGCATTTGGCCTGCCTTCAAGTGTCCATAACCCTGGCCTTTCTCCCCTCCACTCCCACTGCTCACTACCTCTTCCCACCTCTCCTGGAGATGAGGTCTTGGGGAAGCTGCATGGATGTGCGTCAGCTCCTATTGAGACCATTTCAGAAGGCAGAAGGGATTCTAGTTTGGAGACTTTGATGATGGCTTTGAGCTAACAGAAACACTAGCATTCTAAATATCCTTACCACTGTGATCTTCAGCTAGGGGTCAAGGCTCACATCTTCCCAGGGCCTTAAGGTGTACAAATCACTTTGAATGCACGTGACCCTATGATGTAGAACAGGTGGTTATTTTTCCCCTCAATTTACAGATGAAGAGATGGAGGGCAGGGTGAACAGGAATCATGGCCATATCCATGCTCCCTCTTGCTCAAAGTATAATCCACCCAATAGCCATTCAGCCAGACCTAGCCCTGGGTCCCTTCACACACAAGCTCCACAGCTACCTAGGCTCCCTGACACACTTCCTATTCACTCTGAATGGCTGTAGCCTTGGGTTGGTCCCTCCATAGATGTGCTTTCCCTCCTTGCAGTGGCTTGTACACCATCTGTTTCCTTCTCTACTTACTGACCCTGAGTGTGCATCAGTGGTGATGAGAAAATAATCTCTAATCTCAGATGACATCTCTGTCTCTGTCTCTGCTTTTTACTTGGGAGGACATGGGACTAAAAGCATGTTGTCTATAGCTGCCCTAAAGGGCAACAGAACCTCTGTGGTTTAGCAGCTAAGCTGTTGTTGAGAGGCACTCCCTCTTCTTCATCCCTCTCCTTCTTTCTCCCTTCTATCACACCACTTCAGTGGGCTCCAGTTACTTTTTCCTCCAGGCTGGCCAGAGGCCCATGCTAGATCCACTGTAGCCTCCAAGGTACATTCTTCAATTCTTCGTTCTCTGACACTGTAACCCAGACTGACCCAAACAGGGATTTCCCTCCCACAGGTCCTGTAAAGGACTGAATGTGTTCAGAGGTGAAATCATTCTGCACACCTCTTTTCCCTCCTTTCTCTCCTTTCTTCTGGGAACTGACTTTCTGGTCCCTGTGATCAACAGCATTTCTTTCAAGTAGTTTTCAATTGACAGAAGACCTTTCCAAAACAGACTTCACTGTGAGCCCTGAATTCTTACCACCACTGTGCCTCAAAAATCAACCTGGTCAAGCTTTGAAGGAGAGGCTTAAGATGTAGGCAGAACCAGCTCCTAAAGAGAGTAAGAGCTGATGAGACAGATCCCAAGAAGCCATAACAGGGCTGGCAGATTCTAGCCCTGGGTTACCATTCTTCTGTTCCCTCTCTCTACCACCCTAGGTAGATATTACTAATCCATCACTAGACTCTATTCTGTTGAAACCAAATATGCCTTCAAAATCCTTATTAGCACAATCCTCTAGACAGCCATCTGTGAAGGACCCTAGTTGACCATCTCTGCCAATCCCTCTTTTCTTTCTTCATCCATGTTTTCCAGAACCTGTATTGGAAGAGCTGAGTTCCAGATTCTAGATGTTGCTCCTCAGAGCCACTCACCATGCCTCTCCCCACTCCACTGATACCTACTGCCTGAGCCCTGAGCCTCAGGGTTATTTTTGGAAGCCTGAGTGTCAAAACGAGTTGGCTAGCTGTGTGCTCCCTGATGCTGATGGGAGCTTGACAAGCTGTAGCCTGGCTTTAATTTCTCATTTTGAAGCATTAAATGTCAGGAGCTCAATTAACATTTTCATTACTGCATTTTTATTGTGCTCTTATTTAGGCTACAGATGTGTGGGAGCTAACATTCCCTTCCTGCTATTTTTAAAGAAAAAATATCAGCCTCAGTGATAAATTCGTATGTGTTTAGGGTACTTTCCTGATTCTCAAGACCTCCCCAAGTGCTCATCAATATCAGAACATGATTCAGTCATTTGTTTACTCATTCGTACATTCCATAATTATTTGTTAAGGAAATGACTTCTAAGTTTGGAGCATCATTCTAGGCTTGGAGAGTATGTAGGGCAACTTGGGCAATGTAGATGGACTAGAAAATTCTAACCACTTTTTTTTTCCATAAACATAACTACATGGTGATGAAGTCCAAAGGGAAGAAAAAGAAGGCTAGAGGGAAAAAGGGTGGGATGGGATAGAGGTAGTAGGTGTGGTCAATTTAGGCATAAACCATACTTGATGACCATGATCTGACGAGTATAGTCATCTTATTCTGGGCACTTCCTATTATTAGTAAAATAATTTTATTAAAGTGTAGTTGATTTACAATGTGCCAGTTCCTGCTATACAGTGAATTGGCTCAGTCACACCCCCCCCCCACACACACACCCATACATTCTTTCTTATATTCTTTTCTATCATGGTCTGTCCCAGGTGATTGGATATATTACCTATGCTACACAGTAGGGCCTTGTTGTTTATTCACTCTAAGTGTGATAGTTTGCATCTACTAAACCCAAACTCCCAGTCCATTTATCTCCCTTCGCCTTCTCCCTTGGCAACCATATCTCCCTACACCTTCTCCCTTGGCAACCACAAGTCTGTTCTCTGTGCCTGTGAGTCTGTTTTTGTTTTGTAGATAGGTTCATTTTGGGCACTTTCTAATTTTGGTTATGTAGTCTATACTACTGGATTACTCATCTGCCTGACACTCAAGAAACATGTTGACAAGTTGAAGTTGGAAACACACAGATATGCACATGCACACACACACACACACCCCTTCACACACTCACACATCCACATCAGATTTTCTTAGGCTGGTATTATATATGAAGAGGAAGATGGTCTTAGGTCCAACTTCTCCATACATGTCTACTCTTCCATTCTTTGCCACCATGAAGATCAACTTTGAAGAGACTGTTGGTATACAAGAGGAAGAGTTCAAGAGATCCAAGCTAATTAATAGTTGGTCTTTGAGTCTTACCATTTGGAGATGCGTCCCTATCATATAATTTATTTATTCATTTCCCCCCATTCTGGGTTATCTTTTTGACATGACATCAAGGAAGAGACTGTACAAATCTACTCTAAACATAACTTGGAAAACCTTTACTCTCTGCTACACTCTCCCCCAGCTCCAAGCACAAGTAATCGGTAAACCGCCTGACAGTTTCAAATGATCTGCTTCTGTTTCAGGCAACATTGGTCCAGAACTCTCGTATACTGATATCAGCGTGTTCATCTCTTCCGATGGGGGCAACACATGGAGACAGGTAACTGGGAGATTTGGGGGCAGGGAAGAGGCATTTAGGGCAACTTATGCCAACATGGCTTTTTCCTATAGTTCCTCAGGCTCATTATGACTTTTGAGGTGCAAAAATATTGAAACAGCTGTTCTTTTTGGTCCATATAGCTGGCAGGCAGTGGGGTAAAATGGGAAGAGCTGGGCAGGAGATACGAAAAACTGGGATTTTCCCAATTTGTTCATTCTTTCACTCAGCAATATGTATGCTAAGGCCGGTGCTGGTGTGGGGGGATTCAAACCAGTAAAATAGTTTCTGTCTTTAACATGCCACAAGGTCCTGGCAAGTAGATCTCTTTCTCTTTCTAGTTATATTTCTTTATCTATAAGATGAAGAGAGTAGAATACTAAGAGCAGCAAAGCTGTGGAAGTCCATGGTGGCTTAAGTATTGTGTAGGCCCAGCTTTAATTAAGTATGAGACAGTCTAATAGATACGTGACCATATGAAAAATTAATTCAATTTCATAAACATTTTTTTGCAGCACTGTCCAATAGAACTTTCAGAAATGATGAAAATGTTCTGTATCTGTGCCATCCCGAATGGCTATTGAACACTTGAAATGTGGCTAATGTCAGAGGGACTGAATTTTTTATTTTGTTTATTTTAATGAATTTAAATGTAAGGTGCCTCATGTGGCTACTATATTGGACAACACAGATTTACACAATGTCAGCTAGGTGTCAATTATAAACCTGAGGAGGCAGTTGAATACTTCAGAGTCCCTTTCCTCATGGAGCTCGAAATTAAGTAGAGGAAACAGGTTCATAAATAACTCACTAGGGTGATTGTATTATTTTAGTGGCATTATGAGCTTTCAGGGAAAAGGGAGGAATTGATTCTACTTGTAGAAACTGGTAAAGAATTTACCAGAAGAGTTGGCATTTTAATAAGTCTTAAAGATGAGAAGGTTTTCATCTAAGGAAGACAGGACAAGGGTATGGGTTGTCTTAATGATGAAGGTGAAGTCACCATCTGAAAACTACCTGGAGACATTTCTGTTTGCATCCCTTAGTGAAGATTATCATCACAGTCACCAACATCATCATTACCACTCCCATTGCTACCACAGTCACCACTACCACTCTCAAAATAAGTTTCCAAGGACCTACTAGACACAACCACTAAGTTAACCACTATATTAACCACGAGAAGGCATACAACAAAGAAAAAGTTAAGACTCCTGCCCACAAGACCAGAGTCAGGTAGATGAGGAACAGACACATAAACAAGATCATACCTGCAAAATGTAATATGCTCTAAGTGTTGAATGAGGTAGAAACTGGAGTATAAACTCTTCTGCTACAGAAACTCCCAACAAACCATTGTCCCACCAATACCAGAAGTAGTTCACCTAGCCAGGTGGTCATTGCAGCATCCCTTCTTCGTGCTGTCACGCCTTTGGCTTTCTTTTCTCTTCTCCCAGACAGCTAAGGATTCCAGCTTCCATGACAGTGCCGGACAGGGCAAGATTTAGCAGTGGCCAGAATGAGAGGGTATAGAGGAAAGTGTGAAAAAAATTACCTCTCTCCCACTCCTCAGTGCCAAGAATCTTCTTGCAGTTCTTACCTTCAGATTTCAATCTTGTATTGCTATTGTGTGGGTCCATCTCAGCCCTGGAGAGAAAAGTTGGCATTGGAGACTCAGAGTCAATGTTTATATCTGAAATATAAATGAATGACCCTTAAGTCTTTTGTGCATTAAGATTCATCATTAGTATCGACATTTATATCTCTTTAAATGGCAAATGTGAGAAGAAAAAATGAGAGCTTTAGGCCCCGAGAGTCCATTACTTTTCTGTGTGGTGTTCACTGGAGTGTATGTGCAGAAGACATCATTCCTCCTATTTCCTCCCATTTTAAATCTGCTTATACCTTCTTACCCTTTCCAGGATATCTCACTTAACCCACCATGCCAACCTCTCCATCCAGACTGTAAGAGCCACCATTAGTGGTGAAGTGCTAGAGGAATTTTCCAATTTTACTTTCCTCTCAGAGATATAGAGAAGATAAATTGTTCTCTGACGGAGAGATACTTTTCTTTTCTTAGACTGGATATTTAAAAGTCGTAAAAGTAGAAGCATTGCTATAGGTGGGGTTTGGTCTGAGCTAAGTCTCCTGAGACTTGCATCCTGGTAGGTACTTAGTATATGCCTATATAGATGGATGGATGGATGGTAACTGAATGAGCAAAGTAATGAGTGGATGGATGAATAAGTCATGGGCAAATGGATGAATTAAAAAATAACTCTAGGTCCCAGGACGTACTGTGTTCTCATGAGAATTTAGAGTAAATACCTCATCCAATCTGCATGGGAGACTTGGAGGTGGAGGCTGAGTCTGTGACCTCAGTCATTATAAGTCCACAATGTCTACATGCCTAAAAGAAATTGTCCTTTAAGTTCCCAGCTCTTTTATAGATATACCGGAAGACACAGACCGTGTATACATTAGTAAACATCACACTTGATTAAATGGGAAAGGGGAAACTGAGTAGTAACTTAGCTGAAAAAGATGGGGAAGCTTTTTGGAAGTCATATTTTCTTTTGGGTTATCTAGTTGAGCATGCTTCTCATTGCCTCAACTTCATGTGGCACACTGGCTCACAGTAAGAGCCCTGGCAATGCCATTTGGGTGGCTTAGGGAGAGGGCTCTGCATGTCCATTTCCTCATCAATTAAATGGGGATGACAATACTTGCCAAACTCTCTGATAGAGTTGTTGGAACACTCAGAATCCAGATAAAATGATACGTGTGAAAGACTTTGTGAACTGTCAAGCGCTATGCAAATGTAAGGTGTTGCTATGATTGTTGTTGTTGTTATTGTTCCAGATCTTTGATGAAGAGTACAATGTCTGGTTCCTAGACTGGGGTGGCGCCCTCGTGGCCATGAAACACACACCTCTGCCAGTCAGGCATTTGTGGTAAGGACAGCTCCCTACCCTACTAATGAGCAACTTCTTAGTGGAAATGTTTGGGACAAGTTTTCTGCATTATTTTGTACCCATTTACCCATTTCTTCATCCATATCTTCATCCATCCATCCATTTAATATACATTACACCATCTAACTCTTACAATGCAGTAATAGGCCAGATAAATTAGTTGAGGAGGTATGATGAATACAATGGAATGGTAGGAATGGGTGCTCAGATAAGGCAAAAAAAATGCACAGGAAGGACTTACAAGTTTAAGAAGGCAAGATTAGGAATCCAAAATACAGTAGCTGCAAGAAGGTTAAGTGCATGTGGCAGACACTAAGTTAAATTCCAGAGCAGTTTAATTTGAGATATCTGTGAATATTCAAGCAGAGATGATGGTTAGTAGTAATTGGATATATTCATCTGAAGATTAGAAGAGTCATCTGGGATGACCCTTTAAATTTGGAGTCACTAACCATTAGGTGGTAATTAAAACCATGTCAGTAGGCTCCAGGCCTCAGGAAAGTGGGTATAAAAAGAAGAAAACAGGAACTCTCATGGAACACCATTGAATAACAACCTGCAGAGAATAATAAGAATTATAGGACAGACTAAGGAGAAATACACAAGAGATAAAAACACAGGGGAAACATTTTCATGGATGCTGAAGGAAGGGGACAGTAGTACCAGATTCGATAATCAGATTGAATCAGCTACAGAGTGAAAGAAAATCTACAATTTAGCAATATAGGAAGTTATTTGTGATCTTCGTCGGTTAGATTCAAAAGAGAAGTGAAGTTGAGAGGTAGATTGAAGTACGTGAATGAAGGTTGGATGAATGAGTGCATGAATGATAATCAGTGGACTGAAGTAGAGACACAGTGTAGATCATTCTTCTCAAGAAAGTAGATTTTGGAGTGAAATTGAGTGTGTCCTCCAGGGACGACAGAGTTGAGTGAAAATATATAATGATGATGATTATAATGATGTTGCTTGTTTTTGTATTGTTTTGTTTTGTTTTTTTTGGCAAAGGATGAATAAGTATTATATGTGGTTACATCCTGAAGGGAAAGAATTTCAGGCTTCAAATTCAGCAGAATGACTATCTGAAAGAGTGAATGTTTGGAGGTAGAGGGTATGTCCTCTAGGATATAGTCATTGGGATTCGACATGGACTAGAAAACAGATGCTGGCATAACTCCCAGACCCTTGGCTATAGAAGGCTAACCTCTTAGAATAAGAGTTTTACTTGGAAGCCTCAGATAGTAATTAGGAAGAGGCTTAGGATCCCCAGGTATCAAATTCAAGCTTCAGCCTCCTTGGCAAGAGAAACTTAAAGTGTTTCTTAGTTTAGCCATGTGTTAAGTTAAAACTGTTTGTTAAAAAAATAAAAATGCTCTGCCAACTCAAGCATGAGCTTGAAAACTTCCCAGTGTAATTGTTTATCATCCTTTTGTTACTGATATTATAATGTTGAAGTAATATCAGAAGAGTGGAATTACATGACAGTGATGATGGTCAGCGTTTACTGAGGGATTATCAAATTCCAGGCACTGTTCTAGGACTTTTACATGAATCATATAAGTTAATTCTTGAAACCACCCTATGCCTCTCTCTCTCTTTTTCTGTCTTTTTAGTGCCACACCCGCAGCATATGAAAGTTCTCAGGCTAGGGCTCAAATTGGAGCTACACCTGCCAACCACAGCTACAGCCACGCAGGATCTGAGCCACGTTTGTGTCATATCTGCACCCTACACCACAACTCATGGCAATGCTAGATCCTTAACCTGCTGAGTGAGGCCAGGGAGTGAACCCGAGTCCTCGTGGATACTAGTCAGGTGTGTTACTGCTGTGCCACCACGGCAACTCCAGTCACTCTTTTATCATAGCATTAAAATGCAGACATGTTTAAATATCTTTCTCAAAACTACACAGCTAGAATCTAGCAGAACAAAATTGGGCCTCTATCACAGTGGCTCTTCTGTTTTACCTGATTATTTTCCAGACACTTTAGTGAGTCCACAGAAGTCTTATCACATGGTTGCTTCCCTCTGGGAGATCATGGTCAAGATAAGGATTTTAGGTAGTCTACATATTACTAGAAATCAAAGCAATGCCTGTACCATAATGTTGACTGTGTGCATTGCTGGATTCCCAAGACAGGGTGGAGCCCTCCCTGGAGTGTAAAGGAGTCTTCACGTAGCAGGTGACATGAGAGCTGATACTTAAAAAAAAAAAAAAAAAAAAAAAAGGAAAGAAAAAAATGGATGCCAGGAGTAGGAGAGGTGATGGGAGGAAAGCCAAGGGCAGAGAAAATTCTGACCAAGCCTGGAGTTCAGGGTATTAGGGAGGGCACTGAGGACTGTCTATGGTTGGAATCAAGAATGTGAGTAAATAAGGGCAGGCAGGATTCCTGAGAATGGTACATGCCAGTTGAAGGGATTCAGGTTGAATCTGAAGGTAATTCCTTTTACTGCCAAGACCTCTCTCTGTGGTAGGAAGACCTATCTGAGTTGAGGGCTGAGCAGGACTCATACTCTCAGGCAGGGCAGCTTGACTCTTGAGACATGTTTGTTTATTGTTTCTTTAACCAAGAAAAATAACATCTTAAACCTTATTATTGTGTTCTAACTGTCTCTATTTGAATCTCAACAAGATAACTGATAAATGCCCTGCAGACAGGTAGAGCTGGCAGGTATCTTCCCCTTAAGACCTGGGGGAAGAGGGTGGCACCCCCATCTTATGCTTTACTCTCACCCTTCTGCTCTTCCCCCTTCGTTAGCTATCATTGCATGGTTGATTTTTAGCGACTTTTACACAAAAGTCCCCTTGTCCCAAGGAAAAGAGGAGTTTATTGTTGCTCTTACCTCTTTTTGGTGAAAGAAGAGGAAAGTATATTTGACGTGAAAGACATATATGGAGCAGAGAGACTAAAGAAAATTTGGGTTTTTGCAAATCTTAGCATCTTTACACATGACCATCCAAATGCTTGTCTGCAAAGATCTGATCACTTCCCAAAGGATCACTTGTATGGGAATTTCTGAAGAAAAACCATCCACGTTAGGAAAATTATCTAATATTCACTCAGGGATATGTAAGTAGGATCAAATCCTGCCTCTCAGACTCATCAATACAAGGTCTGAATTTTACCTTATTCTATAAAATATTTCTTGTTGATAAAAACTATTTATAGAACTTAGAAAAAAGTAGCTGCATTCCCATTGAATTTCCTCTTACAATAGTAATGAAAACACTACCCTCCATGTCTTTACCAACTTCAGTTTACAAAGTATTAAAATGATTTTTCAAACTGAGCTTTTGAAATAGAATTTTCCCTGTTCAAAGGATGTTGACCCTGTCATCTATCGTAAATGCTACAAATATTTCCCTGAACTTTGACCCTACCTGTGACTTCTGCTTACTTGCCTATCTATGAATGCCCATCTCTGAGGTTGTCCCTGCCATGGTTAAATGTTAGCTATTGAGAATGTGTGTTAGAAAACAAGTACTGCAAATAACTCATTCAGTAATTCTCCTTTGCACTTCTCTTTCAAGGTTGAGTGTTTCGTAAGGGCTTGACCATGTACGTTGTTATCATCACCGTTTCCTTACAAACTTGTTGACTGATTTTTGTCTCTGGCTGGTTTATGAGTTGCAAGCTTATGAAATTCAAATGGCAGCTTCTTTATCAGCAATAGCTTCTAATTAAGTTACAACCTTCACAGTAAACAGCTCATTTTAAGTGAAAGAAAGGTTAAGTAATCAGTCCATTGTTCTTTTCTTTAGTGAGTCATGGACTGACATTATTTTGGCAGCATATACAGATGTATATATATTTGCATAGGAAAAAAACACCTGCCTACCTACTCTTACACAAGGGTATAGTGGCTCTCACATTTAAATAATAGCTATTTTGCCTTTCAGATAAAATGGGAATCATAATTGAAAAGCAGGGGAAACTTTAGCTAGGCTAACAAGGCATGGTGTTTCCTATAAATTGAAATGATAGGTAGCTAGATATGCGTGAAGACAAAACAGCATACAGATGAACCCATCCATTTGTGACCGTGTACATTTAGATGCATAGAGATTAGAACATAAGTGCTATTTCAGGTAAGCTCTCCATCCAATATTACCAGTATTACCTTTGTACCTTAGAAGCATTAGAGTGAAATGAACAATGAATACACAGAATACAACGCTCTAACGAAAATTCACAGCAGACAGAACTACTAATCAGCAGGTAGACTAGGGTCCTACTGTTTGCTTATACCTGACAAGCTGTCAGTGTCTCCTTTCACTGGGATACTCTTAGAAACTGAAAGCAAAATATCACCTGGACTTTTTTCTTCCTTTTCTCTTCTATAAATGGTTGTGGGCACCAGCATTTTGTTCAGAGAAACATTCACAGGAAAACAATAGTTCCAACCAATATGTGCCTCTAAGAAGCAAAAGTTCATGTGCTGTTCTGAAAAACTTCCAAGTGGCTACCATGCCACCACCCCATGCCTTTGGAATAATGTAAAATAGAGCAATGCAATCTCACCAAAGGGAGGAACATCAGTCCTCAATGACCACTGAAACTCTATTTCTTTGCTAGAGAGTTCCTGGGAGGGCTCTGGTTATTCTTGGAAGATTCTCTTTCTTTTGGTGGATCTCATCTCAGTATCATAAAGTCATAGGCCCATGGAGTAAGAACGGGTCTTGGAGGACAAGGAGTCTAGTTTCACACATATTACAGCCAATATCTCTGTGACACCTAAGAGGGTTAGCCTGCTTCAACAGGACTGCACCGCCCTGGCCAACTTGCAGATGCCTCCACCTGGTATTGGCGTGAGTTGTTAGAAAGATTGTTTGGGCTGAGAAATAATGAATCTACATGTAATTTCTGTTCATCCGTCTCTGGCCTGCTGCCCAGACTAATGCAGAGTAAGTCTGCTCCAAAACTGCTTTAAGATTTTCAGAGTCCTGCACTTGGAAAGGACCTCAAGAGTTGGTTTTATCTAGGCTTTCTAAGTTCTGGAAAATGGTAAGATATGCAATTCAAGACCATTTCTATGCATTCGTTCATTTATCTCTCACACAGTCATTGAGAATATTCTATTTATCAGGCATTAGTATGGGGGCTGGGACATAACCAATGAACATGATAAAATACTCAGGAACTCACATTCTTGTCCAAATACTTGACTTTGCTTTTTAGAACAATTATGAGCATAGAAATCTTTCCCACTTTATTTTCTCTATATTTTTAAATTGATATTTTCATGCATCTATCATATTTTCTCTGATTTCATTCGCAGACATTACCCCTTTTCAATAGGTGACAAACGGAAATATTTTTTTGTGTTTAACTATTTGGAAGCACTCTTACTAAAAAATTTAAAAGACAATGATAAATGATTCAGCTCTTATTCTTCTTTTCCCTAAGCTATCTTCATATAACCTGTTTCTAGAACAACCTGATTCTTATTTTTAATCACATCGATTGTCAGTTTTCTACAGTGATTGAAACTGAACATAGTATTTAGGATCCCATGGCAGGATAATTTCTTTTATTATGCATACTTTCTATCTGTGAACATGTACTAGACTCAGTGACTTGATTACCTCTGACAATAGGGACATTTGCTGGAAAATATTTACCTTTTGATTGACAATCACCTCAGGTGTTTTTTTGTTTTGTTTTCTGTTTCTTTCTATTTATTTTTTTTCCCGCTTGAGCTTCTCATTAGTCACTTTTTTCCCCTCTGTGGAGCTCTTTGGTTTTTTTTTTTTTTTTAATTAAACATTCTGCTTTAAACTGGTCCCATCTTATAAGTTACTTCCAAATCTACATCCCTGGCTTAATCACTCTCCAAAACTGCAGATCCATCCATCCAAGGTTCTTCTTGATAGTGTCACAGCATGGAAATACAGGATCATCTCAACCTTGACATGGACCAAATGGAAACAAACAAATAAGTAAAAGCTTTGCTTCTTCTGTTCTCCACATTTCCCTATCTCAACAGCTTAACCCCCCAAATCCATGGTGTCTGTTCTTTCTTTCGCTCAAGCAAAATCCTCTTGACTCTGCCTCTAAAAGTATCCATTCTCTTTCCAGCTCCACCATTATAACCTTTGTGCAAACCCCTTCCCTAACTTGTTCCCTTACAATCGCCACACCTCCCCCACTGATTCATCTTTTTGCATTCATTTTGGGCCCTGACAAAAGTTATCTTTTAAAGACTAAATCAAAACACATCACTGAAATTTCAGCTGGAGACAAGGTGCTTCACAGTCTGGCCCAGCCTTATTTTCTTGACTCCATTCCCTCATACTCATCCCTTCCCACCCATCTACAACCACTGACCATCTTTCTGTTCTTTCACACCATGTTTTCCCTCTGGAATGGCTCTCACCTTGATCTTTACATAGCTAATTCCTTATTATCATTCAGATCTCACTTTAAATGTCACCTCCCCAGAGAGGACTTTCTTGAATTTTCAGTACGAAGTAACTATTTGGTCACTCTCTATCATATCACTGTTTGAGTTGTCTTTATGACACTTATTTCTAACATATATTTTTGTGTCCATTTATCTAGATATTGTTTGTCTCCTCAAACTAGAACATGAATTCCACTGAAACTTTTCTGGTTCATCGCTGTGTCCCTTGAACAGAGGCTTCTGCCAGAAGAGGCACATAGTAAATATCAATAAATATTTGAGAAGTGGGAGTTCCCATTGTGGCATAGCAGGTTAAGAATCTGACATACTGTTTGTGAGGATTCGGGTTTGATCCCTGGCCGTGATCAGTTGGTTAAGGATCTAGTGTTGCTGCAAGCTATGGCATGGGTTGCAGATGAGGCTTAGATCGAGCGTTGCTGTTGCTGTGGCGTTGGTTGGCAGCTGCAGCTCTCATTCAACCCCCGGCCCAGGAACTCCCATATGCCACAGGTTCAGTCCTAAAAGAAAAAAGAAAAAAAAATGGTAAACAAATTCTATTTTGTTTTCGTTTTATAGTCTCATCTTGTGAGTATTTGGAGGTCAATTGTAACTTTACTCCTGTCTCCCTGAGTATGGGATATCCTACCAATTTCAGCTTCACCTGTGGACCTAACAAGCAATTCCGAATTCCGTTGTCTTGGCCATTGATGAGCTGTTGGATTTAGAGAAGAAGTTGGGTCCCATGGGGTTACCATTCAATAGATTTACTTCAGGACACTTGAAAACTTCCAGTCGTCAGAAAGAATAGCTCTCATGAATGGCAGACCCAGATTTCTGATATTCAAGTGATTTAATTTTATACTGTTGTATTTTTTTTAAGTTTTTAAGGAGTTTAGTTTTTATTTTAATAATTACCTCAGCGGCGTTCCCGTCATGTTTCAGTGGTTAACGAATCCGACTAGGAACCATGAGGTTGCGGGTTCGATCCCTGGCCTCGCTCAGTGGGTTAAGGATCCGGCATTGCCGTGAGCTGTGGTGTAGGTCGCAGACACGGCTCGGATCCCGCGTTGCTGTGGCTGTAGCGTAGGGTGGCGGCTACAGCTCCTGTTAGACCCCTAGCCTGGGAACCTCCACATGCCACGGGTGCGGCTCTACATAAAGGCAAAAAAAGACAAAAACAAAAAACAAATAATTACCTCAGCCTGAGACATTCAGGTGTTAGAAATTACTGATCTCAGAAAGTCACCCGAGTGGCACAAACTTGGGTTTCAAGTCCTGCACTGACCATAAGTGAGAGTCATGGGATCCATTCCTCACTCTGGCCCTGGGGAACTGCCCTCTTGCTTACGCGGATGTTAAACTAAACTTAGACTTCGGTTATTGTGAATGCTCGCCTTCCCACCTGGATGTTGTCATTTCTTGTTTATTTTCCCAGTCCCATTCTTCTGTCTAAACCATGCTTTTGCCCCTTGCATATAAATTCAGTTCATACAGCACCCTTTTAGTTTCCACAGTTTCTCTCTCCATCTTGGACTTAGTTCTTCTTTGGAGCTCAGACCTCAGAGATGAAAAGGCTGTGATGGTCCTTTTGTGTTTACTTTGTGTTATCTTATCTTCATGTATAGAGAGGGCTATCTTCTAGTCTGCTGTTAATGGCAGTTGTGTGACAGTTCCCCCCACCCCCGCCCTTCCCTGGGATGCTGTGTGGCACTCCCTGAATGTTTTTCTGCTAGTGTTAATAACTGACCTTCAACCATAAGGAAATTCGGAGAAGTAGAAAAGGATAGAGGCCTTCAGACACTTTGGCGTCTTCCCATCAGGATGATAATCAATTACTCCAAAGTCATCAAAAAAAGAAAAAAAAATGTAGAAGAAACTAAATATCATCTTTTACCTCCTGGAATTACCAGTTAGAATCAACTATTTAGTGGCCATGATATACTTTGAAAAACACCTGTGATTATTTTAAGACCCAAGAGGGTACATGGCATGAAAGGTAAACCCATTCTCAAATATGTTCTTATTTTCACTATTTTTTTTTTTTTTTTTGCTTTTTATGGCAGCACCTGCAGCATATTGAATTTCCCAGGCTAGGGGTAGAATCAGAGCTGCAGCTGCTGGCCTACAACACAGCCACAGCAATACCAGATTTGAGCCAAGTCTGCAGCCTACACCACAGCTCATGACAACACCAGATCCTTAAACCACTGAACAAAGCCAGGCATCAAACCCACACCCTCATGGATACTAGTCAGGTTCACACTGAACTACAATAGGAACTCCCTTACTTTTACTTTTTTATTATTATTAAATTATAGTTGATTACAATGTCTCTTTAAGTTCTGTTGTATAAAAAAGTGACCCAATCACATACATTTCACTGTGCTATACAGAGATTCCCATTGCCCATCTATTCCAAATATAAGTTTGCATCCAAAACCCCTCCAAAATGCCCATCCATCACGCTCTCTCCCCTTTCCCCCTTGGGAACCCTAAGTCTGCTTTTCTTGGCCAAACATAAAGTATGTTTCTGTTTTGTTTTTATTTATTTATTTATTTTTGACAGGATCATCTGTTCCATATTTTACATCCCGCAAATAAGTGATATTGTGTGATATTTGTCTTTTTCTTTCTGGATTACTTTACTTAGTGTGAGAGTCTCTAGATCCATCCATCTTGCTGCAAATTGCATTGGTTTGTCTTTTTTATGGCTGAATAATATTCCATTGTATCTATGTACCACATCTTCTTAATCCATTCATCTATTAATGGATATTTAGATTGTTTCCATGTCTTGGCTATTGTGAATAGTGCTGCTATGAACATAGGGGTGCATGTATCTTTTTCAATGAAAGTTTTGTCTGGATATATGACCAGAAGTGGGGTTGCTGGATCATATAGTAGCTCTATATTTAGTTTCCCAAGGTACCTCCATATCATTTTCCATAGTAGTTGTACCAATTTACATTCCCACCAACAGTGGAGGAGGGTACCTTTTTCTCTATACCTTCTCCAGCATTTTTTGTTTGTTGACTTGTTAACAGTGGCTAGTCTGACTGGTGTGAGATGGTACCTCATAGTAGTTTTGATTTGCATCGCTCTAATAATTAGTGATATTGAGCATTTTTTTCATATGCCATTTGGCCATCCATATGTCTGCTTTGGAAAAGAGAAACTTCTAAAACAAGATGTTTAGATCTTCCCAGCTTCCTCTGGCTCAGCTTTGATGATTATTTAGCCTTCAGTCTATTAAAAAAAAAAGACTAAAATAACCAAGTCCTTAAAAGTCAAAACAAAATTGTTAACTATCATCACTGTGCTGTACAGTAGATCTCTAAGACCTTATTCATCTTGTATAACAGAAACTTTGTACCTTTTGACCAAAATCTCCTCATTTCCAGTCCTTCCTACCTTCTACTCCCACCTCCTCAGAAACCAGCTGCATTGTGGCCAACGTTTCACTGTGCCTCTTTCTCTATTTGTCTGTCTATCTGTCTATTGATCTGTCGATCTATCTATTGATCTATAGCTATCTCTCATCTGTTTCTTTTTTTAGATTTAAAGTTTCATTGAAATATAGCTGATTTACAAGATTGTGGTAATTTCTGCTCTACAACAATATGATTCAGTTATACATATGCACACATCCCTTCTCTTTTCCCAGGTAGTTTATCACAGAAAATACTTAGTAGAGTTCTCTGTGCTAGACAGCAGGTCTCTGCTTATTTATTTGCTTTTTAGGACCACACCCATAGCATATGGAAGTTCCCAGGCTAGGGGTTGAATCAGAGCTGCAGCTGCCAGCCTATGCCACAGCTGCAGCAACGTAGGATCCAGGCTGAGTCTGAGACTTACAGCACAGCTCATGGTAATGCCAGATCCCCAACCCACTGAGCGAGGCCAGGGATCTAACCCATATCCTCATGGATCCTAGTCGGGTTTTCTTACTGCTGAGCCATGGAGGGAACTCCATGGTCCCTGTTTATATCAAAGCATCAAATTATATACTTTAAATATATACCGTTTTTATACATATGAAAGATACCTCAGTAAAGTTATAAAGTCAAAACAGACCTTGATAATTTAGGAACTCGGGAAAGTTTTATGACTGTTGTCTGATTTTGTTTGTAGAATAGGCCTAGGTATACAGACATTATACAGAACTTGTTTTATGGCAGACTAGTTTTTCTAGCTTGGTAAAGAAATTGACTTTATAATTTTTAAAATGAATATATTTGGGAAGAGAGGATAAGATAAAGATAAAAGTAAATATGCAGAGCATGGACTGAGTAGTTGACTAGTAATGGGAACAGTGGTTTGCATCTACTTCATGGATGCCAGTGTAAGTCATGCTTAAAAAATGATTGGATGGATTAGAAGATTTCCCTTAATCATTTCTCATTTTTTTCATTCATATATTCATTTAACATTCAGATAGTACCATGTGTCAATGTTTCTGCTAATTAATGGTAATACAAAAATAAATAGTATGGTCTTTGGCATCAAAAAGTTCACAGTTCAGTGGTAGAGTCAGACTTGTTTTTGAAATTCTGTATGTAATATCAGTTAAGAAGCACTGCAACAAAGACATGTAGGTGACATCAAGGGAGTTAGTCAATGAACAAGACATGTGTGACCCATGAACTCCCAAGATTATAATGCTGAATTGAGGGATTCAAGATGAATTAAGAAGTCCCCACTCAGAGTTACGTTAGGGGAAGGCCTGGGTGTTGAGGGAAAATAGAGTTTCTATAGGTGAACTCAGAGAATCCTATGCTGTGGAGTCAGAGAAGAATTATGAGTTAACTAGGCTAAGAAGGATCACAGAAAAAAAAAAAAGCAAATAAACAAAAGCAAATAAAGCTGCCCTGGGGAATGAGGAGTGTCAGGAAAAGCTTCTCAGAGGAGATGGTCTTTGGGCATGTCCTCTTGTTAAATCAAGGGACACAGGGTACTCAATAATATCACGAAGGGGAAGGAAAGAAGCTGCTCAGAATTGCTCAGGTCTTCTCCACTTGGGCATTTCAGAAGTGTCCACAAAGGGCGGGACCTTCCTCTTACTGCTGGTACAAAGATGCAACAGTGTTGCCCAGAACAACATCTCAGACCCTCAATACTTGTCCCTAAAGACCCCTAAGAGTGGCCTGGGGGAAGGAAAGTGATACTTCATCCATTTTGAACAAATAGGAAATTGCCATTTTTTAAGGTTTGATCTGAAAGACATACACCTCCCCTCCCATAGGGTACACCCTGTGCTACTCAATTTATCTGTGTCAGAAACTCCAAAGGCTGAAGTGATTGTGCTGTATATTGAACCCCCTGTTCCATTCTGAGTACTTGAAATGTGACATTCCATTCACTCAGGCCTCCAACCTGGACTGTTTTTTTTTTTTTTTTTTTTTGATTCTGAGATGTTGAAATATTTCTGCAGTGGTCTGTACTGTCTCTGCCTGGGCCAGGAAGTGCAGTTTTGATAAAATCTCATAATAATATGGGGAGATGTTGAAGATTAATGCCTATTGATAATCCAAATTGCCAGAAAGTGAGATACAGAGGAGAATTTAATAACCTGAAAAGTGGTTGCAAAAAAAGTGTGGTTTTATTTTCAGCTGTTTCTTTTGTGTACTTTTTTCCAACCCAGGGTGAGTTTCGACGAGGGCCACTCCTGGGACAAGTATGGTTTCACTTCGCTTCCTCTCTTTGTTGATGGGGCTCTGGTGGAGGCAGGCGTGGAGACCCAGATCATGACGTGAGTACTTCTTTGGCTGTGGTCAAAAGGAGCCCAGAAACCTGTGTTCTACTTTCACAGAGGCCAAGGACTTTCCCCAGTGAGGCTTACACCAAAACCTTTCCATCTCTAGGCCAAAGCTTCTTCATCTGTAAGATGGAAGTATTTATGCTTACACCCACCCACCAATTCAGAAGGCTACTGACAGCATAAGAGAAATTGAGATTATAATTGAAAAGTTACGGTTTCTTATGGAATTAAAATATTTTAATAGAAGTTCGTTGTGGCTCAGTGGTAACGAACCTGACTAGTATCCATGAGGGTGCAGGTTTGATCCCTGGCCTCGCTCAGTGGGTTAAAGGATCCAGTGCCATGAGCTATGGTAGGTTGCAGACGTGGCTTGGGATCTGGCATTGCTGTGGCTGTGGCGTAGGCTGGTATCTGCAGCTCTGATTCGACCCCTACCCTGGAAACTTTCATATGCTACAGGTGCAACAGCCCTAGAAACACTACACACACACACACACACACACTTTTCATTTATCTAAGGCAACTCATGCAAATAGGAGCTTAAGTCTTGAGATGTGTTTTCTCTTTCCAGAACAGTCCAAAAAGGGACTAGTTATGGGGACAGAGGGAGCAAAACAGTCACTGTACTGAAAACAGGGAATTTTTTAAAGGAAGCTCCTTGGGTCTGTCACACACACACACACACATACACACTCAAGTTGTTCCTGTTCCGCTACAGGTTAATTTGCTGTGAAAACTTTTTCATTCCTTACAATGAGACTAGATAGTGGTGATATAGATCTGAAAGCTGTAAAAAGCCCTGAAGTAATTTCTGAATGTTAAAGAAGGTGGTAATAATTTGATGTTTTCGAGAAGCATATCAAAATTTAATTCTTAAAAACTCAATCACCTATGTGTGTTGGTGTGCACTTCTATATGGAGGGTGGCATGGGAAGACAGTTATGATAATGCTTCACCAGCAATACTGAACCCCACCTCCCTCCACCTCCCCGACTCTCATGTGGCTGGAATATCTTACACTTGAATTATTCCCTGGAGCATTATAGGGAAATTTGCTGTATCATGGAGTTGGCACAGAAAGGGTCATAGACATGTTTCTGGACTGGTTTTGGGGGAAGGAAGGCTATCCTCTTCTTACTCTAGGGGATACCGCTGTTGTTTTAACCTTTGTATTCATTATTTTCTTTATAGTTTGAATCAGTCTTTTCCTAATATGAGACTGAGTGATGAGCTTTGAAGACGAGGCAGGTAGCTCATTTCTATACTTGACTTTTTCCCCAGAGTGATCAGTTAAAAATTCCTTCTTAAGTGCAGTTTTGGTGCAATGGGATAATCTAGCTCCAGACTGGGCCACTTTGCCATGTCCCTCCCATCCGCTTTCATGCTCATATCCAGAGGGTTTCAACCACTCTCTGGGCTTTCAGAGTGACAAAAAGAACACAACCATAACAGAAAATGGCACATGAATTAGGGAAAATAAACAAAACAAATGAACAAAAGTCTGGTCCCAAGGTTAGGCCACCCTAGCTAGGATTCTGTACAGTCCTGTGGCTGTGGAATACCTAACCGTCCAGTGGCTAGTATGCTAGATTTCCATGACTTCATTTGTGAAATTCAATCTCTCCTTCTTCTTCCTAAAATGTTAGCATTCTTGGGAGTTCCTGTTTGGCTTGGTGATAAGGAAACTGACTAGTATCGCTGAGGATGTGGGTTCAATCACTGGCCTCCTCCATGGGTTAAGGATCCAGTGTTGTGAGCTGTGGTGTTAGTTACAGACACATTTCAGATCCTGTGTTGCTGTGGCTATGGTGTGGTCTGGCAGCTGTAGCTCCTATTCAACCCCTAGCCTGGGAACTTCCATGTGCCACAGGTACAGCCTATATCTACCTACCTACCTATCTATCTATCTATCTATCTATCTATCTATCTATCTATCTATCTATCTATCATCTATCTATCTATATAATGTTGACATTCTTAAAAATCTTCTCTTTTTAGGAAATTCAGTAGAGGTACTGCTAAGGGTTCCACGTCTATAGGATTTGTCCTTAAAAAGACAAATATCCTCATTAGTTAAAAAAGTAAGATGGTATCCTCACTACTTAAAAAGGATTCATAATAGAACGTTTGGATTGTTCCACAGAATGTCTTTAAAATTATTTGGAACAAGTGCAACAAAGAGTGATTTTAAATTATCTTCTTTAATTATCTCTGAATTTTCCAAATTGCTGCTACAGCTTTCTAACTCTAAGGATGGTGAGCTCTGTCTTTTAAAAGAGTTAACACTTATTTTAGGGCATATACTATGTGTTAGGCATGTAGACCCGCTATGGTTGGAAATTGAAAGACAAACCAAACCCTATAAGAAACTGCTTAGATCCTCCCAAGGTGGGTGTGTGACATTCATAACTGATGTCTTCAGATGAGGCTTGTGGTTGTTATAGGATTTCTATGAACAGTTCTGCTGTGCAGTGTATACAAGGGCTTCCTGTGGAATTTATTGCTCTGGAAGTAGCTGTAATTTGCATTTTTTCAATAATTTCATCTTATTTTCCTAAAACATACCCCAAAACAGAATTATCCCACCCTCTAAATTTTTAATTAAAGTTCCAGTGATAACAGATAAACTCTATTGTTAAACTGTCAAATCACTTTACCAGTTAAGAATTAACAATATTGTATGTAAGTTTAGCTATTAAAGTCATGGACAGTATTTAAGATATAGTATGTTATTAGTGCTTAGAATCTAATGCTTCATCATTTGGTAGATATAGAGCAACAGTATGTTACAAAATTATGAGTCCTGGATGTTGAAAGAAAATTTACATCACAATGTAAATTTTATTTCTAAAATACAAATAATATGTATATATATATATGTATTTAGTAAGTATATATATACACACATATATATACGCAGGTCCATATTATATAGATATAAAATACAAATAATACGTATATATATGTATTTAGTAAATATATATATACACACACATATATATGCAGGTCCATATGTATATCTCCATATATATATGGAGAGAGAGAAAGAGGTTTGGATAACAAAGATACAGCGAGAGAGAAATCCCAAGGATCTAAAGTTCTGGCCAGACATTGTTGAAGTTATACTATAAAAAAAAAAATGGTGCTACTTATATGCCAGATGCTATTTTAGATGAGCAAATCAAGGAGAAACCCCTGTCCTCATGGACCTTGCAGACTTGTACATTAAATGTGACAAACAATTGACTGGTCATGTTACCCAGAATACTCTGCCAAGAGATTAAAGTATTTTCTTATGAATTCCAAGAACCATATCATGGAATAATAAAATATGGCCACATTTTTTTCATGGGGATCTCTGACCATGAATTGACTTTTCCAGTTTGTTTCTGATCCTTCATTTGGTTCCTCATTTTAAAGAGAAAACCTTCCTCTTCTCTGGGACATCCTCTAATATGGCCATCAAAGAGTTTTAAGTGTTAAGTTCTAAATTCTGTAAGGCAAAGGTGTGCACAGTAAAGAAATTTGTACAGTCTGCTTGAATTCAACAAGGCAGATATGGCTGCTCATCACCATCAAATCTGACATGGTCCTAGAGTTTTGGCAGATATGTGTGGTCCTAAAGTCAGGTTTTCCCTGTTATTGTACCAAAGAGACATATCGGTCCTCCTTTTATTCTGTTTTCTCCTCATCGCATAGTATGATTTATCCTGTATTCTCTTCTGTGGGGCCTCTCTGAACTCATTGCATGCTTCTCTTGGGCCTTGCTTTGAATAATAGCACATGTACCTGAATCTCTATATGACCCAGCCTTCCCCAGCAGGTTTAAGGCCGACAGCTTAATTTCTGTATTCATCTAATCTTAAAGGGTAACTTTTTTTTCACAGTTTCATATGGAGTTTAGCTGGTCACATGGATATGAGGGAGATTGACCTCAAGGCCAAACTATTTACTGAAAAGACGAGATAGCACTCCTATTTTTCTTTCCTCCCCAATAAGACTTTAAGAAGTGTGGCAGAGCTTTTCTCACCTTTCTACCTTGCTTATCAAGATCCCATAAGTACTAGTAAATAGAAGAGGAACTAGAATGGTGCATAATTTTCTTATATGGGATTTGAGATGGAATGGTATTTGTCCTACAATGGAATTAAGATGAGTTTGGAAGCAATCATCCAACCAAAGTTCTTTGTCTTTAACTTTTTATTAAATTCAGAGTTTCTGCGGTATTACAGTGATCCAGGGTTCTTTAGACAGCCAGAAGGGTGGACCCTGGAATGATTGCCAAGAGACAATTCCTCTCTGCCTTAGGTATGAAAAGACTTTAAAAGTAAGAGGCCCTTAAAGGGTTACCAGTGCATTTATCTCATGGAATAGCAATGGTAAAGACTGAGACCAGAGTTCAAAGCAGTTTATGTTATGTTTTAGAAACTTCCAGGACAGGAAGTCCATTTGGGGACAAGATTGCTCAACCTTGACATTTAACCAAAACTTATTAATGGTATAGGTTGCTTGAATTCTGTATACTTCTTCTCTCTGTTAAGCCTGACTCTAGCTCAGCTGAGGTCAGGGTGAGAGCAGGGCTAGCTCCTTCACACTAAGGTTTTACCTGCATTTGAGGGATTTAAGTATTTATAATTTTGTGATAGTTAGTGATATGTTAGCCTGACTGGCTCATAGGGTGCCTAGATATTTGGTCAAACATTCTGGTTGGTTCTATGAAGGTGTTTTTGGATAAGATTGGCATTGAAGTCAGCAGACTCTGTAAAGCAGATTGTTCTCCCTAATGAGGGTTGAACCTGTCTAATCAGTTGAAGGACTGAATCGAACAAAAAGGCTAACTCTTCCCTGAACAAGAGAGGATTCCTCTTACCTGACTTCTTTTGAACTACAGCATGTTTTTTTTTTTTTTTTTTCTTGCCTTTGACTGCAACTAGAGCTTTCACTTTTCTTGAGTCTCAAGCTTGGAACTACACCGTTGGTTTTACTGGGTCTCCATCTTGCTGACTCACCCTGCATGTCTTGGGATATATTAGCCTCCATATGTACTCTTTATCTCTCTCTCTCTCTCCCATGTCTATGTCTGTGTCAGCTTTATTTGTATCTCTATCTCCTATTCATTATGTTTTTCTGGAGAGCCCTGTTACTACACAGTTCATTTATTTAAAAACATTTAATGAGCCTCCAGTACGTTTTAGACCCTCTTAAAGATATTAAAGAAGTAAATGCAATTATTTTTACATTTATGGAGCTCTCAGTCCAGCGTTAGAGGGAATGGGAAACACAATCATCAAGAAACCCGCTATATTACCAGATTATAGGTAGAGAGAAGTAAAAACTTCCCACATGCAAAAGGCGACAATTGAGTTAGTTTGGAAGCTTCCATAGCAGTTCACTAGTACAAAACCATTTAATAAGTAATAGAATGCAAGCTCAAAGAAAGCACACATTTTAACAGTTTTGTTGAGTACTATAGCCTAAGGACCCAAAAGAGGGGTAGGCACATAGTAGGGAATCAATAATTATTGGTTGAGGAGTTCCCGTTATGGTTCAGTGGTTACCAGACCCGACTAGTATCCATGAGGACGTGGGTTTGATCTCTGGCCTTGCTCAGTAGGTTAAGGATCCAGTGTTGCCGTGGCTGTGGTGTAGGCTGGCAGCTACAGCTCCCATTCCACCCCTATCTTGAGAACTCCATGTGCCATGGGTGAGAACCTAAAAAGACAAAAGACAAAAACAAAAATTAATAATTATTGATTGAACAAATGAGTGACCTCAAGGCAAAGGAAAGAACCATAAGAGAGCTGACTGGATGTTAAGGGGTTGAGACTATGAAGAGTCTTAGGTTATGTTTATGAATTTGACTTAGATGTTCTTAAAATTGGAAATATGGAAACAGCTCTCCTTTTCTCAAAACACATGGAGGGCTTTCCATTGCCTTTAGGATAACATTCCAAATTCATTGAATGACCTGCAAATATCTACATTGAGTCCCTGTCTGGGGTCCTTATTTCTGAGCACTCTTCTTTGATCCAATGATCTTTCTGCCCCAGGGTCCTTGTCTGTGTGTCCATCTGGAATACGCTTGCCCTCCCCAGGTGAACAACCAGGTTTCTGGGTATCTTTCAGGTCTCAGCTTCATTATCAGTTTTTTTTTTTTTTTTTTTTTTTTTTTTTCTGGCACATATTCCTTTAGCTCACTAGATCAGGTTGGACTCCTATGCTATATGCTGTCCTTGTCCAATGTAGGTTTCCTTTACAAGATTTCAGGCCATAGGTATTAATAAAAATGGTAGTTTGTTTAGTAGCTTTCCCCTCCCTCGATCTACCCTTAAGACACAATCACACATGCATATGTATGTAAACACACACACACACACACGCACACATACACACATGAACTTTTAAGTTCCCATGAGGGAGGATCTTTGTGTATCTTGTTCTGTGACTGCCATATGCATCAGTTTTGTACTAGCAACAGAGATTTAACCATATATATATGTGTGTGTGTGTGTGTGTGTGTGTGTGTGTGTGTGTATATATATATATATATGTATGTATATATAGAGAGAGAGAGAGAGGGAGTGATTGACTAAATGAACAAATTAGCACATGAATCTTTTGATCCCCAATAATCTTACCACTGTTGTGATTATAGTGACCCTGGCCCATGGCTCTAGTGTTTTAGGAACTTGATTGTGGATTCCCAGATATTCTTAAGTTCTTTGATCAAAATCCAGTAGTTGCAAGTTATGGGAGCCTGGGGTTGGGTGGGAATTAGAGCAGCCTGTGTCTGTATGCAGACAGTGATGAAGCAGGGGGTGGAAAGGCAGTGGGCACAGAGGGGCAACTAGAGAATTGAAGATCGGCCTGGGAATGATTTCTTAATTCCGCCACCTTCCACAGAATCTCTTCAGGTTCCACTTCTCCTCGAGGCCAACTCTCAGTAGTACGGAACATTCTAACACAGTGGCTTTATAGAGGAATTTATTTGGACTAGGCAGTCCCCAGCTTGCAGGCATGAGATTTGCTTACTTTTATTGTGCTCTTTTTTCCACTGTCTTTTCAAATGTTATTATTTCAACATCTCCCTGGTAACCCTGACTGGAACCATCTAGTCTAATATAACTCACAGTGAAATGTGATCATTCTTATTACTTAAGGCCAAGATCAGGGAGGGTTGATTGACAAGCCAGGGGGCCTATTGCTGTCTTGGGCAGAATGATTGACAAGCTGGAGGGCCTATTGTCATCCCAGGCAGCGGCTCTCAAGTCAATGAAATATCTGTGGCTCTTAGGGCACTTGGGCTCTTTTGGTCCACTACTAGCCCTCGAATTGGCACTTTAAAAAGAGTTCTTTTTTGTTTGGCTGGGATATGGATTCAGATGGAAAAACACTGCTTTCTTGAAGCCTAAAAGCTGTATTAGAAATTCTTTCTTGATATGAAATGTTTGAAGCTATTGAATATGATTTAGCTGATTTTTCACAGGGGACAGGGACAACCTGGCAGCCTCCCAAGGGAAAAAAAATCCCCAAAGGGAGGGGCACAGCTTTCCTGGAAGAAAGCAGATAATTTTTACCAGGAGTGAACAGCAGCAAGCTTCTGTCTGTTCCACGCCTTCCTTTGTGTCAGGTATCTCACCAAGTTCTTTCTCAAACTTGATTTCATTAACATCTCTCCGTAATCCTGCCGGGTAGATCAGGTAATTGTTGTCGGGCAGAGAAGAACACAGAAACTCAGAGAAATAAGTGCTCAGCTCACGTATTCAGCAAGAGGAAAATTGAGAGGAAGTAATGTGAATTTCAAACTCTAGGCTTGGAGCTGAAATTTGAGAAAAGGTTTGCTCAGGAAAAGACCATGCTGTTGGGAGTAAGAGTGCTGGAATGTTACTCACCAAGTGTTGTTGGCTTCCCTCTGTGCTGCCAGACACAAAGTCACAGCAGACCCATTCAAGTACAGTCTACCTGAAAAAATGTAACAAACAAACGAAAGAACTAGAAATCAAGTAAATGGTAAGGTGTAGTACAAACTGTAGTTGCCATTGGATCTCAAAGAAGGAATTAAAAATAGAGTAGCTAGGGCTTTATGTCTATGCAGAAGAGGGGAACAGGGACATTCTAGGTCGGGGACAGTATGAACAAACATGGAGCGTAAGAATGTGAACACACCTAGCCTGTAGAGGGGAGAGTAAGAAGTGGGAAGGGACAGAGATGTGCTCAGCAAATTGTCTAGGGCCAATTGCCTCGCTGACTCCCTATGTAAATCCGATTCTAATTGGCATAAATCTCAGATCCATTGTTCCACCAGCAGAACTAATAGCCAGAGTGAAAGGAGAGAGATAACATTTTGCCTAGAAAATTATGCAAACCCCAAAGCTGCAGAGGTTTTAAAAAAAAGAAGAAAAAAAAAAGCTAAGAAAGACCTTCTTTCTACTTAAGAGACTGTGACCACAAGCTTAGCAGGGGATATGCTCTTAAATTCAGGCTTCGTGCAACAGAGACCCAGCCCTGAGCTTAAATGCATTGTTTAGCCTCTCCTAACTGCATCGGATAAAGTCGTTGGAAATGAGCCAGTGCTGCTTCCATTGATCTGTTTTTCGATTCTTTGTTGTTTGCTGGAAAAGTCTGATTTTACTTTGCCCAAAGTAAGTAATTCGCGTAATCGGCAAATCCAGTGAACTCGCAAGTCATCTCCAGTGCACTGCTGGACTCACATCTTTCAGTTTGTTACCAGACTTGCCATCAATTCAAAAGCCCACTGAGTTGGGGTCACAGAATGTAAAAGGCAGAATGCGTGCCTACCCACGGGGGTTTGGATGATATTGGAAGGTACTGGAAGCTGGCAATAGTCTGGAAAGAAAAGGCCTATTTTGACTGATGGATTGCTGTGTGGGATGGGGTGGTGGCTGAGAGCATGGGCTTTGGAGGTCCACTCTCCAGGGACAAGGCTGAGATGGCCACTTACCATCCTGGTGACCTTAGATGTCTTGCGTACTTTCCCTCTGAGCTTGAGTTTCCTCATGTGAATGTGAGAATAACCTCCACTGAGTGGTATTAGAGATGTTTGCAGTCTCCATAGTCTAATGATCGAGAAATGGGCTACTTACAGGGAAGAACTTTGGCCAATTAGGGCAGGGTCAGTATTTTCTCTCCGTACAGATCATAGACTTTGCTGGCCACAGGGTCTTTGCTGCACTGACTTGACTTTCCTCATCTTGTATGAAAGCAGCCATGGACAATATGGAATGAATGAATGTGGTGTGTTCCAATAAAACTTCTCCTATGGACACTGAAAGTTCAATTTCATACTATCTTCACATAATGGAAAATATAATTCTTCATTTGCTTTCCCCCACTACCATTTAAAATGTAAAAACCATTGTCAGGCTGTAGGCCATCTACAACAGACCTTCGGCCAGATTTGTCCCACCGGCTATAGTGTGTTGACCTTGAACAAGAGGGTACATGGAGCTTAATCTATTGTGGCTGCATTACAAAAGATCATTTAAACTTTTGACAGTTTCTACAAAATTCCCCTATCCACAAACTACTTCGGTTACGCTCTCTGTGGAAATACAGTTGTCCCTTGGTATCTGGTGGAGATTGGTTCCAAAACATCCCTCCCCACCATGGATACCAAAATTTATTAATCCTCAAGTTTCTCATATAAAATGGCATATATCAATTTTGCACATCCTCTCACATACTTTAACTCATCTCTAGGTTGCTTATAATACTTAATAAAATCTAAAGACTATGTAAATATTTGCCAGTGTGTGGAAAATTTGAGTTTTTCTTGGAATTTTCTGTATTTTGGTTTTAATGTTTTTGTTCCATAGTTGAATTTGTGGATGTGGAAAAGGCATATGTGGAGGGCTGGCTATTTTCAATAGACAAATCTTCTGAAATGATTGAGAAGTTTCCTCATTTCTTATTTTAGCCATACAGATGAGTCTCACTTCTTTCAGGAAGCCCTCCATAGTTCTTCCAGTCCTTGTTTATGTTGTTTTATTAAATTTCTATCTTAAGCTTCAGGGGTTAGATCATAGATATGTTTAGGTTGGCCTGCCCTTTTCTTAATGGAGCTAAAATTTGCAGTCAGAAACATCTTGCATCAATGAGCTCCAAATGCCCATTGTCCAATAAGGTGCTGGAGCTCCATGGCAGCTGCCCATTTTCCACTGGCTGTGTTACTTCGTGCCCCACCTCTTACCTGACATACATGTCTTCTCCAGGTGCTTCAGCTTATTCATTGTTCATTTAAGTTGAGCTTCTGGGTCCTATAAGATTTTGAATTTGTGATTCCTAATATAGATTCTACATTCATAATTTCATATCTATAATTGTTTTCTTACAGTTCTTTTTGAAAGTTTAAAAAAATAAAGTACGAAGAATAGTGTTTCAAGCACCTGTGTACCAACCACCTGGAATTAATAAATGTTAACATGCTATCATTTGGACTTCAGATTTATAAAGTAAATATGAAAAGCATCCTGGTAGAGTTGGGCTTCTTGGTGTTGCCCATTTTCAGGCCCTATCCCCCCTCCTTTCACAGAGCAACCACTGCGGTGAATTCGGTATGTATCTTTCCAGCACTTGAGTTAATGTTTTTAGAGCATATTTAATTATCTATAAAACTATATGTGGTATTGCTTTGTGTGTTTTTAAAAGTATAATTATCTAAATTCTGTCATTCCTCTATATGCTTCTGTCAGTCAATATTATCTGTCTTGGGACATATCCATCTGTTCAGACACTTACAATGGTATGGCACCCTGTTATGACATGAATAAGCATAATTTATTTCTCCATTCTCCTATGGATGGACCTTTAGATTGTCTCCACTTTCACACTATTACAAACAGTATTGTCCTGTTTTGGGTTATGCCCCAAATGCATCTGTAGAAGTTTTCTGAGCTGCAGACCTAAAAATGGAATTGCTGGGTCATGGTGAATTGGCTTTGTCACCTTTATTTTTGCACTGTGTTCTAACTGTTTTACATATTGGTCATCCCTGCAGTCAGAGTGTGAAGTCTTTTTTTACTCTGATAGATTTGTAAGGTTGGCAACTGCCTTATTTGTCATCCTCAGCAGCACAGAACATGGAGGACTGTGGATAATTGGGGCTCAGCAAATACATGGAGAATGAATAATACTGTGAGACTAAACTGCAAACCCCTTAAGGGAAGGGCAGACTTTTACCTTTTTTTTCTAATTCTTTTTACCTCTTGGTTCAGGATTTGACACAAAGCAGGAAACTGAGGAATGTAATGTCAAAGGAAAACCAGGTGTCCCCCACCCCTTTACAGCTCTTTTAATTGCCAGATATCTCCTCCCCTCTCAAATTCCACCTTGAACATTCATACTCTCCCTCTTATTTCCACCTCTTATTTTCTCCATCATCACCCAGCTCCTGACTCACCTTTCATGGGTTCACAGACTACGCTCCCAATATTGTGGACTGGAAACTTTCAAACTCATGGAAGCAGCTTATTAAGTTTTTAATAAAAAAGAGCTAAAGTTGTTTGGACATTGAATGACTTCTTTAAATGTATTTAAAAGATAAGCTTTCTTCCTTTTGCCTCTTCAGGTCCAATGTCTTTTAGTCTCTCTCATAGTTGTCCCTCCTCCTTTCCAGGTGGTTATTTTCAAACCTTTAATCCCTGCCTCTTTTCACCATCTCACCCATCATACCAGGTAACTAACACAGGCTCCATGTTCATGATTCCTTGTTGTTGATCCCTGCTTATTTCTATTAAGGTCCATTTCATGTCTCACTTTCACTCAGTGCAATTCCCCTGTAGCCGCTGACCTCCTTTACTACTAATCCCTTCCACATTCTAACTTGACAACAATCAGGTGGCAGGGAGGTGGCCTGAATTTCTGGAGACCAGTGACTGAGGACCAACAAAGCAAAGACAAGGGCTTATGGAGGCAGGAGGCCAAAGGAGGTGAGGAGAGCCTAAGTCTCTCAGAAAGAACTGAAGTCTGTAGGAATGCTTAGAGAAGCCCTCAGGAATCCACATGGACTGAGTTGCTATTACAAGAGAGTTGATTATCTCTTTATGTAACAGTATGTATTGAGTGCCCACTGCAAGGTAAACACTGTCCTGAGAGCTTTAGGAGCTGCGCTGGGGCATAAACAAGATGGTCAAGTTCTCAGAAGATGGGAAGGTGCTGTTTTATAGCTTCTTCTATACCCTACAGGAAAGAAAGGTCAGTTTCATATGAGGTTATTATGGCTAATTCTGAGTCTTGGACAGAGGTGTCAGAGAAGATTGTGTGTGACTCACTGGAATCCATTCAGCTAGAATCCAATTTCATCCCTAGTGTTTATGGAATATTTTCCATAATGCAATTTCGAGCTTTTAATGGTGATGGTGATGTGTGTGTGACAGAGACAGAAGGACACACACACACACAGACACACATAGAGGGATGGAGGGAGAGGGAGTGGGAGGGAAGGCTAGATATCTTACAATTACCTGTAACTTCCAAAGATTTTATCTGTGGCTGTGAATTCTGGTTATTGTTTATCTCTTAGTATGAGAAAGAAGAACACTGTCAACAAATGAAAAGGGATATCACAGAATATCAAAAATGGTAAACTCCAGTAAGGTGTTTATTTTCCATCTATAGATTTTTACAGTTTTCAGCTTTTTATGATGAGAATGCATGCTTTTTATAATGAGAAAAGGGAAATAGTTTATCAAAATGTACTTATAAAAAAAGTAAGAGTTCCCTCATGGCTCAGGGGGTTAAGGCTCCAGTTTTGTCACTGCTGTGGCTCTGGTTACAGTTATGGCATGGATTCAATCCCTGGCCCAGGGAACTCCCGCATGCCATGGACACTGCCAGTAAAACCCCCAGTAGCTTCCACATAATAGAAGCATAGAGGCTACATTTAAATATGTGTGGGAAACATTTACTCTACATTTGAAGTTTTGACCTAAAGGAAGGGATAGTCTTAACTACCCACCATCACTCTGCAGTGTGTAAATTAATCATTTACACACTGAATCTTTTCACATAAACGGACTACTGGAACCCAATCAAGGACAAGAATGGAAAAAGACAAATCCCACTTGTAAAATAAAAATTCAGGAAATTGCTAGATAGTGGCTTCTGATGAAGAAGTGCTCAAAACAGTTTTCTCAAGGTCATTCAGTTAATTTATGCTGCATTTGTAAGTTATTGTGTATTTTAAAAATTAATGAAAGATTTAATTATAGCTGGGTTGCCTGCGACCTTTTGTGAAATGACTTCATCATAAATCTGCACATATTTCAGAACTGTTTTCCAGGTTTCTAATAATTTGCTCTGAAATGAATGACATCCAGCCAGTGAAAGGAGTCAAGGCTGGTTAAAAAGGATTGAGTTGGGATTTGTGGTTTCCTAGCAATGGCTACTTCTGAGTCTTGGACGGAGGTGGCAGAGAAGGTAGTTTGTGGCTCACTGGAATCCATAGCTGGTTTAATTGTTTACTTAGATGAATGAGAGATAAATCTGGTGTGTCCATAGGAGAAATTGCAAGTAGCCAGGCTGGGTCATCACAGAACACTTGATTTGGGGCACCTATATCTATATGTCAACGTGGAGGCAACACCTGGACCAACAGGAGACTCCTTCCCTAGTACCCACAGGGATCCTCCCTCACTTGTGAACTGAAGGTCTGTGCCTGCCCTCTGGCTTGCTGGCCACCTTTGAAGACCAACCTAGATTCCATAACCCTAGCATTTCTGACCTTGACCCACATCAGGATATCGATGAGAATAGCTAAGCTGTCTCTGGAGAGGAACAGACTCATTTCCCCGGAGACCAGGACACATCATTATCTGTGTCATTGTGATGATTTAATGGACCCTTTAGGCTATGCAGACTAATGCCAGTCTTAGTGCATCAAAGGAAATTCCCTCTTAGAAGAACCTAATAGCACACATCTATAGTTCCAGAGTGGCAGGACAGAGTTTGGAAAACCCAGAGCTCTCTTTAGACACAGGAGCCTGAAGGAAAAGGCAGCTAATGTGGAAAGTGAGTCTTGTCTGAAGCCTCTCCCGATTACCCATAGCCCTTGGTTTGGTCAAGTCCCTACCCTGTGTTCCTCCAGCAATTACTGTCACATATGCTGTACCATGATTCAGCCTGCAAGCTGCAAAGGTTTCCCATGAAAAACAGTCAGTGTGGGAGAAAGAACTGGGTTTCAGATATCTTGCATTCTAATCCTTTGTGTTCTTGAGCAGGCCACTATTGTATCTGAGTTTTGTTTTTTTCCAAATAGCGGATGAAGTTCTGTTTGTTCTTTTTCATACCCAGGGATTTCCAACTAGAAACCAAGCCAATGAAGATTGTAGTTTAAGAACAAGTACATAGGAGTTCCCATCGTGGCTGAGTGGTTAACGAATCTGACCAGGAACCATGAGGTTGCGGGTTCAATCCCTGGCCTTGTTCAGTGGGTTAAGGATCCGGCGTTGCCATGAGCTGTGGTGTAGGTTGTAGACACGGCTCGGATCCTGTGTTGCTGTGGCTGTGGTGAAGGCTGGCAGCTACAGCTCCTGTTAGACCCCTAGCCTGGAAACCTCCATATGCTGCGGGTGCAGCCCTAGATAAGGCAAAAAGACAAAAAAAAGAAAAAGATCAAGTACATAATTCCCCACAGAATAGATACTTTTGGTCTTGAGACAAATTGGGCCATAATTTGAGCTCTCCAGATATTACCTCTGCATATTTCTCTTTTTCTTCCTTCCTTCAACTTTCTGTTTTATATATTTCATGCTGTGTCTGCCTTTTATGCAAGCAGCCTATGATGAGCTGGAGCTAAGAGTCCCTCACCCACACCTATACCTCTCCGCTGAACTGTGCAGTTAAATGATCCCTAATGAGTCACAAAACAATTAAGAAGGGGTATGAGCTTTGCTGAAAGCATGGTGCTGAGAACTGTGTTATAACACTAGCAGCAAACACCTAAATTGGGCTCCTGACTCCAATGCCTATTCACTGTGTAGCCTTTTTGGGTGAGTTATTTATTTAACTACTTTGAGGCTTGGTTTCCCCATCTGTTACATGGGGACAATTGGTAAAATTAGATAAATGTAAAGCGGTTAGCATGCTGTAATTGTTCAATAAATTATCACTAATATTGATGTTTATAATTGTTACTGTTATTTAATTGACTTCTGCTAGATAACCTACCATTTGCAAAATCTTAAAGTAGAGATAACAGGGCTATAAAAGCATAAGGCACACTGTGCTGCCTACAAAATTTTCAGGCAACCAACCAAATGCATGAAGTATATTTTCTTAATTAATTACTATTATATAAGATATTAATAGTTAAGATTATTCATATCTTAATTTATATTAAACATTAAAAGTATACCATATAGTAAAAGTACAGTTGATTTACAATGTTGTGACTATTTCTGCTGTACAACAAAGTGATTCAGTTATGCACATGCACACATCCATTCTTTTTCAGATTCTTTTCCCGTATAGGTTATTACAGAATATTAGATAGAGTTCCCTGTGCTATACAGTAGGATCCTGTTGAACATCCATTTCATATATATATAAGAGTGTGCACATGCCAATCCCAAACCCCCAATCCATTTTCCCCCCACCACTTGTCCCCTTTGGTAACCATAAGTTTGTTTTCAAAGTCTATGAGTTGGTTTCTGTTTTGTAAATAAGTTCATTTGTATCCTTTTTTTTTGTAAGATTCCATAAATAAGTGATATCATGTGATGCTTGTCTACCTCTCTCTTGCTTCACTTGTTAGGTATTGTTATTATCCAAGTTTTGCAAATGAGGAAATTGAAGTCTAATAAATATTATAAGGAACTTCCAGTTGCTCCAGGACTGGTGCTCACATCTTGGCTTGTCTGAAGCCAACATAGTTGATGTTCAACCACTTTATTCTCCTGGCTCTCAGACAATACGTATATGACAAGCACTTACATTGTGCAAGGTACACAGCCTATATAAATTGCAGACTTTCAAGAGTTTAAAATATAGCAAAGATGACAAGATATTTCAGCGAATATTCTATGAATTTTGATACCTGTTGGAAGCGCCAAGGATGATACTCAACATATAGAAAAAAAAAATGCTACAACAATTCAGAGGAAAGGGATCATTTTTTTCCTTCATAAGAAGGAAAGGAATGAAGGGGGAAGGAAGATCATGGAGAGCATAATAAAAAAGTTAGCATTTAAATTAAAGCTGAGTAGAATAGTCTGTCTAGAAAGATAGAAAAAATAAATCTCAAAACCTGTATAGTGCAATGATTACATAACACAAAAACCTACAAAAATTCAGAGAGAAATTGAAGATTTAAAATATCATAGGGAAATAGTTTAATAAACTTCAGGAAGATAGCAACAGTCTAAGCAGTTAAAGAGTTAGTGTGTCTAAGAGTTAGTGTGATTTTGGAGATGAGTAACACTATTAGCAAGCTTGTGAAATAGCTATATGCAGTCCTCCACATAATGAACAAAAAATGTGTTTTTAAGCAAATATTTAATATATATATTTTAAATTGAATGCACGCTGGGCCACAAGCAAAGGCTGGGCTAATTCCAAAGAGCTGACATCATTGAGATTATATTCTTTCTAAGCATTACCATTAGATAAATATGTTTAAGTGATGATAAGAAGAATAAATTAAAAAAAAACTTTGGATACTTAGAGTAATTTTGTTTTCTTAAAAAAGAACTCAAGGGAGTTCCCTTCGTGGCTCAGCAGTTAATTATCCACACTAGGATCCATGAGGATGCGGGTTCAATCCCTGGCCTTGATCAGTGTGTTAAGGATCCGGCATTACCATGACCTGTGGTGTAGGTCACAGATGCTGCTCAGATCCAGCATTGCTGTGGCTGTGGCACAGGCTGGCAGCTGCAGCTCCAATTCGACCCCTAGCCTGGGAACTTCCATATGCTGCAGGTGCAGCCCTAAAAAAGAAAAAAGAAAAAAAGAACTCAAAATGGTCACTACAAATTGCTTAGATTTGAAAAGATTTCCTTCCTTCTTCCTGTCCCCCTTCTCAGAATTACTGAATAGTATTTGACTTGAAACTTGTAGAGTGGTTAGGAGTTGGACAAGGTAAGATGTTGGTAAAGGTATCCCAGGCAGAGGAAAAGCAGACACTAGGAAATCATGCTTCTCTTAGTGGAACACAGTGGAATTCTTTTTTTTTTTTTTCCTTATGTACAGCAGAGTGACCTGGTCATACATTACATATATTCTCTTACTCATACTATCTTTCATCATGGTCTATCCCAAGAGATTGGATAGATTCCCTGTGCTGTACAGTAGGATCTCATTGCTTACCCATTCTAAATGTAAGAGTTTGCATCTACCAACCCCAAACTCCCAGTTCATCCTACTCCCTCCCCCTCTGCCTTGGCAAACACAAATCTGTTCTCCATATCTGTGAGTCTGCTTCTGTTCTGTAGATAGGTTCATTTGTGTTGTGTTTTAGATTCCACATATTAATTATATTTTATGGTATTTGTCTTTCTCTTTCTGACTTCCTTCACTTAGTTTAGGAATCCCTAGTTGCATCCATGTTGCTGCAAATGACATTACCATGTTCTTTTTTATGGCTGAGTAGTATTCTGTTGTATTTATGTACCACATCCTCTTAATCCACATAATGGAATTATGTGAGAGCAAAAGTAACACTGTGAAGTAGCAGCAGATATTACCACAAAGACAGATAGGAAGGGTCTTGTATCACAGTCAGTGTTCTTAGTATGATATGCATGACCAAATCCTGTGAAAGCTCAGTAGCAAGACTAGGTATTTTGGAAGTTTTCTGCATAGAGGTTAAAGTTGAAGAAGTGAACAGAATCTCTATGGTCAAGTGCAGGGACAAAGAATAAGTGTGAAGTTACCAGCAGAGATGAGAAGAGCAGTGAGGGAAGAGGTACACTTAGAAAAGTAAGAGGACAGCAAGGAGAATATGATGTTAGTGAAACAAAGGGCTAGATAAACTGAGGCAGGCCTCAGCCTGGGTGGAAGAAGATTACCATCTGCTCACACAGTTTAGAAGAGAGAGAGATCACTTAGATTTGGAATTCCTAAGGAACACTTCTAAGAGGAGATGGCATGTAAGTAGAGGCTTGATTTGGTTGAGTTATAGGCAAAGACTGAAGCAGAATTTCTAATGTGGAGCATGGCAGAGACAAGGTGTGCAGTCAGGAATGTGTGTGTATGTGTGTATGTGTGTGTGCATGCTAAGGACTCTGCTAAATGCTCCACTGCCATTATCATCAGCACATGTGTGTATGCACACAGATACAAGTGTCTATGTAAAGTAGGCATTCATAGAAGGGGAAATAGACCAAACTGGCCAGAACAAAGGAGGGAGAAGGAAGAAAAATTTGGAAACGTTTATGATAGGATGGGATAGAATGGAATGCTAGTACTAGGAATGTGGCCCTTATTCTATAACCATCATTTCTGAGCAGGCATGCAGTGTCATTGGAATAATGCTTTAAGACAACTCTCTAGAAACAGGTGGAGGATATATTTCATGAAAATGTGTATAGGCTGTAAACTAGTGAAACTAGTGAGGAGGTGTGAGGTACTGAGAGCCTGGATTAGTCTTCAGCCAGAGGAAGTGTGGCTAGTTAGAGCTTTGGCTTCACATTAAAGTCAACTTGAATCCCAGCTCAACCTTTTTTTTTTTTGTCTTTTTGCCTTATCTAGGGCTGCACCCGCGGCATATGGAGGTTCCCAGGCTAAGGGTCTAACAGGAGCTGTAGCTGCTGGCCTTCGCCACAGCCACAGCAATGCGGGATCCAAGCCGCGTCTGCAACTTACACCACAGCTCATGGCAACGCCGAATCCTTAACCCACTTAGCAATGCCAGGGATCGAACCCACAACCTCATGGTTCCTAGTCGGATTCGTTAACCACTGAGCCACTACGGGAGCTCCCCAGCTCAATCTTGACCTTGAGTATGGCCAGGTCCTCAGTTTCCTCATGTGGCTGTACCTAAGATTCTCAGGCATTGTATGGAGGATTCAAGATGATAATAGCCAGGGAACATTTAGCAGAGTCCCTGGCACCTGACAAGCATGCTGTTAATGATACCCATCAATGATAGCTATTCTTACTACTAGCACACAGGTGTGGCATACAAATGGATTTGGTGAATGTGTGAGAGTTTGTAGACACGTATAAGGATAGAGTGTCAGGCTGGAGGTTAAGACAGAGGACCATGTTGAGGGATGGGTCTCTGCTAAAACAGAGGTTTCTAGTCTGATGACTGAGAATTCGGCTGAGGCAAAAACAGAAAGTGGAAAATCAGGAAGAAACTGATGCAGTCAACTTTGGACTTGTTCTGTTTCTTAAAGTTTTCTTCGGGCAGGTGAAGATGGGAGAACTGGTGGTTAGAAGAGTTCAAGATGTGTGCCCTGGGATCACTGAGGAAGATCAAGGAAATGGAGAAGGTCCTGGGAAGGTGGATGACAACACACTATTATCCTAGTTGGTTCTTATCAAATGTTACCTCAAAAGTCAGTCTGCAGTGACATCCTCCAATCTAACTCCCCATGCACTGTTTGCTCTTTCTTTTGCATATTTCCAGTGATTTCCTAGTAATGAATTCTTGTTCTTTTCCTTTTGGAAGGATTGTGGTCAACTACTCTCTCCTTGAAAAACTCTACGCTTTGATAACTACATATGAAAGCTGGTGTATTTAGAGGTTGAAAAAAGAACCAGGTTACTATGCAGAGGAGAATCAGGCAACCCAGAGTTGCTTTCCACTAAAGAGGAAAACATCTTTGCAGAGCCTACTCCTCTAATTACATTTAGTATGGCATTGTTTCCACCTAAATTATAGCAATTATATACCAAGATCCCCTTTGAAATCATTTAATTAATGAGTAGCTAACCCTCTGTGTGTGTGGAATTCTAATGAAGTCTTTTATTTTTGTAAACCACCTCCCTCTCTCAAATTAATCACTTCCCTCCTTACAAGGCTTATTCAGGTCCGGATGGTGTATTAGAAAAGGTGTGTTATTCCAATCCCAGAAAATCACAGCTGTTTGTGGAAATTCTAGCACAATCCAAGGAAAGAGAAGCTGACGTTATTTTCCTGAGATTGTTTTTGTCCTCCCAAACCCCAAAGGACACCCAGCAAAGCCATGTTCTTTGGCCCAGAAATAAGGGCAGATAAAGCTATTACCCCAATTTTGGAAGAAATAGATGATTTTGATAGATTAAATCTACCCATTAATCAAACCAGAACTATTTATTGAGCATCTGTTATATGAAAGAAGTGCCAGCGGAGACAAAGACGAATGACCCTCATAGATAAATCCTTTGTGTACAGGGGTCACCAGAGGGACAGAGAGCCTTTCTACCTGGAGGTAGACATAGGGATTGAAAGAAAATAAACTCTTGGAAACTGTCCTTAAAGGGCTACGTTCTATTTTAGACTACTTCTCTATCCCATCCTTTGTGTATATGTATCACTGATTAAAAATTATTTTCTGTAAGGGCACTAATGTTTGAGAGATGAAATGACTCGGCTTAAGATCACTGAGCTAATTTAGCAACAGATAAGAACTAGGAAAAGAAGAGACTTCTATTTCATTGCCTAATACCCTTGCCTCTATGTCCAGACCACCTGTATATTAAAAGTTAGCCACCCGGGAGGGAAGGAGGACACTTTGTGACCTGAGTCCCATTAGCAGTGCAGACAGATAGCAACAGAGGAGTTTAAAAGGGCAAAAGAAATGGTCTCAGGTCTTCAGCTCAAGAAGAAGGTGAATCTTGAGTGGAGCTAAAAACTTTCATGAAAAAAGTCCAGGTGACAAAGGAAAAAGAAAAAGGAAAACAAAAGTAATAAATTTTAATTGATTTTTCCTGAAAATCCATATTGTGAGAAATGGCTCTGAGATTTAATTTATTTGATTCCGTGGTTGGGAGCAACTTCTTCAGGGGAACTAAAGGATAGGCTCCCTGCTTCCAGACAGTCATCTGTATTTGTGTATGATGTATCTGATTTCTCCAATACTCTATAGAAAATGTTACCCAAACAAGAATAAAGTCCCCGCATTTGAGGTTAATATTTACCTTACCAGAGGAATTTTGAGCCAACCCATTCAAAAACCCCTGATGAGCAGGACCTTGAGTATGAGTCTGTGGAGGTCCCAGCAATGAGAATTATGGCAATAATAATGAACATTTATCATCAATTGGGATTTTCAAGATTTTCACATACTCTGTCTCAGGGTTTTGTTGATTTTGGTGAAAAAAATGCTTTGAGTTCAGAAGGGGGACTGGGAATACATTTCTGAAAAAGGAGGTCAAAATAATTTATGCTGGTAATTGCAAGGAATTGGGATAATGGATGACAGTGGATTTGAGCATGCTGGAAATTAGCTTCTTTTTGCCAAAGACTTAAGAAGGAAACCACCCTTTAGAATTGCTTTGTTCCATTGGTACTCAGTACTTAGCCAGTCTTTTTCAAGCAATTCCTGTTGAAAGGCTTTATGTAGTACACAGAAGTACAAGAACATTCCTAGCCTTACAGAGCTTTCTAATTGGTTGTATAAAAAATACAAGAAAATTAAATTATGGGTAATTGATCTAGAACAGTATTTCTTAAAGCGTTGCCCTGGAGACAACAATGTCAGCATCACTTGGCAAGTCATTAGATATGCAAGTAATCAGGCACCTAATTAGGCACACCAAACATATTAATTAGAAAGTCTGGGTGGGAGATATTCTACATTTAACAAGTTAAGTGACTCTGATTCGGACAGTAGAGAGAGAACCTCTAGTCTAAAGATAACAGGACCATTTGAGTTTCTGAGGAATGAGAGTTTAGCATTGTTGAAACAGTCACAGAAGGCTTTCTAACAAAAGTAGCACCTGATTTTGGAATTACATTATCTTTTTGGATATGTTCCACATCTTTGGTTCTTCTACCCTATCCATCTCTTGAGTTTTCATATTCAGTTGATATATGAACCACTTTGTTCCCCCAAAAGTTACCACAAGTGGGACAAGTATGCTCTTCCTTCTTTACTTATGATAAGCTTTAGAGGAACATTTCCAGGAGATGAGAAACTTTTATCTGGGAAACTGATTTATTGTATTATGAATTAGAAGCAGTCTAGGTTTTCTTTTTTCCACTCCAGAACCAAGTGGATATAGTCAGAGTTTAATCATTCCAAAATGATGGACATAGTTTCTCTGACTTCTCTGATGGTTCCTCTCACTTCTAAGCTGGGTTCTCACTTCTGTGGGTGTTGTTGTGAATTTTAACAGCTGTTCTAAGGATAGTTATGACAAGGGATGATGAATGCTTGACATTAAATTAGTCCCTTTTTTTATCTCCTCCTTAGTTTGCTGTGTTTCCATCATTTCTTCATCTTCCATGAGCTCCAACCAGAAGAACAGTGAATGAATCCAATACTGAACAAAATTAGGGAAGCCAGATCTTTGCAAAAGATAGACCCTGTATCAGAGTCACATACCCCACAGGAGGGGATTCACCATGAGCTAATGATGGAGAGATGGGGAGGACATCAATGTCTGAAAGTTTCTAAGGGATTTTACCCTACTAATCTTAGCTGGGGTCCAATGGGGAAATGAGCAGAGTTTATAATCTTGATCTTAAATGTTTAAAAATTTGCATCTGGCATGCGAAAGCAGACTACCACACTCTTAAGTGGAAACATTAGTATATCGATTTACAGTTTGGGGAAAGACTTGGAAAACATGATAAGGAAGTCTGGGATAGAAGCCAAACAAATACAGATGAAAGGAAAGGGTCTGCCAGGATTTCAGAAGAGAGGAATATGAATTAGTCCACAAGTCCTGATTGTGTACCTATATTATGTTCACTCCAGAGAGTTGGGCAGGACAACAGCATGGACACCTTTAGAGGCTCCAGAGCTAGTAGGCCATGCACTTTGATGTTGGATGCATCTTCTTCAACACCATCCCTGGGGTGTGGATAAGCCTGAGCTTGAAGTTCTTGGCTCACTAACTCTTGAGCATCCCTTGCCCATGTGGGCAACTTTGTCCAATAGGAAGGTCTCCCACATTTGTCAACTTTCACCCTTTTATTTTGTGTTATGTTTAATACCCAAGAGAATACCCCAGAGTGCCCATTTTTTGGTCTTCACTCCCCCGCCCCTTCCTAAGTCATCACCAGGTTAACTAGACATAGTTTTTACACTGCTCCCTGGAGAGGTGGATGAAAAGTGGTCTCAAATCATATTATCATTTTTATTATTTCTTATGCCTGCTGTAATAAATTACCACACATTGTGTGGGTGAAAAACAAACAGAAATTCATTCTCTCACAGTTCTAGAGGCCAGAGTCTAAAGTCAAAGTAACAACAAGGCCACCCTACCTCTTACTTATGAAAGACTTAGAATCTAGGCTTATTCCATCTTCTGGTGGCTCCAGGTGTTCCCTGGCTTGTGGCTGCATAACTCCACAATCCCTGCCTCTGTCTTCATATCGTCTTCTTTCTCTATGCCTCTCTTCTTTGTAGCTCTTATAAGGATGCTTGCAATTGGACTTGGGCCAGGATGATTTTATCTGGAGATCCTTAACTCACTTACATCTGCAAAAACCTTTATCCAGATAAGGTCACACTCACAGGTTACAGGGATTAGAGTACAGTTGTATCTCTTTGGGGAAACACTGTTTAATTCAGTACATCATCTTTATCACTCTCTTTTCTTTATTTATTTTTTCTTGGTCTTTTTAGGGCCACACTCACACATATGAAAGTTCCCAGGCTAGGGGTCAGATGGAAGCTAGAGCTGCCGGCCTATGCCACAGCCACAGCAGTGCCAGATCCAAGTCACATCTGCAACCTACACCACAGCTCATGGTAATGCCAGATCCTTAACCCACTGATCAAGGCCAGGGATTGGACCCATGTCCTCATGGATGCTGGTAGGATTTGGTACCACAGTGGGAACTCCCTATCACTCTCTTTTCTAATGGTCCTTAAACTTTGGTAACTGCGAGCCCTTTGGAAAACTGATCAAATACATGTTATTTCTCCATAGATAAATACATACATGCCAATACATGCATATTTTTACTTAACATTTCAGGAGATTCAAGTTCTATTACCACCACCAAAGCTCCTAAGTGTACTCTAGTCTATATTGTTATGTATTAATCTATATCATTCTTGAATGGTGACATCCAAGACTAACTATAATTTTTATTTTTGATAGAGTTCATGTAAAACAGACCAAGATATTGCCACTTTTGTTCTAGACAATATACAAAATTCTGCATTAATTAATGCATTCTGAGATTACCTTAAGTATTTTTGATCTCTCTAAATTCTTTATTTACTTATATTAATCATATTGTGCATGAAAACTCAAGCTGCAATTATCATCATAATATTCATCATTATTATTTATCCTGAGCTACCCCAGGCCCCATTTCCTTTATCTAGTACTTATGTACTTGCTAGGGAAGTACCTGACATTCTCCCCTGTTATGTCACATATTATTAAATTCAGCCTGTCTCCTCAGTCTGTCAAGACCTTTTTGGGTCTTGATTCTGCCATCAAGCATATTGACTGTTTCTTCCAGCTATGTGTCATTAGAAAATGCAATTTCCAATGATGACCAATATTTTCATGTTGTCAAGTCATTAATAAAGATGATGAACAAGAAAGAACCGACAGCAGAACCTTGCAGCTAACTACTCACCCTCCCTCCTGGTTGATTTTAATGCCTTCATTAGGTACTGTTCAACCACATAATTTTACTAGCAACTGGATCATGTTTTTTCATTTTTTCTTCAAGGCCACTATAGCACAGCCTGTCAGATATCTTGTTGATACCAGGTAAATCATGTGCCTTATATTTCCTTTTCTGTCTGCCTAGTAATCCTTTCATAGAGAGGAATGGGGTTAATCTGACATGATGTATTTTGAGGTCCATAAAATCACTGTAAACTATTTTAAGTAGGCAGAAGTACTTTGTTTTTTGTTACCATCACTAATATCCCGCTACTTAAAGTACTCCAATCTGGGAAGACTTACTAGAGGAGGTGACATTAGAATGTTAGAGGATTTGGATGGGCTGGATAGAGATGGAAGAGGACATTCATTAAGATTTATGTCACTTTTTTGTCTGTTTTTTCTTGAGATTTTTAAGCTTATTCTACTCTCTGAAAACAAATGATATAATAAGATATAATGGTTTTATTAAAGGGTAAAAAATGGCTGACTCATGACTTCTTCCTGAACTGAATCAGAACTAAATAGTAGAAGTACCTTAGCATAGACCTGGCTTGAATGCATTGGATTTGGGTACCACTGAATACGGCAAGAATACAATAGAACAGAGAGACCCTGGAGGGAGGTGCCCCACATGGTATTGGCCGCACAATCCAGGGTATTCTAGCCCCTATAGCTCCTACTACTCAAGGCTAATGTAAAATTCATGCAAAGACAATGCAGTTGTACTATAAAAGAGACCTTTAGTCCCTCCCTCAAAGCCTATTTAATCTTTTTTTTTTTCAGATAAAGCTCTAAAAAGGCTCTATTTAACGTATAACTGATAGAACATTAAAAATCATTCCCTGAGGTGTATTTTAAGTTGCATGATCTACAAAACCTATTGCTTTCTCCGTTTCACAATTTTAGTCAGCTCTACCCCTCCAATAGCAACCTCATCTTTCAGATAGCAGAAGGCAAGGTCCCTTGAAGAGAGGTAATCTCTTAGTGTCACTATAAGAATATTTGAATTTGAGAAGAGGAAAACCCAGGGCTGAGAGCATGGCTAAGTCTTGCTGGAATGGAAGCCATCTAATTCCTTGAAAAACTTCAATCAGTTTCTGTTCCCAGCATGACTTGTCTCTCCTTTACATCACAGTGATGGATGTCTTGTATTGTAATTACACGACATGCCACCCGAGTGGAGTATGGATGATCAGTCTTTTCTTCTCTTTTTCTAGAAACGATTGATCATTCATATTTATAGGAACATCAACTGCTGGTCTTTGAAAAGGTCAATATTGATTATCTAAACCTCACAGATGGTGTGCTTCTTTGATTTACATAAATATGAGTTCCTTTAATGAGACAACTCTGATATTTCAGAGAAGGGGGAAAGACGATGGTATTCATGTGGATTAAGCAATAAGAATTTCAAGTAAAGCAAGCTTAGATTCAGTCAGAATTTTGGAACTGGCAAGGTCATCCTTTAGATCAGCTAATCTACCCTCACCCCGACACATACATGTGCAATTTACAGATGAGAAAAATGGGTCCTTGCCAGAGGACATCAGTAGATATAATAGTGTTTGCATTAAGAAGGAGGTTGTGTGTAAAACATGAACCACAGGGAGTTCCTTTTGTGGCTCAGTGGTAATGAAACCTACTAGTATCCATGAGTACACAGGTTTGATCCCTAGCCTTCTTCAGTGGGTTAAGGATTCAGAGTTTCCATGAGCTTCAGTCTAGGTCACAGATGCAGCTTGGATCCTGCATTGCTGTGGCTGTGGTGTAGGCTGTCAGCTGCAGCTCCAATTCAAACACTGGCCTAGGTACTTCCATATGCCACAGGCACAGCCCTAAAAACAAACAAACAAACAAACAAACAAAGTTCTACATGTGTAGAGGACTGTAGATGACTGGGAAAATTTTTCCTTCTCCACACCTTTCTATATTTTGGTTTTTTATTTTTATTTGTTTTTGTCTTTTTGCCTTTATCTAGAGCTGCACCCATGGCATATGGAGGTTCCCAGGCTAGGGGTCTAACAGGAGCTGTAGCCACCAGCCTTCACCACAGTCACAGCAACGCAGGATCCGAGCCGTGTCTGCAACCCACACCACAGCTCACAGCAATGCCGGATCCTTAACCCACTGAGCAAGGCCAGGGATCGAACCCACAACCTCATGGTTCTTAGTCAGATTCGTTAACCACTGAGCCATGACAGGAACTCCATCCTTTCTATATTTTAAATGCTTTCTGTAAAGCACATACAATACTTTTGCGCACATGTAAAACGTTTGTTTTAAACCCACAATGAATACTAGGTCAGTTGACTGAAATTGTATGGGCAGCGACTTTCCCCTCAGTGGCCATGAAAGACCAGGCTTTGCAAAAATTGGTGAAGTCTAGTCTGCGATTCAGTACTCTCTCCCCCCAGTCTCTGTGCACTGGTGACTGACCATGGGGCCTTTTCTTGTCTTGCTCATCCTCCCCACCCAAACATTTAGAGTTTTTGGCCACTTCAGCCTCCGCTCTGAATGGCAGTTGGTGAAGGTGGACTACAAATCAATCTTCAGCCGGCACTGCAATAAGGAAGACTTCCAGACCTGGCACCTGCTCAATCAGGTATAGGGCAGGGTGGAGAAGTCTTGGGTCCTGGAAATAGGAGCTACTGCAAGATCTGTTTGGAACTACTAGGCCTTCCTTTTTGGAGGAGGAAGGTAGTGAGTCATCTGAGGACAATGGTGGATTATGGGGGAGGGGTTGGAGCCCACACATTCAAGTGTAGCAGGGCCAGATGATATTTGGGGACCATTTTGCACCCTGGAATCCTGATCTTCTTGCTGAAATCACTGAGCAGCCTGAGGGAAAGGTGACAATGATAACCTGAGATTTTAGTGCTACCCATGGAGAGATAAACCTCCTAAACTAGGAGACTGGGCTATGGTTTGACAATCACACCTTCTAATAGGAAGGATGAGAGCATTTCTCAGACCAGCCTGAAGGAGGGGCCCAAGTATCATTGGGGGTAAGACTGCAGAGTAGGAGTGAAAGGTGGGGAGGCAGAGCTCCACGTGCAACAGAGACAGACGTTTTTTCTTTCAGAATCATTGGGTGCATGTAATTTGTACCAACTTCTCTTTTTACCCTTGAGTAGAAGTAAGGATATGGACATGGTTGTTTATCATGGAGAGGACCCTTGTTGGGTCCACTTAAGTTTTACTCCGAAGATGAAAAATATGCCAGAATTGGGTTCCTTTCCATTAGAATTTCTGCCAAAGCCATTTGGGCAATTGCCTGTGATCGGTGAGGATGATGGAGTTTTTGCATTCTCCACGAATGTGGAGAAGAAACAAGACAAAGTTGACATCAGTGGCTTGGTTAGTTGGAGTAGCAGTGATAGGCCAGCCTCCCACAGTGTTCCTCTTGTGTGGTAGTAAAAGATCAGCCTTTTAATTTCGGAAACTCCCAAATGGTTAGTGGGAAGGCGATTTCTACTTAAAGAGACCAAAAGAGAATGAAAAGGTGAATACTGGTTTATTTCACCTTTGTGTTTTTCTGCCTCTCTCACTGTTGATTTTCTTCCTAAGGGGGAACCTTGCGTCATGGGAGAAAGGAAAATTTTCAAGAAACGCAAGCCCGGAGCTCAGTGTGCCCTGAGCAGAGACTCCTCAGGGACAGTGGTCTCAGAACCATGTGTCTGTGCCGACTGGGACTTTGAATGGTGAGTTCCTTCATATCTCGTCACCAGTTCCAACCAGACATTTTACTGGTTTGGGGATGAAGGTGAACATGAACCTGGGAAGAAAGGTATGATTCGGAGGTAGGAGGTGTGTCTGCTGTGCCTCAGGCCTGGCTGCCTCTGTTCCTGGCCAGGTGGGAACTCTGCATCCCTGGAAGGAGGACAGGAGGAGGCATCTTCACAGGAAAGATCATGGTTCTAGCAGAGCAGCATGTCCAAGGGGACTTCTCATCTTCAGTGAGCAGCTGTCCTGGAGAGTCCCAGAGAAGTTGGGCTGGGCACAGTGAGCCCAGAGAGCTGGCACCTTGGACAGTTCCCTCCAGACACAGTCACTCGAACTGTCTTCTTCCAAATGAACTCTTATCATAGCTTCTTTTTTCTCCCTCTAATGACAACTGCAAAGAACGACTTTGAATCTCATCTATTAGCTATTGACTCACTAATTTTCAAATATTCACTTCTAGCTTTGGCCTGTCTCTCTGCTTGGGTAAAGACATTTGTGTCCATCTGTTTACTCAGCATCTGTCTTCCCTTGAATTGCTAATAGGGATTTCAAACTTATTATAGCCAAACCAGAACTCTTCATGAATACCCACTATTGGAAGCTGTTTTTCAACTTTTCTCAAGCTTCCCACCCCCAGACCAGTTTCCCCAAATTCAGTAAAACACACAGATACTCACCCATTTGCTTAAGTCAAAATCCCAAGAGAGCTTGATTTTCCTCCTTTCCTTTACCCTCATATCTAGACCATCTGCAAATCCTTGTAAATTTCTATTTTAAAAACACATTTGAACTCTAAGCATCTGTAACCATGTCCATTGCAATCTGGATCACTACAACAATTTACTAATTCACTCTCTACTTCCCCTTTAGTCACCCTAAAATCTATCTTTAGAGCAAACAAAATTATATTTAAAAACCCAAATCAGATCTTATCACTATTAGGTGCCTCAATGAAAACATCAGCTCCTCAAAAATGCCTCCTAAGATCATCCAATATCACTTATACCTGAACACTCTCTGCCATATCACTCAGTCTTGTTGGATTCTTAGTATTAAGCACAAGTAGATAGATGTTTTTTTATTGCTCTTTTGTTGACAGTCTTTTCCCAGTAGAGCATAAGTGCTATGAGGGCAGGAATTTTAGACTTTCTTTATTGTTGCATCTTCAGTGCCTAACCAATAGTAAGCATTAAAAAGTTGTATGCTGTTTTTGAATGTTGTTTCTTTTAGGAGAGTCAAAAGCTGAAGTTCAATTTAGATAGTTTCATAAGCTGATCCAGATTTGAAAAAAAACAAACCTAAGGGCTAAAGTCTCAGCCTATAAACATGGAAGAGAAATGATAGCAACAAACCTGCATTAGTGCTTTCCTGGCATCTAGTAATAGAAATAAGTCCAAATGGGTACAAAACATCTACCCCTGTGCAGCAACCTCACCCTTCCCATCCTCATTTCATCCAGCCTGTTTTTAAACCTTGATTGGTGCTGGAAGCTATCTTTCATTTCCCACTTTCTACTAGGACTATAGCTGGTAACAACAAGCTTGCTAGATGACCATGACTGCTCTGTATGAACTCTTCGTCCATGAACTCATGCCTTGAACAACTTGACTTCAGCAAGAATCATCCAAATGAAATGGGATAAACGGAATGTAATTTTAGTGGCAGAAACCCACCTGTGGCGTTTTTGACCATTTGGAAACAAAGGATATTTTCATACATTGGGAGAATAAATTTTAATTATTAACCACAATCCAGAAAAATAGTTATAACACTGTATACAGGAGGCCACCCAGAATTATGGTAGGTGACATATTGATGTCAACCCAAATATTCAGAATATGAATATCAGGCTTCTCTGTGTCATTCTGCAGACTGCATCCACAGTGGCTGATGTTTTTGTTTGTTATGCTCCATTTTTTCCCGTGTCTCTCTGAGCTGGGCTAGACCCTCACCCATTGTTAGAAAGCCTTACAATTGAGAAAGAGTAAGAATTGTAACATAAATATTTTTCCTTCAGCAGTTACATTAACATTTACTAGTCTCAAAAAAAAAAAAAAATCCCAGCTCTGATATTCAGTTTTTGACCCTGGGAAATTGTCTTAATCTCTATGACTTCAACTCCTGAGCTGTAAAATACAAATATATAACATTTATCTCATTGGGTCCTAGGGAGGAATAAATGAATTCACATACATCATTAATGTGGATAAGGAATTTATCCTAATGGTGCAAATAGCTTTTGCAGCTGTTGTTGTTAATCTTGTACCCCAGGGTTAAGTGGTCTCTGCGGTATTTTTAACAACTAAGCCAGAGCTCACACATTCAAATAAGCACTATCTTCAATGTTGTACTTTTGGGTGCTATCAATTTTTTTTCAATGGCAATGGCATTGCTTAAACTATTTATGAATCCTTCTTTGGGAATTGCTGTCAGGATGCACTTGTAAGTAAAGCAGGAGGGGGAAAAAGGCTTGCAAAGTACTCTATTGTTCTCACACTTGCAGTGGTAGAGGTACCACCTGGACTCCTTACCCTGTAATGTCAATGTCATTACTATGACATTTTAGTGGGAAGAAATTTAGCATCTGGAATGTAAGTTACTTGACCAAGTTCATATAAATTGGGAGAGAAGGGAGGATCAAATGCAGGTCTAGATAAATTCCATGTTCTCTCCTATATATCATGCCACTTCTCAATAAATAAAATGAGTCTTTATTATGTAAGCGTCACCTTATTTTTCGGAAGAAATAGGGTCACCAAGTTCAGTTATTCTAAAATTAAAACTCATCCAAATGACTTCGATTAACTGCTGGTAATGATGTTTAGTGTAAAATGTTCTATTAATTCTAAACCAATGCCAAATGAAGTAGTTTTGGCCATTGGTACTAGAATTGTTATAGGTATAGTGTGTACGAGAAGACTTTATAGAATTTTAGGGGAAGATGTATAAGAAATTATATGTTTGCTTTTCCATAGCCAACCATATCTCGTATTAAAAAGAAAATAGAACCATTTGAGTCTGAGGTAGAATAAATACACACACAAGAATTGAGGCTGGATTAGTAATCATAATCTTAGAAAAAAAGCAAAAAAAAAATCGTGTGACCAAAGAAATTATTTTCAGACTACTTCTGAGTATGGAAGAGAGAGTTGGAGTTCTGAAATTTCCATTTTTTTGCTTGTTTGTGTTACAATGGTTTTCATGGACAATGGGACTAAATGTTTAAATTTGTTTGTGTTGTTTTTAAGTCAACTTCAATAACCATAGGTATTGTTTAAATATACTTTTTCCATCAAATAGAATTTGTCTATCATAAATGCTCATGCTAAAAAGCTATATATGGCAACAGTTTCATAGCCCTGTCTCCTTCTTAATGTCCTTCCTACCTGGAAGTGTTAGCAGAGGAATCTGAAAAACCCAGCTTGGTCAGTATAAGTGATTACCTTGCACATTCCAGCTAATTGTTTTCTGAAATCAAATCAGGTCATGTTCATTTGATTGGTCCAGGCAACTTTTAAGTTTCAGAGACAACAGGGAGTGGAGACTGGAGAGGGTGGGTTAAATGTCTTGATTTTGGTGGAAAAGTTAAGGAGTGCAGCCTGAATTCACAAAGGAAGGGTTTTTTCCACCAATATCCCTCCTCTGCTTATAGGGGGAAGACTTTATAGATCTTCAGATGTGTTTATTTGTGGAGCACCACTAACTCTTCACAACTTTCACCCTTCCATCCAGAGATGGTATCAGTAATAAGTATGAATTTTACATAATATTGATATTTCTACTTAATGGCCTCATAAATCCCCCAAGCCTCCGATTATGATAGAGAACCACTTTGCAGTAACTCCATCATGGTATTCATGAGAGGCTAGGAACGAATCCTCAAAGAGAAGTCACTTTGTCAGAGACTAGTGGGTAGTCAGAAAAGGGATCATAAAGTGTCTGCTTTGAAGTCCTCTGAGGCCTCTGAGGAAGTAGTTGCACTCAGGAGGTCCAAATGCATTTGTTCAACCAGAAACCAGACTGGACCAGAGATTACATCCAGTAATTTTCTTTCCTTGCTCACTCACTCAACTACTTGTACAACAGTAATTTTGCTGAGCACCTACTCTGAACCAAGTATGTGAGATATATTGTCTTACTTAATCTTCTCAACCAGCTCCTGAAAAGAGAGCCTGTTATCATGGGCACTTTATAGATGAAGAAGTCAAGACACAGAGAGGTTAACCCATGTAAAATAATATTCTGACTTCAGAATCCTAAGTCTCAATATGCCTTAGTGTTTACCTTCCATATCCAGTAGAGTTCCAGATACAAAGAGTTTATCATGTGGTAATGTAGAAGAGGGAGGGAAAAAATTGGGGGTGCTGTAGTACATAAATTCACATGTGTCTGAAATCCATTCAACCTTTAGTTTTCTGCATATAGTGCCCCATTAATCATATTTTTTCTATGAACTAGGCATTCATAGAAACACCTAGTAAAAATAATCAAAGATGTATAAACCAGAGTTTTTGGATGCAAAGAATGTATGAGACAAATAATAAAGAGTATAATTGGGTAGCAAATTTCATGATCCAAACCTATGCTGTGTAGTATAATAGCCACTAATCACATGTGGTTATTTGCATTGAAATTAAATGCAATTAAACATTTATTTCTTCAGTTCCACTAGCCACATTTGGGGTGCTCAAAACTCATTTCTGGTTGGTGGCTACTATATTGGATAGCATAGTTGTAAGACATTTTCATTATCACAGAAGGTCCTGTGGGAGTAGCATTGGTCCTACCTGCAGGTGCTAGGAATGGTCAGAACAAAGATATTCCTGCAGATCGAAATAAGGATTGAAGGCTTCCTGTAGGAGGCGATGATGAAGCTTTGTAGATTTGCTGCTGAGTTAGTACAGGAAAATGGACAGCAAATGAGAGAAAGCAGATATGTGATGGTTATTGATGAGTGGAGGGATAAGGGCCGATGGGTAGCATGGGTTAGACTAAGAGAAATATTGGAGTGATGGCTGTTTGGTTTTTCAAACAATTTCTGAAATGATTTGGATGTAAGTAGCCTTTTATCCCTATAACTGTGTTTAGGCTTAAGCCTTAGTGAATGATAACTATGGCAATTATTATTCCATCATTTTTGTTGTGGTTGCTTCTCTTTGTTGAGTGTTCATGCTGTGCCAAAAACCCAAACCCAGAATGCTATACTGTCTCCTAAAATGAGACAGAGATGCCCGTGGAACACTAAGCCTAAAGTCTCAACTCCTAAATGGGAGAATGGAGGGACTTGGGGTCAAAAATGCCACGACAGGGCTGTGCATTGTCTTAGAGTAGGATACCCTGTACCACTGGGCCAGCAGAGACCACAAGTTGGCTGGCTCCCAGAGGACCAGAATGTCATTCCTGCAGACCCAGGGGCCTTACCTACTGATGGTGAAATTGATGTTTCATGGGGTTATACTAATGCTGAAGGAGGGATCAGGACTCTCAGTGATCACTTTTGGTGGACATGGTCAGTTGTTTACAATCTTGAACGAGGCATTTCTCCTCCTTTTGCTTCTCCTTTCCAACATGTCAACTGAGGGAATTCCACCTAAGGAATATATGTGTTTTTTCCTATTCTGACATGCAGAACTTTTTTGATTTCTGAGCCTCTCCTTGTCTATCTCTTCTTTGGATCATTTAAGGCTTCTCCTAGGATGGGATTCGGAGGACATTCTGGTTCCTGGAAATGGGCAAGTTTCCCCATAAACTTTTAGAAGTTCTGAATCCTTTCCTAGCCAAGAAAGACACAAAGGTGACTTATTTCTCAAAGGAAACTACTTGTGTGTTTGCAGAAGCTGTGGCAGCTTACTTCCCCAAGGCAAATCAAACTTTCTGGTACATTCTCTCCAAATGTCACAATTCAACAGAAAAACACCTTTCCCCAGGAAGCTGGAGCAGCAGCTGGAACTGCTTGTTTGCTGAAATCATGAACACTCCAGATCTTGGAGAGAGGTTGAGCAGTAAGAGGAATTTTAATATACATTTAGCAGAAGTTAATGAAGAAGTCCACAGCTTGGAGGCAGCCAATGATGTTTCCATTAGTGTTACTAAATATTAATGAGTTGCTTTTTCTCTTTGGGGCAAAGCAGCATGCCTGATGAACCTTTTTAAATTACTGTATCACTAACAGGTAGCAGAACTGAACAGAACTGTTAAAGATGGTTAGGCTTAGCAAGAAGCAATAAGACACTTCTCTCTTTCCCAAAGCTGCTTAGACAAACACCCTTCATTCAAAGATTATTAATATTTCTTAGGATTAAAAGGACATTTAGTAGATTTACCTAATGAAGTAATCAGAGTTTTCAGGAAGTGGTGCAGACACACCACAGCCCAAATATTTCTTCAGATAAACAATACTTGGACGTCATATATTCAGTGCTGTGCTGGTAAGTGTTTAACCACAGGCTCTCTAGGAACAAACAGATAAATAAGTTTTGATTATTAGTGTTTGCTAATTGCTATAAATATTCCTACCATAGCCAATTTCAAGCTAACAACAGGATGTCAGTGAATGCTGAATTGGGAAGCACCACGTGTTTTTCTACCATGTAGATATACAGGTGTAAATGACTTTAAGAGCATAGATAATATAACACATGGTGACTTTTACATATAATATTTATTGCGTATAATATTAAATAGATTAAAATAATGAGGGATTTCTATCTTTTCAGTACTTATTATCTTTAGAATATAATTTAATTGAAATTTCTGTAGAACTTAATTTTTCGTTAATGGCTGTGTTTTAACAACCACTAACGAACCTGCAAAATTCCAGGCACTTTAAGTTGGCTGCTCTCAAGGCCTGTTCGCAGCTGACACAACACTGAGTTCATATGCATTCTCAGGTTGGAAGATCTCCAATCATTGATCAGGAGGCATGGCAAAAGATTACCTCAATAAACATGTCCCTTTTTCCTTTTCCAGTGTCATTTAAATACAAAGCTGGTCATGAGCTTCACCTCTCCATGTAATGGTGTAGCAATTTGCAATGATTTCAGCTCATCCTCACTCCACGGACATCTCTTAAGCATTTGGGGTAGTCTCTGTGGTCCACACTGGAAAGTCCACTGTGGGCTCACAGTCTCCCTGAAGAAATAGATCAGGTGCAGTGAGAGAATTAATGAATTCATTTAAAATTGTAACTAGAGTATTCATTCACCCAGTATATATTTATTCAACATCTGCAATGTCTTATTCTTGACTCTCATTTTGATGAACAAACCCAACAGAGGTGTCACTTCTTTTGTAGCCTAAATGTTTCCAAAATGCTATGACCATAAAGAGTTTTGTCTGTGAAGGCAGAGGTGACCTCATCAGGCCTAGATATTGGAGAAGGATGCATTGGAAACTGCCAAACAAAGAAAAGGGTAGTGTATTTCAAAAGCCCAGGGCATAGCACGTACAAAGACAAAGGGAGTTGACATGTTGTCCAGAGTTTGGTTTGGAGGAAGATGGTGAGAAGGTAGGGTAGGGTCAAACTGAGATATTTTATATAATCTCATCAGTCAATTGGTACTTCTTACCTGTACTGCTTCATACTGTATTCTTGTATTCAGTTCCATGTTTCATTACACTGTGTTCTGTGTCATACTGTATTACTCTGTTCTTTTGTTGAGTTGAGGCATATTGTGTTCCCCTATGAAAGACCCCTGAGGACAGGGATTATTGCATTTCTTACACAGGACAGTGTTCATGTGAGTAATAAATAGATGTGGAATTAAGCTTTTCTTCCTATCTCCCTTTCATTCCTATCCTAGTTACTCACATAGACAATTTCCCTCTGTTTTCCTTGGACTTTAATTAAATCACGGCTCAAAGAATATGGAAGCAGAAAAAGAAAGGAGATGTGGGTCCAGAGAGAGTGATTTATCTGTTGTTTCATGTTTCATTAACACTCAGTGGGTCAATATTCAACTGTCTGGATTGTTCTGTCCTGTCTGTGGGTTCCAGGAAACCCTTGGATGCTTAACTTAGAAGCACAACTCTTCTTGCCAAGTGAAACCGCCTTCAATGACCTGGGGCTGGCTACAAGAGCAATAATGCTTACTTTTTTTCACTTTCTCTACTCTGGCATTTATATTTCTGGAAACCTTATGAAACTCCAATAAGGCAACACCTTTCATGTTTCACATGGAAGCCCCTCTCTCCTAAACAGTTCTGTGCCTTCCTCATTTTGGAGAGCGGAGGAAAGAAGAAAATCCCACCTGACTTTCTTCATTTTATTAAGGCTAGGTTTTCACAGAAACATGACAAAGAGCTAAAGTTTAGCTTGGGGGGTGGGGGTTCTGTCTGTTTGTTTTGTTTTGTTTTTTCCTAAAGGAAACAAGGGACCTGTATTATATAGAGTTGGGAAAAGTTTGAATGACTCTATATGTAGATGTGAATGCAAATGTATGTGTGTGTTTGAGAGGGAATTCCCAGGAAAAATGAAATAAAAATAAAATCTGTGAAATCCATTTTGGAATAAGATGTGGGAATCTTAACATGGGAATGAATCTTGACCTTTAAAGACATCTTCTTGGTTGTCACCTATTTATTACAGTAAAACCACTGTGGTCCAAAATATAGTTTTGAACTTAAAGCATCCCTTGCACCCAGCCCAAGCCAGTGCACCTACCACATTATATATGTTTGTACCTTTTCAAATCTGGACTCTCCATTTGATAGTCCACTATGTCTTCCATATGGTGGACTCCAAATTATTTGGGGGTTATTTCTAAGTCTGAAAATTCATCTTCAAAATATGACTATTTTTCATCACTGAGGCTATTTAAAGATTGTGTTACAAGGATTTTTTTTTTTTTTGGATGGCTATAGGGATGGTTTGTTTTCGTGTGTATCTGTGTTCTCACATTTGCTCACGTTTACCAGTATGCGATATTCCTTTTCTAAACAGTGACTATGGCTATGAGAGACATGGAGAGAGCCAGTGTGTTCCAGCTTTCTGGTACAATCCAGCCTCCCCATCAAAAGACTGCAGCCTTGGTCAAAGCTACCTTAACAGCACTGGGTAAGTGAAACTCCTGAAGGGACTCTGCTCACTGTTTTCCTGTTTCCCTAAGTTGGAATCAAAGGAGTATTACTATTTAAGCAAGACAGAGGGTAGATAGAACTGGTGGACAGCAGGTACCTTCTGAGGAAACCGAGGAGTCATTTATCTGAGAATAGCAGTTTTTGAACATCTGAAGAAATTCTGATTACTTAGATTTCAATACCTTTTGCCATTTGCCCTTGACTAAACACAGCTATTATTTTGATCAGCCCTTATTTTCTGGAAAGAGATGCCACCTTATTTCTTGGGCCCCTGTGGAAATAAATGAACACAAGTGATATGCAGATATTACTGTGCTCTCTATTAATAGATGAACTGAAACTTTCATAGACTGATGATAAAAACACCAATTCAAAAATCCCATCCTAGGATCTCCTGGAACTAGAAGGTCAGGGCACACTTTCTGCAATTATTAAATTGTGTGTTCCTCTCTTTGTTCACTATTACTTACTCAGATGCTAGAAAAAGATTTCCTTGGAGGTTTGTTGTTTTCCTCTTTCCTTTGTCAATTCCATGACCTCATACAGATTTGCGAAGTGGCTTGGTAACCTAAGACAACGCTTTTTAAATTTTAATGTGCTACGAACCTCCCATGATCTTGTTAAAACATGGCTTCTGATTCAGGGGATCTATAGTGGCATTGAGATTCTTTATTCAACAAGTTCCCACACAATGTTGGTATTGCTGGTCCCAGCACTCATCTTTGAGTAACGAGGGACTAATTGTTCTGGAATCCAGTCTCAACTCTTCCACTAGATCTTCTAAGGCCTCATATAAGTTATTCAACATCTCTACTTTTACCTTACCTGGTTATAAAATAGTGGTAGGGGTACTCTCTACCTAACTGAGGTCTACAGATAAAAAAAAAAAAGCAAAACACGATGCAAGACATGGATTGAATGTTGAGGTGCTCTGAGAAACATGATGTTTTAGCCAAGAATTTGGTTCTTCAGGAGGTATTCCTGGGACCTGAGCTGAGGTTGATACACTTTTGATGTCATTTTATGGTAGATGGCTAGTCTAGGGATTTAAACCATTCAAACTACAGATCCAGCAGAATAAACCTTAAAGAGATGTGATGCCAGAGAATAAAGCACTGTGAAGTTTGAGGAAGAGAGATTTAATGCAAAAAATGATCAGCTAGACTATCAAATTCCCAGCCAGAGCATACATTGAACGTATTTGGAAGATAATTGCATAAGGGCTTCTCATATGATCATGTGACACAGATAAGGGGACTCAATTTTAATCAAGATAGTTCTATCAAGCCCCTAAATGGCCAACCAAATAAATCCAGGAGATGAAAGGGGAAAACTCTTCATTTTTTTCCAAAGGATTCACTACAAATGACTGCACATATCTCTAGGTTACTTAAATGAAGGTTTATATTACAAATTGTTGACCAATTGGCCATTTGAAATTGAAGAGGAAGAGTGGTTGATATCAAGTTTGCATCAGGATATGGTACCCACCAAATTACCTGTCACGAGTAAAACTGAATATCTTCTAAATGACTGAAGGTCAGCAATAAAGTATAGATTGAAAAGGTTCTATTATGTAGACCAGTGCTGACTGAAAACCTAATATGCCCAGTAGTTCCCATCATGGCGCAGCAGAAATGAATCCGACTAGGAACCATGAAGTTGCAGGTTCGATCCCTGGCCTTGCTCAGTGGGTTGAGGATCCAGCATTGCTGTGAGCTGTGATGTAGGTCGCAGATGCGCCTCGACCTGGCATTGCTGTGGCTGTGGCGTAGGCTGGCAGCTACAGCTCTGATTGGACCCCTAGCCTGGAAACCTCCATATGCCATGGCTGTGGCCCTAAAAGGACAAAAGACAAACAAACAAAAAAAGCTAATACACCCACATATGTAATTAAAATTTTTCTAATAGCCACATTGAAAAAGTTTTTTTAAGGTGAAATTCATTTTAATAATATATTTTATCTTACCGCATGTCTAAAATATTTCAACACGCAACACTAACCACATTTAAGTGCTCAGTAGCCACAGGTGGAATGTGGCTAGCTTATCAGACAGGGCAGCTCTAGACCCATTTTGAACTTGGCAATTAAAAATAACATATGTCTTTGAAAGTATATATTGTAATTTCATCTGAGGCAATAACTACATATAGCATTTGCATGACATTCTCCTGAGATGTCTGGATGGAGATGTAGAGCTGGTACTTCAGCAGGATATTTGGGGGTCGGGGAATATCAGGTAGCGTGGAGGACTAATATCACTCATAAGGAATTTGGTTTCATCTACTCTCAAGGCCACCAAAAAAAGGCAACACTGATGGATTGGTGAATGACTCCTGACATCCAAGGTGAAAGATGTGATGTGAAAATGGTAATGATGATGATGGTGGTAGTGGTGGTGATGCATTTATTTTGTAGTTTGACAAGAATGTTGACTTTATGCAGTCTCACAGATAGTGGTATGCTGAGAAATAATGTCTGTCCTGCAGGTAAGGGCAGTGGATGGACTCTCAGCTTGGCTTCATGTGCTGGGATCAGTGGTCAAATGGGATGACATGTCATCACTGTGCAAATATGCCCTTTTCCTAGAAGGTCACAGTGTTTGTGGGGCTGTTTTCCTATGCAAACTTTACAACAGTATTAAATGGGAATTTCAGATTTGTGCTTCTAGTCTGGCATTTGTGGTGAATGAGAAATGAAGTATTAGCAAGGAGATAAAATGTGTTATAAATGAGCCCAGTAGCTCCGGAGTAAAGACTGTTCTGTATTAAGGGATAGGATGGGGCAGGGGCTGTACAGAGAAGATAGGAAGAGGCTTAACTGAGTAATCTGAGTTAGAAGTCTGAACCAGGCCCTCCCTCACAGAGAGGAGCTCCAGATTTCCTTGTTTCCCTAGTCCAGTGGGTCTGCCTCCTCCTGCGTCATGGTTGAGCCAAGCATTGATTTTCCTTGACTGCTTTAGACACCGATTTGATACGTGGCTTACCAGGTAGGATCAATAATCATGTTTAAAGAGCTGCTCTTCCAGAGATGGAGGGATAGTGGTTTCTCAGCATTTATTTAGCTTCCTAAATGGCTGTCTTCTTTGGGACTCAGGTTTCAGGCACAGCTGTGTGAAACATCTGTCTCACTCTTGCTTTCTTGCTCTCTACCTTATGTGCTTACGCGAGCGTGCACACACAGGACATAAGCCGCACTGCTGACAATGGTCTATACCCTTAGGTACCGGCGGATCGTGTCCAACAACTGCACAGATGGACTGAGGGAGAAGTACACCGCCAAGGCCCAGATGTGCCCTGGAAAAGCCCCTCATGGCCTCCACGTGGCGACAACCGATGGCCGCCTAGTGGCGGAGCAGGGACACAATGCCACCTTCATCATCCTCATGGAGGAGGTAGGGGCAGACCCGCCTGGGTCCCCAAGGTCAGAACTCACAAGCAGGCCATTTCCCATTTCCAGACTTCTCAGAGCAAAAGTCCATGGGGAGAAGCTAAAACTTCGGGGAGAAGATGAAAAAGATGAAAGAGGGATTGGCATGTTTAGGGGCCTTCTTCCCTTCCTCTCACAATATAGGCCTTGGCTGAAGTGGGGCAAGTGGGCCTCCCTTGACTCTGGAAGGTGAAGATCTGAGTATATTCTCTGAGGATCTGCTTTGTTGAAATGTTTATTTCCATTTGCCCATATACTGCAGACTTTTCTATAAGAGGCGACTTCACATTTGTTTCTGTTGTTTTCAAGATTTCCGCCCCTGCCCGCCTTTTTTTTGCCCTTAACCCACTGCTTAGAAAAGCCTACAAGATTCTTCAAAGTATGAGCATGAGGGTGGGGAAAAATAATCCGAATCTTTGAAACTTTTTTTTCCTTTGCTTTTTCAGGGCCACACTGGTGGCATAGGGAAGTTCCCAGGCTAGGGGTCAAATTTGAGATGCAGCTGCCAGCCATGCCACAGCCACAGCAATGCCAGATCCTGGCTGCATCTGCAGTCTACACCACAGCTCATGGCAGTGCTGGATCCTAAACCCACTGAGCCATTGAGCGAGGCCAGAGACTGAACACATTCTCATGGATACTAATCAGGTTTGTAATCCACTGGGCCACAACGGGAACTCTAAAACTTATTTTTATAAAGAATACCATATAAATTGCTTTTCCATCAGCTGCTTGCTCCATTGGTTTACTTTTTAGGTCTTCCGTAATCTGGATAGTAAAACCAGACTGTGTTCATTCATTCCAAAATGGAAATAGTTCTGCTGTATGTGTTTTGCTTCCTATATGAGTTGTTTCATCTCTTTCCAAACCAGAGAAGTTTTCAGGCACTCCATGCTGAGATGCTGGGACAAGAAAGCTTTCCTGATTTACAAAGCCCTCTAAATTTAGATGCAAATTACCTGTGGGCTCTTGAGATCCTGGCAAGAGACCAATGAAGGCCAGGGGATTTTCCCTTAGCTATGAATACTTTGGAAATCTTTAAACTATCCACATTGGACAGGATGGTTGGTGACAGTTCCTTATCCTGGGTTGGCAGATTTTTCAGCCTTCACTCACACTGGGTGCTTGAATTAAAGAACTTTAATATTTGGAGGAGGTCATTATCACATTTCCACTAGGGAGTTTCCAGGACTAGTGCTATAAATACCTTCCCTTGAATGGATGTGAAGAGCCATGATCTTATCTATTTGAATTGCCTTCAGTTCATTTCCACTTTAATTTATATTCATAAACTCAAGGGTAGTTGACACTGTACGGGGGGCAAGGGAGCACCTATCATTATTTTACTCACATCTGAGTTTCCTCGGGGGAAGAGAAGGAAAAGGAAACTGTGATGAATGCACATTCACTGGGCAGAAGGATTGGCTCATGATTCCAAACAGAGGTATTTCTTTTTTTATTCCACCAGCTATTTTTGCAAATAGGCAGAGAGACCTAAGTCTTCTTTTTCATTTGAGATCCTTATCTTATCATCAGGTTCAATGGAATGTATCCAAAGTGGTGGCCCAATATAGTGTGGAGTGGGACAAGAAAGGATGGGGTTCAGTATCAGCCCTTAAGAAGCTAAGTATCAGCTTGATGTGGTGAGATGCATTCAGCTGAACTACAGACATCAATCATATCCTCAGGCAGCACCCAGGGGCATCTTAGCATCCCAAGAAGCAGAAATATCTCTGAGCTGAAATGGTCAGAAAAAGCTTTAGGGAAGATGGGGCTTAGGCAGGTTTAGGGAAACCCAGGGTCAACAGAGAACAGATATAATGGCTGGTGTGCAGTATTCCTCTATAGAATGGAAATAACCATCCTATCTCATTGTTTTGAAGGTGGTAGTATATTTGTTAAATGATTATTGTAATGCTGGGAACAGAATAATAAATACTGAAAAAAAAAAAAAAAGGAACAATTGTAATTATAGCCTAGTGGTTAAGAGTGTTAGTATTGACACCAGACTTCCTGGATTCAAACTTGGGTCTTCTACTGCTAGTTGCAAGACTTTGATCTAATGACTTAATATATTTTTGTCCCCATTTCTAAAATGGGGGCAGTAATACTTTGTGCATTACAGAGTTGTGAGAAGATTAATTGCTTGGAACTAAAAAGAGATTTTATATGTGTTAGCTATGACTATTATTTTAGTATTACTACCACTACTTCTATTATGATTATGACAAAGATAGGAATAATTAAACCATATGTGTGAGGGAGCCAGGGAAGCCCTGTTTTCCCCGCTTTATCTTTTTGCCTTTTTCTAGGGCCACACTGTGGCATATGGAGTTTCCCAGGCTGGGGGACTAATCGGAGCTGTAGCTGCCGGCCTATGCCACAGCCACGACAGTGTGGGATCTGAGCCGTGTCTGCAACCTACACCACAGCTCATGGCACCACTAGATCCTTAACCCACTGAGCAAGGCCAGGGATCGAACCTTCAACCTCATGGTTCCTAGTCGGATTTGTTAACCACTGAGACATGATGGGAACTCCTGTTTTCCCCACTTTAGAGCTTCATAGAAGCTCTACCTTATCTGCAATTGCCAATGTCAAACAAACCAATCTGCCCTGAGCTTGGGCTTATGGGGGCACACAAAGCCCTGCTCATGATGCCCAGTAGATAGCAGAGATGAGTTTGATGATCGTGTTGAGGGTGTTTCAACCCCCTTGGAGAGATTAGGGCCTCGGAGGCTGATGCTGAAGGCACAGGACCAAGCATCATATAGGAGTCAAGCTAGACCATGTGAATGGACCCAGTCCAACTACTCTTCCCCCTTGCAGGGTGATCTCCAAAGGACAAATATCCAGCTTGACTTTGGGGATGGGATTGCCGTGTCTTATGCTAACTTCAGTCCCATTGAGGATGGCATCAAGCACGTGTACAAGAGTGCAGGAATCTTCCAGGTGACAGCCTATGCGGAGAACAACCTGGGCTCAGACACAGCTGTCCTCTTCCTACACGTGGTTTGTAAGTAGCACCAGCCATTCCCTCTCTTACTTTCTTCCCTGTTGATAACTCCCTATGTCTGGATTTCCTGGGGTTCAAAGCTGAGCTGGATTTGCTGTGACTACTACCCCAAAGGATGATTCCAGTCAAAAGACTGAGATGGGTGCTCTCCTGTGTTTGAGTCCCATGATACTGAAGTAGATTGATGATTTCGAAAGTTTGGATAACATTACCAACTGGTCCCTCCTTTTCAGCTCCACTCTGTTCTGATGTAAATAAGTGTGCCTGAGTATGCAAGCACACATTGAGGTACAAGTCCCTTCCCTTTACTTTGGAGCCTGCTAATGTGGGAGAGGTAGAAACTCATCTGGTTCATAGCTACGGATTCATTTTCAAGCTACTATGAGTGAGAGCAGCACAAATCCAAGTAAATTGTTATCTCTCTTGGGAGAGACAAAGAAGGATTAAAGAAACATGCCTACATTGTTTTAAATGTAGAACTGAACAGATGAAATAACCTAATTCTTACATCCAAGGTTACTTTGAGTTCATCTCAGTTGTAAATAATTCTAAGAACTACCCCCCAAAATTTTTGCTTTTTAGGGCCACTCTCATAGCATATGGAAGTTCCCAGGCTAGGGGTGGAATTGGAGCTACAGCTACTGGCCTCTGCTACAGGCACAGCAATGTGGGATCTGAGCCATGTCTGTGACCTACACCACATCTCACAGCAATGCTGGATTCTTAACCCACTGAGTGAGACCTGGGATAGAACCTGCATCCTCATGGATCCTAGTCAGGTTTGTTAATTGCTGAGCCATGAAGGGAACTCCATCTCCAAAATGCTTTTGTTGTCCTAGAATATATTTCACGACTCTTGGTTCTTGCTTGGCACACACTGAAACAACAGCCGAAGTTCCAAAAAGTGTGTTTGTACTGGATGCTTTTTGTGAATTTGCTATCCTAGGACTTGACTTATATAAACTGAAACATAAATGTGATTTTAGAACGTTGAGTCAAGCAAATCTTGTTATGGGGCTGTTATTGGTTTCTACAGTGATACTCATAAGTCAAAGGTCTTTTCCGGTTCTTGCATATGTACCCCATAATAATTTTGGGAGTAATGTGCTACATATGGTGAAAAATGTACACTTTAAAATAATCTAGGTGAAAACATGGGGCACCTTTTCTATTAACAACTCAAAAATTATATAAATTCTACTATATAAACAACCTACACTTAAAAAGACCCTGGAGAACAGTAACATAGCTAGTCTCCTAGCAGTCTCATCACAATAGTAGTGTAAGGACCAGCAGTGATGAGGGAAGTGCATGGAAAAATACCTGGATTATATACATTATGTTCCTCAAGATGCGAGGCTCTACAACCATGAGCTAAATAATTTCTTCTCTGGGTCTTCTGAGCTTCAGTTTTCAAATGGCTTAATTCTAAGTGCTCTTGTAACAGTAAATAGGAAACACAGGTGACACATCCAATCATTCAGTAATTTATTCAATAACTGTTGGTTGAGTTATTAATATAGGCAAGGCATTCTGCTAATCACTGGGGAGGCAGCAATAGAGATGGCCCTGCCCTTGCTGAGTTTACATTCTGGTGAGGGAAGAGAGGTGCTGCTAGAAATGGGCCATCAATAGCCCAAGTGCTGATAACCACTCCACACCAACCAGAAGCCTTCTGTGCCAAGAGCACCAGGTCAGAAACCCAGGTGGATGTGTTGCAAAGTGTTCCTGAGCCAGGTTTAGAGCAACAGAGACCTGTGTTTGAATTCCAATCTTATCCCATTGCGAAATGTCTAATATCGGTCAACTTTCTTAGTTTTTACAAACCCCTGATTCCTCACCTTTAATACTTAAGAGTGAGGTCATGAGAGTCAAATTGGATTGTGTGTGTATCAAGAGGTCTCCAAGACACACCTCCCCACAAAGTTTAGTGATTTCCTAGAAGGACTCACAAGATACAACACATAGTCGTACTTAGGGCCTTGATTTATTACAGTGAAAGGAGACAACAAGATCAGCAAAAAGAAAAAGAAAAGTGGAACTGGAAGAAGTCACGTGCAAACTTCCAAGAGTCTTCTCCCCATGGAGCTTCAGTGCACAGAACGTGCATACTTCCTCCAGTGATAAGTTGTAGCAACACATATAAAGGGCCATTTACCAGAGAAGTTCACTGGAGGCTCAAGTTCCTGGCTTTTACTGGGCACCAGTTAAGCAGCTCTCTTCTGCCTAGCATCTACCAAAATTCTCGACTCCCCATGGAAAACACTTTTTCAGAATAAACCATATATTTGGTAAAAATAGGCAGAGTGAACCATTCTAATCAGCTGTTGACTGGAAACACTCCCAGAGCCAAGTTCTCAGATGCCAGAAAAGGGCCAGTCTTGCATACAGGTCTAAGGAAGGCAAGTTTGGGACTATGTCAATTTCAAAATGCTACTTAGCACCCGGCTTTGCATACAATGAATTTTACGACTGCAGTATGGAGAGTACTTCCTGTAACTCCCACCTGACCTGTCTGCTCCACTTAAAAGTGAAGACAAAGAAAAAACAAATTTACTTTCCTCCATTCCAACTACCTGCCTCACCCATGTCCTGATTCTGCCAAGAGTGGGTCTTCCTGCAGGACCATGGAGACCAGTGTATCTTAGTGACAAAAAACACAACAGCAGAGAACAGGTTTATACTGAGGGTTATGTGCGTGAAGGAGGAAATGTTCCTTGAAGCTTTTATTGTGCTCATAATTCCCTCCAAATCAATCATGGCTGCATTTACCAGACAGTTATTGTGGTAGAAACTGCTCTTGGCCTCACCTTGGGCCATTAGCTAACAAAAGTAGTTGTTAGCTGCCCATAATAACCAATATCACACAGATTATTAGATTTTTATCCAAAAGAGCACTATTTGACAGGAGAATTTTAGGACTTTGCTGTGTTCCCTCCTGAAGTCCTTTAGCTCTCTTTTCCTCGATCCATGGTTTATCCCTAGGTTGAAGCCTGGAGCTTCTGGCTCATATTTTTTTTTTTTTGTCCTAAAAAGCTGGTACGTGTTTTCCTTGAGATTATATTTACCCAGATGTGCTTATCCTGAAGCTGGCATAAATGTGTCCATGTTTGTTGATATTCCAATTCAGGGAAGCCCCACCCCTTTTGTGTTTGGCATGGATTTAGGAAGCAGGAGTTCTTATTTTATATTTGGGAGCATCAAAGTACCCAGCCCTATGAGCTCTGGTGGAGCCAAGCGCTCTGAGTTACAGAAGCTAAGAAGCCTATCCAGGGCCATGAGTAATAGTAACATCATCAATGAACTGTGGAAAAACCCAGGGTTCCCATGAGCTGGCTGGGGGAATGGGCTCCACACATTTTGGAGAACAGGAACATTATCTAAAACATGGTACAAATGAACAATTGACAAAACAAAAACACTTACAGACACAGAAAATAAACTTATCATTCCCAAAGGGGCAGCAGAGGGAAGGATGGATAAATTGGGAGTATGGGATTAACACATATATACTACCATATATAAAATAAACCACAAGGACCTACTGTATAGCACAGGGAATTATATTCAATATCTTGTAATAACTTCATGGAAAAGAATTGAAAAATAAAAGCATATATACACATATAAAATCATATGTATATATACGTATGTATACACACACACGTACATACATGTATGTATGTATAAACAAGTCACTTTGCCATACACCTGAAACAAACACAATATTGTAAGCCAACTATACATCAATTAAAAAAAGAACAGGAGCCCTGAATTGACTTTGAGCGTAAAAGGGACACCTTTGCCAGTGTGAGAAGAATGGGAGATCTGAGTCTGGGTGTAGAGAATGACTTTTGAGGTATTATTGGAAGACAGAGGATTCTTTTTATTGTTGTTGTTGTGGTTTTCGTTTGGTTGGGTTTTTTGTTGTTGTTTTGAGTTTATTCCTAAGTGAATTTTATTACATTTATGGTTGTCAAACGATCTTCAAGACAGAAAAATAATTAAACAGACTTACTTAGTTAAAATAATTAAACCTTCAGCCAAATATGTATCTAAAGTGACAGGTTTGAAATTATTTTTTGGGAGAAATCTTGAGGTGCCATATGTCTGGGGTCAGGTGAGAGAGCTGTAAGCTGAGAGTATTTTCATGCTACAGAGACACAGATTCTTTTTGATTCTTCAGAAAACACCATCTGGACAGTGGCAAGCAGGTCTGACTGATCTCCTCATCCAAAAGTTAGTCCCTATCTAAATACCTTTTCTCCTAATATAAATTTACCTACAAAATAGACTATACCTGATGAGGCTCAGAAGAATGTCCAGTGTCTTAAGAGGAACTTCTACCCAGTGATACACAGGAATAGTGATGGTGTGGTGGTGCTGATGGAAAGAGTGCCCCCTGTAGTGATTAATCATATAGTGCTTTTAATACCCACACGTCACTGTCATATGTTCTTTTTACTATAAGGAAGGCAGGGAACTGCGTAAACAATCTGTGTTGGTCAAGCTTCTCTAAGATCGAGGAAAAGGTCATAGAGCTGAAATTACACAAGAGCAGAAATGAAAAATATCCCTCTGGTTTCTTCCTTCTAAACTGAGCTGTCTCCAAAATAAACAAGGATGTAAATAGTGAAGGCTGAGTGGCCTGATAATTGTACTCTGAGAAGAACTGCAGGCCCCCAGCTAAAGAGATTCCCCCACTACAGTTGTGACATGAGCTGACCAATACTCTCACGATGGAAACCAGGAAAATGTGCTCTAACATAGTGTGGACAGATAATTAAAGTATTTTAATTGGATTTGATTGAGTAGAAAGGATATATGGAAAAGGGGAGGAAGAAGAAAGGGAGAAAAAGAAGGGGAGAAGGAAAAAATAAAGAGAAAGGAAATAGAACAGGGTGAGGGTAAGGAGGACAATTCCTCAGAGTTAAAAAAAAATAACGTATCTACCCCATAAATGCAATGCTGGCACATTAACATTTTCCATCAGCATTTTCCTCTTCTCATGTTATTTTGGAAATGAATTAAATTAAAACCCTCACTTATTATGCATAAGGTGGATTCCAATCTATTTTCTTACTTGCTAGTTTAGAACTTGAGACTACTAATATCAGTTTTCTGAGAAAGAAAAGCAATAGTTTTGGTCACCTTTTTGTAGGCAGTTTTTTTTTTTTTTGTAATTATTTGGGACCCTGGCACTTATTTCTCCTTCAATTTAGGGAGACGTGCTTTTTTCCTTTTTATAAAGCTGCCTGGCAGCATCTGAATGACACCCGCAGAGTGTTGCAGATGACAGGCACAATGGCCCATTGTTGAACAAGATGGAACCAATTAACAATTGAGGATAATGGAAGAGCCCTTCATACAATGCAACTGACCCCCAATCACAATACAGGCTAATCATCAGAAATGAAAGAAATGGCTCTTTATCTCCTATTTATTGGCTAAGTGTCCAGTAAACTAGCTTTGTCCTTGGACTGGAGGTTCATAAGCATCCCTAGTTGGGCTCATCAGATGTAAATGAAGTTCAGATGTCACTCAAAAACTCTGAAGCTGGGTTTGAGTTCCCTTCTTCTCTGTGCTTCATTTCAGGCACACACATACATACCCACATGAATGTACTTCTCCATATTTGTGAGTTTGCAGTCCTTGTTTTATTACAGGTGTTGGTAATAGGGCTTAAGGGGAAGAGTCTGGGAGTGTTTTCATTTCTTTATTCCAGGAATATAATCACTGACATCGCTTTCCTTGTTCCCACAGGTCCCGTGGAACATGTTCATCTCAGAGTTCCATTTGTTGCCATAAGAAATAAGGAGGTCAACATCAGTGCAGTGGTGTGGCCCAGTCAGCTGGGGACCCTTACCTATTTCTGGTGGTTCGGCAATAGTACAAAGGTTTGGTCCTTTCTGATTGATATCTGAATGCTCCTGTGTTTTAGCTTCTATGTTGAGGTTGGAGGCTATGGATTTGTGAGCAATAGGGATACTTAATGAAGCTATGAATCCATATAACTGAATATAGTATAACTTCTTACACCAGTTTCATTGTTTTAATAGGTCAAGTTCAAATGATCTTAAGGAAGAAAGTATTTGGAGAAGCTTTATAAATCTGGTTGTTCTTGCTCCTCTATTTCTAAAAATTCATTGCTTCCATTTTTTTTTTGTCTTTTTGCCTTTTTCCTACAGCCACACTTGCGGCATATGGAGGTTCCCAACTACAGCTGCCAGCCTACGCCAGAGACACTGCAACACGGGATCTGATCCGTGCCTGCAACCTACACCACAGCTCATGGCAATGCCGGATCCTTAACCCACTGAGCAAGGCCAGGGATCGAACCCGCAACCTCATGGTTCCTAGTCGGATTCGTTAACCACTGAACCACGACGAGAACTCCTTTCCATTTAGTTTTATTCTTGGCCTTTCCGCTAACTAGCTATGTAATGTCAAAGATGTCACTTAGCACCTCTGAGATTGTGACCCCTCTGTAACTATGATAGATATCTAAATGCAGAGCTGTGAAAATCAAATGGGGTGATAATGTATGTAAAGAATCTTTATAGAGATCTACTAGGCATTCTATGGATTATAGATGGTTCTTCTTTGGCAAGGTACTGATGTTGCCAAGTCTCAAAAAAGGAACTAAACGTCAGAACTCTGGACTTCCCACATACGCCCCACTCCTAGCAACTGCTGCTGGTGAAACTTGCATCAAGAGTGACTACACTTGCATATCAGAAGCTGGGAGCATTTCATCTGAGGGTCCCTCAATTTAATGGCATCATGTTTTTCTCTGTTCCTCTTTTTGTCTTTGCATTTTCTTCAGTCATTCTTGATATGGTTAGTATTGGTCATTTTAGACCTTTACTTAAAACAATAATTTATGAAATATATATCAGACTCACAAATGCTGGATATCTATAGAAAGGTGAAAGAAACGTTCAGGTGCCTGTGTAGTAATTGCTTTAAAAAATGAATGGAGCAGTGCCAGTTTTGTTTGTTCATTTCGGGATGACTGCAGAGAACTTCAGCCCCTGCATGGTAAGAGTGGGAGCTGATTTTTCCTTGCTCTTGCTTAGGGAGGCAGCACGATAGGGTAGAGAGAATACAGACCTTGGAGTCAGAGAGACAAGGATTAGATTTCCAGCACTGCACCTGTTGGCTGGGTAAGCTTGATCAAGTGATTTGACCTGAAATTTATTTCACTCAACTGCAAACTGGAAAAAATAATGCCTGTGTCATCTTGATTTTTGTGAAAACTAAGAAAGATAATATACATCTCCCTGGCACAGATGAGGTACTCACTAAATGGATGCCAGTAAAAACTGGCAGTTAGGATGGGTTGATAAAAGACTGAATTAGATTTATGGGCCCAAGGGACACTCTTCTGTTTGCATCACTTGTGCTGTATACCTTCACTTCCTCAGTATAGGGTAGGATGCTTTTACATTTCTGGCATTATTATTCACCAGGACGATAGATAAGGACGTTAGTTAATAAGATCCCCACGTGGTACATGAGCGAAATGAAGCTCTGTGTATGAGATGAGCATCCCCAGGTCAAACAGCTGGTTAATTGTTTAGTTGGACCTAAACCCAGGTCTTCTGACCCCAGTCTATCATGCACCAGCACCCCAGCAGCTGGGCACTTCAGCCGCATTCCTCTGTTTTTCTTTTGGAGGTCACAGACCCTAAAATTCTACTGTAGACACCAGCAGACATCCGTGGTGAAAGCAATCTTCTGGGAGGAGAATATCAGAAAGTAAATGATTTTAAGTTCATTTCAACTCTGAGGACATGCAATGTGGACTGTCAAGCCAGGGAGTTGGTGATCTTTACCGAGACACTACTGTGCATAAGGAGTGCAGTTCTTAGCCATCATAAACATTTACTGTTGATTTACTCAACAGCCCACAAGGAACACAAGACAGTTTCTCTATAGTACAGTTTTTTTCCACTTTGAGTGCTGATTCTAAGACCTGAAATACCAGACAGTGTCTAATAAATATTTGATCAACAGAGAAGTGGACATAGTGATTGGAGAGTCTAGTTTCTATTTCTCTAAAGATTTTCTGTGTTAGTTTGAATGAATCAACCTGAACTGAGTCTCAGTGATACTTTCTCTAAATCATGGGTACTAATATCTAATCTGTGGATGCCATTGAGTTATTATTTGAAATATCTACATATCTATCTATTCTATATTCTGCCATGAGAGAGAAATTTAAAAATTGCAGAATGACATTATGGATTTATTTGTTAAATTGGCGATGACCTAAAATATTCCTTTAGTTAGGAATTTCCATCTATAAACTTGAGCATAAAATGCTGTACAAATATCCAGATCTGAAAAGTCTTACTAGCTGTTTTTTGTTCCCAAAGCACCAGACTAATAGGCATTCAAATGGAATATTATTGAAATGAGACAAGCTTGGGTTGGGGCTAAGATTCAAATTCTTGCTGTATGCCTTTTGTGAAGTCAGGTCATTTCTACGTGCCTCAGTTTTTGTTTATTGTAATGTCAGAGTAATCTAGTAGTGACTACACTGTAATATTGCTTTGAGACTTAAGTAAAGAAAGACATTTACACACTTGGAACACATTTAAAGACAAACATCTTAGTCATTGTTGTGCTCATCTTTGCATCAATGGCATCTATATCTCAGTGGCAAACGTGATGTGGTTCAACAGATTTCTCTCCCACCTCCAGACACAGTTATTTTATCCACTTACAAGAGGTACATTTTCAGTGCTCTTTCTTGCACTATGACCAAGGTAGCCATAGGGCCTAAAAACTGATTCAGTGAGCATTATATTTTTCCTGGCAAACGAATGAGTGTATTTCAGTGTGTTGGTGAGTGCTCTGATTGTCAAGCTATTTGGTTACCTGTGATGAATGAACTGATCTGTAAAAGGAGGTAATATTAATTTGAGCATTTATTTCTAGCATTGGCTTTGCACTAGACTCTTGATATGCATTAAATTTTATTTAATCATCAGAACATCCCTGATGGACGAAAAATTATTCTCATGGATGTGTGTGTGTCTGTTTCTATGTGTTGTGACTAGCTGGATTGGACATGTTCACCCATGTGGTTGAATTAAATCAACTTCCCAATAAGAATCAATCCCCAGCCTTTATAGGCAACCTTCTGTTTGGTAGTCTTAAGGACAGAAGAGCACTTACAACCTTGTCCCTACCTTCCAGGAGATTACTTTCCAGATGGGAAGAAATATGAACACACGCGATGATTGGTGAGCAAGTGTGATAATATATGAATAAACTGAAGAGTGTAGGCACTCCTGAAATGCAGCTTAGGCCTATATACCTACATGTCTATCTGTAGGAGATGTGAAATTGTATCAGTGGTTTCACTGACTTTTTTCAAGAATCTATATTTGTGCTATAGGTTATGTGGAACAAAAAGCAGTATAAATTCCATTTGTTGCCCTTGAGAGATAATCTATTTGAGAATATGGGGTTAACATCCAAGAATATGTACTATAAGGTACAGTAATAGGAATGTAAAATTACTGGCCTAGCCAAGTAGCCTAGAGATTTATGAGGGCTTCTTGAACTTGGAGCAAGTGGTATATGGAGCTGGTCCTAACCTGGCATTAAAGGAGTGGTAGAATGGAGGCAGAGAGGAGGGGAAGGGGTTTGTGTACAGTGCTAATGCTTTGTGCATGTTTGTGTTCTGTGTAGACTGATTCCACCAAAGCAGGATTCATTTGGGAAGAAATTGCATAAAACACTAAAATTGGGTAGAACAGATGACAAATGGCTTTGAATGACATAAATGGATGCATTTTATTTTGTCATAGAAACTCAGATTTAGGATCGCATAATAGAAAATAGAACCAGATTCATGGACAGTGATACCTTAGACAGTGAGATATTTCTGAAGAGTTTTTAGAGGTTGTGTGTGTGTGTGTGTGTGTGCATGTGCATATGTGTTTTTGAGGGAAATGTGTCTGCCCAAACTATGAATTTTCTTAATAATCCCATAATCAAAATGTATCGTTACATACTACTTGCTTTATTTAGTTTTGGTCTTTGTGTGCATTTTAGATTTTTTTCTTATGTAGTTCTAATCAGAGCATATACACGATTATATATCCTGCCTTCCCTACTTCATATAATAAGCTCTTTCCACACATCATTGTGCAATCTGATAAATGTTTTAAGTGAGGTAAGCGGAGTGAATGCACAGTCTGCACAATTTGGGAATAGCAGACTTTATCAAGGTATACATTTAAATTGTGGTGATTTAATAGTATCCAGTATTAACTTGACTTACTGTACATGGGAAACTAGTGTAGGCACCATCCAAACATTTCCTTGAAGCTTCCTGATCCATTAGTCAAGTGGGACTCTCATGACTAAATAATCCCTTGGAGTTTTGTTGATTTTTTGCTAGGATCAGTGGGTGATACACAATCTGTTGCATGTGAGGAATCCTCTGAGGGCCGGGCGATGCAGCCCACAGCCTAGGCTGGGCATGAGCCTCACTGTGGACTGGTCCTGCAGCTCAGACAAAGACCCTAGAAGTCAATTGGCTGCCTGTTGGATTTGTAGGGCTCTAAAAGGCCAATTTGCTGGGATTAACAGAGGTCTGGCTTAATAAATGTGTCTGCTTGCCTAATAGATTTAGTAAATGAACCTAAAAATACTTGATTTAATTTAGCATTGTGCACTAGGCATGGGTGGCCAGTGAAGAACTCAAGAATCCTGTGGATTGCTCCAGCTTTGCAAAGAAGATGAAATCAGCCATGATGCCATAACAGCTAATGAAAAATGAAACCCATTTGGAAAACAAAATTAGCTTCTTTCATTTCCCTAGCACAGATCCCTGTGGCTACCCCAGTACCACATGTTCACATTCAACACAGTTTTCTGTGGTTCAGAGCTCTGCCTGGCCGGTGGGATGGCATGCTCCTTCCCACCTCAGATGGCATCCCCTTGTCCTGCAGACTTGCCTCCTTGCTTGATTCCTGGATCTGCTAGGGAAGCAGCCAGATGGAGAACAGATCAAATCTCCTGGGGCAGGAGGAATTCCATTCCTCTCAGAAAGAGACATCACTGCCCAACACAGCACTAATCACCCTAGTGTAAGATAATAAGTGTGTGCAGAGAAAGGAGAAAATAGGCCATGCAGACCTCTGAGAGCTAAAGAAGGTGACAGAGGAGTAGTGAAGTTTCCCTGAAGAGGTACCACTAGGAGAACACAGTATCCTGGTAGTGAGAGGTGGGAAGAGATTAGAGCTAGCTAAGGGCACTTACCAAAACAGAAGGGCCATGTGACATAGTCACGGTTAGAGCAATTTGTGGAATCATGAAAAAGTAAAAATACGTTGATTATTCCTCTTTTTTCTCTACTAACATTTTATTATTAAAAACTACCACCTGTAATCTATCATAAATATCTGCTATGCTTGTTTTACCATGTCTGTTTCTCTTTCCATCTCTCTATCCAGCCATTAATTGATCTTAATGTTTTGATTCATTTCAGAATAAATTTCAGGCACCTATATGCTTTGTCCTCAATGTTTCAGTTTGCAGATAACTAGCTAGAATTCAATATCTGCTTATACTTTTCCTCCTTAGAATGAAATGTATCAACAATTAAATACACAGATCTGAAGTGTATATTTCCTGAGTTCTGACAAAGGTATACACCTGTAACCCCAGATCCTATCAAGATATATGATATTACCATCACTCGCTAAAATTCTCTCTTGCTCCTTCTCAATCAGTTCCCACCTCCAACCCCAGAAACAACCACTGTCTTCTTTTCTATCTTGAATTAGTTTGCCCTTTCCCATGACTTCATAAATATACTGTATGAATACTTGTATATAGACTTCTTTCATTTCCTATGATTTGGGGATTGATCCATACTGTTGTGTATATTGATATTTGTTCTTTTATAGTTATTGTATGCATATACAATGACCTGTTGGTTCCTTTTCCTATTGATAAGTCTTCCTAGACTCTTTAGCTTTGGGATATTATAAATATACTGCTATAAATATTTATTTTGTCTGTGGATGTGTATTTTCTTTTATCTTGATTAAATCCTCAGGACTGCAATTAATAAGTCACAAGTATAAAATGTCACAACTACTATGGAAAAGTCTATTTCAATTTCTTGTAAAACTGGACTTTTTCCTACAAAGTTGCACCATTGTGCATCCCACTAAAAATGTATGAGTTCCAGTTGCTCTATATCCTCAACAATATTTGATATTATTATTTTTAAAGAAAATTTAGTCATTCTATTGGGTATGTAGAGGGATCTCATTTTCCTTCCAAAGAATATGACTAAGGTAATGAAGCAACTGGAGGAATTCTGACAGATAAGACCTAATGGGTTGACTAGCAGGAACTAGAAAGTTTTTGCCAAAAGCCATGCATCAGCCCTATACATTCTGATCGCTGAATAAGTCCTCACATCTTTTAAATCAAACCTTTATTTTAACAGATAAAGAACTAAGACCCACAATGGAGACAAACTTTGCCCAAAGTCATTTATTAAAATGGTAACAGAGGCGAGATAGAGTTTCAAGTCTCTGTTCTTGTTAAACTTGAGATGGCAACTCAAAGGTGCATGTTTTTCCTTTATTCCATGTCCATGTCCAACATTGTTGTGTTGACCTCAAATTGACTTCAACTTCCTTTTCAACACAGCATACTAAAGTGCCACTACTGGCCCTCTGAAGTTGATGTCCATCCCCCAAAACTACTTGTACCTCATTTGTTGTTTAATTAATAAGGCCACACTTGTGTGTGTATCGTCACAGAGCCATAAGTATGGGCAAGAATGCTTGGCCTCTAAGGTTTGCCCTTAGTTAAGGAAAAGAGTAGAACTCTTTTCATGCTCCTTTCTTTCATTTAGCAAACAGAGAAGAAAGGGTGTCAGAAAGCTCAGGGCAATATCTCTAATCCTGCCCAACTCGAGCCATCAGCCTGGTCATAAAATAGAGCAATGGAATTTTAAAGCCAAAAAATCAAATTATGGTTTCAAAAAGCCTAGTTGAAAATTCTGAGCTAGAAAGAAATTTTGGCTTTGCAGCAGGGATGCTGTCTGAAAGCTGCACTCTGAGCCTTTGCAGGGTCTAGGTGCACTGGTGTGTTGTGTGAACACCAGCTGATACCCACACTCTTAAAGGGCAACTCTGTGCATTCCCAGCTGGCTACATCAGCACTCTATCCTATTGTCCCGACACAGAGAGAGGAGAGGGAATCAGCTCATCTGTGCCTGTGACACCTTTTTATGAGCTGCCTTAGAGAAGCCTCCTGCTATTATGTCTAACCTTGACAACACTAGATAATTTGAGATGGCAGGGACCTCAAGATAACCACTGAATAGTATTTCTTCAATCTCAGAATCTGCATCCTTTTCAATAAACACCTGCTTCTATTAAGAGCCTAGATTCCAAGGAAAAAATTTATATTATTCTCTTTATCTTTTTATCCTTGTCAAGTTCCTATCTGTTATGATCAGAGGAAGAAAACAGAAAAAGAAAAATAGATTAAGAAGTGAGAACAGATATGTGGTATTTATATGTTTTCCAGATTACTTAAAATGTTAGATATGCCTTGCAATGGAAAACACAAATATTATAAATGAAATATCAATAATATCTTGCTATGCAGCAGAAAATTGACAGAACACTGTAAATCAGCTATAATAGAAAAAATAAAAAATCATTATAAAAGAAAAAAATTTTAAAAGAATTAGCATGAAAAAAATACATGACCATGCATCCATCTTATATATAGATTCTGCCATGTATATGACAACGTGCCAAGGGTGGGGGATTCAAGTTAATAAAATGTGGTTACTACTCTGAAAAAACTTACAGTCCAGTGGAATATGGGATGAAAAGATAAGTGACACAGAATAGTAGAGGAAAAGAAATATAATCACCTATTCCCAGAGCTCCTAGGAAGCAATTACAAAAGATGCTTCTACTTTGCCCTAGGAGGAGGAATAGAAAGGCGCACAAAATCCATGGTTCCTGGTTTTATCTTCATTTCTCAGAATTAACATTTTACAAAGTTTTCAAGTGTATTAATACTCTTCCTGGATACTGGATATATAATCACAGTTTTGGAAAATTGAGTAACTTTTTTTTTCATTTTCAAGTTAGAATCCCTTGGGGATATGCAAATAGTATGCAGATTTGTGAGAGTCTGAGATTTAGAGTAAAGGAGGGGATCTGATATCCCATAAAGGACTAAATGGGTGTTTCTCCTTCTACTTTAGCCCCTCATTACCTTGGACAGCAGCATTTCATTCACATTCCTAGCAGAGGGAACCAACACCATCACCGTCCAGGTGGCTGCTGGGAATGCCCTTATCCAGGACACAAAAGATATTTCAGTTCATGGTAAGCCCCGTGATGCCCCTTCCTGCCCAGCTGATTCCATCCAACTAACCTGGCAATAATTGCTGACTCTTTGGAAATTCCCCAGGCCACGGGAAAATTATGTAGGTCCACAAAATGTATCCAAACCTACTTCTTACCTTGTCCTTGAGTAGTACTGTGTATTGTAAGAGGAGCAGGTCATAGACAGGCATCTCCTGTCTACATCACAATCTCATGGTCTCATTAGATAGAGATGTGTTATAAGTTGAAGGGATTCTGGGCTGGAAAGACTGTCATAGAAGCACCTAAATCTGATGACCTGCCAATGTATCTATAACATATATGTAGTATCCATTCTTTATGAGGATGGGGACCCATGACTTCAAAACTGGAGGAGTTATGATCCCTACTCTTGAATGTCTCATAGCTTAGGTACTCAGATGAACTACACATAACTGATGTTTTTTCTTTATTGTTGGAAATTCTAACACCTTTGGCTGCAAAGGCTGAGAATAAGATTAAGAATATAAGGACAGAGCAAGGCAGGAGAGTGGTAAATATGGCCACCATTCTGTTTTCAATCCTGGGGAACTATTCTTAATTATTAAATTTATTTTAAATCAAATTGTGCTTCTATCACCATCCCACAAGCCTTCCTTAGGCCCCTAGAGCAGCCACCATACTGGGGTTTTCTAGAAAATTGTACTAAGTTATCTGATTCCAACTCAGACTATAATTCTTCCACCTCACCCCAGATGAGTGTCATTTACTATAGCTATACAAACTTGATGCTCAGCCTCTCTCATTGGGCCCCTGGAAGACTTTTTTTTTAAGTAAACATTTTTATTGAAGTGTACCTTTAATAAAGAAGAGTTGACATAAGTGTTTTAGCTCCATGAATTACCACAAATTGTACACACCTGTGTACCTAAAAACCAGATCAAGAAAATGAATGTTACCCGCAGCCTAGATACAAGGTTTCCACCTATTTTCTAACCCCTGATGCACTTTCTAACAAGATGGATGAAATTAAGGGAAGGGTAAGAAAAGGTTTAATTCTAATCAAACCCACCTTATCAGTGCATTATCATTGCTTCTGCATGGGTCCACCTGCAGCAGCAAGAGCCTCATTCTTCTAGAGTTTCATACATATCTTTCATTTCAGACAATGTTCATTTACTAGAAGGCAGCCTTAAGATTTTAGGAGACAATAAAAATGACTGGAGGACAAATCTGCTTCCAGTCACCAAATCACACTTTCTTTCAGAAATTAAGAGACAGGCTGAAAGGAGGAAACCTAGATGATGCACATGAGACCCTGGGCCCTTTCCCTAAAACACAGTGATGATGGGTTCCATTCACTGTCACACCCTCTCTCAGCCTCACTCACACACTCTCTCTCCTTGCAGAGTACTTCCAGTCCCAGCTCTTATCATTCTCTCCTAATCTGGATTACCACAACCCTGACATTCCTGAGTGGAGGCAAGATATTGGCAATGTCATCAAGCGGGCTCTGGTGAAAGTAAGTTGGCTTTATCTTTGCTTAAATCTTTATGAATAAAGAACCAGATGGTGTGGTTCAGAATACATTTTCCTGGATTCAAACCACCATTCTACAGTTAAATAAAGATGATTTCTCTGTAAAAAGAGAGGGAAGAAGAACAGAGGAAGTAAAGGATGGAAAGGAATGATGGAGAGATTAAGGGGCTAGAGATGGAGAGCAAATAAATTCTGTGTTTGATGATGGGAAATCAGCTTCATCTTTATCCTAAAGCTTTCTAAGGCAGAACCTTGACCCCTTTAACGAAATGATGGATGGACCCCTCATTGAGTCTATAGTAATATCATTCACTTGGTTGGCTCTTTGTCCACCGATGTTTAGGTCTTTTTTAGGGTTTTTTATTTGCTTGTTTCTGTTGGTTTTTTAATCAGATACTCAGACTTCCAGACTCCCATTGCCCATGTGTGGCAATCTGAAGTCTACAGGCCAAAAAACAGCATATGCCAGCAGCCTCTGGAGTTTTAAAGTTAAACCAAGGCCATATTTTCCTTAGAGAAAGTTGTAAGGTTTTGGTAACCCTTTGCTCAGACCTAGGCATTAAAATATAATGCTGAATAAAACATGGTCAATACAAGTGTGGAGAGTAATACAAAACTAATTCTATGGTAGAAACATAGCCAGTGTTTCAAAAGAGCACGGAGAGAAGTGCAATTCACTCTGTACAGAGAAGTTCAGGCTGAACACATATTTGTGATTCAGTAAATACTTGAGAACTATTAGAATGGTCTTTGGAGGGGATACTTGACCTCTCTATTAAAGGCTACATTGTAGTTCACAGAGAGAGGATAATGTCTTGCAGGTAGAATGAACAGCTTGTGCAAAACTATGGTCTGCTGAAAGCACAGCGTATTTGGGAAATGGCAGTTTAGTGTAGCCAGTCTGTAGGTTATAAGGGTCCATGTGACTGACATTGATCAGGGATGGCTGGGTCAGTTTATGAAGGGCCTGAGAAGCTGAAAGTGGTTTGACATATATCCTGTAGGCTCTAGGTAGTGTGAAATGTATTCTTTTTTATTTTTTATTTTATTTGTTATTTTTTTGTCTTTTTGCCTTATCTAGAGCTGCTCCCATGGCATATGGAGGTTCCCAGGCTAGGGGTCTAACAGGAGCTGTAGCTGCCAGCCTATGCCAGAGCCACAGCAATGCAGGATCCGAGCCACATCTGCTACCTACACCACAGCTCACGGCAACGCCGGATCCTTAACCCACTGAGCAAGGCCAGAGATCAAACCTGCAACATCATGGTTCCTAGTCGGATTCGTTAACCACTGAGCCACGATGGGAACTCCAGTTCTTTTTTATTTTTTAAGTAAAAAATCCTAACAGTGGGCTCTTGAGGTAGGGAGTGAAAGGGTAGGGAGAGATTTCACAAAGGATGACCAGTTAAAAGATTACCGTGATTGTCTATACCAGATATGATAAGAACCTGAAGAGGAAAAATTCAAAGGCTACTTAGCAGGCTGAGCAATAGAATTGGTGACTAAGAAAACATAGTGTGGATGAGAGGAGTAGCTTTAAGATTATAAGAGCAGGTAGGGCATAGTTTTCCTTGCTATTAGTCAAGATGGGGACTGTGTAGGATAAACACACTTGGGTAACAGTAATAGTTTAGTCTTTTATATGAGTTTGGGGCACACGAGAAACAATTGGGTAAAGAGATCACAGCAAAGAGCTGAAGACATGGATCTGAAAATCAAGTGAGGTTTCCACTGATTTTGGAGATATGGGAACTGAAGATCTGGAAGTCTTTAGACCCCCTAAGGTGGGAGAGGGGGACAGGGCAGAGATGAACACTGATGCTCACCAAGGCAGAGGGGAAAGATTCAGGGAAGGACATGGAGAAGGAGCTGCCAGAAAGAGAGAAAGAAGAAATAGAAGAACATGATATAAACGCATTCCTGTTGGGAGTGGTCTACAGGAAGAGCTTTACCTCAAATCTTTTTATAAAGAGAATTTTCACAGAAAAGGATGGAAATTGCTCATGTATGCCCTTGACTGTGAAACATCACAGATTGTGTTGTATTTATTTAAACATGTGTGCTTTTAAATGAATAACTTAGTAATTATAATTATCCTAATATATTAAAAACAGTCAACCTTCTTGGTTGATGCCTGGGCTGTAAATCTCACTCATATTCCCCTTGGTTGAGATTGAACTCCAAGGTCCCTCCAAAGTCCCTAAGTGAGTGATGCTCCCTGTGACCACTCTTCCTGGGACACAGGATCACCCCATGGCATTAATTAGCTCACTCCCTTCTCTCCATTGGGTGATTCTCTGTGTTTTGCTCCTCAGTCTAGTCTCTGAGACTTGCTTCCCTGGGTTAATAGGTTAAGGTCTTCTTGCCTCATGACTTTGGTATGATAACATCTAGCTACTCAAGGTCATGCTTCCTAGCAGGAAACTGAGGTGTCTGGCAAAACCTCCTTGGATTCCACCAGGATGCCTCCCAACTTTGGAGGACTTTTCAGCCTTCTGACTGCTGCTTACTAGTTCTCTACAAGTCAGCAATCTCCCTTTCCTTCATCATATTCCTGAAAGTTAACTCCAATTTGTAAGCCTAGTTCCAAACAGGAATTAGAGCTGAGCAAGTGCGAGATGATCCCTCTACTTCTGTTCAATCCAATTTCTACTTATTGAGTCTTTCCTCATTGTCATTGTCCATCACATGGAAGAGTGAAGTATCCAGAGAGACCCCCAGGAATGTCTGGGTAAACATACAATAAGAATCTAACAAAGATTACATGAAAAGAAAACCCACAGAATGGGAAAAAAATAGTTGCAAATGAAGCCACTGACGAGGGATTTTTTAAAATAATTTTTAGAGCATAGTTGATTTACAGTGTTGTGTCAATTTCCACTGTACAGTAAAGTGATCCAGCCATATATATATATACACACACATACATATATATATGTGTGTGTGTGTATATATACATACATATATATATATATATATATATACGTGTGTGTGTGTGTGTGTGTGTGTGTGTGTGTGTGTGTGTGTGTATAAATTTTCCATCATGGTCTATCCCAAGAGATTGGATGTAGTTCCCTGTGCTGTGTAGTAGGACCTCATTGCTTATCCACTCTAAATGAAATAGTTTGCATCTACCAACCACAGCCTTCCTGTTCATCCTATTTCCTTTCCTCTCTCCCCTGGAAATCACAAGTCTGTTCTCTATGTCATTGAGTCTGTTTCTGTTTTGTAGATAGGTTCACTTGTGCCATATTTAAGATTCAATATATAAGCGATATATGGTATTTGTCTGTCTCTTGATGACTTACATCACTTAGTATAAGAATCTCTAGTTGCACCCATGTTGCTGCAAATGGCATTGTTCTGTTCTTGTTTATGGCTGAGTAGTATCCCATCGTGTATATGTACTATATCTTCTTAATCCATTCATCTGTCGATGGACATTTAGTTTGGACAACTGCATATAAGAGAATGAAGTTAGAACGCTGTCTAACACCATGCACAAAAATAAACTCAAAATGGATTATAGACCTAAATGTAAGGCCAGAATCTATAAAACTGCTAGAAGAAAATACAGGCAGAATACTCTTTGACATAAATCACAGTGACATCTTATTTGATACACCTCCTAGAAAAATGACAATAAAAACAAAAATAAACCAATGGGACCTAAGTAAACTCAAAAGCTTTTACACAGCAAAGGAAACCATTAAAACAAACAAACAAACAAAAAAAGACAAACCACAGAACAGGAGAAAATCTTTGCAAATGATGCAACTGACAAGGGATTAATCTCCAAAATATACGTATAGCTCATGCATATCTATACCAAAAAAGCAAAAATCCAATAAAAAATAGGCAGAACTAAATAGCCATTTCTCCAAAGAAGACATACAGATGGCCAAAAAGCACGTGAAAAGAGGTTGAACATCAGTAATTATTATGTAAATGCAAATCAAAACTACAATGAGGTGTCATCTCACACTAGTTAGAATGGCCATCATCATGAAGCCTGCAAAAAGTAAATCCTGGAGAGGGTGTGGAGAAAAGGGAACATTCCTATACTTTCTGTAGGAATATAAACTTGCGCAATTAATACAGAGAAAAGTATGGAGGTTCCTTAAAAAACTAAAAACAGAGTGATTACATGACCCAGCAATCCTATTCTTGGACATATATACAGAAAAAAACATAATTCAAAAATATACATGCACTCCAATGTTGATTGCAGCACTATTTACAATACCCAAGACATGGAAGCAACCTAAATGTCCACTGACAGAGGAATGGATACATACATGCAATGGAATATTACATATTCCAGTTTACAATAAAAAAGAGAAATAATGCCATTTGCAGCAACATAGATGGACCTAGAGATTATCATAAAGTGAAGTAAGTCAATCAGAGAAAGACAAAAATCATAATATTACTTATATGCAAACCTAAAAAAATGCTACAAATGAATTTATTAACAAAACAGAGATAGACTCTCAACTTTGAAAGTAAACTTACGGTTACCAAAGTAGAAACCATGGTGGGGGAGGGATAAATTAGGAGTTTAGGGTTAACATATACACACGTCTATGTACAAAACAATCAACAACGACGTACTGAATAGTACAGGGAACTGTATTCAATATTCTGTAATAACCTATTTCAGGAAAAAGAATGAATATATGTATATGTATAATAGAATCACTTTGCTGTACACCTGAAACAAATATAACCTTGTAAATCAGCTACACACCAATATAAAATAAATATTAAATTATAACAAAGAAAAAATAACTTATCAGAGAAAAGACTGTACCAGCCCGATTAAGTGGTGGGGGTGAGAGACTGATGTGGAACAGGGGACTGCAGGCCAGATAGAGGAAAATTCTTGGGTGAGGGGCAGTGTTTCTGCCAAATTATATATATATTATATATTTAGATTGACAGAAAAAGAGGTGTGGTTCTGGATAAACGACCTTCAGGAAAGAGATAGGAAAGACTAGGTATACTCTTTACCGGGGAGAACTCAGTGTTATTTTTCTTAAGGAATTTGCCTTCAGTCAAAAGCTTACTTTTAGGAGCTGCTATTATAGCTCAGTGGTAACAAACCCTACTAGTATCCTTGAGGATGGGGGTTGGATCCCGGGCCTTGCTCAGTGGGATCCAGTGTTGCTGTGAGCTGTGGTACAGATTGCAGAGGTGGCTGGAATCTGGCGTTGCTGTAGCTGTAGCTGTGGCTGTAGCCAACAACTATAGCTCTGATTTGACCCCTAGCCTGGGAACGTCCATATGCCACAGGTGCGGCCCTAAAAAGACAAAAAAAAAAAAAAAAGGGCTTACTTTTAGTTTTTATCAAAAGGCAATAGAACTCTTTTACTAAACACTCAGGAACAGAAAAATTGGGTTAAAATTTCAGCATCTTAACACAAGTTTTAGTGTTTTGTTTTATTTTTACTTGTATATGTTTTTTATTTGTATAGCATTATAAAGAAAGAAATGTAAGGAAATAGATCAGAATACAGCTCTCATTAAGTGTTTTTCCATGTTGCCTTACTGTACTAATTATCATCTTAATGGTAGCATAACCATTATTTACTTAACTTTTCTGAATACTTGAGTTTTTCACATTTATTTGCTATTATAAAAAATGTTGTGATTGTTTCTTCCGCCATATGGCTTGCTCTGTATTTTGGATCATTCCTTTAGGACAAACACTCCAAGTCGCAGTTACTGAATGAAGGGTCTGAATATTTTAATGTCCTTACAGTAAGTCTTTAAAAAAACAAATTGGCAATATGTATCAATTTTTAGTGCTGCCAGCAACAGTTAAAGAAACCTCTTAATTGAAGCCTTACCGGTATTAGCTATTTTAGCTTAATAAAAAAAAACCTGCTTTAGTAAGTGAAAATAAGAACTGCTTGGCTTTTTTTTTTTAATTTGCATTTTCTCATGTTTGTTTATAATTTCTTATTCCTCATTTGCAGCCAGTCTGTTCATGTTTTAGCCAGAAACTCTAGCTCTCTTAGTGTAGAAAAATGCAGAATGTGGAAGAAGCTTTTGCAGATGTTGCCAGAAAACACTATTTTAAAAAAATCATTTGTAGCAGTATTTTAGTTTTAGCAAAAATGTGTGTAAGAGCAGAGGAGTTAGTGCAAGTAATAATTCTTTATCTTTTCTAGTAGAAAATAGAAAGAAAGCCTGGATGTGTATTGGAAAGTGTGCTTAAAATACTGCATTTAAATAATGTATAGTCAATATCGTTGTTATTGACTTGGGGAAGGCTGACTCCTGCAGGACCTTATGCTTTGGTCTAAACATCTTTGCAGGTAACCAGTGTCCCAGAAGAGCAGATCCTAGTTGCTGTGTTCCCTGGCCTCCCAACTTCAGCAGAGCTCTTCATCCTTCCCCCAAAGAACTTGACAGAGAGGAGGAAAGGCAATGAAGGGGACCTGGAACAAGTAAGTGAGAGAAAACTTGACCAGGACACTTGCTTGCACCTCACATTCTAAGGGGACACAAAGTCTTTCTAGCCAAAAAGAGAGATGAGATGAGCCCTTTCCTATTGGTCCATCAGCCTGTCACTCTTTGCCCAGCATCCGGGTTTCTGGACAATAATCACCCTTACCCAGAATAAAGGCAAATACACAAATAATGGAGCATTCATCCACACAGGAAAGAAAAGTATCCTGTCATCATTCATTCCAACAGATGGCATTCCTACAACTTGCTTTTGTCTCCCACCCAGCGGCTTGTCCTGGGGAAAGCGGTGGGGAGACAAAGAGGAATCCGAGCTTCCCCTGTCTGTTTCTGGCAAAATGTGCTTCCTGTCATTAAAGATCCTGGTCAGTCTAAGTTCTGCTTCTGGGAAGAAAATTAACTGCTGTTAAACATCTTTGGAGAGCGATGGATTGCCTTATCTTGCTTTGACTGAGAAAGCAGCATTCCCCAAAGTGATTGTGATTTACTATCCTTATCAAATGGCACATTGTTCTTGTGATCTGTACACACTTCTAGAAGTGAAGGCAGTGGTGGTCCCTGGTTCTCCCTCTCCCTCCCGACTCTCACTGGGGTCTCATTGGCTGTGCTTTGCCTTCCCTTTTCCTGTGATGCTAGAAATAAGTAAGAAGGAGGCAGCTAAAAAATCAGTATCAATCAAACACATTTGCTTCCATAGGAGTTAACTGCTATACAGAGATCTTCCACATCCCTCTGCTACTCACCTGCCTGTCACCCCATCCCCATGTCCATCACAGTCCTCTGCGAGCTGCAATGATGCCATCACAGTCAGTTTCTCTGGAAATGAAGCGGATCCTTGCATTGCAGGGCTGCGTATTGAAATTGACCAGATATAAATTCAGCATCTCAGTGCATACATCACTTTTACAAGACCTCTTTATTCTGAAATAGCAAGTGGCATGTGTGAACTATATTTGGAAGCTACACTATCCATCCATTTAGATAAATAGGTAATTATGGTGATGAATAGCAGCTGTGATATTAAGGCAAGTACAGCGAGATAAGAGTTAGGGACAACAGCCTCAGTCTGCCTCAGCTTTCATGTGGGAATTACACAGTGATTAAATCGATGTTATGTGTTCTGAGACTTGCTGGGGAAAAGTAAAGAGGAAAAATTATCCCATTAAAAAGGAGGCAGCTTCTGCTTTGATGTTTGCCTCCCATTGTCTCTAAAAGAAACGGCAGAGGAGTGGGCTTGAGTGTACGTGCCTCTTTTAATCCTGGCAGCGGCCTCTCTGCCCTGTGCGTATTGCTTGTTCAGATTAAAGAACTAATGGTGGGTTGGCTCTCTTTCATGGGGACCCACAACAGGTGTTTCTACAGTAAGTTATGCAGGCTTGGATGAAAAGGCACTGAACTGGGAGTTGAATGAAACATCTGTGTCTGTTTTCAGCTCGAATTCACTAGGTGACTTTGGACACAACTTTCTCTGTCTCACCCTCCAGTATAAGCAAATAATACCAACTATGTCCTTAGCTTCACGGGAGCTCCAAGGACTGGGAGAACCAAATGGATAAAAATGTTCCAATATCCTGTCCTCTGATGGAACATGGTCAGTTTTTTCCCTGTTGACCCCGGCTTCTTACTCCATGAGGGAGCATTATCACATGTCATTTCTTCCCATTCAGTCTCTCTCTCTCTCTCTATTTTTTTTTCCCCCAGATTGTAGAGACACTGTTTAATGCTCTAAACCAAAACTTGGTCCAGTTTGAACTGAAACCAGGGGTTCAAGTGATTGTGTATGTCACACAGCTGACATTAGGTGAGTACCTGTGGGATTATGGGGGCAGGATATATGGTGACCTGATATCCTGGACAGAAAAGGGAGGAGATGAGTACCAAACACTTCTCCATCAATGCCTGAAAACATCTGTGTGTAGTGATGGTGAAGAAAGAGTAATCACATCTTTCTTGAGGTTTCCTTTTAAAGTGGCAAGAAGATTTTTTGAGAAGCAGCTCTGCCATCAAATCCTAGATCACTTGGGGAAAAAAAACTATAATTTCTTTGGGCCTTGACTTTACTGTGTTTTTAATCTACAAGAGTTGGGATTTATTAATTTGTTCTTAGGCTCTCCTAATTTCTACAGTTCTCTGATTCAGTGAATCTTGAATCAGATTGGGAGATGAGATCAAATTACTTTAAAACTCCCTTCAATTTATAATGTGTAAATCTAAGTAGAATAAGGGACCAGCTCTAAGTGGTTGATTTGTTTATTTTATTTTTATTTTTATGGCTGCACCTGTGGCATATGGAAGTTCCCGGGCTAGGGACTGAATCCAAGCCACAGCTGCAACCTACGCCATGGCTGTGACAATGCCGAATCCTTTAACCCACTGCGCCAGGCCAGAGATTAAACCTGTGCCTCTGCAGCAACCTGAGCTACTGCAATCACATTTTTAACCCACTGTACCATGGCAGTAACTCCTAGGTCATTGATTTATGAAAGGAGTAAAAGAAAAAGTCATGCCCTTTTGGGCATCCACTATTGGCTCTCTGGGGAAGCCTATTTGCTAAATGTTTCTATTTAATATAAAGCTTTTCAGATGTGGAGGTTCCAAATGTGCCCATCTAGCAGTGTTTTACCAAAACAGTGTGGAGGAAGAGATCAAACCACTGCACCAGTATTTAACTCAAAGTTCCCTAGAGCCCCCTATAATCATGTTGACAGGTGCTCAGACTAAGAGAAAGAGCATTCAAGTCCCATTTCTTTTTTTTTTGTTTTGTCTTTTTGTCATTTTAGGGCCGCACCCGTGGCATGTGGAGGTTCCCAGGCTAGGGGTCTAATAGGAGCTGTAGCTGTCGGCCTTCGCCAGAGGAATAGCAACACGAGAACCTACACCACAGCTCACAGCAACACTGGATCCTTAACCCACTGAGTAAGGCCAGTGATTGAACCCGTAACCTCATGGCTCTTAGTCGGATTCATTTCCGCTGAGCCACGACAGGAACGCCTCTAGTCCCATTTCTACTCCCCTTAGCTGGGCACAATTTACACAAGGAACAGCAAGTTTTCATTCTCATCATTGAAGCGAAGCTTCCTGTGCCCAGATAGCATGCAGGGGAATTGGAAGTTGCATATGAGGATGGAGACCAGCTGGCCTCTTTTCTCCAGCAGATATTCCCTCCAGCTAATAGATTCCGGGTGAGCAAGTCTGTTCTTTCCTCCTAGCTCCGTTGGTGGACTCCAGTGCCGGGCACAGCAGCTCAGCCATGCTTATGCTCTTGTCAGTGGTGTTTGTTGGCCTGGCTGTGTTTTTGATCTACAAGTTTAAAAGGTATGTGCTACCATCACTTAGTTTTAATTGTGGGACTAGATTCTTGGGAGCTGAGTCTTCCTATAACGAGCATTCCTAAACTCATCCCAAATAGGTGGTATTAACTACCCCTGAAGCTCTCTTTGGCATTGAGGCAGAGCAAGAATAGCTTAGAGTCAGGGGATAAATAAGTTTAAGAATCTGAACTCTGTTCAGTTTTTAATTCTGTTGAGTTAGAAAAATGAGAGATAGCCTATGAAATCAGTTTATTCTCTTCAAGAGAAGTTTGAGGGGTTTTAAAACCTCACCAAAGTTTCTCAAGTAATATCTTAAATATTTAGGAGATCTTTTTCTATATCTCAACACCCAGTCAGGGTGGCTAAGTGGAGAAAATGCTGCTGAAATCTGGTTAAGCACATACACATACAAACACATATTTTCTTATCTTGTCCTGCCACTATCCAATATCCCTGTTTAAGTTTTATCCTCTTCCTTATCTTTCCTATTTCTAAAGGGAAATTGATCAAGAAAACCAAACCCCATATGTATTCAGGAATTATTTTTGAAGACCACAGGTGGGGGTGATATAATAGGATACTTATTAAAAACATGAAATTGAAATCAATAATTCTGTATCATTATTTGAATAATGCAATACATCTACCAAGAGGTGTGCTGGTTAAGGGTATCATCCAAAAATCAGACTGAATTTTAACTTGTAGCATTTTAGTGACCTTAGACAGTTGAATCTGCCTCTTTAAGCCCTCACTTCCTCATGTGTAAAATGGAAAAACAATAACACTTTATAGGTTTGCTATATGTTTTAAATGTAATTCTATTTATACCTGACACATAATTTTAAAATAAAGAAAGCTAAGCTACTATAAATAATATCATACCCTACAAAAGTGCCTTCTGTGTCACAAACTGGTGTATAGTATGTTTGTACATATCAACGTCATAGAAATGTGGTTCATAGGAAACCTGAGTAAAGAAAAAGCATCATTATTTATTGTCAGACGAGTTTTGAAAATGTAACTTTTTTTTCTAGGCACTTAAGATAATGCTTTTAGGTTTTGGAAGAGATCAGTTATAAATGGACTTTGCTTTACTCACTCCCCCAACTCCCATCAGCTCTCCTCTAGTGAATTTCTCAGGCTTATAAACACCTGTTTTACTCAATAGACATCTCAGAATTCATCACAATAGCAGGGATCCTTCAGCACTCTCTACTAGAAAGTGTGGGGTTTGTCTTCCTACTCAATTTGTAGGCCAGTATATGAGTTCATGTACTCTTGGATCAAGAAGTGTTAACCCATCTTCCGTGTTCCCTTTGAAGAAGGGGAAAAAAAAAACATTTATATCCAATTAGGGTACAAAAATTCAATATAGAAATAGTCTGGTCAAAGCAACACCCACTCATGGATGTACTTCAGCTACACACAAAGCTCACTTTCATTCATTCAAGAATTATGGGGAAGCCTGGTGGTTGCTGGGGTTGATGGTCAACTAAACCAAATTTATCATCTTCTGACTCCCAGAACTTCATCCTTGCTGATAACAAGGTCCAATGCCTCTGCAAAGAGGTACTGGTGTCAGATATCTCCATATTAAGACACGGTGTATCCTATGACTTAGAAAGTTTTCTGTTCTCTTGTAATTTATTGCTAAACTCCCTAGATAGTCAACTTCTCAATGTAGGCATCTCTTAATGTGCACATTTTAATACTTGAACCTATGTCCACTTATGGCATCTTTGAATTATTTTACCTGTCTAAGCCCAAATGTCAGCCATCACTTTCTGTGTCCTGAACAGTGAATCTTGTAGCTAAGGCTACCGGAAATGGATGAGATTAGGCATGCTAAAAGTGGTATGGGTGTAGACAACAGAAAAAAAGTACTACTTAGTCAAACTGAATAAGCAGTAGAGTCCCTTGAGGTAATCAATCATTAGTTACCATTTTTTTCCTAGTCACCTCTTCTGAACATTTTCCTCCCAATGGCCAAGCCCTTTGGTTGAGGTCCTGTTGGATTTTCTTTTATTTCTTTGGTCTCCTTTCCCTCCTCACCACCTGCAATGCCAGTGATGGCTATACAGAGGGTGCATAGCTTGCTGACCCTAAAGGTCGGGTTCTCATTCATGATTCCCAGACTCTCCTTTGCTTCTTTCATTACTGTTCAGTAGAATTTTCTGTGGTGATTAAAATGCTTCAAATATTGAGCATTTTAATTAAAATATTTAAATTAAAATATTGTCCAATATGTCACTGGCATAATAGAGAAGCTAAATTTTTAATTTTATTTAACTTTAATTGATTTGGGCTTAAATAGCTACACCTGGTGAGAAAACACTTGGGCATCACAGGCTAGAGAAAGGGTATTCTCTTTCTATTTCTAGAACCCTAGGCATGCTGAATTTTCAGACCCAAAACTTTCCTTCTGCCATCCCCAGCTTTGAGTCATTAAACCCTTAATTTATTCAGCAAACATTTATTGAGTGCCTACTGTGTTCCAGGTTCTGCAACAATCTCAATGTCCCAAGTGGTCACCTAACAGAGGACAGAGAATGTAATTATTTAAAGGAGTCTTGGGGATCATGGTAACTACATTTTTCATCTCCTGTTAAGTGACCACATTGGATCTTGTTCCTGGATAGTGACTGCTCTTTTGTGATATGTGAGGCAGTATAATTAAAAATCATTTTGAGACTGCTTTTATTTCCAAAAACTCTTTTTCATAAGTTATTTCAAGGAAGTTCCCCTTGTGGCTCAGAAAAATGAACCCAACTAGTATCCATGAAGACATGGGTTCCCGCATTGCTGTGGCTGTGGTGTAGGCCTGCAGCTGCAGCTCTGACTCAGCCTCTTGCGTGGGAACTTCCATGTGCCCCAGGTGCAGCCCTAAAGAGGAAGAGAGAGAGAGAGAGAGAGAGCTTCTTAGATTTGTTTTTTGTTATTACCCAAGAAAACTTTTGAGTTTTTATTTCTCCTCCAGACTTTTTTTTTTTTTCTTTTTAACAGTAAGGCTTTAGGGTATACCTTGCTTTCATAAACATAGGCTCCTCTAAATAACCTCCCAGAGGCTTCTAACACTTAATCAAGTTGGAACAAACAAATAAAAATGGAAATTCATATAGGTGACTTAGATTGATCCATCTTACTTCTCTTAAAACTGATATGAAAGTATGGCCCAAGACATGCCTCTGACTCTCTTCATTTACCACCTTTCTTATCTGCAAAAGTAAGGTTTAGTCTTGACTAAGTATCAACAGTCTCACAAGTGGATGTTAAGAAAAGTGTGGGAGTCCCCATCGTTCCCTTTCAACCATCTATTAAAATATTGAAAATATACCTGTTTTCAGAGATTGAAATAAAGTGAATAATACTTCTAAGGGCAAATGTATCCAAACCCTCACAGGAATCATTAGGAAATCAGAAAAAGGGAGGCAGGGACCTCTGGCTACTGTTCTGAAGTACTCAGACTTGTGTGATCAGGAATAGTTTGACTGCCCCCAGCGTCTAATAAATAATACAGTTGACCCCCACGTTCATGAGTAATATGTACTTTTATGATTAGAAGAGATCTGAGTCGTTAGCCTGCATTTCTGTTGAGGTAAGTAGAAAGTAAGGGCCAGCATGAAATTTTAATTATATACATTTAGAGAGCCTGTGGTTTGATGCCTCGCATAGAGTCTATTCCTTTAAGATTCTTGTAAATTATATGAAGCTAGTTTAGCCAGTAGGAGTCAGGAAGACACCTCCCTTAATGTATGGAGAAAAGCAGCCATTGAAAACATGAAAACTGAACATAAGGGCAAGGCAGAAACTGCCCATGTTTTTAAACATGTTTTGGTTTTTCTCCTTCTCAGTTAGCTATGGAAAGACCTTATTAAGTGCCTCACATTGTAGCTTATTGGGGGGTAGGAGTAGGGAAGGGAATGTAGAGATTGAAAATACCACTGGTTGGCACAAGGGCAATAGAGTGATTCTCCTATTGTTCTGGATTGAGGTGAGTGTCAGATGTCTCAAATCTTAGCAATATCTCTGCTAGTAATCAGCTTCATGAAGTGTCTGGCCTTCAGACCAATTTCTCCATCATTTAATGAAGTAAGAGAGGGCTCATCTACCTGAAATATCCTAAAAGTGTAGTTCTTTATTTGGGAACATAATAAGTGAAAATAGAAAGAACACAGGCTTTGAGGTCATTTATTCATTTATGCAGCAAATACTTTCTGAATATAAACCATGTACTGAGCCCTGTGCTATGTTAAATGTATAACAGTAAAGACGGAAAATGTAGACCTCGCAGACATGGGGATTTTAATGGGAGGGAAAGACAGAAAGCAAGCCCATATCCATTTCCTATTACATCGCCTTAAACCAACACCATATTCATTTCTTTCATAGACACCATCCCATAATTAAATATTTATAATGAGAGAGGTTGGGTGGTCAGGAGAGGCCTCTCAGAAGTGACACGTAAGCCAAACTCTGAAGGAGAAGAAGGGCACCATCATGAAAATGGTAAAAGGAGGTGTGTTACTGAGTGAACAGTTAATTCTGAGTCCCCAGGGTGGAGGTTGAGTTTGAAGTATTTGAATCTTGCAATTCAAAGTCTGGGTCTAAGACTCATGGCATCTGGGAACAAAGCAGAAATGCAGAATTTCAGCCCATCCTGTTAAGACCTAGAGACTCACAAGTGCATTTTAGCAAGAACCTTGTGATGCATAAGCACATTGAGGTTTGAGAAATGCTGGATTAGAAGTCAAAGAAGGCTATGGAAGGTAGAATACAGTATGCCAGGAGATAATGGAAATGAGTCAGGAAATAAATACCCAGAAAATGTGTCTGAACCTGCTCCTCCAACTTCAAGTCTGTTTGCCTTGTTTCCAAACCTACTGCCTTTGTGTCTTTGAAGGAAGTTATTCAGCTTCTCTTAATCTTTGCCTTAATCCCTTCCACAATCCTAAAAGAAAGCTATTGTTATTCCTATTCAACAGATGAGGAAAATGAATATAGAATTATTTAAGATACTTGGTCCATAGGTGGTGTTCTGAAAATAGTAACATGGCTATAAGTCTTTTATTCTTGCTATTCATAAAGGAAACAGATGTGAATTGATGAAACTGATGCAAACATAGAAAAAGCTGTCTTTTCACTGTGATACAACCTTATGCATCTCAAAGTCCAACTCCTTTATAAACTTAATCACTGGCAAGTGCTTTAAGGGTTTTAGTGCACCCTTGGTCAATAGCATCATCCTGCTGTTTACACCTGCTTGTTTTGTGCCCCAGGAAAAGGCGTTTTATTTGAGGAGCTCTGTGGTTTACATCTCCCCTAGGCATCTGGGTCCATCCTTGCATTCATTGATCTTATGGAAACAGTATCTGGGTGGCTATCCCCTTTCCCTGACATTGGCTTGTCTGTAAATAGCTTCTTCCTTTCCCTTATCACCCGGGATTTCCAATTGTCCCAATATAGCATGCCCTGTGATCATAATCTAATTTTGCTCCTGTCCCATGTAGGAAAATCCCCTGGATTAACATCTATGCTCAAGTCCAACATGACAAGGAGCAGGAGATGATTGGGTCAGTGAGCCAAAGTGAAAACGCCCCCAAAATCACACTCAGTGACTTCACCGAGCCCGAGGAACTGCCGGACAAGGAGCTGGACACCCGGGTTATAGGTACGTGTGCTGGTATCACCAAGCTCCTGTGTCCTCTGTCCTCCAAACTCGAATCAGTCATCCCACTTTGCCTGTCCTTCAGGCAGGACTAGACTGGAGGATGGGGAAAAACAATTGGCTATGGCAACATGATCATGTTTTAAAATGTCTCTTCCACCTCTGATCCCATAAAATGGGCAGAACTTTTTTTCTCTTAAAAGTTGATCAAGATCAAAAGTACTGGTATCCCAGCAGGAGAGAAATGAAGCCAACTATCCATAACTGTTGGACTTTCTCTTTTGTTTTCCTATAAAGCAAATGTATTTATACCATAATTAATAATCACATGAAAAGGGGCTCTGCCATCAGATAGCCCTGATTCATTTTCTTGCTCTGTCAGTCTACTAACACTACTAGCTCCTGGTAGTGCTAGTGACCTCTGGGTCCCTCATATTCCTCATCTGTGAAATGGGAATAATAGTACCTACCTTTTAAGATTGCTGTGATTATGAAATGATGTACGTCATGAGCACAGTGTCTGCTGGGTAGTAAGTGTTCAATACATTTTGGCTATTACTATCATGATCAACAGAGTGTAAGATGGAGTAAGGTATCTCTCCTACCTTGCATATTGGTGTGGGAGATGGCAGACGTACATGGGATAAGCCAGTGAGTTGATAGGTTGGGTGACACAGGTGCCTTGTTTAAGAAACACACCTTAAGGTGGCTTGACACTTAGCAGTAAGCAAAACAAAGATCCACACCCTTGTGACATGTACATCCTTACCTCCCTCTGTCTTCTCTTCCCTGCAGGAAGCATTGCCACCATTGCAAACAGCGAAAGCACAAAGGAGATCCCCAACTGCACTAGTGTTTAATACCAACAAGCCACATGGTCAACCATCTTTCTGACTTTTTATTTTTGAGGATTCCTATTATTCTTATTATGGAGAAATGAATGCGTCTTTTTTTTACCTTTTGTTTACCAAGGGCCCCTTCTTAACGAGCAGGTAGATGCTTAGCTTTGGGAGGCAAAGGCATTCTTAGCTGATTACCATGAGACAAAAATAATAAATGGCTGTATTTGTGCTAAGGGAGAAGGATGCATCTTCCTGTGGCTTTCTTGTTTCATTCTGCCATTGATGCAAGGCATCTCTTTTGTCTTGTGACCACTCTTCCTTTTTATTTCTTAATTTGGGTTGGCTTTCGACTAACCTCACACTCCCAGCTCTACCCCTTCCAGGCTCCCAAATCACCAATACCCACCTCCTCCCACCAACACATACACATAAAACATAAACCATTTCCCAGTTAGATCTGAAGGAGGTAGCTTCGTGGGGTGGGATTGTAGCTGCAGAAAGCGTGCACACTGGTTGGAAGAGGCCCTGCCTCGTGCATGTCCACTGCGAGGCTGCAGATGGCTTATTGTATATAATTACAATGTAAATAGCTTTTTATTTCCTAAAAAATAATTTAATGTTTAGTAAAAAAGAAAACAGAAAAAAGGAAGATGCGTCTGTTGGCTTATGCACTCACCTTCAGAGCTGACCAACCCCCAGGCCTGCTGGATGTGTTGGGTTTTGGATGCTCTCCAGTTGTCTGTCACACTTAACTCTTGCATCTCTGTGTCCATGTCATCGCTGCTTTCTACTTCTGTATATAAAGGGGGGAGGGGGGAGGGCTACTTGGGGACAACTGGTTAAAGGAAGGACTAGAGTGACATCACAGAACATGGACGGGGCTTTTTATCTCACAGCGACATGGAAGAAGTTGAAAGAGGAAGCCCATGAGAGACTTCAAACTGAGACCCAGATGGGGAAACTAGGCTTTTCCCTCAGGAAGGATGAAGTGGAGGATGGTTATCAGCCTGGGAAAACGGTTTTCTCTGAAGGAGCCAGGCAATGGATCTGAACAGTGACAAGTACTGTTTTCCAGTTAAAGTCCATGAAAATGTATAGTGCTTATGGGGAAGTCAGGGGCTGTTCTTAACTCAGAGAAGCCCCTTGGGTACCTGGTTAAGCCCAGTGAGTGCCTCTTGGCCTGGGAGAAATTAGAGGAGGGAGGGAGGTGGCATTTGTGGAATCAGGAGACCATGCAAACCCTGCAGGATGAATAGGGGTCTAGCTTTTCATGATATTAGTCCAAGTTGATTTTAGCAAAGCTGTGCTACTTGCTTGTCTGATGTACACAACTTCCTTCAAGTCAAATGTCTGCCTTCAGATCCCCTAAGATAGTTCTTGCATCTGGGGTGAGTGGCTTTCAAAGCCATTGTTCTCTTTTCTAGCATCCCAGCCCCTTCACCCATTTCACGTGTCAGTTCCTTTCAGGAGGGTGGCTTTAAGCCATGCTGGAAGCATTGTTTTCTTTTTGGGCTCAGCCTGAGCGTACTTGTTTAAAAAAAATGATATACTGTATATATATGGGAGGAAAGGCCAAGTTTTACACCTGTTCACCTCCTTCTCTGTGAGACACAGAGAATGTGACCTGGTGAAATCTGACTGGCTACAGCATAGGTCAGAATTGGGAATATTTCTAAAGATTCTGCTTTTTTGTTTCAAGGGTTAAATGGGCAGACAATTGCAAGACTTGTACTAAACACTGGAATACAAATGCATGAGTCATATCTATATATACAGTATATGTACATATACTGTTCTTGGTTTTATTGTTCCATTTGAATATTTCTACTGTAAAAAAAAAGACAGTGGTTTTGAAATTGTTGAAAATAAATGTATTTTTGTACATCAAAGCTACAAACCTGGCTGAGATTTATCTCTTTGGCAGTTTTTCTTGATCTATTGTATCATTCAACTGTCATGATAATTTTCCATGGGAAAAAAAATCCAAAGAGCTTATAAAAACAGATATTGATGGTTTGCTTGTGAGTCTTCAGGTTGGCGGTGGTTTGGCTGAGCTCAGTTGGGATTGACCAGGCTCTCCTGGGCCAGCTTGGATGCAGGCTTCAGCTGGTTCAGGTCTGCTCCATGAGTTTCATTATTCTCAGACCAGCAACTACCCAGGTATGTTAGTTTCATGGTGGATTATGGAATTCCAAGTAAGACCAGCAGCAAATGCTACTCTGCAAGGCCTTGGCCAAAAATGGATAATCTTCTTTATAGTCGCTGATGTCCCATTAACTCAAGAAAGTCATGTGGCCACGTCCAACATCGTTGGGCCAGGTGAGTGGAGTCTGGTGCAAGGCATTACTAAATTACATGACACAAGGTGTGGATATCTAATTCCAATCTAGGGAGCATAAGAATAATTGAGAATAACAGTTCAATTTATTATACCTGTTCAGTTTCTAAGACCCCCACAGGGAACTTTAATGAGATGTTTCACTTAAATCAATATCCAAGTTTTCCATTCCAAATGTTGGCCTGGACTTTTAAGCAGAAGTGTTGGTAACCTCAAGGCATGTGTATCTGACACAAGCTCCCAATGAGTGGTAGAGGGGGAATGTAGGTCTGAAAGTTTTCAGCAGAAAAAGTGAAAAGAAGAGAAGAAACCAACAAGACATATATTCTTTAAATACTTTTTAAATACTGTTTGATGCATCAAGTCAACAACAAATCTCCTCTTTCTGAGTAAGGAATTTGGAAGGAGGAGTAAGTGGCTTTTCTGCACATTAGGTAATAAAGGAAGGTGGACAAAGTACCAAGAATAAGGGCTGTAAATTGGATGTTTTAATTTTTTTAGTATTCAAAGTATGTGCTAAATTTCAGTGGGTCCCAGAAACACAAAGAAACCAGAAGTTTGGGTTAATAATTTGCTCCCATATTTTGAATACTTACTGACTATTCTGGAATCATATTTTCTGAACTTGAATGAAGATTTAGGATTAAACAAGTGTGGTTTTCTTTCAATTTGTGAATGTATTTAAAATTAAGCATTGCTCTTGGTATACCTTTTCTTGAGTTACACTCACCTTTAAAAAAAATTACATAAATACCTTCCTCCAATCTTGAAAATGGCACTTACAGTACTTCTAAAAGAAGTAGTGAGTTTTTTGGTCTAACTCTAGCGATTCATATCATAAAGTACCTACACATCTTTAAGGAATTTTTAAGGGTTCTGAGCTCCCCCAGTAATGTGAAGTGTCTAATAGTCCTATCCTAAGTCAAAGGAGAATTTTCTAAATGCATTAGTTTTTGCTTTCCAATCGGATGAGTTCTTCCCATGTTAATTTTATGTTCCGGTTGATAAAATTGATCCACCAGATTAGAGAGGATGAAAGTGAAATAAAGTGGTGAAACAGTCTGAGTTAGCTGGTTCATATGGGCAAAGTCATGCTCAGAATATAGCTCCTCTATCCACCACCAGCATAGGCCTGTGAGATCTCCCAGGAGAAAACCGGCAAAGGCAGATGGAAAAGAGTGTGACTGGCTTTGTAGCTAGTTCTATGCAGGGTTCCTCCCCAGTGGTGAAGTCACTCTGACCATTAGACCTGGTCAATAAGCCTGCAGAAGCACTCTGAGGCTAGGGCCCAGCTATCAACGCCATAAGCAGATTCTCTGAGGATTTTTGTGTGCACTGAAATTTGAGAATAACCACTCTATCTGCAACTAAAATAGCTCAGGGAGAGTTACTGGATAAAATTTGCCTCCTCTACTTCCTGTTACCATGATACAAGGCACCTTTGTCTACCCAAGTGAGAACAGCTTCCAAATGTTCTCATTTCCTCTCGGGCAACAGCTGCAACTCTGGGAGAGCCACCCAATTGAATTAGCTAAAACAAAAACACACTTGGAGTCAAGGTGCTGATGGATTGTGCCTTGGAACCGATATTAAGCCAGGGATTAGGAGATCTTTGACTTGTAGCAAGTAATTCTGGACCACAATGCCCTTATTAGTAAAAGGAAAACACTTTCAGGCCTGCCTCATGGGCTGGTTTTGATTTCCAGAGGTGTGAAAGGGACACTGCCAATTCCAAAATGACTGGGATAGGCCTAGTACAGAGGTGTACTTAGGAGAACTCTCTCCTGTAGAGAATCAACTGAGACTCAGAAAAGAAAGTGATTTCCTTAAGGTTACACCAGAAACTAGAACAGAGCTGAGGGTAGAATCTGTACCTTCTTCCTCGTAGGGCAGTCTGATTTCCACCACATACCTCCCTAGCAAATGCAAAACTGATTAAACTGCACTTGATTGAGAGTCAGTAGAGAGCCTGATGGATAATGGAAAGCGACCTCTAGATTTATAGAGTCTGGGAGGCTTGGGCATCTCATGGCCCGAGTGGGCTCATCACTCAATGGCTTACGACCCTCCACAGGTCATCACCCTGCTGACCCACTTGTTTCAAAGCCCATGGCCTGATGCCCTTGCTTCCCACACTGGACTGAAATAAGGCTGCTCAAAGTGTGTGAAGCCAGGCCCCAGCTTCACACACAGTGCTGCCTGCCTTTTAAAGCACTCGACCCTGCTCAGAGGGAAGAAGGCCAGAGAACAGACCAAAGCAATGGGAATGGCTCGCCCTGATACAAACACACCAGATCCTGCCAAATTCTCTTGTCTGCTCTGATGGCACTGCTGAAGGGACCAGACAGAGCCTGACAGTTTCCTCCCAAAGTACTACTGCAGTTTGATGTTCCTGCAACCTTTTAATTCCCACTAACTTTACAGTAGCAGAGGTAAATTGCTCTTGGCCTCCGTGTTTTCAGACCCCATGTCATTAAGAGATACAAGTTCATTCAGAGAGAAATCAATGGGGCATTGTACACAAAATAGGTGAGAGAGCTTCTGCTAATGTCCAATTTGCTTGGAGACTAAAAGTCTCAATAAAACCTGAATGTGCTGCTTTTTCATTATCTGAGGTCCAAAAGGGTATTATGACATCATCAGGGTCTGGTTTCCCTATCTATAAATTGATGATAATGACATCTACCTCATGGTTTTGGAACTGAGTTCAAACAGTCGTCTGTGTAAACCCACACAAAATAACCAGGGCTTGGCAAATAATGAATTGAATCTGAGAAGCTTGGGTTGTATTGTGCCGAATCCTTTTCCTCTATCCTTCCTGGCCTTGAGTTATAAGAAGTATCTGGCCCATTGCTCATCAAAGGCTATTTTGCCAGAGAAAAAATTCAGAATTTTCCAGCCATTTTCCATAGCTCCCCCTCAGAAGGAAGAGATTTTAAGAGTTCCCATCCTGGCTCAGCAGAAACAAATCCAACTAGTATCCATGAGGATGAGGGTTTGATTCCTGGCCTTGCACCGTGGGTTGGGGATCTGGCATTGCCGTGAGCTATGGTGTAGCTCACAGACACAGCTAGGATCCCGAGTTGCTGTGGCTGTGGTATAGGTCAGTCCTTGCAGCTCTGATTCGACCCCTAGCCTGAGAACTTCCATATGCCGAGAGTATAGCCCCTAGAAAGCAAAAAAAAAAAAAAAAAAAAAGAGATTTTAGGTTAAAAGCCACTATTTACACCTTGGTCCCAAAGGTCACTGCTTATTTAATTGCTTTTTTGCGTTAATATAACTGATCTAAATTTCCTTGGACCATATAGAAGGGACAAGAAACGGACATTTCTAATCAGGGCTGCCAGAAATGCCTCATAAAATTAAAGGCTGGAGGCTCTCAGGTTCTGAACCTTGCTCAGTCTCACTGAATATGGTGATGGCCTGGAGAAAGCCATGCTACGGTACAGAAATAGTGTGGCCTTGCTCTAGCCTTTATAACATAACTTGCTTCTTGTTAACTCTCTTTTCTCATATAAAGCTTTCATAATATCCATTTCCAGGTCCCGGCATGGCCCCTCAAAGGCTCTTTGAGAGTCACTGACTTGAGTTCTTTCATCTTCACACATTGAAAAGAAAAATAAGACAAAACAATTATTTCTAAAAATGTATCTTATATGCATATGGAGGTACCAAGGAGATGGAGTCTTGCCTTCAACTCTGGTCACAGCTCAAGGGGAATGCTTTCAGAGAGTGAACACAAGACACAGATTCTCTCCAAAATGTCAGCAAAGACAGAAGAAAATAGATTATGGCAGGCACACGTGCCATCTGTCATTACAACTTAGTCTCTGGGAACAGTGCTGTTTTCAGCCACTGGAAATGAACTAGATAAAGTGGGGCTTTCAGGAATTTGCTCCTGAGAAAGCATACAGTCTTGGTCCTCGAAGAACAGAGTCTTCTTAAGCTGAGATGTCTGTGCCAAAGTGTCCCATGTGCTGAAGGCTCTGGGTTCTGGGGACTTCTCCCCACCAAGGAGTCCATGTTCTCCCTGGAGCCTCTCCCAGGAGCCTCTTCTCACAGTGCAGGGTCTTGTGTTACTAATTCTCCTTTGCAAAGGGTTATTGCTGTGTCCCAGAACTGGCTGCAGTTCAGAGGGTGTCCAAGCACAGTGGATGGGAAGAGAAAGGAGGCCAAGCAGAAGCAATAGAGACAGAACAGAATTGTTTTTCTTGTCACTAATCTGTCTTTCTGGTTTCTAGGCAGAATCACCTGGGAAGCACATAATTGTCTCCATAAACAACACACCTGGTCCTTGGAACGCCAGAATGCTTTCCTTACACTGACCTTCCAAAATCTTATGGTTCAATTAGAGAATTTCTGGGCTTCTTCCATTGGCAGCTGGGATGGTCTGAGGGTGGGGTGCCAAGGGAAGAAGTGAGGAGAGATAAGGCTAGAGAAATAAAGTTAATCTTTGTCAATTACAAAGCCCTACTTGACACATTCTCCTTTCAACCTGTCAATTTCAGAATCTCCTCTGTGAGGGGGAAATGCAGATGCTCCCCAGATTTCTAATCTATTTATAATGGTAACAAGACAACTCTAGGCAGTGTGTACTCATCATGAGCTAATCATCCTCTGCTTTGCCTTGTGCCTCCTAATTAGTGGCATGTTGGTTGCCTACTGATCAAGCAGGAGCCTCGTCCAGGCAACAGGGAGGTCAGGTAAGGGGAGGAAAAGCTCTGAATGCAGTGGATCTCAGATCTTGGCAGGCTGTCTAACAACAGGTGGGATTCACACCTTGCCTGGAAATACATCCCTTTTAAAGAGGCCACCACCACTTGCATGGGTGCTAACAGGAAAATGGCAGGTCTCCAAACATGTGCTTTCTTTCCATCTAGGAGATCTCCCTAGCAAGATGCTGCTCTTCCAGAACCTCTTGGCTCAATGATATAGACCCAGCAAGTAACACTGAGTAGAAGAAAAACAATAACTAATGTGCATCTGTAGCTGGTAATGGGGCAAGATCCCTCCATTCATTCACTGGTTTAATTCATTCAAGAAATATCTTCTTAAGTCCTGCTCTGTGCTAGGCTCTGTTATAGAGGGTGGGGCAGTATCAATGAGCAAAACACACATAATATAAGGTGATCACATCATTTTTTATCTAAAGTAGTATAAAATAGTGAATGGAGCATCATTAATAATTATTATGGGAGAACAAGCACGACACGGGACTGTTTCAAGCAAGCTAGGATGTAGGGTTACCCTAACTTAAAATTCAGAGATGTGCCCATGTTCCATTTGCCTTTGAATTGTGTTTTCCCTTTCAATTCCCTGTCCATAGATGGACCTCCAGTTCTCTGTGCCTAAAATCTCTTCATGGGGCTTCCCTATCAGCTTTGGTGTTCTCATTTGGATGGTGACACCTTCATAGTCAGAGGTCAGTGAGCGTAGCCTTGGGTAGCTTTAAAAAAGTATTTGAGGGAGTTCCCTTCATGGCTCAGTGGTTAATGAATCCGACTAAGAACCGTGAGGTTGTGGGTTCGATCCCTGGCCTTGCTCAGTGGGTTAAGGATCCGGCGTTGCCGTGAGCTGTGGTGTAGGTAGCAGATGTGGCTCGGATCCTGCATTGCTGTGGCTGTGGCGAAGGCCGGCAGCTACAGCTCCTGTTAGACCCCTAGCCTGGGAACCTCCATATGCCACGGGTGAGGCTCTACATAAAGGCAAAAAGACAAAAAAATAAAATAAAATAAATAAAATTATTTGAAATGTTATATCAATTAAGATACTGGTTGCAGAAAAGAGGCATGCATTTTGGCTAATTCCAGCAAAGCAGAACTTACAAGAAGGCTATCAGGAGCCCACAGATTCAACTCAAGTTTAGAGACCATACCTTGGAAAGAAATAGGAGCTAAGACAACTTCGGAAGGATAGAAAACAGGAGGCACAGGACTGTCTTCTTAGCAGAGAGCATCTTACCAGGGGTCATTTATGGACTGAAAGAACTGCAATCATTTCTTCTATCTTCATGTTACTGATGATTCAACGTTTCTGATAAATTGTCTAACCGGTAAAGTTTGGGGCACATGCTCACTGCATGGGACAGTGAGAGTTATAGGCTGAAAAGTCTGATGTTGTCCCCTCAGGATGCATATGTTGGAGTTCCTGTTGTAACTTAGCATGTTAAGAACCCAGGAGGATGTGAGTTCAATCCCTGGCCTTGCTCAGTTGGATAAGGATCCGGCGTTACCACAAGCTGCTGTGTGGATTGCAGAGGTGGCTTGGATCTGGCATTGCTGGGGCTGTGGTATAGGCCAGTGGCTGCAGCTCCAATTCAACCCCTAGCCTGGGAACTCCCCCATGCCACAGATGTGACCCTAAAAAAGAAAAAAAAATCACATGTTGAAGTCCTAGCCTCTAGTACCTGAGAGTGTGGCTGTATTTGGTAATAGCAGCTTTAAAGGAGTAATTAAATTAAAATGATACTGGTGGGGTGGGTACTAATCCAGTCTGACAGATATCCTTATAAGAACAAATTAGGACATAGAGACACACAGACGGAAGACCAGGAGGGGGTCAGGAGAAAGTGGCCACCTATAAGCCAAAGAGAGAGGCCTCAGAAGAAACCTACTCCTGCTGACACCTCCATCTCTGATTTCTAGCCACCACAGCCGTGACCAAAGACATTTCTGTTGTTTAAGCCACCCCATCTTGGTACTTGTTATAACAGCCTTAGAAAACTAAACAGTGAGGAAAATTATTAGGGGAATAAACCTATAAGTTATTCCTCTGGCTTTTGAAGCAGGAGTAGATGCATGCATTTGGACTTACTATTCCACTGAAAATACATACCCCAGGAGAAAAATGGTCCCTCTATCATCAAGGGTTATTAATGAGTGGCTTTGGAGACAGAGAATGAATGTCAACCTTAATAAGCTTTCTAGGAATCCTTGAAATGACTATTCTTTCAACATTTGTTGAATACCAACTAAGACACTAAGCGCTGGGAGTTCCCACTGTGGCTCAGCAGAAGTGAACCTGACTAGTATCCATGAGGACTCAGGTTTGATCCCTGACCTTGCACAGTGGCTTAAGGATCTGGCATTGCCATGAGATGTGGTGTAGGTTACAGATGCGGCTCAGATCTGGTGTTGCTGTGGCTGTGGTGTAAGCCGGCAGCTGTAGCTTTGATTCGACCCCTAGACTGGAAACCTCCATATGCCATGGGTGCAGCCCTAAAAAGCACTAATAATAATAATAAGAAGAAGAAGAAACTAAGTCCCTTGTAGTATGCTTGGCACTGGAAACTTCAAATATGAATTTGTCACCCTTTTCCTGGAGTCTGATTGAAAATAATGGCCTGATGGAACATTCTTGTAAGCAATTTTCAAGCACACTTTTTTGAGAGGGACAAGATACTTTGATAATTTAGAGACAGTTAACAGATAGAGGGTGTACTCCTTTTGCTGGAGGAAGGATCCTGGTAAAAACGAAGGAAGCAAAGGAAATGACATTTATACCAGGCATTTAAAAATGTACTTTGTTTACATTTTTTTTCCATCTAATATTTTCCTTTCCCTTCTTTCTCTGGTAAAGTGGTTGATCTCTAAAAGTGGGGAAGTGGCAGAAATGGAGGCTGAATGGGCATGGGGGTATGGTAGGAGATGGGCTAGAAAGACAGCTATGAAATAAACTATCAGAGGTTTGGATTTAGAAAAATGTTGACCTTCTAATATCACAGGTAGTTTGTCTTTTCTATATTGCTCCAAATATTTATGATGGATCTATGTTCATTTCAAATTTTTAAAAAGTAAAGAATATAAAAGTCACATAAAAATTTTATAATGGTTTTCCAGCTATTTCATGAGTCCTTTTAAATAATTTAAAAAAAAAATGAGATTGTTCTGCAATACTGATTATTAAGCATAGGTAAAATAAGAGCATTTATAGGTCAAAGATGGACAATAATTTCAAGATTCTTGTGGTAGTATAATATCTGCTAGAGAATGGTATTGGTCCTTATAAATGGAAAAAAAAACTAATTAGGTTCTTCACAATGAGTATTAAAGATACAGGAAATCATTACTTAAGATTTTTGGCAAAAGAAATGGTTCCCACGTGTTCTTTGCTACTCTTTTGTCTTATTCCTTTCACTGAAGTAGAGAAAATTTTTGTTGAGCAATTTTGCTGACAGTGTTCCCTCATAAGTAATTTGCCATTGTTGTTCACAAACGTTGGAACCAGACAACGCCAATTAAGGTTTTAAGTGGTGATCAAACCGGGTGAGAGATCCTGCAAGAACTGTGAGGTGAAGAACTCAGCTTGAGGAAGGCACTGCCCGGTGCCGGAAAACATTTTAAACAGAAGGGAAACTTGGACCAAATTTTTTCCCTGAAGCTTTAACACCCACCTGACACTCTGTTACCAGGGTGGTGGCTAGAGGTTTAGAACCGGATCTACAGAGCTGTGGACCTGGAGGAGGTCACCAGAGGGAGACATCCAACAGAAGGTGAGAGCATTCAAACCGACCACCCCCCTCCCCCCGCCCCGGCTGTGGGAAGTATCCTGCTTTTCAAGCCATTTTCCATGTGTAGCATACGTTTTTTTGTGAGTGTGCATCGATATATCATGCCACCTTCCTTCCTGTGAAGCCTCCCCCACTCTGAGCTCTCAGAATTCGGGGATTACGTTCCACCCCAGCCTCAAATGGGGCAACGCCTCCACTTCTGGGGGCAGAATTGCGATGTCGTCAGAAGGGTTTAGCTCTTGAAGGCCTTATAGCTGGGTTCAATTCCAGTTTCTTTCTGCCTTTACTCCCTGGGTGGTCTTGCGGGAGTCTCTCACTTCCCACCACCTCAATGTTCTCCTTGGTTCTCAGGAAGAACATAGAAAATATCGAGAGGATAACAGGTTTGGCATAAACGAGCATTTGAGCAACCCGTCTGCCCCCAACCATTATGTGTTTTCCTATGTCAGGGCAGGACCCCTTCCTAAGGCAACAACAGCCCAGGAATGTTCCGACCCCACCCCTACCCTCCCAACCCCCTCACCCCAAAGGTGCTCTCCTGGGCGGCCTCCTTCCCCTCTGCCATGTGGGCTCTACTCCAGACTGTTCACCAACCCGGTGTTGCCTCCTCCTCCTTGTGTCGGAAATAATGAAAAAGAACATGAGAAAAGACAGACATAAACCAGCCCCCCTCCCCATAAATGTTTATACCTGTTCTTTTGTTGAATTTCAGAAAAGAGCCAAGATACCAGGAATTTTGTAGAGGCAAAACGAGGGCTGGGACAGTGAAAGAGACAAGTGGCCCGGCTGGTAACGTGGCTGGTGGGCTGTGGGAGGATAAATGTTGCGTTGCTAAACACAGCCATGCCTGCCAGCTGAACGTCTCTTTTTCTTTGTAACAAATCCAAGACCAAGCAAGGTCTTTCGGGGAGCCTATCATTAACTCCGTTATTATGGTTATTATCAACAATGTGCCAATTTTCCTGAGTCTTTTAGGATCTTTCAATTATGGCATGCTGAGATTGTTTTTCCCCTCCCCTTCTCTCTCCTGGTCCTCCGTCCCCCTTCCCTCCTCCTTCCCCAAATGCCAAGGTTTCTTTTCTTTGTTCCTCCCAAATTGTGCTCCTTTTAAAAGGAGGGCAGTGGCAAGGCTGAAAACCCAGCAGGATTTGGAATCTCTCTGTCAGAGGAGAAAGAAATATTTGTATATTACTCAACGTCCTACAAGTTATTCATCAGAAGTTTCATTTTTCACTAAAGTCTTTTCCTTATCTTAAAGCCACTGACATGAAAATATATCATGAAGTTAAAAAGACTGAATTACACTTCGCTGGCTTTTGCTAAGATTCATGGAGGCTCAAAGCCCCAGCTAGCCCCTGAGTGTACCAAGCCGCTGCGTCTTACGTCTGCTTTTTTTTTTTTTCCTAGCTCAGTGAACACATACTAACAGGGTTTGCCTCTTCGTTGTGATATAAGAATGATTGAAAATATACTGTGTATCATCTGATAAGAGACCTTTGCCAAAAAGGAGAACGGCTCTGTCATCTGAATAAATTTCCCAAGGGCCCTGCAGTATGCTTGAGCCCGGTTTAATGGGATGTGGGTTTAATGGAATGTTTTTGAGCTGGGATGCTGCCGGAGGGGCCAGAGTCAGAAGCTGCTATGTAGGGTAGCTGGCCCCCTGAAGCTATGGAAGCTCTCATGTTTTGGGGCAGGTTGGGATGCTGCCTGGTTCCCTGATTGCTGAGGTAGTTGTGGTGGGGGCACAGCCTCTTGGCCCACCTTACCCACCTTCACTGCTGTTACCAAGAATATTCCCAGGAACAGCACCTGTGTACCTAAGCACCTATGTATTCGTCTCCTAGTCTCCTAGGGCTGTTTTTTTGTTGTTGTTTGTGTTGTGTTGTTGCTTTTAGGACCATACCTGTGGCCTGTGGAAGTTCCCAGGCAGAGTCAGACCTATAGCTGCTGGCCTACACCACAGCAAAGCCGGATCCTTACCCACCAAGCGAGGCCAGGGATCAAACCCACATCCTAATGGATACTTAGTCACATTCTTTTCCGCTGAGCCAGGACAGGAACTCCTCCTAGGACTGTTCTAACAGATTATCATGAACCAGGTGGCTTAAAACAATGAAAATGTGTTCCTTCACAGTTAGAGGGCCAGAAGTCCAAAAGTAGGGTGTGGCAGAGTTTTGTTTTGTTTTCTGGAAGCCTGGAAAAAGACTCTATTGCACAGTTTCTCCTAGATGCTGGTGGCTGTTGCCACCAATTCTTTGCCTTCCTTATCTTGTATTCGCATCATTGTTGTTTCGTCCTCTGTCTTTACACAGATTCTCTGTGTTCTCCCTTCTCTCCCAGGGGAAGACTTGCCCTTAGATTTAGGGTCCTTCCAATTAATCTGGAGTAATCTCTTCCAAAGATCCTTAACTTAATTATATCTGCAAAGGTCCCTTTTCCAAGTCGGAAACCTGTCATATTCACAGGTTCTGGGTGGGTACCTCATTTGGAGGGCCATCATTTCAACTCACTTCAAGGCTTATTCCTAAATAAATAAATACATTTTAAAAAATTAAAAAAAAGATAAAGGTACAGGAGTTCTCGTTGTGGCTCAAGGGTAATGAACCTGACTAGTATCCATGAGGCTGTGGATTCAATCCCTGACCCTGCTCAGTGGCTTAAGGACCCGGCATTGTTGTGAGCTGTGGTGTAGGTCACAGAGGCGTCTCAGACCCGAGGTGCTGTGGCTGTGGCATAGGCTGGCATCTACAGCTCCAATTTGACCCCTAGCCTGGGAACTTACATACGCAGGGGGTTCAGCCCTAAAAAGCCAACAAACAAACAAACAAACAAAAAGATTAACAAAAGCGCAGATAAGCAGTGTATCTCTGCAGGAGCTGGCATCACACAGTGGCCTTCACCTCTGCTTTGTGTCCAATGCTGAGCCCCATGATCCATTTTTTTCCCCTAACCTTTCTTTCTTCATCACAACCTACCAAGCCAGAGTCCCTTTGGCTCTTGACTGTGTATCTGGGCTACCTGTTTGAGGTTTGTTCTTCTGATCTGCATGTTGTCACGTATTATTATTGTCAGATGACTTAACTCATACAGGTTCTTTAGTTCCACAAGTCTAGCGGTCTATCATTGATCAGAAATTTTGCACTGATGCCTCTTTTCCTATTTCTCTTCAAAGAGGAAGAAAGACTAGTATGACTGCTTAGGTTCTAGGACACGGATTTGGTTTCCTTAGCTAGCCAGTGGAGTCACTATGTGGCTATGACGTGGCCATCCCTCAGCAAAAAAAGGGATTTTTCTTTTGTATGCATTCTTGTAGTTTTCTATAGTTTCACAAAATAGACTGACCCATTATGTCTTAGGATTTCACTGGAGCTTGCAGGAGAGGGGAAGGTTGGTGGAGAGGCTTCATAAATATCTGGACTAGGTCACATGTGCCACTCAGGTTTCTGAAAATATTCTGCACTAAGGGTTTTACCAGGGTCTTAGGAACAGGAAGGTCAAAATTTGATTCCCTTTGTCTTTTCCCTTGAGGCCCCTGGAAACCCCTTGTATTTTGAGAAAAGAGTGGGGCATTTTTGAATACTTTGTCCTCTCCCAAACCATCTTAATCCTTTAAAATTCTACCATGACTTCACAGAAACTGCATCTTGAGTTTGAAGGCCTTTGCTCCTCTTCATCTGGTGGAGGAAAGTAAATCCATGCAGTGCTTCACAGTTAGGACCAATTATTCCAGAGTTAACACAGCAGAAACTACATCTGAATTTAGAAGCTAGAAAAGGGTGTGGTGTGGACACGTGGAGGGAAGACCATGTGGGGGTCGAGTGAGAGGAAAGACAAGCTACAGAGTTCTCTGCCCAAGGCACTTCTACTGACCTAGCACCTCTCCAGAATGACCCATGTGCTATACCTCAGAGGCACCCAACATCATTCTAGTCTCTGGACTACCTGAGTCTGAGACGTTTTCAAATTCTCTCCAACCCTCTAAATCCTAACTGTGGACTAGACCCAGCACAGGTGTTGCCCCCTCAGCAAGCCTTCCTGGCAAGTCTAGCTCAGTTCTTCTCCCCTTGCTTACCGGACATTTGTTGTATCACCTGTAACCTTGTTGTCACTATGTTATTTTTCTCCTCTTTTACCGCCAGAGGGGGAGAGATAGATGGTACAGAAAGGACACAGGACTCGAAGTCAGATGTGCTAGATTCTAGTTGCAACTCTTCAGATTATCTGGTTTACTTTGGCTCATGATTTAGTCTAGGTGGGTACATTTCCTCCTCTATAAAATAGGCATCAGTGCTGAAGAGAAGTGATGTCTGCCCTGCCTATCTTATCAGACCATTGTATGTATCAAATGAGATGCCCCATCTTGTAACAAATTTAATATACTGGCTCAGAGCTGCTACAACAATGAGCTGAGTATGAAAGCAATTTCCTGGCTTCTCCCTGCCTGTATTTGCACTTCTTTGACTGCAGCTGTGCACCCAGCACAAACATCTCTGAGTGTTGGCTGCTCATGGTTCCTGCCCCAGAGGGTCCCCATCTCTCCTGGCAGTAGTAACATCCCCTCTCCTGGATGGGGCAAGTCTGGTGTGATTTATGTTTCAGAACCCCATGAGGGTCAAAGCAAAACGCAACCTGAGACTACATCCTTGCTTGATTCTTCCTCCCTTTTCATCTTTCTTCCTTCTTCCCTTTAGCATACTCTTAATAAATCACATACCCCCAATCCCTGTCTCAAGCCCTGTTTCTAGAACACCCCACCTAAAACACCATCCCGTGGTGGTCAGTCACAAAACAAGACAAGCCCTTTCCTATGATCCAAAGGGTTCTTACAGATATAAGACACAATGAACAGCTATACCTTCCTAACATAATAGCTCAAGGAGCAGAAAAATCACATCGCCTGACCACATGCACCCATGAATAACCCTAAGTCCCAGCCCAGTCTCCAGCTGTGAGCCAGAGCAGAGAAATCCTGGAAGAATGGAAGGCATTGGCAGTTTCTTGTGGCCAATGAGATATAAAGCAGGGCAGAACCCTTCCACCACAAGGCTAGAGTATCATGGTCAGTCTTGAGCCCTAGGCCTTAGATAGCAGCCCTCCTTCCACCAGGAATTTTATTCTGGGACTGCTAAGTCGCCCATCTCAAGAATGATTATCATCCACACAAGCTGAGCTTTCTTGAAAGTGATTGTTTAGTGGGAACATCTGGTGTGTGAATGGAAGGCTTATATATTTTTTCTCTTCCCTCCCTCCAGTCAACACTAAGTGAATACTTTAAAAGGCTGCCCTGCTTCTCCCCTAAGGACTGGAGAACTGCTTCATTATTTAACTCTGTATTTTCATCACTGCACAAGCTGTTTTGGTGGAGCCCTTGCCTGGTGAGAGGAGGTATGAACCCCAGCTTGGAAGATTTTCTTGCTAATTAAAAGTTTCCAACATCTCTGTTTGCCAAAGAAAACACTGCCATGTTACCTTGTTCTGTTATTGCTAATTAAGTAAGACTCGCTCACCATTGCTAACAATAATTACTCTAAGCCCTGTGGATTTTTATGTTTTTCCTTCAACAAGTCTGAATATGTATATTCACATACACATACACACATACACAGGTTCTTATGTGTATGCATGGAAGATATCATGTGGGACCTTAATATTATAAAGAAATTGAATATCTACCCATATATTATTTCTTATTTAAATCCAGGCTTTTCTAGATTTTTCTTTACAATAGTCCTCCCCCAAATCCGTAACTATTGTGAGTGTGATTGGTGACTGCATAGCTTAACCTATTGATTGCCTCACTCTTGCCAGTAGTCTGGGTTAGTTTGGGGAGCAGGTCTTCTGTACACTGCCTCTTCTTAGTGTAATGATGAAGACCACAGAAATAGAACTGGATCCTATCTACCACCTCTGGATGGTGACTTTGGCATGTGAATTCACATCACTAAACCTTCACTACTCTTCAATCTCAAAGTGCAAATAATAATAAGTGCTTCATGGTACCATTTGAAGATTATATGAGATAATTTTTGCATCACACTTAGCTCCCACTTATTAAATGCTAATCCAGGTGCCTCTGGTCTGTGTGTTATTCCTGTGACTTGGTTTGGGGTTCAATGAAGAAAAATATGTTTGCATTTTATAAGACTTAGCCAAGCCAAATCAATTTATCCGTCTTGGTAAAACCCAGTGGTAGTGGACAGACTATGGCTTTGTAAACCAACCAGACTATCAAGTGAGCTAAAATATGTACACTGTCTGAAGTGATGAACAAATGATGATCAACACAAGCTGCAAGTACCCTGTGGTCAGCTATGGGCCCAGCTGACCTTAATTTGCTGATAGAAAATCAGGCAGCCCTTCAATTATCGCAGAAATGGGCTGTCCCCAGATTGTGCCTTTAGCTACTGTTTTTTTACTTTTTTTTTTTTTTAGGGCCGCCCCCCTGGCATATGGAAGTTCCCAGGCTTGGGGTTGAATCAGAGCTGCAGCTACCAACCTACACTAGAGCCACAGCAACGCAGGATCTGAGATGTGTCTGTAACCTACACCACAGCTCACAGCAGTGCCTGGTCCTTAACCCACTGAGCGAGGCCAGGGCCAGAACCCACATACTCATGGATCCTAGTCGGGTTCGTTAACCACTGAGCCATGAAGGGAATTCCTAGCTGCTGTTTTTAATTCTCCTTTTCTCCCTTTTGCAATGAACCCTTAACACAGGTTTTCCTTTTCCCACTCTGAGAACTACTTGAGGACAGTGAAGATAGGGTCTCAGTCTTTATGTGTCTGCTATACAGTAGTTGTTTAATAAATGTTTGTTGAGGACATCAAGTTGCAATCATGACAAGATAGTGTCTTGGGTAAAATCCATGCATATGATGTTTAGGGCTCTTTTGTTATTATGAACTGAGGCCTTGAGCATATTATCTTCAGATTGATTTTGCTCATGGTATCTGACTTTCTGTTTCTGTTGCAGGAAGGGGGGAATCCTTCCAAGGCCCAGAGTGGGCTACTGTCTAACACTTAGGAATGAATTTTCTGAGGAGACACGTGTACTGACAAAGAAAAAGACATTATTGGGAAGGAGTGCCTGGGCAGAGATCAGTAGGGTGAGGGAACACAGGAGTATTGCTCTGCCATGTGGCTTGCAGTCTCAGGTTTTATGGTAATGGGATTAATTTCAAGGTTGTCTCTGGCCAGTCATCTTGCTCGGCCCATATGTGGTCTGAGTCAGGGTCCTTCCTAGTAGAACACACATCTCTCAACCAATTCTGAGGGGAAGGATTCTGGGGGTTTGTTTAAGCATATTATAGACTGGCGTCTCCTCTCTCCTTTTGACCCCTCCCAAATTCTCCTGGTTAGTTTTCTTGGCAGCGCCATGTTACTTATTGGGACCTCCTGTTGTGAAATAACTCATGCAAGCAACTGTTATCATGCTTGGCCAAGTTGGGCGGTTTTGGTCAATGGTTTCCTAACTGTTCCAAGTTCCAGTTCTTATGCCTTTCAGCGATAAACTTACTCTGTCTCTTAGGAACCAGAGGTTCTTTCCGCTTTGATTTCCTCTGCCTGCCCATAATCCTCTCTGTTTTTACTTGCTTTTCTAGTGCATGCTCCTGCAACTGGAAGGATGCAAGCCAAGAATCCCAGAAGGAAGTTTCAGGTAGAGGGAATCCGATTACTGTAGCTTGTCTTTTAGAGCCAGCAAGTCACTCTCTGTGTGCAGGTTTTGAGTAGTTGCCCATGTCCAGCCCCATCAACTGAGTCCTGGGTAGTAGAATATGGTGTACAGAGCTGGCCGTCCCTTTCAGGGTGCATATAGATGCAGCGGCTTCTCTGAGCTGGGGATGGAATGTCCACTGCCAAACAGACAATGTAAGTCTCATATTCTTCTTCCTCTCCTGCCCCCAGCCTGCTGCATCTTTTATGAGTTAAAAATGAGCAGAGAAAATATTCCCTCTTGGAGCATATGTTCCTGGGTAAGAGCAAGGTACTCCCTAAGCATGAAATTTAGATTACCTTCTGAGCAGAAAGCTAGGAAAAATTCAACATGCGGGAAATGAAATTAGCCATCTGTGGAAAAACCTATCCTAAATGATAAGCATTTGAACTTCCAAGTTCAATGATTTGGGCCTCATCAATCTTAGGAGAGTATGGTCGCTTAGCAGAGCTAAAGCTGTTGCTTTCTTCATCCTCCATGTAAAGAAGGAATGAGATAACAGGAAATATTTCCTGCATGAAGAAAAGAAAAGGAGGATCCACGAGCTGAGTCTTGGCAGCAGAATATCCAACTCTCCCCTTTCTAGAAAGGACAGCTTCCAGTCATCAGACAGAAGCTCTCTGCTTCATTATCCACATTATTTGCATTTCAGTCCCATCTGCTTTTTACTGTTATGCATCTAACTTCATTCTTCATTATTCACTGAAAGTGCTTTGTCAAGCTTTATCAATGATTCACCTCACCCCAGCCACTAACATTCCTGGCACATGCTAAACTTCAGACTATAGTTTAAAAAGATTAATTTAGCATGGAGTTCTTGCTGTGGCACAATGGGATGGGCCATGTCACTGCAGCACTAGGGCGCAGGTTCAATCTCTGGCCTGGCACAGTGGATTAAAGGATTTGGCGTTGCCACAGCTCTGGTGTAGGTCACAACTGTGGCTTGGATATGACCCCTGGCAATTCTGTAGGCCACAAGGCAACAAAATCAGAAAAGAGAAAGAAAAAAATGAAAAAAAGATTAACTTAGCAAATTGAAACACTTCCTTCTGGAAATATCTTATGACACTTTCCCTTGTGAAACTCCTTCCTGATTCTCCAAACCAATGCATTCAAATCATTCTTGGACCTTTTTGTTTTTCCTTTGCTCCTCCCCTAACCATCCATTGTTGGTTTTTTGTGGTGTGTGTGTTTGTTTCCTAAGCTCTTTTCTCATTCTTCTGTTTGTATCACTCTCCCCTAGGCTAGTGCAATTGTCCCAAGGCTTTTGCTACCACCTGTTTACCTTTTTCTAAAATATTTTTATTATTTTTATTATAATTAATTTACAATGTTCTATTAGTTTCTGGTGTACATCAAAGTGACCCAGTCATGCATTCTTTTTCTCACATTATCCTCCATCATATTCCATCACAAGTGACTAGATATAGTTCCCTGTGCTACACAGCAGGATCTCATTGTTTATCCACTCCAAATGCAATAGTTTCCATCTATTAACCCCAGACTCCCAGTCCATCCCACTCCCTCACCCTCGGCTGCCTCAAGTCTTTTCTCCGTGTCCATGAGTTTGTTTCTTTTCTGCAGATAGGTTAATTTGTGCCATATATAAGATTCCAGAAATAAGTGATATCACATGGTATTCGTCTTTCTCTTTCTGACTTATTTTCCTTAGTATGAGAGTCTCTGGTTCAAGTCATGATGCTGCAAATGGCATTATTTTGTTCTTTTTTATGACTGAGTAGTATTCCATTGTGTGTATATACCCCATCTTCTTAATCCATTTATCTGTCAATGGATATTTAGGTTGTTTCCATGTCTTGGCTATTGTGAATAGTGCTAAAATGAACATAGGAATACATGTATCTTTTTCAATGAAAGTTTTGTCCAGATATATGCCCAGAAGTGGGATCACTGGGTCATGTGGTAGCTCTATATCTGGTCTTTTGAGGTACCTCTATTCTGTTTTCCATAGTGGTTGTACAAATTTACATTCCCACTGAAAGTGAAGTAAACTTCTGTCGGCTCTACAATCTGAGGAAGTCACTCTCTTTCTCTTGTTCTGTGTATACAGTCCTCTGCTCCATTACGTGATGGCATGCCAGTAAACCTTTAACAACCAGCTCACATGGGGAGAGAAGTGCTCTGATTTGAAGTTTTCCAATTTCCAGGACATAAACATACAGATTGTGGTTGATTTCTAGCTACCAACTTGACATCCAACAGCCCACAAAATGACTGAAGGTTCAACAGTTGACTCTCAACTCTTCAGACCTCTCAAACTCTGTGAATCAGAACTGAAAGTTTCATGGCTCAGGTAACTCTTTTCCTCTGAACTAGCGATCGAATCATCAGGACAGACACTGTAATCTCCACGGTAGCAGGGACTTTGATGCTTCTATTTACTGTCTTATTCCCAGCATCTAGAACCACACTGGCACCTAGCACACAATAAATATTTGTGGAATGGATGAGATGTTATATCCAGTATTCCATTCTGTTTTCTGGGCCTACTTAGCCTTTTAAATAATGAATTCAATTCTTTATTCATAAATCAGATTCACGTGAAATTAGGAAGTTTCTGATGATGGGTCAAATTGAGTTTTGAACCTAAAAGCTGAGAACTGAAAACTGGACCATGGGAATTCACTAAGGGCCACTAAGTTCATTATTGTTGTAATGCCCCCAAAAATATTCTAGAGAAAATAGTATGAACATGTTTGCAGAAGTGCTATAAATAAGGAAGCATCACCCCATTAAAATCACTTCAGACAGGCTGAGCAACCTACTAAGGTGTCTTGGAAAGGCCAAGGAAGTGTTTGAGTTATTTCTAAATTTATATTCACATTCTCATTTATGTTATCCACACCTCTCAGTTCTTCTCTCCCCACAATGGTTTAACCTATGCCGTAAGTTTTAGTTTGTAAATCTGTGAGTTTAGTGTTTAAATAAGTTTTGTGTCATTTTTTTCTTAGATTCCACATATAAGTGATATCTTATGATATTTGTCTTTCTCTCTCTGACTTCACTCTAGTTGCATCCATGTTGCTGCAAATGGCATTATTTCATTCTTTTTTATGGCTGAATATTTTTCTATTGCTTACATGTACCTTATCTTTAACCATTCCTCTGTCAAGATATTTAGGTTGCCCATGTCTTGGCTATTGCAAATAGTGCTGCAGTAAACACTGGGGTATATGTGTCTTTTCAAACTATGGTAGGATTGCTGGATCATAGGGTAGTTCTATATTTAGTTTTTTAAGGAACCTCCATATTGTCCTCCAGTGTGGTTGCACCAGTTCATATTCCCACCAACAGTGTAGGAGGGCCCCCCCTTTCTCCACACCTTCTCCAGCAGTTTTTGTTTGTAGACTTTTTGATGGTGATCATTCTGATGGGTTTGAGGTGATACCTCACTGAAGTTTTGACTTGCATATCTCTAATAATTAGCGATGTTGTACATCTTTTCATGTTTTTTTTTTTTTCACTTGTCTGTCTTCTTTGGAAAAACATCTATTTAGAGCTTCTGCTCATTTTTAATTTTTTTTCTTTGATATTAAGCTCCATGAGATGTTTGTATACTGTATAGTACAGGAAAATCTACTCAATAGATTATAGTAACCTGGATGAAAAAAAGAATGGATATATGTATATGTATGACTGACTCACACTTTGCTTTATACCTGAAACAAATACAGGATTGTAAGTCAACTAAACTCCAATAATATTAAATTTAAAAAAATAAATAAATTTTTGTAAAAGCGTTAAGCTGGTGGGTTGTATGACTCCCTCAACCTTTGTTTTGTCAACTACAAAATGCCTTTTAGAATGTCTAACTTGCGATGTGAAGGAGAGAATGTAACATGTAATGCAGCTGGTACATAAGCGTGGTTCAGAAATGAGAGTTTTTCACTTTCAGGTAATAAAGAAATTGTTGTTCTAGTTTCTAGCAGAGCTAAATTTTAGTCTTGATTCTCGACAATCATGCACAGGTAACCTATACATGGTAGATGCCTATTAACAATTTATTGAATACGTGAATGTGTGAATAAGGGGAAATGAGGTACTGAGAGGTTAAACAACTTATCCTACTTGAGATGCAATGAAATGCTTTGTTGTTGTTGTTTTTTGTATAATAAGGATTGCAGGGAGGATGTCTTGAGGTAAACAGGAATGATATCACGTGAGGGCCCTTATCTGAGGTACCTGCTGATCTGGTTGCCAGTGACAGGGAAGAAGAGATTAAATCCTCTTGTTTCTGCAGCAGGGACTGATTCTGTGAGTGGGGAAAGGGTCACGGTCTGTGCAGTTGTCTCCTCTCTGGGCCAGGGCCAAAGCAGTCACAGGAGGGATAGAGGTCAGTCTGTGTTGCTCCACTGTGGTGCCTGTATCAGGAGGAGACAGATTCTCCCCAGCACTGGCAGTTCGTCGGTTTCCGCTAAGCAGTCAGCTATGCCTTTATGAGAGCCCTGAGCTGGGAAACTAGCCTTGCCTGGCAGAAACACCAGCTAGAAAGGCCTCTAAGTCTCTGGCATAAAAAATTCAAAAGACGTGATTAGAGCAATTTTCTTTCTTTCCCAGATGTGATGAAGTCCTCTTGCTACTCTGAGGCTGACTAGAAAATTCCTCAGGGAATTTTCTTTATCTTTTAAAGCAAGGGAATCTCTGAGATGTGGCTCTGGCTAATCCTATTGGCCACCGCTAACAAACTCAAAGGCAATGTTTGATAACAGCAGGAGCCCAGATATAAAGTCTTCCCGGATCCTAAAGACTGAGCCCTCTACTTGAGAAATCCTCCCAGCTTTGCAGGGCTCAGTGCTGGTAAACTGATTAAGGCTCAGTGGCTCATGCCAAGTTGGGTAGAGAGAATGAGCCACAACATAACATTTCTTTATGCAGCTAATTTTCCTCAATTTATCAGTAGATACAGAGAACAGTTCCCCCTTTCCCTACCTGCCTTTGTAGGTACCCCAACTCGGATCATTCTGTGACAAAATCCTGGGTTATCTCAGTGTCCTTTTGATATTTACGATATTCTGAGAATTCCAACTGCTGGACCACAGCCAGGCCTCTCTCAGTGGAAAATGTGCTTTGTGGGCCATATGATTGTTTAAATTGTTTTATGGAGACATAATTGAAGTACAATAATTGCAAATGTTTAAAGTATACAATTTGATATTTTTTGACATACAATGAAGCCGTCATCATGATCAAGATAGTAGACATACCCATCACATTTCCTTGTGCTGCTTTATCTGCTTGCTCAAGAAACCACTGACCTGCTTCTGTCACTATAGATCTGTCTGCATGTCACAGACTTTTACGTAAATGCAATCTTACATGATGTACACTCTTCTGTCTGCCTTTGTTCACTTAGCATCATACATTTGAGACTAAACCATTTTGTTGTATGTGTCGGTAGCCCATTACTTTTTAATTGCTGAGTAGTATTCCATGGCATAGATATACCGTATTTGCAAAACTAAAATCCATTCACTGGCCAATGAGCATTCAGAATTTTTTCCCGCCGTTTTGACTATTACAAATAAATCTGCCATGTATATTTGCATACAAGGCTTTATATGGACATGTGTTTTCAATTGTCTTTGGTACATGTCTAAGAGAGGAATGTTAGGATCATATGGTGGTTGTCTGCTTAGCTTTTAAAGAAACTGCCAAGCTACTTTCCAAAGTGTACTTTTTTTTTCTCCTGCTGGTAGTGGATACATATCCCACTTATTTCATGCTCTCCAAGTCTTGGTATGGCTAGTCTTTTAAATTGTAGCCGTTCTAATGTGTATTCAAAAATATCTCAACATGTGTTCAGTGTGAATCTTAACAGTCCATTGATGTTGAATATGTTTTCATGGTTTTATTGGTAATTTACATATTGTCTTTTATGAACTCTCTGCTCAAATATTCAGTCCAAATTTTACATTAGGTTGTTTCTTTTCTTTCTATGTAATTGCAGGAGTTCTCTATGGATTCTTGATGCAAGTCCTTTGTTTACATATGTATTGCAAATATTTTCCCCCAGCCTGTGGCTTGTCTTTTCATTTTCTTAAAGGTGTCTGTGTTAGTTTTCTATCGCTATGTAACAAATTACCGTTAAGTAGAGTGGCTTAAGACATCACCCATTTATTGTCTCACAGATCTGTGGGTTGTTTAAGTCTGGCACTATGTGTCTGGATTCTCTGCTCAAGTCTTACAACATCAAAGTGTTGGTAGGACTGTGTAACTTTCCAGAAGCCCTGAGGAAGATTCTGCTTCTAAGTTCTTTAAAGTTGTCAGGGAGTTTCCATGGTAGCACATCAGAAATGAATCCAACCAGGAACCATGAGGTTACAGGTTTGATCCATGGCCTTGCTCAGTGGCTTAAGGATCTGGTGTTGCTGTGAGCTGTGGTGTAGGACACAGATGCTGCTTGGATCCTGCGTTGTTGTGGCTGTGGCGTAGGCCAGTGGCTGTAACTCAGATTAGACCTGTAGCCTGGGAAATTCCAAATGCCTCAGGTGTGGCCCTAAAAAGCAAAAAAAAAGGTAAAATAAATAAAAAAAATAAAGTTGTCAGAATTCAGTTCCTTGTGGTTGTAGTACTGCATCCCTGTTTCACTGACACATGGCCCCAGAATGTCTTATCTCCTGTCCAGCAACATTAAATCATTCTTGTTCTTCATATTTCTCTGATTTTCCCCTGTGCCTGTCTCTCCAGCTTTTAAAGGCCCTATACTTTATCTATTCAGAAATTTAGGATAACCTGCCTATTTTAAGGTCAGTTAATTGTTAGTCTAATTTAGGACCTGCAAAGTTCCCTTTGTCATCTAATACAGCTTATTCACAATCATCCTGGGGATTTAGACATGGGATATTTTTGTTGAGGGACCTTAATTCTCTCTGCCATAGTGTATTGTAAAGAGCAAAGGATATTAATTTTTATGAAATCCAGTCTACAGAAATTTTTGTTTTTACTTTTGTATGCTTAGAATACTTTTCCTATGTCTAGGCTGCAAAGATTTTCCCTTACATTTTCTGCTAGAAGTTACTATAGATTTAGGTTTTAAATTTTGGTCTTTGATTCATGTCAAGTTAATTTTTGAATCCAGTGTAACATAAAAATTTCCTCCCCTCCCCCATAAAGATATGCAGTTGATCTGGCACCATTTGTTGAAAATGCTCACCTTTCCTAATTGATTAGTGTTTGTTTATTATTGAGTTATTGTTCTTTACATATACTTGATATAGATGCAGTTTTTTTATATATATTTTTCTCCCAGTCTATGGCTTTTCATAATTTTCTTAACAGTGACTTTCAAAGAGCTTTAATTTTAATGTTTATGTTATAGGATGTATCCATTTTTTTCTCTTATAATTTATACTCTTTAGATCTTATAAATTTTTGTCTAACACAAGGTAGCAAAATTGTCCACTATATTACTGTGTAAAGTTTTATATTTAGGAATATAATTCACTTTGAGTTAAATTTTTTATTAGTATGAATTGTGACTCAGTTTCTTTTCTTTCATTCTAATTTTTTAATATGGGTATCAAATTGTTCCAGCATCATTTCTAAATTGAATTCTCTTAGCTCCTTTGTCAAAAATCAATTGAGCATACATGTATAGGTCTATTTCTAGACTCTATGTGTTCCTTTAATCTATGCCTGATTACTATAGCTTCATAATACTCTTGCAACTCAATAGAGTGAAACTTCCAACTTTGTCTTTTTTTATGAAAATTGGGCTATATTAGCTCCTTAGCTTTTCCATATAGCTTTTACATGTTCATTTGCACAGGATTGAAACTGCTTTCAATCTACTTATTGATTATGGAAGAATTGACATCTTAATAAAATTAACCTTCCAGTCTATTATTGTAGCTTTCTGTTTTTTCAGTGTTTCTTTGTTCAATAATGTTTTATAGTTTTTAGAGCAATTTGTATGTATTTGGCATATTTACATATAAGTATTTCATAGTTTTTATGCTTTTATAAATAGTACTGCTTTTAATTTCAATCCCCAATTGTTCTTGTCCAGTACAAACCTATAAGTAACTTTTGTGTAGATTCTTTGGGGCCCTCTCTGAACATAGCTCCCTCTTCATCTCTGACACCCCATGCTGTAACTTCCAGCCATCTCCTCTTCCCCAAATTCTAATCTCTGCTTTTGCAACTCAGGAGGACTGCCACAACCTGCTTTGACTCTAACCTTCTATATGGTAGTCAGGAAATTATTCCCAGGGGTGAGGCTGGATAATTTGAGCCTCACCTTTTTACTTTCCCTTCTCTCAGAAATCCGAAACTTATGCAGTCCATTATTCAGTGCTAAAAAATATATTGCCACATATATTTTATTTAGTCTTTTAGGAATTTATGGCTGGAGAGCTAGCTCATACCAGTGACTCCATCATGGCTGGAAGTAGATGGTCCTCCCACAGTTTATTTAACCATCATCTATTAATAAGTATGTGTGACGTTTTCTTAGTTTTACCTATAGTGCTGCAATGAAGGTCTTATTAAGTATGACATGTTGCACATATATGAGTTTATAAGATAAATACATAACAGTGGAATTAGTGAGACTAGGCACTTAAAATTTTTACTAAATACTGACAAATCACTGTATCTATAATTCCACAGTCATTGTAAGTAGGCACCCAATTAATAGTTCCCCACAGAAGTTTGTGGATCTTTGCTTAATAGCACGAACAGTTCGTTCAAGGAAATAGAAACACGAATAGTTCTCCAACATTTGGAAGGTAATCTCTCTTGGCCATATATTCACATGCTTTAAAGATACTATTTCTCAGTTATGTAAGATTAGTGATAGCATGTGACATTTTCTCATAAAAGAGAGTCTACATATGGATGTAGAAAGAGTAAGTCAAAAAAATGGAAGAAAAATCTGGGAAGATTGGAAGAAGAGCAGTTCCACTTTCCCCTGCCATTTGCTAACAGTTATCTGAGAGGAACACTAACCATAGCCAAAGGGTCCCTCCAACCTCTATATGTGACTGCCAAACCTTGGCTACCCACTCGGAACCATTGTCCCTTACTGTATTCCAAGAACTGACTTGTGTCACTGGCATTGCCAAGCACAAATGATGAATTTTCTGAAATGCTTCCACCAACACAAAATCTGCAGAGCAAAAACAGAACCAAGTCCTGGGCCAAATTCTCAGCACACTTCTTAATTACCCCATTACATCTTGTGCAGGGCTGTGGTGAACTTGCTCTGTTCCTAGCAGTTAGCTGCTAGGAGGGAGAAAACCTGTTGGGGATTTAGAAACTGTGTTTTATTTTGGATAAGGGAATTTGGATTCTTTCCAGCTACTGTTTCCAAAGCCCCTTTTTGCCATTAGACATGTTAAGCCTGGTAGAACATAATGAAGTTTAAATACATGATTTGCAAGGTAAACAGTCCTTAAATTACATCCTAAAGAGAGATATATATCAACAAATGTCTCTATTTATATTAGAGTGCCCAGAATATTTTTAAAAACAGTATAGCTTTTCTTCTTTGTGACCTTAGTGAAAGATCTCATCTCATAGAAACTCAAGAACCAAGACTAGAAAAGCTAGATTTGGCACATTGGTGGTTAAGTACACATAGGCTGTAGAGTCATCCTGCCTACATTTGAATCCCCAATCTATCCCTAAAGTGTACATGCACCTGGATAGTTCATTAACCTTCTCTGCCCCAGTTTCTTAGACTACAGATAATAATATGCATCTTATACTGTTGGGCTCAAAGTTTTTGATTCAAGTTGAATATTAATAACATTTATTGGAAAGCGTTAACAGTATTCTTCTGGTTATTGTTTATGCTTTGCTAACCATGAGGGAAGGCACCATGGAGAATGGCTCCAAGAACAGAGGGAGAATGGCTGCTTATAGATTAGTTAGTAAACAAGCCAAATGTTTGGACTGGGAACTAGCTCTTCAGAACATTGCTAGCCAGTGATCCTCAGCTTTATGTGGTCAGTGGTCTATTTAAAATATAATGGATAATATATGTGAAAATCCAATGAAAAGAGCGTATCGTAAAAATGATGCTTACTATTGTCATTATTAATAGTTAACAATTCAAGAATCACATTCTTAATAGTATCAATAAACATGCCAAGACTAGATATATACTGAAGTCAGACTTATTACTTTGCTTTACTTTGACTTTTGCAATACACTCCTAATTGCTTTTGGAAGGAATGGAAAGGGCAAAGCTTAACTCATAACACTGACAGGGTCCCACTCCAATTACCTTGCTGTCCAGACTGAGATCAGTCCTCTACAAGTTCATGTCTGATCTCACCAATCTACATTAAGCACCTTTAAAAACATAGCAGTGATTATTTGACTAAATTTAAACTTCTTAGCATATTTTTTGTCCTGCTTTTTTTCTTACACATTATGATCACCCACACCTTTCTCATGTTAAACCACCTCCTATCTGAAATCTCACAGCACTTTGCCGGTGTCTTTCTTATGCTATACATGACTTTGAAAGATAACCATACTTTTCCCCAAATGACTACACACACAAACACACACACGTGGAAGTGCATACAAATAACACAATTACCCAAAGATGTTATAACTGAACAGTCAGGTGTTTAACTCCTGTTTTTGTCACTTACTAGTAGTGTGACCTTTCATGAGTGAAAGAGTGAATATGATGATTTCTGATAACACATGTTCCAGACTATAAAGTTCTTTGGGTTGAAGAGAAAGAGTGAAATGCAGATTGAAATAGCAAGAGAAGTCTTTCTAAAGCAGTTGGAAAAACTGCGTTCAGGCTTCAAGACCGAGAAAGCTAAAAAGAATTAGAGAAAAGGGAAAGAAAAATGCAGATGGTGAATTTTTCTTGCGGAAGAGAAGAACCCAGAGAACCAAATCGATCTTGCATCTTTGCTTGTGATATCAAACAAAGCACACGGTACAACCAGGCAAGATTCTCATACTCCATACTTGAAAAAGGAAATGAGCTAGGCACAACAGCAACTGTTCCAACTTAGACATTTCTTAATGAAAATGGGAATCTAAAGTTGAGAACTTCTGGAGTTCCCGATGTGCCTGAGCAGTAACCAACACGACTAGTATCCATGAGGATGTGGGTTTGACTCCTGGCCTCACTTAGTGGGTTAAGGATCTGGCATTGCAGTGAGCTGTGGCGTAGGTCAGACGAGGCTCAGATCCATGTGACTGTGGTGTCAGCTGGCAGCTGCACCTCTAATTCTCTGAGTCGACCCCTAGCCTGGGAACTTCCAAATGCCACAGGTGTGGCCCTAAAAAAAAAAAAAATCAAAAAATTAAAAAAAAAGTAAAGAGGAGAACTTCTTTGCTTTCTTGAAAAACTTTTGCACTGTAGTGGTGTCAGAGAGCTGTACTAAAGCCAGCAGCCTCAGCTCCCATTTCACCCCTGGCCTGGATCTTCTATATGCTGTGAGTGCAGCCCTAAAAGAAAAAAAGAGAAAAAAAAAACCTTGAATCTCAACAAGGGTTTTTAGGGTGCAAGTCAAGTCTAAATAAGGGGAAAGTAGGTGGAGTAAGTAGAGTTCTAGACTGAGTGGCCCATTACTCATTACCTGGAGGCTTTTGAGCAAATCATCTACTTTCTTTATTTCCAGTTCCTCAGCAACAAAATAGAAAGCATAATATTGGATATATTTCCGCTGCAAGTTTTTTGTTTGTTTCAGTATTCTAGATGTAAGTAACTCAGAATAATTAAAACCACTTGTAAGTCTGTGAGTTTATTTGAAATGATGGTTTGGGTGGAGAGTGATATTCTTTAAAGCGGAGAAACAAAGTATTGTGGTTAGCACCTTTTATAGGTATTAGGTCTTAGGAAACGCCTGCTTTTGTTACGTTTCCTAAGGTCTTTTATATCACTGTTAAAGCTAGGAGGTTGATCCTGAGTCTTTCTGTCTCTATGTTTAATTATAAATGTGTCCCTGTGGAAAACTCAGATCTCTTTGAAGCTACCATGGATAAGAGCACTATTAAAATGGTCAGGATGGGGGATTAAAGATTGCTTCTTTCATATTCTCGTTAAGAAGTGGACCAGTTTTCCCTTCCCTTGAATCTAGGCTAGTCTGTGACAGCTTTGACCAAGAAAGGAATATTAAAGTGACACTGTGCCCTTTCCAGGTCCAACCTTTATGAGAACTAACAACTTCAGCCTCAGGCTCTTCAAGCCCCGGTTTCCACATAAGAGTTTGACTCTCTGCTGGAGAGAGCAATGAAGAGGCCAGAGACTAAATGGAGAGGGATTGGCTGAACTCAGTCTTCCATCTAACCCTACTAGGGCACTGAGCATGTAAATAAATCTAACTCAGATTTCTAAAGCAGTCCAGACACCAGCTGATCCTAGTCAACCTCACGTGGAGCAGAAGAATTTCCCAGTTGAGCTGTTACAAATTCCTGATAAACAAAATTATAAGATCTGATAAAGTGATGGTCGTTTTAAGCCACTAAATTCTGGGATAGTTTTATTTTCTAATGAAGCATATTTTCATGCGAAAAGTACATGCAAAGAAAGTCATACGGCAAAATTGGGGAAGTGATGGCCAAACAGATCAATACCTTTTCAGTGTCTGCAATTAGTAATGTGAAACCATCAATTAAAAATTTATTAGTGCAGTTTTAAGTGAGGAGTTTGCTCCGATAACACTAAAGGTCATTTAAAGTGTTAAAAAGGGGTACTATGTTGTACAATTCAACCAATACCAATTTCTGACAATTTTCTTATTAAATTTGCATAGTATATATCATAGTATGAGGAACAATTATACCCAGATTCCACTGCAAGATGAAGTCAGGTACAGAACTCTTTAAAAATTTTTAATAACAAATGTCAACCATCTTTGCTATAACTTGCACCTCAGAAGCTGTACACATCTTAATTAAGCCTCAGAGTACCTCTGTGAAGCGGAAAAGGAATAAAAAGGAATTATTTTACCCACTACTGAAACATAGTCACCTCTTGTGTTCAATACAACAGCTGCTTAGCAGCTGTAAAAGAATTCTGAACTTTCATTCTGGGCAGCCATGCTAAGGAGGATAACATATCTGATTGAAATTGCGAAGGAAATTTGAGCAGACAGGATGCAATTACCTGAACTGGAGCCCAGCCAGCTCACCCGGGCTAAGTGGCAAGTAACTGGAGCTGGAGAGCATGCCTTCTGCATATTTCACAGATTACTTGGGACATTCAGTGCCCTGTGTGGACAATAATCAGAGGCTGTGTAAATCTGTGACCCTGAACCTGCATCACATCGCTTTCTAATATAATGTGGCCATTCTATTAAATCTATCTGGGAATAGAGGTTCATATGGGCCCCAAATATAAACATGGACAGTTAAGATGAAGTAATCGGATATTAAACTTTTAAGCTGCTCATCCTCACACAGTTCAAGGCACACCTTTTAAGCATCTGAAAAACAGTAGGGTAGTTTTAGGAATGAGTAGGTGTGTAAAACTAGTATATTCCACCCTGATATACTTACAAATGCAGGATGGCCATTTTAATAAGCCATAAGTACACAAGATAAATAATATTTTAGTTTAAATTCAAGAGGCACTGACGCTCAGATTTTCCTTTAAATATTCAAAGAAAGACTGAAGATATAGGAACTAAACATTACTGTGAATTAAAACCAGCATCTCTATTTCCTTACCGGAGAAACAAGTGTTTTAGATTATACATATTTTAATAATATGCTCAATCTAAAGTTCTATAAGTTTATGAATCTAAAGAGCAATTGCTGGCTTTAATCTTAAGAGAAGCAACTTATTTTTAAGCCAGCCAATTACAGGATGGACTCCTATGCCAACATCAGAGAATTTGGGTTATGAAATTCTGTACCTGATTTCCCTATGTAAGGCACTCAATACTCTATAATGAAAGGCCCCCTACTAAGTGTTTAGAGGAACTGAGATGAAAAAACAAACAAGCAGCTGAAAAAGGATCATCCTCCTTAGTATAGATAAATCATACGTACAAAAATTTGCAATGAAATAGTCTTTGAATTTTTTCTGCCTTCCCATAAAAGATATGCAGAATCAAAAGTGCTATACTATATCTACTCAACTTTCTCATTTAAACTCTGGATGCAACTAAAACACTTTTCTATACAAAGTGTGGTCCACAGGCCTGTAACACTGGCACAAAATGGAAAATTCATCATCCCAGGTCCCACCCCAGAATTATGGAGTCGGAATCTATATTTTAACATGATCCCCCAGTGATTCATAATCACACTAAAGTTTGAGATGTTCTGCTTTAGCATACAGTGGTTTTGAAGAATCCAGCGCTAATAATGTCGTTTGACTTTAACTCAGTACTTGCCTTCAAATGTCATCAAGGACCTAGGCTTATATATAAAATGGTATTTCACCTCTAACCTTATTCATTTGAGATCTTTGATACCTGACAATGTGTACAGTTCATTTTTTTCAAGTAAATTTTAATATAACTATTTTACCTTTGACTCTTCAAGGTTTTATATTTAAGGAAAAATTCAAACTACAAGTAGTAGTTTGACAACCAAGGACTCAATAAATTAAAGACCCTTTTTTCTCTGCCTTCAGTTTTTCAACCACAGCAATTATTTCTCTTAGGCTAAAGGATTTACATATTTGTGATACATCACTTTCTGTAGGCCAATTGTGAGTTGTAATTTTACATAAACTTATTCCATTTAGCTTAATAATATCCATTTATAGCTCAGTTTATAAAACATTCTCTAGTTGAGAGTCCTAAAATTGCATTTTCTTAACAAAATGTCTGTAATTTAATTTTGTTACTGAATCATATTAGCATCATTATTCAAAATTAGTGAGGCTTTACCACATATGTCATGGATGCAGACGTTAGCCAGAATGCTATGAATTATACCCACACAGAATCTGAGATGTGCAATTCGTTTAGAGATGGCACGATCTAGGGGGGCACAAAGCATACCTCTTCAGTCCCAGAGGACCCAGTAAGTCCTCATGGAGCCTCAGGGTCCGAAGTAAGGAGAAAATCTGGCCTTATTTCAGTTGGGCCTCTATAGCAACTTCCACTTGAAGAAAGGATTCCTGTGAAGAAGTTTGAAACTCACTTGTTTTTGTCCAGTTTCTCGTCCACCCAGATCATGGCCTGGAGAGGAGAAACACTGACTAATGCAACATGGGCTTCTGCCACGCCTAAGGATTTAGAGCTCGGACAGTCCTCATCCTCAGGACCCACGTCCCATCTCTGTGTTGCCTGCCTTATTGCAGCCACCAAAGAGAACAACCCTCAAGGCCGCCAGCTCACTCTTTGTTTGCCACGTGCCCTGAGCACCAGGAATTACTAGATGCCCAGCTTGTCTTCGTTACCACATCCTTCTAAGAGATTTCTGGGGTTAATCCGGTCATGCCTTACATCCTTGTCATCCTAGGTCCTCAAAACACCTGAACTCTTCACTGACAGGACTCCCGTCTTCATATAATTTTTCCTTTTTGCTTTTTAGGGCCGCACCCATGGCATACGGAAGTTCAGAGCGGCAGGCTAGGGGTCAAATCAGAGATGCAGGTGCCGGGCTACACCACAGCCACAGCAATGCAGGACCTAAGCCACACCTATGACCTACACCACAGCTCATGGCAGTGCTGGATCCTTAACACACTAAGTGTGACCAGAGATTGAACCCGTGTCCTCATGGATACTAGTTGGGTTCATTACCACTAAGCTACAATGAGAACTCCTTCATATGACATTTCATTCTTACTAGTTAGATCTGATTTCCCATAGAACTTTCCACGGTGGCTCTGGACTTAGGCTCTCTTAGCTGTGAACTACACTATACCTTGTCCCTTTTTCTAAACTTCCCCTGCACCTTCCACCCCCTAACAGAAATCTGGATGTCTCCTTATAAATAGTCTCCTTTAAAGAGAGTGGCATGGGAGGTTTGGCTTTTACCTCAAGAACCGCAGAACATGGGGACAGATGTGTATGATCCACTCCTTCAGCCCTCCTTCAAAACCACTGCTTCTGTGAAATGCAGGCCATGAGATCATGTCGCATGTCCATCATGCTGCGTTCACCTTGCTCTTTCATTCGTCGATAGCATCTTAGTGCCTGCCTTACTGTCTTCTCTTGCATCTCCCTGTGAATCTTCCAACTTTGTCGCTTTTTATGCATATAGTTTGGGCTATTTTAGCTCCTTTGCTTTTCCATGTAGATTTTAGCACATTTACTTCCACATGATTGGCATTGCTTCCAGTCTGTGTATTGATTATGGAAGAATTGACATCTTAACAAGATTAACCTTCCAATCTATTATTGTGATATATCTTTCTGTTTTTTAAAGTATTCTTTGACTTGTCGGAATAATGTTTTATAGTTTTTAGAGTAAATTGTACATATTGGGTGTATTTACACCTAAGTATTTCATACTTGTTATACTTTTTGTAAATAGTGATGCTTTTAATTTCTGTCCCTAATTGTTCTATGCCAGTATAAACTTATATGTAGTTTTGGTGTAGATTCTTTGGGACCCTCTCTGAACATAGCTCCCTCTTCATCTCTGACACCCCATACTGTAGCTTCCAGCCATCTCCTCTTCCCCAAATTCTAATCTCTGCTTCTGCAACTCGAAGGGTTGCCACAGCCTGCTTTGACTCTAACCATCTGTACAGTAGTCAGGAAATTATTCCCAGGAATAAGGCTGGGTACTTTGAGTGTCACCTTTGTATTTTCCCTTCTGTCAGGGAGCAGATACTGAGCTTGATGAGGTCGATGTACCTTGAGAGGATTTCCTCTTGGTCCCTTGACCTCCAGTGGTAGCTTACCTCCCACCTCCCACTCCTGTCTTCCAGAGGACCTTTGAAAACAAGTTATGTCCAGCCACTCTCATGTTTAAAATCCTCCAGTGACATTTCATTGCATTTAGTGTCAAAGGAAATTCTTACAGTCTCGTAATGGAAAGGTTTATAGACTGGTAAATACCTTTTCAATATGCCTTCTGCCCAACTCTCCCTTGCTTCCCATTCAACCCACAAATCTCAAACACATCTTGTTGTTTTTCTCTAAGGTGTCTAGCTTATTTCTGCTTTGGGACCTGAAGACTTATGTCCTTAAGTCTTCCCAGACCTGGCCCCTCTTGCCAATATCAATTTAAATGTCATCTCCTCAGGACTCACCTACCTCCACGCCTGATGTAAAAGAGCAACCCAGGCAACTGTCTATCACATTATCCTGCTTTACATTTCTGCATAGTGAATATCACTTTTTATTTGCAGGATCATTTGTTTTGTGTTTTTCTTTCATCATTAGAATGTCAGTTTCTTGTTGTATCTTCTTTGTATTACTCATTGCTAATACCCACGGCTCAGGGTATTGGCCAGAACATAGCAGTTTCTCCATCAACATTTGTTAAAAGTTAATAAATGACATTTTTCTTGAGAGATATGACGACAAAGCCAGAATGTGCCAATCCTTGGCCTGTTTTTTTTTTTTTTTGTTCTCAGATTTATCCAGTCTCGTGAGAATTTTTCTCTTGGTTGTCATATAGGCAATGTCTGCTGTGAATAATTAACTGCAAAATTAAACATAGTCTAGTCCCTTAGATAGAATAACACCCTCCTTTTTCCTTTGTGGTCTAGGAATGATAATGGATTTTTTGCTATGCCTAAAATCTGGATTTTTCCCTCCTGCTGTATGTGTTTTTAAAATTTTTTTCTATAAAAATTGTCACCAATTGCTTCTACTAAATTAAAATGAGGTTCTAAATACATACAGTGACTTCTGCTTTTGTGGAAGGACCCTATCTGGTATAAAGGACAATACATATCTATAAGTTCTTTATGTTTCCAGACATACCTTTCATTTTAAGTTACTGATAAAATTTTCACCTTTGATTGTTGAATTAGTGTCGGTAAAACTTTAATGCAGATGTAAATGAAATGAATTATGTAGATGTTAAATAGTGTGATATATACAGAAAAGTTTTAACACTGTTCTATATCTTTAATAAACCCTATTATAGTTGAGTTGTGGAGGAAAGAAGGAATGCCAGAACACCAAGGCAAGGCTAATCTTTTTGCTACTTAAAAAAAAAATAAAGATAAAATGAGAAATGTAGGTGGGTGGGATGGAGAGAAGAAAAGATTGCCTCTGAGGAGAAATTAATAGTGCAGTTTTCAAAGTGTGGCCTGCAGACCTCAGAGGGTTAAGGTCAAACTGTCTTAACATTATTTGATAACATTACTTTTTTCACACTGTTGGTATTTGCACTCTTGGTACAAAAGCAGTGGTGACTAGAGATGTTAGCTCCTTGAAATCAATCAAGGCACTGGACCAAACTGTAATAGAAATAATGATACATTTCCCTGCTCTGTAACTATAGTGAAAAAGGGGGTTGTTCACTTAAACATATCCTAGATAAAACAGAAAAGTGCTAAATTTATTAAATTTCAAAACTTTTAAACATCTCATACATAAAGGGTATCTGCTAATATCTAAGGTACTGTGATTGCTTCCAGGAGCAATATTTGTACCACTGTTTGAATTGCAAGCTGAACTAACCACTTTTTTTTTTCCACAGAATGCAGTTTTTACTTGAAAGAATAGCAGAAAAACTAAAGTTATTCAGTTTAAGTTTATGGCAGACATCTTTTCAAAAATAAATGCAGTAAGCAGGTCCCTTCAAGAGAAACAAATTGCAGTAGTTGTTACCAAAGAAAGTTTTAGGAAAGATGAAATTTGAAAAACTTGTGTAAGCCACCATGAGCTTGCAAGACTAACAAAAGTAATGATGGGGTCACTGGTGATGTTAACGAATGTGATTTGTCTGATTTTTTAAAATGAAATGTGAATTTAGGATATCTGCATAAGCCAGTTGTCCAATATTTTTCCTTCAAAGGTATAAAAAGAGCTACCAAAAACACAAGATAGACTAATTTTAACAGAGTAATAAAATTTCACTAACATAGCTTTAGATTCCATGTTAATTTTTTTTTCTCTTTTTCGGGCCTCACCCCTGGCATGTAGAAGTGCACAGACTAGGGGTCGAATCGGAGCTACAGCTGCTGGCCTAGACCACACACATAGTAATGCTGGATCCAAGCCATGTCTGCGAACTCTGCCACAGCTTGCAGCAAAGCTGGATCCCCGACCCACTGAGAGAGGCCAGGGATCAAACCTGCATCCTCGTGAATTGTAATCGGATTCATTTTTCCTGTGCCACAAAGGGAACTCTCTACATGTTAATTTTTAGTGAACTACCACTTTTCTAGTTTTGGTGGAGTATCAGAAAAGAATACCACAATTACCAAAAAAGCTATTAAAATACTCCTCCCTTTTCTAAATACCTATCAGTATGATGTCAGTTTTTCTTTTTATACTTCAAACTAAAAATAGATCACATCAGAAAAAATACAGAAAAAGATATGAGACCCTAGATATCTTTTTTTTGGCCAAACATTAAAGTTATTTGCAAAACTGTAAAACTGTCACTCTTCTTACTGCTTTTTGTTCTATTTTGGAAAAATGTAACAGGGGACATAAGAAAGAAAAACAAAATAGAACAAAACAAAAACAACTTTCCTTAGGTATCCCGAAAATGTCAGCTGCCACCTAGTCCTTGTTGGCATGTTTGGCTCAGTTCCTAAAGGTTCTTTCTCAGTGATGCAGACTTTTTAGGGTATGAGTGGTGCCTGTATTTGCAAATAATCAGAGGTACTGAGGGATGGAAATAGCTTTTGTGAGAGGGAGTGTGTTTCCTGTCAGTGAAGATACCCAGTGGTCAGTGGGACGCCTTAGACCAGGGCCTCTCAAATTTTAGTGACCAGAAGACTCACCTGGAATCATCTTAAATGCAGATTCTGACCCAGTAGGTCTGAGCTGAGGCCTGAGGTCCTGAAGGTCTAACAAGTCCCCAGATGCTCCTACTGTTAGTGGTCAGTGGAACACTTCTGAGGGCTTTCACATCATGGGGAAAGATGAAATTAACGCAGGATTTCAGTTTTGTTTGGTTGTAAGAATTACCTGGTATCCTTAATAATCTAGCTCTCTGGGCTCCTCCCTTGGAGATTGTGACTTAGTTGATCTCAGTTGAAGTCTAGAAACTGTGTGTTTAAAAAGGAAATTATTATGATCAGGCCAGTTTTGGAAACACTAAGTAGATGATTATGATTTTTCCTCAGTATTATTTCTCTGCATTTCCCAAAAGGTTAGCTATTGATGTTATATCTACTTTTTTTTTTTGGTGTTTTTTTTTTGCCCTTTCTTTTGACTCAGACAGAGACAAATTCCTGCTAGAAGGAACCACCCCCCCTTTTGTTTTTAATAACCAAGAATAAGCTCTCCATATGTGACCCTATTCTCATCATTGGGTGGTCAGGTAATTTTGGTAAGTGATACAATTTTATTTGTGTAGCTACTCTTTGAGGTTTATATTATTACCCTCATTGTGTGGACTTTAGAAAACTAAAGTTGATAGAAGCGAAGTGATTTGCTCTAGGTCACAAGGATGCAGGAAGTCCTGGGGACAGGATTTGACTCACACACATATCAGCCTGAATGCCAGTCACTCAGATATTAGACACTTGGTCACCTGTGGTGCTACTCCCCTGAGTGGTTGTGAGACATGGCACCTACACAATATTCATATCTTATGCTCTTCTCTCCTTAAGGTCTTCATTTACCTTGGCTTAATGTCTCCTGCTCAGAACTTTAGGTGCTTACCTGTGCCTTTCTCTCCCCACGCCTTCTAGTCCTGTATGAACACGGCCCTGATTCTGACCCATGCTGGGGGCAGGGTCACTCTTCCTAATATTTCTCTGGTCTTTCCTTCATCTGGGTCTGAACAACAAAACTGGGATGCAGTGAAATTCCTTATGACAGGCTCTCCAGACCAGCAGTAACAAGCCTTCCCTGAGCTTGTCTTCAGTCCTAACCAACTCTTCCGCACAGAGTCATGTGGTGGGACTGGTGGGGTAGGCAAATTAGCCCATGTGGGTGGTTAATAGTGATTTTGCTTTTTTTTTTTTTTTCTGGGTCTCAGTGATCACTGGTATACACTCTGTGGTATACATACATACATTCATTTGTTCATGTATTTAACAAAATGCGTTGAGCATCTTCAGGCTGCTGGGCATCATGCCGGTAGCTGGACACATAATACAGAGTAAAAGCAGACAAGGGCTCTGTGCTCACAAGGTGATGAGAGACAGGTTCTAACCAAATAATTGCAATAACGAAAATCTAAGTATGAGCCATTATCAGAGTCAGGAAGGAAAGGAATCCGTTTCTTTGAGAGTTATATAACCATGGAAACTGAATTACTTTAAAAGGCCAGAAAATAATAATAGGTAAACCTATGTACCCAGTTCTTTACTATGTATCCTACACTGTACTAAATGTTTTTTTAAATCTAAATCTATTATTAAATTTGTTATGTAACTTGTAAAGGTTACGTTCCATTTACAGTTATTATAAATTATTGGCTACCTTCTGCCTGTTGTACACTGCATCCCTGAAGCTATCTTATACCCAGGAGTCTGTGCCTCCCACTAAATAGTGAATACGGGTGACCTCATAGCATCCTACAAACAGCTGTACAGGAAGTTACCTCATGTCATAGATGAGAAAATCACAGCTCAAGAAGATAATACCTAATCCCAGAATGTGCCTCTATTGACCACGAAGGCTTCCTACTGGCTCCTCAGTCCATCTGGTCACAGCAGGGAAAAATGCAATTAAGGATTTAGTGCAGAACAGGCTGCTGTCATTTGAGATTCTCTGTCAAGGTTCCCAATGCTGGTTAACACTGAGGCTAAAGGTAAAAATAGGCTAAGGTATGCTTAGCCTGAGACTGTGTGCAGTGGTTACCATCTGGTAGTTCAGAGGCCAGTAAGACTGGGCCAGTACTTTCAGCAGAGCTGGAAAAGGAAATAAAAGATGGTCTCTAAATCAGTAAAGCACAAGCCTTGAGGACATTTAAATGCAAATTCAAACACTTTGATGGTCAAATCTAAAAATGGATGCACTACCCTGAACCAAATTGTCCCATTCCAGTGGGTGGGGCCTGCTTTGCCTTGTTTATTCGGAATCATCACAGGAAGGTTAAAAGTTGGGTCCATTTAATAGTAGGTACATTTTACATCTTCCTAATTCTTTAGCAAGATTTTATTCATGAAATGTGTTTAGTAGTAGATTTTTATATGTATGGAACTTGGAGATTTTTCCCAGTGGGTTTACTCTGGGTCAAATCTGATCCCACAAGTCTTGTGAATATGATTTATGTACTGTAAATCTGAGCTGTTGATGCTTAAAGAAGTGCATCAAAATTCCCAAACTCACAGAGCAAATTAGTGATTTAGGTGGGATTTCCACAGACTTTCTGAATTTTGGTTCTGTGTCCTTCCTACTGAATAAAATGATGTAATTTACTTTAAATTACTGAGACTGTTTTATTACCCAGACTAGCTTATACTGTAGACCTGCTTGAAAGTACAATAATTGTATATAAAATTTTAGGTGATACAATGTCAACAGAATATATCACAGAATTATATGCTGTTATATAGATTTGAATATATGTCAGTTCAAGTTCTGTTCACTGATATAAAGTAACTGCTGTGCATTGATTTTGAAATATTAGAATAGTCTGTTTTCCTGTCATATCCTATCAGCAGTGTAAAATACTGTCATATAGGATATTACCTTAGACTTAAATATGTATGACCGTGTGTTTCTAACCCATAATGGTGCCATGTTTTATTAAAAAAACAAACCGTTCATGTAACAAAATTAATCAGAAATTAATTTGACTTTTTAGCTTAGATTTCTAGAATATTATGCAGGTGAATCATAGCCCCATTAATATCTCTGAAACTCTCCATGTGTCTCTTTCTTCTACTGAGTCACTCTCCAGAAAACACAACCGTCCTGACTTTTCATCTCTTTTTCCACCAAAAATATTCCAAGAATTGATGTGGCACATCAGAGCTCTCTTTTAGATGGGGAGATTAGAAATATAAAGACCAAGGAAACCAAACTACCTAATTCAAAAAAGGAAAATGGCTGGGATCATTACAGATTATATCTGTTTTTTTTTTGTTTTTGTTTTTTCCCATCACAAGTATAATTCACGTTTTACTGAGCTTATGTGGGTACTGAAGACTGGTAATAGTACAAAGCCCTGCCTGGTGTACCCCAGTGATTCAGTGTGTTCGAAAAGGCTCTGAATTAGAACTCGGCAAGAGTAGGCTGGCCAAGAGAACCCGTTCAAGTTCAAGTTCAGAAACAGCTAAAAATAATGACATTGGAGACACTTCTTAAAATTTCATAGCATTGGAGGCACTTTTCCTTTCCATTATTCTTCACACCTTCACTCCCTAAGAATTTATTGCACACTACAGTAGACTAAGTTCCTTGCAAGATGTTAATAGGGATGTCTTGAGCAATGGCGTCCACTCCTTAATGTCACGGATGCCAGTCTGTATTTCCCACCTGGACTTCTGTTGGCCCCCATTACCATTCCACACTCCCTAGATAGACATATGCTTTGAGCAGTATCTCGCAGGAATTCAGTGCTTTATGAATTACAAGTTGTTATATAATCGGTTCTGTTTTGTTTTTAAGTTGTCTCTTAATTTTTGTTTCCATCCTTGTGACCACTTTTTGATTTATTAGTGTATGCTTATCAGAATTCCCAGAGGTAAATGAAGATTGTTGCTTAGAAACACAACTATTTAAATTCCAAAGTGTGCAATTAAGCACCAGGCAAGAATCTAAGCACAGGACTCTTATCTGGTCTAAAGTCTGTAAATCTCTATAAATCATCTAAAGTGACCAGCTGTCCTGGTTTGCCCTGGACTGGGCATGGCAGAGTGGGATTGGGGAGGGGAGGTTGTTGTAGGTTGATGGGCTTTCTGTGATAAAACTGAGACAAACCCATGTGAACCGGTACGATTGGTCAAAATATAATTGGCTGCAGTAATCATGAAGAACCCTTGGCTAAATTTGTCCTTGCATAGCTTTCATGTTTCTGGGAAGAGAAGGCTGCTTTTTAAAATATTCTCACTCTGCTTGCTACTCTGGCATTGTTGCTGCAGACCAAACCAGAAGGGATCTGCTCTTTTAGACTGTTGGGCCTGGGGGAAGGGGGGGTTCCCTGTTCTTTGTTTATTAGTCACTTTTAAGATTGACCATGGAGATTCTTATTTATGTAGAGAAACCCATGAGAGACAAAAATGTAGGTCAGTTCATGCACCAACTAGTCCAGGAAATCTCATTCCCCTCCATGGGATGTCTCCTCAGGGTGCACTGTTGGGGTTGCACTGCCAGATAGGGGACATCCTTGTTCCATTGCAGAAGCCACATTGGAAGTCTCAGGGATATGAATTCCGTGGATCATAGATCCACTTTTGTTCACCATTATTGACTTGAGGTTGGGTCTATGCCCTCCCTTCAGTGGACACATTTGCAGATGTAGATTTCTAACAAGAAGACAGAAGAGCTTGTTGCCAAAATAATGGCTGACCAATGCCAATAGAAATGTGGAGACAGAGTTGGAGGAAACAAAACAGCTTTCATTGTCAGGCATAGAAGGGACACAGCAGGCTAATGACTCAAGGACTGTGAACACTTTGGAGAGGGTAGTGAGGAGTCTTATAGTGTTTGAGGAGCAGGGTATGATCAGCTCATGCGCATTTTCCTAACTGGTAGGTGATAAGGTAATTGGGAGTCAGCGTCATCGACCTTCTGATTCCAAGTCTGAGGTCTATGTGCTTGTGTGCAGCATAGAGTTGACTTCTTCAACCCAGCAGGGCTTTGGCACCTGCAAAACAGCTCCAGAGATGTGGCTCAGAATATTGTCTATAGTCCTTGAAAAAGAACTAACCAAAAGTCCTTGACTTTGTTGAATGGTTAAACTATTATTATTCTGTCTTGCTTGACTCTTTCCCTTTTTCTTTGTATTTTCTCACTTCTCTGATTAAACTGGTGCCTTGACTAAAGATTTTTCTATGGATAAAAAGGCAGGCGGAGGACATGAGTGGATGTCCACTCTTGGGAAGACCTCACAGGCTTCTGCTGTGTTACATGATGAGTTTTATTCTTCTCTCTCACTCTTTATATAACATGGGGCAAGTCACTTCTCTTGCAGCCTCTACATCCTCATTTGTCAAATGAAGATGTTAGAATAGGTCATTCTCAGTTCACGTCAACTCTGGATTTATAAATGAACTTATCTGTTGTTGACTGAATGAAAGTCACAAGCTAAAAGTTGAGAGTTACGTTTTATTTGTTGGATAAAACTGAGGACTTAAGCCGGGGACATGGCATCTCAGATAACTCTGAGAGACTCTTCTGAAAAGGTAAGGGAGCTAGCCAGGATATATAGGAGGTTTTGCAACAAAGGTCAGGTAGTTGGAAAATCAAAAGAATGCTGTTAATTAAAAAAAAAAAAACATATCTCATCTTAAGGAGTTTAGCTCCTTTCTATGTATGGGAAGATGCAAGAGTCAGGGCTCACTGAAATCATTCCTTTGATATGCACCTCAGCTCTCTGGGGCCAGTATCCTGTGCTTTTTCTCCCTGAGTCTACTCAGAGTGCACAGTTGGGGTTTCACTGCCAGATAGGGGACGTCCTTGTTCCATCCTGAGTTCCTTCAGGGCTCACCTTTGAGGAGGGTGTAATGAGATGGCTTGATGGCTGAAGCATCCTTTGTTTACTGATATGGCAGGCAAATAGTTTGCATTCACAATGGGATCAGCGTTAATTGCAGTACTTTACATTTTAATTTACGTGATCCTTGCAACTTCTGACAGAGGTAGGAATGATTATCATCCCTGTTGCATAGATGTGTGTATGTGTGTGTGTGTGTGTGTGTGTGTGTGTGTGTGTGTATGTTAAGATCTACTTTCCATTATTTCCCATCCTGCTAGAATAATTGGGAGCCAACTTATGTGAATGCTATTCCTTCTTTCTGGCTTCCATTTCACTTACGCCAACAGGGAACAGAAAATTGTAGGAAAGGACAAGAGGTTGGGATACTTATTCTCCAGCTCGCTCCATCGTTGTGGGGTCCCTCTTTGGATGGATGCATCTCTTGACTTAAACCTGTATCTTCTTCCAGCCAGCCCACTACACAGAGTTCCTTCTCTGTGGGTTCCACCATTTTCTCTCCTTTAGCCTAGGGGAGTTAGCAGCTCCTGGCATTGTTACTTGCTAGAAGTACCAAGTCTTTCTTTGTGGTTTCCAGGAAACTTCCCATACCTTTGTGAAAAATCCCCTTATTAAACTCTCCTCAGCTTTCCCAATCTTTATCATAAGTGGTTGAACTAAGATTCAAAATCCAGGGATGGATTTCAGAGCCCATGCTTGTCATTCCTGTTACGTTGCCCTATAAAATCAGTGATTACTTACTGTAACTAGGTTTAATTTGTCTCTTAGTCTAAGTGACTGCTCTGAAAGATTTTACATGAAATAATTTTAACACTTCTGGGAATTGTATTAGATATCATTCATATACAAATCTTGTACCAATAATCAATTCATACAGAAAGGGAAAAGTGTTGGACTTTGGAATTAGATAAACCTGGACTCCAACCTGAGACCTAGCTATTAGAGGTGAGTTACTTAATGTGATTAAACTTTCCTGTGTCAGAGGATCTGCAGATTTTAAACTCCTTTCTTAAATGAAAATATTACAGTGTGAAAGCCTCCAGTTCAACACCTTGGACAGAGTAGGGGCTCAGCAGATGTTCATTTCTCTTCTCTTCTAAATTTTGTTCTTGAATTTCTTATTGGTGCACAATTATGCTACACATGAGTTTTCACTAATATTCAAAAATTTGGGTCTCTGTATTTTACCATATGAAAGAAAAGACTGAGATCTATTATGTTTCTCTTAAAAAACAAAACACAAACAGACAAAGAAACAAACAAAACATCTGTCAAAAATGGTTTACAAGTTTCCTGGCCACGATCTACATTTTTGAAAATTTCTAAGGTCTTAATATACTCCAGAAGAGATTTATCTTTTCAAACAAAGGTATTATATACTTTCATAAAAAAAAATTCATGTGAAATACAAACTTATCTGCCTACTAATAACTATTTCTACAAACCACCATTTCATACCCAAACTGAGGCCAAGGATTGATAATAAAGGATGCGTCAGAGAGTGGAATTTCAAGTCATATCATCTGGGATGGCTACTGTTTTTCCCTCAATCCTCTTGCTTGGGAAAGTCCCCTCGAAGGTCATAATTCTCTGGGTAGCTTTATCATCTCATATTTGTTGGTGATGCTGATGATAAACTCTTCAAAAGTCCTGCCCCCCCCACTATTGTCACAAATATGGACTGTGCATCTTGTTTTCTGTGTAAACAGATGAAATTGTTTCAAGAATCAGTGGTTGCTTACTCCTGATTTACTTTGTTCATAAAGTCTCCAAATTTATAAGGTGTTGTAAAGGCAAAGTGAATTAAAGAAAGAGAGATAATTGAAAAAAAACAACCTCTGGGTGAATTAATGCATCACTTTTCTCTCTGGTGACGGTGGGATGGATGGGCAGTAAAAACACATAGGGAATCTCTTCCAATTTACTTATGACATGATAACATATGAACTGAATTACTATCTCTGAGTATCTGTTTCCTACTTTATAAAATGCAGGAGTTGCATTTAATGGTCTATGGCATTGTCCCCAACTCCCATTAGGAGGATAGGATTCTTGGAGTTGCTTACCTGAGCGAACTGTTAGAATACCATTGAATAAGCACAACACAGCCCCATCCCCCTAGTCCTACCCCCCCACAACTAGTTCTGAAGATTTAAAGAGCCTCAGCAGTAACCTTCTTTGAAAAAACATTAAACATTTAAAATAACCAGCCTTGTGAGGAGGGTTAAGAGGCTCTGTGATTAGAAGCTGGAGGAAGGAAATCAGACCCCCTACAAACATGAAACTGCTCTCTGCAAGAGAAAACCAATGGTTGTTACCATCCCTGTGATGCCCTCTCTTAAGGCAGTCCCTGAGAATTGAGACCAAGCCAGGATATTTAAAGAACCCTCTCCTTATTCTTTTTAGGCTCCTTCTGCCTCCCTACCTCGCCTCCTCCAAGTATCTCACACCCAAGTTTCTAATGAGAAAGTTAATGTTGTTGCAAGCTGGTGGCATCTGACATCTAAAGGTTCTGCTGAGGATGTATTTCCAAATCCTTTACAACCTTAGGGAGTGGTGTGTAATTGTTGCTATAATGTAAGGCGCAGCAGTAGGCTTGGGAATTTGAAATCACTATAGGATATTGAAGAGTAAATTCCTCTTAATAAAGCACTGCACAGCAAGACACAGAGGAGCAAGAAATTAACTCATGTGGCAGAGGGACCTCCACTGCCAGGACCCATCAGGGGAGGCTCCACCCACAGGTACCTGCCCTGTTTCAGAAGTGGCCTTATTACATTCTTCTGGATGAAGAATTTTGAAAGCAAAATGATTCCTCTGGCTTAAGTAGCAGAGGCAGCAAGCTGGGGTGGCAAAGGGCTGGGGAAGGGGTGTGGGGATAAAGCTTTTGAGAAGCAGAGTCTAGTCCATGGTTTTTATCAAAGACTTGGTCTTTGAGCTTGAAGACTCAGATCATATCCCGCCAGCCTCAATTTCCCCAGAACTGAGTCTGACATTAGAATGCATGATGATTTTTCTTTCCTTAGTGCCTAGGGAGAAAGATAGCATCTGTTGTGTTAAACACAGGAAGTCCACAAAAAAGAGGTATGTAAAGCTCAGGCAGGGAGGCAGGACATCAATACCAAGTACAATATCAGTACCATAGCCCTGCCGTTAGTAGCACTTTGAGAACTGTTAGTCCTCAATGGTGGTTGCTGTTTAAACTGAGTGTACGCAACTAGGCAAAGGAAGGTAAAAAAATGCCACTAAAGCAGGGCGACATTGCCCAGAAAGGTAACAGTCATGGACGTGATGTCGTGCTGGATGCTTTTGTCTAAGGATTTTATTTGTTTTCGTGAACCAATTCCAGGGAGGGTTGATGTTAGTTGGAGTTAGTTACAGACATAGCTTTCCAGGGACTGTCACACTCTCGATTATTCTAGAATATTTTTGTGACTTGTGATTACTCACATAATCACTCTCCACTCAGACCACTGTGTCTCCAGCCAAAAATTTACTAGAGTCCCCCGATTTCTCCCCTTGAGCTGACACCTCTCTTTTCCTACCCCGGGTAATCCTTGCCCTCTTAGGCCAACCCCTTGGTTTTCTCTTGTTTTACACTATGTTAAAAGCAACAGGCTATTAGGCTCTAGGGTCTAACCAGATATGGTTGAGTCTCAGTTCTGCCTTCCACCAGCAAATTAGTTTCCTCCAGCCTCAGTCATTTCATTTTTAAAATGGAGAAAGGATTGCTAGGAATATTAAATGAGTCCAGCTATATAAAGCATTTAACAGAGTGGCTGGTATAAAAATCAAAGCGATCCACTTTTACCTATCATTATTTTTGTTGCTGAGGACCTATTTGTACTGATTTCTGATTGGCTTTTGGAAGCTCTCCCTAAAAAGTTTCACTTACTCTACTCTGTGTTTCCCATGATTCATCCAGCAAACCAAAGTTACTGAGACTTGCTAGACCTCTGTTTTCTCATCTGCAAAATGGAGACAGATAGCAGTTATTCTCTGATGGTTTTCTCTTACTGTTCCTAGTGGTTTCATCAATATCTGCCCCTCAGCCCCCGAGTGGATGTCATGCTGCTTCCTCTAGAGGTGTCCAAGTGCTACAGACAGGTTGTCAATTACTCTGAGTCTTTTCTGAGCTAGAGTTGACAACCTACTTTCATTTGTTAAGTTTTAACCACTCCTCATATGAAGTTATTTCCAAGCTTTTACTATCCTGGCTTCTATCCTTTAGATCATTTGACTGGTCCATTTGTACTATAAGGAGCCAGGAGCACTTGAAGTACTTTTTTCCATAAACGGTCACCTCAGATAAAGCAATGCTGTCTTTTTATTGCCTTTGTCTTTTGCATTTTCCCCAAAATTTTCATATCTCAGATTGAAGCACAAATCTCATTAAGATTTCTCTGTGTCGCCTTCCGCTTTTACCTAATTTTGAGTATCCTACCAACAAAAATCTTTACCAAGAAACATTGATGTCATCTTCCCCTTCTGTATGTACTCGGTTGGTACCCTGAAGAGGAAAGCCAAGCCTTCATTTACATTCACATTAAATTTCACATTATTAGATGCAGACCTTCATTTCAGCTGGTGGAAATTTTGTGAATACTGATTTTGTCAATCAACACATTAACTTTTCTCAGTGTTTTTCATCCACAAGTATGATAACCCTCCCCTCCTTTCATATGTTCACCTAGATCCAGTGATAAAATATTTTACACAGGGCCAAGCTGTAGCAAATCTTCTACCTGTTTGTCAGCCACCAAAAAACCCTCTTTGGGTCTATTTATTTGACCAATTATCAGTCTACCTAATGTTTGTATGTCTTGCCATTATCTCTCCACCACACAATGTTTTACTCTTCCTATTGGCTCTCAATACACCACATCCACCCTGTTTCCCTAAGGCAGTAATTCGTCCACAGTTTTTACAAAATTTAGTACAGGGGTCTGATAGACTTGTGTTCAATTCAGCACCCACTCCTCACTAGCTCTATGACTATGGGCAGCTTACATAAGCATTCTGTCCAAAATTCACAAACGAAAAATCTGAAGTGGAATAGAAATACCTATTTTATGGAACTAAATAAGATAAAGCATATTAAATGTTTATAAGAAAACACTTGTACTCTATATATGTTAGCTCTTTTTACATCTATAAACAACTCCACTAAAGAGGAGGATAAAAGAGAAAAAATGAGATTAACCTGACCAGATATTTACTGATTTCTACCACACGTCTGTGACTTTAACATCCATGTTCATTAACAGCCCCGGTCTCTATTTGTAATCACACATTGATTATGGTTATTTAATTACAATTACTTCATTGAATCAGAAGCTCCATGAGGACAACTGTCTATGTCAACTTGTGCTCAGCCCTGCATCTCCAGGTACCCACAGTGTCTGGCAGGTGCTCAATACATGTCTGTCGAAAGAATGATCTCTATGTAATTTACCTAATGATCACTGAGGTACAGAGAAGAATTGGCAAAAATCACCGTTAACTACCCATGAGGCCTAATTTTCCCACCCCACCAGCCCCGCCATGTGGCTCTGTGCACAACAGCTGGTTAGGACTGAAGACTAACTCAGGGAAGGCTTGTGACTGCTGTTCTGAAGAGCCCATCATCAGGAACCTCACTGCATCCCAGTTTGGCTAGTTGTTCAGACCCAGATGATTGTGGATGTTTGTAAAGACAAGAGAAAGATTAGAAAGAGTGACCCTGCCCCCAGCATGGGTCAGAATCAGGGCTTCGGTCATTCAGGGCTGGAAGACTTGGGGAGAGAGGCACAGGTAAGCACATGTGGTTCTGAACAGGAGACATCAAGTTGAGGTAAATGAAGACTTTAAGTTGAGGGGAGACGAGCATAACATATGAATATTGTTATATTGTTGTAGGTGCCATGTCTCACAAGCATGCAGGGGGGCGGCAGCACAGGTGACCAGGTGTCTAATGTCTGAGTGACTGGCATTCAGGCTGAGATGTGAGTCAAATCCTGCCCCCAGGACTTCCTTCATCCTTGTGGCCTTGAGCAAGTCATGTGGCTTCTATCAGCTTTAGTTTTCTAAAGTCCATGCAATGAGGGAAATAATATAAATCTCACAGAATTGTCACACAAATAGATTCATGTCACTGAATGAAATCACTTAACCATCAAAATAATGAAAGTGAGTTCACATATTGAGTGTTTGTTTTTAGTTATTTAAAATAAGAGGAGGTTATGCTTCTAGTAGAAATTTCAGTGCCCAGGGGAAGAGGCAGCACATCAAGAGAAACCTGGAGGTAGGTATCTAGTAAGAACCTCAGTTGTAGCTCTGCAGCCCTATGAGAAATATGGAGAAGCAGGATCAGGGAAAGTGGTTATTGAAAACCTGCCTAAAGACCACTTAGTAAATGTTTCCTCAAATTCAGTGCTTACAACTATCAGAGAATTTGGGGAAATAGCAACTAACTCATGTAATTAATAGTTAGAAATTCCAGATATCCAGTAAAGAACAGTAAACATCGTCCTCAGAGCAGGGACCTAGATACTGGTATTAACAAGAGTACCAGGTGATTCTTATGATCAGGTGAAACTGGTAAATCGTGTACAGGTAATTCAACCTTTGATATCTGAATTTCTTTAAACCCTCACTACTCAATGCAAGATCCTTAAAATAGAAGCATCGACATCACCTGGGAAAGTGTTAGATTGTAGAACCTCAGATCCAACACAGACTTACTGCATAGAAATCTCCAGTTTAAGGAGACTCCAGGTGAGTCCTGTGCATGTTAAATTGTGGAAACGCCAGGCTGGCCTAAGACATCTTCACCTAGTCTCAGACACAGTCAGTAGCAGGAGAATGTCTTTACCAGGAAAGTTTTTCTACTTCTTGGAACTTCTGACTGTTAAATTCTAGGTACCGCAAACTTCTCTACAGAGTCAACATCACTGAGGATGTTTTGGGATCTGAGCCATTAATTGCAACACAGGCTGATAAGAGCTGAAAAGTCCAGACTCCTAAGAAAGGTAGGGACTAACTTTCTTCTACGATATCCATCCTCAAAAAGGTGTTTGTGTTTCTGGGGTTTTTTTCCTTGGATTTAAAAAATGTGTAAAAACATACAATGTAAATTCATGGTCTTAACCACTTTTAATGTGTTCTTTCAGGCTATTTCTCTCTTTTTTTTTTAATTAGGAGGAGTTCCTCTGCTTTTTTTAAAAATTTTATTTAACTTTCTCTGTCTCTATAGTTACAGAAGGAACAGTTAACTACTGTGGTCTTGAAGGGGTGTTTTTATGCAGGAGTGTCCCTGTGTAGACTGTGTGTATGGAGCATATTTTTGGTGCAACGGCTGGTTTTGGTGTGGTTGCCATGCATGTCTTCTCTCAGAGAATGCTGGCCTTTATCCCCTGGATAGGGGTGTGACTGCTGTTACAGTGTCCAGTACCTGTGCTGGACATGAGGGGCTCCTTCTCTTTCCTCTGTGGGCGTCATTTCTCTGCTTGGGGTGCCGTCTGCTCCCCAGTGTTGGAGTAGAAGCTCTGCTGGTCCTTTTCAGTTGGTCTCCATTGCCCTTGAGTGCGTGTTCTGCCCCAAAGGAGCTGATTGTGGAAACAAGTGAGGTAAGAACCATGGCAGTGAACCTATGTGCCTGCCCATGGACGTATCCGTGACTCTGCCTAGATGCAGCCCAAGATTACATCCCTTATTCTGTTGTGTTCGTCCCAGATCTAGTGCAAGGCTGGAGCTGGGGTGTTGGGGCATTGTGGCTGCAGAAATTGAGGTGGCTGTGCTGCCTCTTGGGATCTGGTCTGCTTCTGTGGCAGCCTTCTCCCAGGACCTGTCTGCCCCGGATTCACCCTAAGCTGTGGTGTGGAGTGGGTCGACTCCAGGGTGCTCTCACTGGGAAATGAATTACAGAGTCCTCTTGCCGCGGGCCTGTCTACCCAAGATTCAGCATTTGGCCACCGTGCATTCTTGTGGCACTACCTAGTGTGCAAGCTGATGATGTCTACTGCAGCTGGACTCACAGCCACCCTGTGTGCACAGACAGCAGACTCGCCATTTCTCTTGGATCACACCCAGGGCCTGTCTGCTGGGGATTCAGGGCTTACACTGTGGCTTCTGTTGTTGCTGCCTGGTGCATGAACTGACAGCATCTGCCCAGTTGAACTCGCTGCCTCTTGCTGTGTGTGTTGACAGTGGTCTCTGTGGTTGGTTTGGATCACACACCCACATGTCCCTATCTGTCTCCCAGCAGCTACACCAAACCTTTGCCCTGCTCTCCACCAGGCTGTGGTGTGGAGTGAGTAGGGCTAGGGCGTTTACCCCTTAGGATTGGGAAGTGCAGCAAGATGGCAGCCTCCAGTGCAAAGTTCTCTCACATGGGTTTTTGGCAAGCCAGCACGGTGCGCACTCCTTGTGAGCAGAGCCTAGTCTTCTCCGGCAATTCTGTTTGTCTTGGAGGATTTCCCATAAGGCAAGGGGACTTGTCTCCTCTGTAGGAGTCCCAGAATGGGATGCTAAAATTGAGTCCATCTGCTCCCTCCCCAAGGCGAAGGTCCACCCTTGTGGCTCTTCTCCTTCCTCACAGATCCCTTCCAAAGTTGACAGTCCTGACCTGGTGCCTTTTTCTCCCCATCCTACCCAGTTATGTGAAGATCTTTCTCAAAGCTTTGCTTGTGTAAAAGCTTTCCCTCCAGTTTTCAGTTTGTTTGTGTGTGTCTGTGTGTGAGAGTTTTTCCATATGTAGACATATTTTTGACATCTTTGTGGGGGAGGGCGAGCTCCGTGTCTTTCTGCTCCTCCATCTCCATCCCCTTCTTCTGCTCTGTATTCTTAATTGCCAGTTTTCAGAGTGTGGAATTGGGAGAATAGTCACCTCCAATGGCAGTAAATTGGTGTTTCCTTTTATTGTTCCTATGTGCCTATGGGTTTTTTATCTACTAGATTTATTGCATAAAATTACATTCATTCTTTTTGTTCCACATAGCTTTTGAAGCATTATGTCACTCACTTAATTTAGGTAATATGTTGATTTTACAGAACAGAAATTGTCCACTTTGTAAATGGAGTCATAGCTCTTCTACTAAGTTTTCTTCCTAGAAGAGATTAAAGCACATTTTCTGTTATTTAGGAACTCCAAGATTCTGGGCTCCAGTTGACCTTGCAGACTTCCTCCAAATGCGGCAAACTTTTGGCAGATTTAGATATGAACCTCGCTATTTTGCATTTGTTAATGCAACTCTTATTGTTGCATTTTGAGAAATGTGAATAATTGCTATGAGATCATCTAGAGCAAATCTATAGTTTAGAATTTCCTTAAACAAGTTTCTTACAGCAAAAACACTCCTACCTAATTTGATGAAGCATAACTTTACGTTAACACACACAATAAGCAGTTGAGTGTTGATTTCTATACCACTAAACTCCCCATGCTTTCTTCTCGTAAGGGGGCCTCATTTTGAGCCTTAGTTCTGCCCTGTGTGTGGCAAGGGGTGCAAGTTTTCTGGAGGGTCTTCCTTAGACTCCTAAAATGTACTCTTCTCGGTTCTTTCAGGAAACTTTTGAGTGACTAATACTTTTAGGTTCTGCCCAAGTAAGTTCTCCATGCTGAAAAAGAGAGAGACTGAAAAGCATAAAACTCAGCATTTGCAAGTAGACTAGAAAACATCATGAATCATTAACGGTCAAAAGGCAGTAGGCAATTTTGCACCAAACACAATTACTCTGTGTCTTGGGAAGAAACTCTATTCTATTGTTAAACTAAGAAAATGTTCACTTCTAGTTTCAGGGATAGTAGAAAGTAAACACTATAAACTCAGAAGAGAGATGGTTCCAAAGAGTTCTGAGAAATGCTTATAGAAGAGAGGAAAAATATACACTTCTTTGCAAATTGTAAAGTCATCGAGAAAATATAAAAAGGAGATTCTTGTGATTTTTTAAGAGATTAGTACTTTTTTTAAGTGTAAAGAGGCTTAGAGATCCAAAGAATTCAGTAATGCCTCCACTGTTGATTAATGCATATAAGACAGAGAAGCAATGATAGAAATAGTAGTAGAAACTGTTAAGGGCTGCAACCTAGTGTTCTTATTTCTAGCCTTGGGTTCCTATCTCTAGTTTAGCATCCCTGTCTTTCTAGAACAATATATCTTTTCTTCCACTGTTGATTTTCATAAGCCCACATGGAAATTATTTAGCTACACCTGTCAAATTGTAAAGCAAACACTTAGAATTTACTGTGGTGTAATAGAGTACTAGAATAAGAAGAGATCTAATAAATACATAAGTGAAACAGCTGGTCCCTACTGGTGTTTAATAAAAAAAATAGGTGAAGCAGGCTGGGTTTATTTTACAGTGGTCACTTAAATTATATGACTGCACTGCCTATACATACACATGGAAAAGTGTTCTTTATTTCCAGAGACACCTTGAAATCTCCATCTTTTCTTGAAACATGTGGTCACTCAGGACTTTCTTTGATTTTATTTCTTTGAATAGATTCTTGGGAAAAGAGCCAAAATACCTTCCCTTGTTTTAAATGACCATTGGTGTGCAACCTCAGTGTCCAGGAGACAACTGAGGCACAAGACCAAGATGAATCTAGAACACAGGAAAACTAAAGGAGGAATCAGCCACTTCTCAACTCAGCAAAAATGCTTCATCACTTAGGGATCCCTTGAAGTTTTAAGATAAAGCCAGAAATCCAGCTATTAATGAAAAAGTGCTAGATTTTTAAATGCCTACAATTAATTTCACTTTTTAAAGACACTGAATGGGCCAATACTGCGGAAAACTGAATCCTGTCCACGGGCAACTACCTAGAAATCTAATTTGCTTGGCAGGTCATTATCCCATTTCTGAAATGGAAATGTTCTAAACCAGTTAACGACAAAACTTAGAGCAGAGTTCTTTAAACTCTCTGTGCAGGGAAACATAGGAATACAAATGCCCCCCAAAAGAAACAATGTAGAATCTCCCCCCCAATCTTAAGGCTTTGCTGATTTGTTCTTATATGATCCGTTCTTCCCTTTTTTTTTTTTTGTTTCTGAGAGATGATCTGGTCAAACATTGAGCAGAGTTTTATTCAGTTTTTTAAACTTTAATGTTGGTTAAAAAATGATAATGCATCTTTAAAGCATGTATTATGGTGGTAAATATTTAAAGTCTCATAAATCCGCAGTGACAGAGATTCCCAAGTCAATGAAAATGGATAGCAAAACTGAAATGAAATCACCTTTGGAAAGATGATCTAAGAAAGGACAGTGCTCTCTCCAAATCTTTCTTTCCCTTTTGCCTTAGATCATTTTTTTCTAGACAAAATCAGTCATGAATGTTCATAAGAAAGCCTCCAGCTATCTTAAATTCTCTCCAATCTATGGATTTTTCATGGTGAAACGTATTAGATGAGGTGTTGCATATAAAGTCCATAGGAAAAGTTGATAGTCATCAACTGAGTTTTTCCTTATCTCTTATCTTTTGGCCCAAAGCATAATGACATCAACCTTTCTGCTTCTTTCCAACATACTGATCTATATAATCCATGGTTTACTTCCATTCAGAGCTTTGGCTTAAAGTAAAACTTATATAATTTTATAATTACATACAATATTATAATATGCTATATAACTATTACATATTATAATATGTAATATACAGATATATTTCATATATAAGTTTATGAAACTAATAATGTATTTATATATTTTGTTCTGGTTTTCCTATATACAGTATATGTCATTGTGTCATTTCAAATATTTCTCAATAACCAGTATGAATTACGGTATTTGAGGAATACACTTAGAAAAGGAATATTCCTTTTTGGTTTATTGAATGTCATATGGTTCTGCAGAAACTTAGAATCTTCCTTCTAATTAAAATACATTTAATTGCCAGAGTTCCTTTCATGGCTCAGTGGAAACGAATCTGACTAGTATCCATGAGGATGCAGGTTCTAGCCCTGGCCTCGCTTAAAGGGTTAAGGATCCAGCATTGCCGTGAGCTGTGATGTATGTCGCAGACGTGGCTCTGATCTCCTGTTGCTGTGGCTGTGGTGTAGACAAGCAGCTGCAGCTCCTATTGGACCCCTAGCCTGGGAATCTCCTCATGCTATGAAGGCAGCCCTAAAAAAGACAAAAAAAACAAACAGCAACAAGAACAAAAAAAAATTAATTACTTAAGGCAATTTTTGAGGTGTTTGTACAACTTACAGAAACTATCTTTTTTGGAGAATAGTCCCACCACACCTTATGCCCACCCCATCTATCAACAGGGGTGAACAGGCACAGCCATATACATGGGTCATGAGTGTATATTTCACCTTCCTGAAACAGTTGGAATTGCTTGCTTTGGAATTTTGAAGCAGATTTCTTTAACAGTTGAGTATCTTTGGGAGTAGTGGGCCATTTTTCACTACCCAGGGCATGGAAAAGAGAGAAGAATGAAGCAGACACACAGAGAAGCAGAGCGCACAGATCTCAGAGTGAAGCTCAGAAGCCCCTGCCACTTGGTTTATGCTGTCTTTCCCATTCCTTTAGTCTTTTGCTAAGCTTGCAAGTATTCCTTGCCCTTGGGCATTGTGAGATTAGTTAGTTTATTTTAAACCTGTAAGAACACAAATCTATTTATTTGCTTAAACTTCTTTGAAATCTGTCCTTTGTTTGGAACCAAAAATGCATTAGGCAGAAACTGCATATTACATTTTATATTTTAGGCCATGAAGACTATAGAGTATGGTTGTGGGAGTTCGTGATTGAATATGCAAAGTCTTCAGGACCTAGCCCTTTCAAAAAAGATATGTGTTTCTTAAAAAGAAGTGAGGATAAGCTGGGAAAGAAAGTGACAGTAACATTTTTATAGCAATGTGTGGCTTACAAAACACTCTCCCTACATCCTCATTCTAACCCTAAGTATTCAACATAACTGCTCCCATTATATAAAAGAGAACACTCTGACCCAAGATGTTAAGTGAGTCCATTGTGCAATAGCTGCCCCTCTGCAGGATCTGCCACAGAGAGGTTAACATACGCTAAGCAAATGTTTAGCAGCACTCTGTATAATTATATACATTATTGGTTTTTCTTGGGGGAGAGTTAAAACTATGATACTCATGCTTTTATTGGCAGGGAGCTATGTGGATGCAAGTAATACACAAAGTAGCAAAAAAAAAAAAAAAAGGACTTTTTCTTTTTACAATCCTGTAATGCATAGCTGATTGTAAACCAATAATTAATTAGTAAATAGTAAATATATTGGAAACTATAGAAACTTGCTTTTTCAATTATTTTGTGCAAGGTCTTATGTGCAAAAAACCACTGTATGCTCACAAAATGATAGCAAAATATACAATGTAGTGTAGGTAAAGTGCTAAATAAGCAATGAGGTTGAAGACAAGAAAAAAGTTACCCTACTTCAGACAGATATATCCTACAGTACACACACTTATAAGTGTAAATTCAGGTCTGCCCAACAAAACTTTTCAAAATAGTATAAACCTGTCTATTGCATATGCTGAAGTCTCTCCTTATGCAGAGTTGGCCAGTGAATGTTGACATTTGCTGGAGAACCAATATTCACTTACCCTACTTGTTTAATGTAAGGAACAGATTAACATCTGTGAGCGTGGTAGAATGAGGGCAGATCTTTTCTGGCAATGTGGCTTTGGCTTTGAGAATCCATCTTAAGTTTTATGGAAGTTTTCTTTTTAATGAGTGAGCTCCACATGCTTCAACCAGCCATTTATCCATTTATCTGAAAATAAGAGAAGACTATGGAAAGTGCCTGGTTATGTTCGAACAGTGTATATAGTAGGTATTTAAGTATTCAGTGAGAGCAGGTTTAATCCAAAAGTAAGAGGAAAAACAGAATGGAAGGGAAACAACAACAACCAAAAACCCCAAAATGCAAGAAAGAAGGAGTGAAGGAATATTATGTAATCTATGTTCTGTTCTAAATAGTAAATATCAGCTGAGAGCCCAGGAGTTTGAGTTCATGATCTTTGCTCCCAAAATAAAACAAACAACAAACCCTGAGAACTTGGCTGGTGTGTGTGTGGTTGTGATGATGGTCTTTGAAACATGACTAACCTATATAGTTGTGGGAGGTTTTGATTGTGGGAGACACGTAGTTTAGGAAAAATGCCTAAGGATCCCATCAAGTTGACTGCATATGGCTGAGAAAGGAGACAGAATGATAGGGGCAGAGGATGACAGAAAATGCAGCGTAAGCAAAGCTCTATTATCTGGGCAAACACAGATTCTCTGACATGGTGGAGGGTCAGTCTTGGGAACTGTTTTCTTTGAAGACATTTTTCTAAAACTAAACCCTCTCCAGATTTAAAGCTGAGAGATTAATGGACTCTGGAAAATAAAGTTAAGTGAGAATTTTAAAAAGCATAATATATAAAGGCCCCATTGGATGTGATGATACAGCCTGACAATAAACCATCTCTCAGTCAGAATTAATCTCTTCCCCATAGGCCTGTGGTACTTTGCACTTATGTTATGAAACTCATGACAGTCTGCAGTATATTATGGGCAGAAGGGGAGCTGGCATTTGTTTGAGAGACTGTGATATGTCCTGCAGTTTCTTATATTGTCTCATTTTAAGTTAGTCATAAAACAGGATCTCTAGGACATCGGACTTATAATTCCTATTTTACAGAGAAAGTATTGAGGTGTGAGAGGTTAAATAGTTTCTTAATTAGTAAGTTTCAGTGCCAAAACTTGAGCTCAGATTTGTCCATTCCCATTGTTCTGCATGGTTCTGCATATGCATGAGCATTTAGAGGAAGACAACCCATACATTTTTCAGCTTAAATGACCTACTGTGCCAAGTAGATGCTCAATAAATCTTATGAAATCGACTCGAGTGATCACATGGCAATTAGGTGTGCCATTTTGCAAGCTGAAGATTCAATAACCTTTCAAAACTTTATTAAAATTGCAATGAAGCAATGAACTTCAAATTAGGATCAGCTCTCTTTTTTTGGACAGAAAATTTTCTGAAAGTTCACAAGAGAAATAATCAGACCTTCTCAATCTTTGCAGCAAGAATGATCTTGCCTTATAGATAAGTAGAAAAGACATTGTCTGTTTCCTAGACATTCTGATGAGTTTTGAAATGTTTATATGTCTCAAATTCCCTTCATCTGTGACCCTAACACCAGTGGAATGCCTAAAATTTCCATGATTGGAGCTAGTGTCTTATGTTAAATTATAGTCACCCAAAGACTTCAATTAAATTGCTCATCTGTACTAGGAATAAATAAGACATAGACCTTTATTTTATAGTAACACACACATAAACACAAATCAAAAGATTAACTTACCCCAAAGAAGATCTGGGCACCACGGGAATTCTACATGCAGATTTGGAGGGGAGAGGAATGAAAGGATAAGACACCAAAGGGAATCTTGCCAACCTCATAATGTTGCCCAAGGCTGGTTCTGAATTAGAAGCACATTTACTGTGTCTGAATGATGTAACCAAGTAAAATCTAAAGCAATGTGACGCTAATATAAATGGTGTTCTGTGTCTCCAATGTAGTGATGTCAGAGAGCTAGACCTGACAAGTCTCAAGGGCCAGAAGATCTGTTGGTTTCCTGAGTCATCTTTGGGTTGGGGGTTCATTTGGAAATAAAGCTTTGCAGTTAATAAAGACTGGGACCCTGCATGTTTCAATATTCAGCAAGTCTGCTTAGCAACCGATGTCCTAGCAAAGGTAATAAGCTAGGAAATATTTTATTTTTTTTGCTTTTTAGGGCAGTACCTGTGGCATATATAGTTTCCCAGGCTAGGGATGGAAGGCAAGCTGTAGCTGCCAGCCTACACCACAGCCACAGCAACATGGATCCGAGCTGCATCTGAAACCTCCACCACTGCTCATGGCAACACTGGATCCTTAACCCACTGAATGAGGCCAGGGATTGAACCCATGTCTTCTTGGATGCTAGTCGGTTGCTAAGCAGACTTGCTGAATATTGAAACATGCAGGACTCTCCCTTCAGAGATTAACAATGATTCTATGATTTATTGAGGATCTGCACTTGTCATGAGCTATTTTCTTCTTGAAGTTCTTGTGAAGGTATAATGAAGAAATATAAAGAACTTTGTAAGTTTAAGGCATTGTCCCAAAATTTTTCACACAGCTCATTCTCTCTCTCCCATGCACAGCCTGTACCTAATTAGGTTATGTGCCCAAATTTGTAAGGTCGCTAGAATAGCTCATGACAAGTGTAGATGCTCAATAAATCATAGAATCATTGTTAATCTCTGAAGGGAGAAGAGTCAATTCCTGGATAAGAGTTTGTTTCTTCACCCACCCAGTCATTAAATATCTGTTGAGAGTCCCCAGGAAGGCTAGACAAGCACTATCCATGGTACTAAAATTACTTAATCTAGGCTCTGCTGGCAAATAGCAGAACAATGCACAGACAGAGCTGTCACCACCTGAACCTACCCATCGGTCTTCAGATCACTAAAAGTGTGACAGATTTAAGTGCCTCTTGGTGTACTGCAATCGAAACCACACGGGGAAACCTTTGAAGCATTCTTGCCAAAACTGCTTTATCTGAATCTAATGAAGCCTTTAGGGATAATTTACAGTCCATATTCTGTAGGACACACAGGGGATAGAGGGACAAGTAAATGACTTTGAGGAAACAGAATGTGGGTCTTTGACCAAGACCATTCAGTTTTTTCAAAATATTAAAAAATGTTAAAAAAAAAGAAAAGAAAAAGACCATTAAAGAGAATGAAAACAGATTTGAGAGACAGAGCAGCTCAGTGCAACCATGGACCTTGTGTTTCTATGCCAGTTGAAGAAACCACTTGTAAAGAGAGATTTTGTGCATAGTCATGGGCATTTAAAGGTATTAGATGATATTTTTAAAATACAGCTAGTGCTATTAAGTTTGAAAATGACCTTGCAGTTATGTAATATAACTTTTAATTCTGAAAAAAAAGGGGGACCTTGAATAAAACTTTTGTTAAAAATTTTTATTCAAGAGATTAACTTGATAAAAGTAAAATTTAATGATACCAGATTTGAGAAGCGGATGGAACTACTTAAAATTAAGCTTCCTCTCTCATTTCCTTAGGACCCAAAAGAGCCCTACTGGGTATCCTGGGCCTTCATAGGAGCTAGCATCTTACTTGTGACCTTGTTTTAATTGAGCATCTTGAATGCTTTACCTCCAGAAAGGAACTTATCTTGATGTAGGGAGTCAGAAGAATCATAAAGAAAATGAGAGGAATACCAGAAGGTGGTAGGAGGAATGAGAACACTGGAAGAGTGAGGAGATATAAAAAAAATAAAATTAAAACAACCACAAGAAGATGTGGAGGAATGGGGAGTTACGTAGGGGAGCAAGAAATTGAGGTTAAAATACGGTGAGGGCAAAGAATTGAGAGCACCTAGAACTTAGACATCTGGCACTTCACTATTTGCCAAGCAAAGAGAAGCAGAGTTTACCAAGGTGGAAAAAATATCATGAACACGATCAAGAAATTCACAGGCAAGGGGCAGGCACTGTTCTAGGTGTTTTATTTAACACAAAAATACCACGGAATATGTATTATTCTCACAATTTGAGAAACAGAGGCACAGGATAATTAAACTACTTGCCTAAGGTCAAACAGATAGCAAGTGGAAGTCCAGGACTCAAATCCAGGTAGTCTTGGTCTGGAAGCTGCATTCCTAATTGCCGAGCGGCAAAGGGTCTCCTGGCTAAGGTACCAGCTCATGTAGGATTATGTGAGGTAGTGTGATTTAAAGGTTGGACATTTAACTTTGCCTTTCTAACCAGACTGCTCCCCACCCTTGTTCCTGTGAGTAGTCATTGTGGGCTTTCTACCCCGTCTAGGACAAAGCAAGGCATGGGTGCACGTAAACCAAGTTCAATGTCTTCAGCAGTCAGAGAAGACACAATTGCCACAAGTGTGGAGCCATAGAATGCCCATTCTAAAGTGGACTCAGATAATGTACAGTCCACCTTCTAACACTGAAACTAAGGTCCAGAAAGGGGAAGGAACTTATTCAAGTTAACTGGCAATTAACGATACATTTTTTTTTCTTTTTAGGGTCACACACGAGGCATATGGAAGTTCCCAGGCTAGGGGTCCAACAGGAGCTACAGCTACCAGGCTATACCACAGCCATAGCAATGCAGGATCCGAGCTGCATCTGTAACCTACACCACAGCTCACAACAATGCCAGATCCTTAACCCAATGAGCAAGGCCAGGGATCGACCCTGCATCCTCATGGAACCTAATCAGGTTTGTTAACTGCTGAGCCATGAAGGGAACTCCCTAACTATACAAATTTGATGAGAGTTTGTTTTCTGACTCGAGTGCCAAGATATGTCCCCTCAGGGCAGAATCAAATATCTTAGCTACATCCTAAATTTCACTGTCAGGGAAAAAAAAGACCTGTATGATCCAGTAATTTCACTTCTGGGTATACATTCAAAAGAATTGAAAACAAGCTCCCAAAGAGATATTTGTTATACACATTTTTGCAGCAGCATTATTTACAATAGCCAAAAATTGGAGGGAGTGCAAGTATCCATTGATGGGTGATGGATAAAGAAAATGTGTTATACACATACAAGGGAAGAAAATTGTGACATGTGCTACCACATGGACGAACACTGAGGGCATTGTGCTAAGTGAAGGAAGTCAGTCACAAAAGGAAAAATATTGTATGATTCCACTTGTGGGAGGTACTTAGATTCATAGTCTGACAAAGTAGAATTGTGGTTGCCAGGGACTTGGGTGAAGGGGTAGCAGGGAGTTACTTCATGGGTAGAGTTCATGTTTCTCAAGGTGTAAAGCATTCAGTGGATAGAGGGTGGAGATGTTAGCATGACAGTGTGCATGTACTTAATGCCACTGCACCATGCATTTAAAAAGGGTTAGGATGGTAAATTTTGTGTTACATGTTTTTTTTTCCCACAATTAAAAAGAAAAAAATAAAGCCAGACTGGGATTTCCAAAATGGTTAAGGTACTTAAAATTAATACATTTCAAGAGTCAAATCAGAGTGGACAGCCAGGATTACAGCTTTGTCCTGATTTCTTACTGTGATGGAATTCAGTTGCATCACAGAAACTAAGATTCTGTGTTTAAAGAATTATGGAACATCATTCAACATCTGTAAATGACTAATGCCTTTGGTCATCCCTACCATAAAAGGTAAAATGTTGCCTTTTAACAAATATCTATGGTTTTACAGGTATTGTTCCCCCTAACTGGAAGTCACACATTCTCTTCTGAAATGTGCTCTTGAGCATATGAAGGAATACATGAACAAACATACAATACCATATTTTCTGCTCTAAACTCCTATCTATACCTTAAAACCCAACTCACAACATTCCAGCTCCTTGCTGAGAAACCAAAAACCTTCACAGTTACTTGCCCCTGATGAGGAAAATCTTCTCCTGCCTTATGCCTCCACTAATATTTCTCTTATTGCAATATATTTTAACTTATTGATATGTTCGCGTCAATAATTAAACTGTTCTTTTAAAGTAGATACTGTCTTTCATCTCTCTCTCTCTAACATTTAGAGTATTATACCTCATAGGATTAGTCTTAGCAAATTCATTGAGTGAATTAATGAAGGGGAAAAATAATCCTGAGACTGGACATTTCATGTCTCCTTAGTGTCTAGTACTCACAGCCCTTAAAAGGATCTTGTCCCTTGAATCAACCCATCAGTGTCAGCTGAAATTGTCTATGACATCTAATAAACCCAACATCCTGCCCTGCACTCACTCAGTGCTGCCTTCAAATATGTAAAAACGTCACGAAAGATGGTTTGCCTTTCTGGAAAAAGATGAGTAAGTGCATAATTAAAACTTGATGCAATTTTCTCTGGTGCAACAGTATTTTGCTGTTTCTCTGCCTGTAGCATATAAATGGAGCTGAACACAGAAAATGTACTGGTTCCTGGTTGTTGGCACAGTCTGCCCCCCTTTCCTATGCTGGAGGGAACAGAGACCTTGAGTTCCATGTCTCCTCTTTTGGAAGGAACCCTGAAGTTACTGGTTTGCAGGATCTCTTCCCGATTACAGCCTTACTCTGTACATGTGCCACAAGATGTAAAGTTTTTAGATAAGCGTTATGCTATTTGCAAGCCACAAAGAAATGAGCAAGCTCTGAAATGGGCAAGGTAGAAGAAACCCAGATTTTCTGTCCAGGTAGCCCAAATTGTTTGCAACGTGAGTGTTTTTATAATTTGAAAATGGTAAATCAAACGCCAGTTATCCCAACCTTATAAAAATGTGGTGAATGAGGAATTATTTACACATATGCATTGTTGTTAAATCACCCTCCTTCTATGGCCACCTGTATTTTCTTCCTCAATTCCAGGTTTTTAACCTATCAGATTCTTTTAAAGAAGAAAATATTTGTTTTTAACTCTTCAATGAATGGAATGCTATAATCTGGATAATAAAGAAGCTGAGATGTGGAAAAGAAGGGGGTGGGAGAAAATAAATCATTATAATGGAAAAGTAATATTGGAATCAATTCGAGAGGTTTGGTCTTCATTCGTAGGATTCTGCCACTGACTGATTCTTTCATTGTCATAATGGAGTGTCCCTCCCTCCCTTCCTCCCTTTCTCCCTCCCTTCCTTCCTTCCGTCTTCCCTCCTTCCTTCTTCCTTCCTTCTTTGTCCTCTTTTTTGTTTTTTGGATTTCAGGTATGGGTAAAATATGGGCTAGCTTAGTAGCCTATATTTAATTTGTCTCCCCTTAGCTGAAATGAAGGAATATCAGCTCAACATATGAGTTCATAGTTCAACATAGGAGGAGGAAAGTATGAATTCAATTAAATTGTCAACAGAGCTCTCCCTACATTTGGCCTTTCAATACCTCCCTCCCAGGGCTGCCTCTCTCTGCAGCATTGATTGGGTATTGTTAACCTTTATCTATCTCTTGTTTACGTTTCTCTCTTAGAGCCAAATATCAATATGAAGCTTTGAGAAAGGACAGCAGCAACCAACAAAGAGACGTTGGGAAAAGGTCAAACTCTCAGAAATGAGGTGTGCTGTTCTCAGTCAGGCCTAGAGAAATGCTCTTAGGCTAAGAGAGCAAGGTCAGAGCTTGGCGGCTGGCAGCCCTGGTGCTAGCCTTTTGGGAAGAAGTACTACAGGCAGTAATTATCAGTGCTTCCTCTGTCAGAGCAGCTGTCAGCAGCAAGCACCCAGCCTAAAGAAGAGGGGAGAGCAAAGAGGGTTCATTGTCACGAATGGGTATGAAGGCAGTGAGTGCACTGGATGGGAACATAGGACGGGGGGAGGGATAGCAGGTGAGCAGTGCCTGCCACTGCCTGGTGCTTCACCTCTGCCCCCTTCACCCCTACCCCTGCTCTGTTCTGCAAGGCTGGAGTCCAAGTTTGCATTTCAAATGGAAAGAAACAGAAAAGTTTGAAACTGATGAAAGTTTGGGTGACCTGTCAGATCCCAGAGTGGCAACATTATACTTGGGTTTCTCAGTTTGGAGATTCTACATCTGCATCTAAGAAATATAGAAAAGCCCTCCCCTTATGCAAAATCTGGTATGTGCAACACATCCCCAGATGCCATAAAAATTCTGCAGAATTGCTTTTCTTTTGTGTGTTAAAAATAAAATATTTATCGATACTAAATTATAATCTAGTAATAATTATAATAGTGAGGTTGCTTTTTCTCCTCCATCCTCCCTCTGCCCCTACTAACAGGGCTCACTACTCCGTGGTCTTTTATGCCCAGGTGAGCCCTGGCCAGCTGTGAGGAGCACTTATTCTCCTCAGGTCTTAGTTTCTGAATCCAAATCCTAATCCTACCCTATTACTACTATAGGCCACTTACACTGATTTTAGTGAACCTTGGACTCGATCTCCTGTCTTGTCTCGCTTGGGAACCCATACCCTAAACTGTTTTGCTAAAGCACCTGTAAGTGTGGGCAGTAGAGTTTTGCTAGTGAATGCAAGTTCATGTGCCCAAATGTACAGTGAGGCCAAATGGTGCTGAAATATAGGAGTCTGGAGCAGAGAAATGTTTATTGGAGAGTCATGTAAGAAGACAGGTGGCTCATGCCCCGCAAAACGACAAACTCCCCAAAGGGTTTTGGTATCGCGTTTTTAAAGTCTGGGTGAGGAGAAACGGTTGCAGAGTATATGATCATCTCCTGCACAGTCTTCTGATTGGTTGATGGTGATGTAACAGGGCAGTGCCACAGAGGTTAACATTATCAATCCTTAGGCTCCAGGAAGCCTGGCGGCTATGTGCTCATGGTCATCAAGTCGGTAACATCTTCCATTTGGTGCTTGTGGTGGGGGGTGTTCACATCTATAAAATGCACTCAGAAAGTGTGTCTTAGATACTTGAGAGAGGAGCTAAAATGGAGGATATGGGAGAGGAGCCTGCCCCAGAAAGGACCCATAAGATCCTGTTCAGTTACAGTTTCTATGGCTTTATTGGCAGGATGCTTGCAAGCATCAGATACATGCATAAAGGTAACAGCATGAGGTGGTCAGAACTGTGATGGTGATGGCCAGCTTTCCCGCTCATCACTGAAAATGGAGAAGGAGAAACAGGCCTCAGAGCAACTAGAGGATTGGGCACCAATCCATGTCTGATGTTGCAGATTGGGCATTGCCTGGCAATAAGTACAAAAAAAGTTCTGGCAGGTCTTTACAGCAAGTTGGGAAGTGTCTTAGAAACTACATAATGCACCCCTCGTTTAAGTATTTAATTAATATGGGGAATCCAAGGCCCAGAGCTTCACTTGGAAGCATGGTCAAAGGAGCACAGGTTCTGATGACTCAGTTCATGATTCTTGCTGATCCAATAAACTTCCTTCAAAAAGAAAGAATATATTTTGCATGAAGTCAGACCCCAGATGGAACAAATAACCAATCAGAAAGAGAAAATACAGAAATACAAAAAGCCTATGCAAATACGAGTTGAGTGCTTGTACTGGGTACACCAGGAAGTTCTGTGTGACTAAGCCACTTTGATCCTCATTTCCTTATCTACCTAATGGAAGTGATGACTTTGCCCTGCTTACCATATTAATTTATTGTAACCGAATGGAATTTTTAAAAAGCTTTTAAAAATGCTATATGTTGGAGATCCCACTGTGGTCCAGTGGGTTGAGAACCCAGCATAGCGTCCTTGAGGATGCAGGTTCAATCTCTGGCCTCACTTAGTGGGTTAAGGATCCAGATCCGGTGTTGCTGCGAGCTGTGGTAGGTCACAGATGCAGCTCAGATCTAGCATTGCTGTGGCTGTAGCTTAGGCCAGCAGCTGCAGTTCCAAAGCAAACCTTAGCCTGGGAACGTCTATGTGCCACAGGTATAGCCCTAAAAAGTAAATAAAATGATACAAAATAAAAATTTTAAAAATGTCATATGCAATTTTTAAAGACGTTAACACAGGGTTGGTCTGTCCCCACTGGATGGGTGGATTTGGGCAAAACACTTTACTGACTGTAAAAATAAAACTGCACTAGAAACTTTTAAAATTAACTTTCCCTTATTCAATATTATTGAGGCAAAAACATCCTTTCGTTCCATGGCCTTTGCTGAGATGTTTGCTGGTTGGGACCATGCCTTGGGGTCCTAAGCCTCCCTGTAGGGCTGGTAGCACACAGCCTGACTTGTCTAACCAGGGACTAATCTGGTCGGGCAAAGGCAGCCTCTTTACCTACATGCAGCTACAGGAGAACCCCATTTCCCACCTTTTCCAGGAAAGTCTAGATTTCAATTATCCAACTCCTATGTCCCATAAGACCATTTTACTTGTCAGATCTGAGTGTGGCTATACTTATTGTGGCAGTGATGGCACTGCCTGCTAGCTGGCCCTGGTCAAGGGAGGACCATGTGTTTGGTTATAGAAAAATCAGGAAGAGCTGTCTCTCTAAGCCCTCACCTTATATGGACAAAGATCTAAATATATCTTCTAAATGTATGTTTCTAGTCACCAGGGGTATGCTACAGCTTTGTGACAATTTTCTAATCAACGAAGGATTAAACAAGACTTCTCATAGATTTCGTATAGATGTTCTAGCATATAAATACCTTTATACTTAAATGTCTTGGGGATAGGTGGATAGGTGGCAGTGGGGACTGCTGGATGCTTTCAAAATATACAGCTTAGAAATGCTGAGTCTTGAAAAGCCACCTATCCTTTGGTTAAAGTACTGATTAAAATGCAAATATATCTAAATGGGAAAATATAATAAACTGTGCTGGTCATTAGCAATTTAGTGCTAATGTGGCTGTGAGATTGCTTTTTCTTTCCCATACCTAGACAGCCAGCTGCCATTAGCTTTCTGTTAGGGATAAGACATATATCAGGTCTGATGACTATGAGAAAGGGACAGTGAGAGGCCAGTTATGGGGCCCTGTCTGAGAAGCTCTGTCACGAGCATTATTGATAGAGTATCCTGGGGCAACATTAGAAGGAAGGACATTAATGCTTTTATGCTGATTGCACCTGGGTCCAAAAATGTACTGGTCCTTCCCCCATCCATCTGTACCTTCAATGCATATTTTTGAGTACTTGTTAGTTACTGTGTTGGCTCCTGAAAGTCCAGTCTAGAAAATATCACTTTTCTTTGTTGCTATAGACCTAATGGTTTTACCCCAAATGCATAAGTAAAGCCCTAATCCCTATGTGTGTTGGGCAGAAGGGTGAGATTTACTAGTTACAAGTCCTGGGATTTACAAGGTATGCCTGGGACCACACAACAAGGTAATGGATAAGAGGCACAGAGCATGAGGTTCTGCTTTTACTGGATTGAGGGTGGAGTGCCTTGGGTTTCACAGGCTCACTCTTCATTGGTAAAGTTGAAACATAAACAAGAATTGAAAGTTTGGAAAGAGAAAAACAAGAGACCCAAGTAGTCATTTATTGAGATCAGTTAAGAGCTACGAAACAAAGGAGTCTGGAGTGTCAAGGAAGGGGGTGGGGGCTTTTTATCTAGTCCCCACTGGCAATGTGTCAATTCTTTGGTGTGGATGCTTCTTTGAAGCAGATCCCTTGGCAATCAAAGCTTAAGTCAGGTACTTGCTTCACTAAAAGAAAGGCAAACTATAGTAGTCTATGGTATTGTTATTACTGAAGCTTGAACTAAGATACCTGCCCTCAGGAAGCTTAGTCCCATGTTGTGATCATAGGTATGCAACAAATATAATAAAAACTAGAAAGAGTTCTCCACTGGGATAGAGGGCTCTGTGAAAGTCCAGGGGTTGGGTACCTTGCCATACAGCTGTAGGGAACTTAGAGAGTCATTATACATTATTTCATTTAATCTTCACATGAGTTCTTGATAAAATTTTAACCTTATATTTTAAATGAAGAAACTCAGGCTTGGAGAATGTAGTATCCATAGCTATAATAACAAAAACAGACAGCCACGATTCTTGATCATCAAACCCACCCCATGCATACATGAAACACCTAAAGTTACAAAGCCAAGTAGAATGTCAAGATTGGAACTCATGGTCTACCTGACTCTAAACGAATACTTGATCTCCTCAATCGAAGGGGAGAGTGAAAGGGAATGGGGGAAGGGGGAGGTGGCTGAACAAGAGAGCAGAGGGACATTTGAGGGCATCACCATTCTTTAGCCTTAGTGATAGCCTTAATGAAAAATATGTACAAAGAGGCCTTATCACCAGTCAGCTTTTGTGGAGTGTATTTTAAACAACACAGCAAGACCACATTTTCAAAATGTCACAGATTCCCCAACCACCTTCCCTGTGGCAAGAGCGCTGCTATTTTCCTTCATCCGCAAAGCCTGATTGGGGCTGGTTCCCCTGCTCCTTCATCTTCTCAGCAGAAGAAGCCAGGGGAACTGTCCTTTTAAAGTCCTTGAGATGAAGATTGGAGGAGATATAACTTCTATCCTTTACCCAGAAGACATGGATTCAATAAAAGTTTCAAGAGGGTTCACCTGCCCCCACACCACCCTGGACCAGGCACAAGGGGCTTTATATTAAAGAGGTTTTGCTGAGATTTTTCCCAGACTGCTTAGAAGTAGAATTTCTCTCTCCGCTGTCAAGAATCAAATCTTAGGAGGACAAAGAACACAGAATTACTCTAAGAGGATTTGTGAATCTTAAGAAAACCTGACCTTCCTCCTCTCATGACTCAGCGGAAGCCCCATCCTTGTAAATAGCCCTGCCCATGTTGCTATTGATGAAGGAAGCGGGATCATTAAGTCAGTTCCTGATGACAGGAACAGGATTACTTTACTGGTCTTAATATGACTTACTGGCTGGTTTCTGCTGTGTGCTAGCTCCCCAAAGCCAGTGGTTTGCCATGGGTGAGATTTTATAAATCACAAATAAAGAAACACAAGACTTTCATCCAGGAGGCTGAATAAGTGGAGGTCGAGTTTTAGGGAGGTGACACAAATGGCTGCCAGTTTTGCAGAGCTCAGTCCTGCCCTCTCACCCTCATCGTTACAGGCATAAATCATGCTCAAGGAAGAAATATTGAAGAAGCTCAGCTCTCATGCCTGCTTGCACCCCCTCCTCACTGCTGCTCCAATGGAGATTGTAAAGAGTAAGGAAACAAGACCATGAGGCTTGTTTTTGGTAATTCTTGAGCCTGGCAAAGTCACCTTGATTGTGAACCCAACTAATAATCATTTTAAATCATCAGAGGTAGGTGTGATGGCTGTGAAAGCAATTAAAGGTCAGAGTTGAAGTGTCTTCATGAAATTATGGGAAACAACCTTCTGCTACCCCTGGTTGCCTGACATACTTAGGCAGAATGTTACTCTCAGCCTGGCACTTTGATCACAGGTACTTAATAGACAACATGAAATACAGCACAGGAGCTTGAAGTAAGGGGTTAGTGTACAAGGTCGTGAGGCAAATGGCAAGAAAGATATTGCTCTCTCTGATAATTTTTGGTAGCATCCTTACCTTTGAATTATCAAATCCAACATACAATTAACACAGAGGCAGAACTAGCTGTTGGGTGGAAATTACAGCAGAGTAAAAAGCAATCACTAAGGGATACACAGTCACTTTATGAAGTCACTTAAAGGCAGGGCTGTGTCCCTTTGAGCTGAGGGAAAAAAATACAGAGATTGACCATTTGGTAAATGAGAAAGGAATTGACTGTTGAGAAGGTAAATGGGAAAGAAGGCTTCCTGCCTGTGGTTTCTCCTGATCTAAGAAATCATCTTGCTAGAGGGTTAACTCTGGATTCCTTTCCTAGTGCAGAATTAGAAAACAAGGCGCTTCTGGGGCTAAGTCAATGTTTGTAAAAATCATGAATACAAACACAATCAGATTCATAATGCATTGAATATATATAGCCCTTTTATTTTGAGGAGCTATATAAAGTCACAGAGGGTATCTCCTTAATCCTTACTTCTCTCTTTTGTGAGATGAGGTGATTAATAAAAACAGGGCAAAGAATTGAAGATCAAGCCCATGGAAGGTGTCTGAGGAATCATCACTGTCCCCATCCCCAGGGCACAAACAACTGGAAAAGTGATCATTCTGAGTTTTGCACTTTTGCCAAACAAAGGAAACTCCTGTAAACATACCTAAAAATAGATGCATCTGCATACATCTTTCTCCTGTCCTATCATATTTTCCTCAAACTGTAGCAAATGGAATATAGCTTTATAAACCACAAAATGCTAGCATTTCATGAATAGGTAATTAAACATATGCAGTGTTTCTACAATAACCAAAGAAAATATCTCCTATCCCATAATTAGCAAATAGGAAAATGATAGATACACACCTTTTAGAGCTTTGGGACTTTCCATCCACCACCCCCTAAAAGAATGTTTTTAAACAAAAGTTTAAATAACTTGAACTTATATGTCCTGAGAATTAAGATTAAAAAGAAATAGGATTATTTAACTCAAGGAAAAGAAAGATCAGAAGAAGTTTTGTAGTGTAGATCTTATGTGGAGAAAAATCTTATAGAATTAACAGTGATCAGGAATCCTTTATCCTCATTGAGAAATGGACAGGGGGTAGCAGAAAGATTTTTCAGGAGCTGTGCAAGGAATTCAAATGGCGGTAAGCTTTGCCACTAAGGTTCTTAATATTAAGATTGTCTGTTTTTCTCCATCACCATCACTGCCTCATTAAATTTAAAAACCACCATCGCTCTCCTGGATTGTGTTAACCTGTGAAGTGGTCCCTATGTGTGCACTATTTTCCTTTTCCAGTTTATACTCTAAATAGCAGTTGTCTTTTGAAAACATAAATCTGCTCATTTTATGTCTTTATTAAAATCCTTTAAGCATTCAATTATTTTTCAGTACTTGGGCCAACATGTTGAGTTATAAACATCCTACAAAGTATGACCTGTGCCAACATCCTCTCCATCCAAACCTAGCACTTTTTCCACCCTTCTTTGCTGGGCTCTAACCCTAGCAGAATTGTTTCAGGTCCTAAGTATGTACATGTCCTCCTTTTTCAACTGCTTCCCACATGCTGCTCTCTCTTTGTATAAGGCTCTTCTATTTTTCAACTGGCCCATTGCTACTCACCCTTCATAGATCCGATATAGTTGATATTCTCATCATAATGTTTCCCATCATAGGTTCCCATGATATCCTGCCTTTATCTCGCCTAATATTTATCATATTTGTAATTATCTGCCCAATTGGAAAGAAGTGCTCTGAATGTAATTTTGTCTTATTTGCCTCTGTGTCACCTTAGAATCCAGTTGGTACCATGTCTCATAATAGAATTCTAATAATTATTTATGAATCAACAGGTGAGTGTAGCAGGTGCTCAGTAAATATTCGTGAAATAAGTGAATGTATTAGAGAATGGAACTAGCAGAGAATCACAAAAAATCAGATCAGTGGGATATTCTTCAAATATGTGAACTTGAGGTTGTTCTTTCTCATTCGCAATCATTTATCTCTATCCCAAATTCTGTGTGTGGGATTACAAATTAGACTGATTAAAATATATAATTAATGTTCAAAAATAAATAGATAGTAAAGCTACATTAATTTCAAATTTGCTACTGCAAACTTCATAATGATCTCAACATTTTAACCGTTTGTAAAAGAAAAGTTCCTAGAGGGTTTCATTAATCAGTCCCTTTAATATACTGCTATTGGGAGTTTGGATAGTTACCACTTCCTCGAAAAGTAGTTTGAGAATATCAACAGCTATAAAGAAGTGGGAATTTATAACCTTATTTTGAGGAAGTTTTCTTAGGTATATACTATAGTAAAAATGTAGATAAAGACAAAGATTTTTACATTATCATGTTCAATTCAACCATTTTTACAATGACTGAGCACGACACCACTGAAATGTCAAACACTAGTAGGCTGTTTGAGTAAATTATGGCATATCCACCTTGTGACTGTCAATAAAATGATGTGTTTAAATAATTTTCAAAGACAAGGATAGCTTATAATACAAACATCAGGCGAAAGAAGAAGAATGCAGCACTATTCATTGGAAAGACTTTGACATTGTGAAAATTATACAATCAGAAAATATTTGCAAGGAAATATGCCAAAATGCTTACATTTGTGTAGAAGTTTATGGGTGGCTTTGACTTCTTGATTTCAGATTTTCCAGTCTCCACTTTGCTAACACCCATACCAGTCATTCTCTAAAATCAAAAATAAAAACAAAAACAACAAATACTGTGTGCCTGGCACTGGTGAAAAACTATGTGTTAATTCACTTTATTCTTACCACACTCAGCTTGGCACACAATAAGTGCTCAAAAACATGAGTATTGTATACACACACGCACACACACACACACCGCATCTTTATCTATTCATCTGTCAATGGACACTTAGGTTGCTTCCATGCCTTGTCTGTTGTACATAGTGCTGCAATGAACATCACAGTGCATGTACCTTTCTGAGTTATAGTTTTTTCCAGATATATGCCCAGGAGTAGGATTGAAGAATCATATGATAGCTCTGTTTTAGTTTTCTGAGGAACCTCCATAGTGTTTTTACATAGTAGCTATACCAGTTTACATTGCACCAGCAGTGTAGGGGAGTTCCCTTTTCTCCATACCCTCTCCAGCATTTATTTGTAGACTTTTTAATAATGGCATTCTAACTGGTATGAAGTGGTACCTCATTATAGTTTTGATTGCAGGTAGTAGTTAATAAATAAATTATTATAGAAACAGATGTGTTTATTAAAATTATTTGTTAACACTAACCATAAATTATTTTATTGAGGTATAGTTGATGTGTGATATTACATAAATTACAGTTGGACAACATAGTGATGCACAGTTTTTAAAGCTTATCCTCCATTTATAGTTATTACAAAATATTAGCCACATTCCTTCTGTTGTACACCATATCTTTGTATCTTATTTAACTTATACAGAATAGTTTGTACTTTGTAGTTTGTTTGGGTTAATCCTTTACCCCATCCTGCCCACTCCCTTTCCTTCTCCCCAGTGGAAACCACTAACTTGTCTATATCTGTGAGTGTGTTTCTTTTTTGTTATATTCATTAGTTTGCTTTTTTATAATTCACGTATAAGGGGTATTATACATTATTTGTCTTTCTACATCTGACTTGTTACACTTAGCACAATACCCGCCCAGTGGATCCACATCATTGCAAATAGCAAAATTCCACTCCCTTTTATGGCTGAGTAATATGCCATTATATATAATCTATATCTATTCATACATATGTAAATGATGGATAGATAGATAGATAGATATACATACTATTTCTTCTCCATCCACTCATCTGTTGATGGACACTTAGGATGCCTATATATCCCTGCAACTGTAAACAATGATGCCATGAACATTGGGGTACCTGGATATTTTGGAATTAGTATTCATTGTTTTTCAACAATATACCCACAGGTGGGATAGCTGGATCATATGGTAGTTCTATTCTTAGTTTCTTGAGAAACTTCCATACTGCTTTCCACAGTGGCCACACCAATCCACATTCCCACCACATCCTCGCCAACAACTCTCATTAGAGTTCTTTTGGATGATAGTCATTGTGATAAATGTGAGGTACTATCCCACTGTGGCCCTGATTTTCATTTCCGTGATGATTAAGGATGTTGAGCATATTTTCATGTGCCAGTTGGCCATTCACATGTTCCCCTGGAAAAATGCCCACCCAGGTCCTCTGCCCATTCCTTAATCAGGCTGTCTATCTTCTTGCCCTGGAGTTATATGAGCAGTTTATATATTTTGGGTAATAGCCCCTTCTTGGTCACCGTTTGCTCCAGTTTATATTTTCTACCATTTAGTAGGTTGTCTTTCCATTTTATCAATAGTTTTCTTTGCTGTACAAAAATTTTTAAGTTTAATTAGATCCCATTTGTTTATTTTTGCTTTTGTTTTATTTAGGAGACAGATCCTAAAGAAAGCATTGCTATGATTTCTAGCAAAGAATGCTCTGCCTACGTTTTTTTTTTTAATATTATCTTTATTAGAGTGTAGTTAATTTACAGTGTTGTGTCAATTTGTGCTGTACAGCATAGTGAACCAGTCATACGTATATGTACACTCTTTTTCTCATACTATCTTCCATCATGTTCCATCCCAGGAGATTGGATATAGTTCCCTGTGCTGCATAGTAGGACCTCATCGCTCATCTGTTCTAAATGTAATAGTTTGCATCTACCAACCCCGAACTCCTCATCCATGTCCATCCCACTTCCTTCCCTTCCCCCTTGGAAGCTACAAGTCTGTTCTCTATGTCCCGGAGTTTGTTTTTGTTTTGTAGATAGGTTCATCTGTGCCATATTTTAGATTCCACATATAAGCTATATCATATGGTATTGTCTTTCTCTTTCTGACTTACTTCACTTAGTATAAGAATTTCTAGTTGCAACCATGTTGCTGGCAGATGGCATTGCTTTGTTCTTTTTTATGCCTATGTTTCCTTCTAGGAGTTTTACGGCTTCTAGTCTTACGTTTAGATCTTTAACCCATTTTGAGTTTATTTTTGTATGCAGTGTTAGAGAATGTTTAACATTCTTTTATATGTAGGTGTCCAGTTTTCCCAGCACCACTTATTGAAGAGGCTGTCTTTTCCAAATGTCTATTCTTGCCTCTTTTGTGCTAGAATAATTGACCATAAATGTGGGTTTATTTTTGGACTCGCTATTCTGTTCCATCAATGTATGCGTCTATTTTTGTGCCAGTACCACACTGATTACTGTAGTCTAAAGTCGGGAAACATGATTCCTCAAGCTCTGTCTTTGTCAAGATTGTTTTGGCTGTTCAGGGTATTTTCTGTTTCCATACTGATTTTAAGATTATTTGCTCTAAGAAAAATGCCTTGGGTATTTTGACAAGGATTGCATTGAATCTGTATATTGTCTTGGGCAGTACGGTCATTTTAAGAATATTAATTTTTCCAATTCATGAACGTGGTGTGTCTTTCCACCTAACATATTGCATTTTTTTACAAATTGAAAGTTATGGCAGCCTTGTGTTGAGCAAATCTATCAGCATCATTTTTCCAACAACTGTTCACTTTTTGTCTCTGTCACATTTTGGTAATGTTCATGATGTTTCCAACTTGTTCATTATTATTATGTCTGTTATGATCATCTGTGATCAGTGATCTTTGATGTTACTATTTTAACTCTTTTGGTGTTTTTTAGAAATAAAATTTTTTAGATTTTTTTTTTTTTTGATTTTTAGGGCCTCACCTGTGGCATATGGAAGTTCCCAGGCTAGGGCTTGACTTAGAGCTGCAGCTGCCAGCCTACACCACAGCCACAGTGGCATGGGATCCAAGCTGCATCTTCAACCTACACCAGAGCTCACAGCCACTCCAGTTCCTTAATGCACTGAGCAAGGCCGGAGATCAAACCTGCATCCTCATGGATCCTAGTCATATTCGTTTCCTCTGCGCCACAATGGGAACCCCCTAGAAATCAAGTAAATTTTAGTTAAGATATTTACATTCTTTAGACAAAATGCTATTGCACACCTAGTAGGCTATGGTATAAACGTAGCTTATATGCACTGAGAAACCAAGAAATTTACGTGACTTGCTCT
>PVHT021183705.1:24123760-24196260 GCA_004024745.2 Catagonus wagneri | reverse complement strand
TGCTTATCTACCTAGTGACATTGAGGGTGTCAAGATGAGGGCAAAGAAGTACAAAGAAATGCTTGTCAGTGTTCTGGTGTAGGGAGCCTCAGAACAGCTCTTGAAAGGAAAACCACATCACACTCATCCAGAGGAAGGAGGAAAACCAGCAATTTCCAGGCCAGGACGGTGCCCGGAGAGAACTAGAGAACCTGCTATATTGTTTCCCAGGGGACTTGTTCTGGACCCTGGGGTCTCTGAGCAGTGCTGCGCTCAGATGCCCTCATCCTGCCCAAGGTGAACTGAAGGGGAGCCACTCTGCCTCACACCCCTGCCAACTGTGCCCACGTACCTCATTTCTGCAAATGAAACTGTATTATCTACTTAACTCTATAGAACTTGAACTTTCATCTGTTAAATAGAGGTAACCATAGATTATAATAAAGTTAGTTGTAAATGGAGAAAATGTATGTAAAGGGCCTAGGTTTAGGTTAGTCACATAATACATGCTCAGTATGCTCATTACTGATATGAATGTCGACTTTAAAAAAGTCTCCAAATTCCTTGACATCTAAGTTGGCTCCTAGAATTTTCCTGTGATACATAATTTAGATTTATAACTCGATCTAATGCCCTTTTTTGAAATTCTGACCTATAAAGCAGATGATACAGTTACAATTCTCGATTAACTCACAAGAAAATTTTAAAATACATATGAGTATATGCACAGGAATATGCATATGTGTATACCCACGCACACACACATATCTCGGCCATCTTAACATTTCTACTAGATGTTATAAGTAAATATATCCAAACTCTCTTCTTTCTAAGAAGAGAGTTGTACATGGTAATTAAGAATCTGGTCTCTGAGAGCTTAAATAACTTGTCCCATGCCACAGAGCTAGCCACACAGAATTTAATTTCTATATCTCTAAAATGTGGTGACAGTAATATGCAGGGCTGGATACATAATTCATGGATATTAGTGCAAAATGAAATTCAAGTCTCCTTGTTCAAAGACTACGATAAAGCCTTCTGTCTGCAGTCTGTTTTGTGAATTGTCGTGGCAGTTTTTTGGTGTGTTTTGGTTTTGCTATTTACTTTCATGCTACCCCAGGTATGAAAATATTCACATAGACTCTCACAGGTAGCCTAGGGTTCCATCCTATGAGGGAAGATGGCAGCAGGTCAATCAGCTCTCAGACCAAGGCAGTGTGCCCCAGTCAATCTCTGCGTCCATGGGCCTGCTATCTTCCCCCCCCTACCCAGCTTGATGGTGGCCTCCAAGAGTTTTTGTTCTCTCTGCCAGAATGTGCTTGGTGCCTGGATTGAAGTAGCTGAGAAGCTTGTCCCTGACAGGTCACCCACTGAACATCCAAGGGTGCTGCCCCTGACAGTGGGCAGAGACAGCCACCATGTGTCTGAGCTCCATTTTATACTCATGGAGGGGATGCCCCCACTGGGGACAAAGGGTGATGGTGGAAAGCAGGCCTTTCCAGGCCAACATGACTTGGCCATTACCCAGGGGAAAGAGTGGCAGTGATTATGAAGCAGGGTTGGTGATGGGGTGGCCTGGTGGGACCCAGGTGCCAAGGGGCTGGGAGCAGACAGCTGAGAACCCGTCTCAAAGAGGCAGAGATGCCGAGGGAGGCAGGATTGTTTGTGAGCTGAGACTCCCAACCCCATGTATGCTCCATTATCCCATCCATCCATATAATCATACAGCAAAGGATCAAATGTTAGAAATTTCAAGACAGAGACTTAAACCGCCAGTGCAGGGCTCTCCTGGGTACCAGGCACTTGTTGACTGAGCTGGTCCTTTGCCACATGCCCACAAAACTAGTTCTGAATCCCTGCCACGTAGAGTGAGGCAAAGTGAGCTAACATATTTCACGTGCATTTCCTGCCATATGGTACCCTCTTGATACAAACCAGTCACTGAGGTTATCTTCCATGAGCCTCTAATCCTGTTCTTCTACCTGTGCCCTGCCCTCAAAAGAGGGCCTCTTTTAAAAATGCAAGTCTAGTAATTTTATTTCTTAGCTTTAAATGTTTAGTTTGCATCTCTTTGTTCTGATAATAAAGTTTAAATTCTTCACATGGTCTGTGAATCTCTGACACAGTCTTCCTAAGACTCACTCAACCCCCCTCTTCTCAGGCTCCCCTTCTTCCTCCCTTACTGTCTTCTAATATGAGGATCTATCTTCATTCTGAGGATCAGCCTTCTTCCCACTTAGGTCCTTGTCTGCAAGGGAGGAATTCCAGGCTGAAGAAACAGGCTGTGTGAAGTCTTACTCATTTTTAGTTTTGAAAATATCACTTCCTCAGGGAGGTTTTCTTTGAGATTTGTGGGTAGCTAAAACAACGCACATCCTGTGATGGGCTCTCATAACACCCTGCATTTTTTTTTATTTATGAAGTTTCTAACAATTCAAATATAATAAACTATTAAAATAGTTCTTATTTAATATGTATCTAATTAAACTGTAAGTATCCTTCAGGCAGGTTCCATATCTCTCGTGTACACTGCAACATTCCAGTGCCAGGACTGTGGTAGATTCTCCATAAATATTTATTGAATTACTTATATCTTACTTATATCTAGTGATTAACTAAGATGGCCTAACCACCTGAAGATATTGTTTGATGAAGAATGCTCTTTACATAGGTGAATCCTTGTTGGGTGTTAGAAGGAAGCTAGTCTTAAGTTTCTTTCAGTTCTTGCTTACTCTCCTAAACCTTCTAGCTATCACCTCTTTTGGTCTGAAAGCTTTTTCTTTAGCCCTTTCCCCTGTTCCCTACATTATCTTTCCTCAGAAAAAAGTTCTATATGTTTCTTCTCCCTAATCTTTCTTCTGTACTTATTCATTTTCCAGTCACTGACCTTCCTTATTTATTCTGCTGGTAGTATCTTTACATCACAATTTTCTATAGTTTTCCTATAAGCTGTCACACATTGTTTCAAGGTGGAAGTAGTCCTGTGATGCTGCTTGCAGAAGAATCGCTGCAGAATAAAATGGTCTCATGAATAAATGTACTGCTTTGTTTAAATAACCTTGTCATATAAGCACCACTGAATTAACCTGTGAGTTTCAGCTGTCTGTGTTATACACTTTGATAATCACAGAACAGGTGCAGAAAACAGAGCCCAGTGTACATAGCCGCTGAGGTTCAGGAGTATTTTGAATAGATCTGGAATATATTTGTCATTGTCTACAGCCTAATAAGATTGTGCTTCCTTTCCACATCTCATTTTATCATTGTCTATAATAAAGGGATGCATTAATTTCATCCATAAATACAGATATGATGGTTTTATCCTATGGCTATGAATGGTACTTTAAAGTAAAAAATTGAAATGATAACCAGTGTAGTAATTTGCCATAATTATAGCAGTGAAATATTACTTGGAATTTATCATGGCAGTAATACATGGCTCAGGAACTTCTAGTGAAATCTGCGACGTGAAGGAGAACAAAAGGAGGGGGGAAACAAGGTATGAGGAGAGGCAAAGTTTCTAGCCTCTAATTCAGACAGTTGAGGAAAATAAATGCAGACTGGAGGACTCCAGGAAAGGTCTGCTGTGGGAGGAGGTGCCCTTGTTTTCTCTGGAAAGTCCGCCAAGTTTAGGAGACTTGCCACAGTTTAATTAAAGTCTGCAGCTGGTGTGGAAGGAAAGGAGAAAAAGAAATTAGGGCAGCATAAAAACTAATGAAAGCCTAGGATCTCATTTTAAATTTTTCTATTATGAAAGAAATTTGATTTGTCAGAGGTGGCCCCATTCACAGTGACAAAGCCCTCAGGAAAGGAATATTCTGGACCAGGAAGACAAAAGACCTGTAGTCAGATTTCTTTGGACTTGATTGCTGCTTCCTTTTTCAGCAAAAGCTTATAAAAAATAAAAATTTGGTAAACGAGGATTGCACAGCTTGAACAGCTTCCAATTTAACCACAGGAAGGTCCATTGTAACTTTGAAATTAAGAACTGACCTCTGCGATCAGAGTTGGACTCAGATTTAGGCTTTATATCAACTGTATTAGTCAGGGTCTCAAAAAAAAAAAAAAAACAGAACCTATAGGATATATCATATTGTGGGGGCTGGTGAGTCTAAAATCCACAGGGCAAGCCAGCAGGCTGGAAATTCAGGTAAGAGCTGATATAATCTTGAGTACAAATTCCATGAGGCAAGCTAGGCAAGCTGCAAAATCAAGCAGGGATTCTTTGTTGCAGACTTGAGGCTGAATTCCTTCTCCTTTAGGAAACCTCAGTGTTTGCCTTAGTTGATTGGATAAAGCTCACTCACATTATGGAGAAAAATCTGCTTCACTGAAAATCTATTGATTTAGATGTTCATACCTCCACAGCAACATCTTAAAAATACTTCCACGGTATCTAGAAAATACCTCCCCAACAACATCTAGTCTGCTGTTTGACCAAACAACTAGGCACCATGGCTTAACAAAGCTGACATATGAAATTCACTTATCATGTCAACTAATGTTAAGAATAATATGTTAGTTAATATTTATATAACACTTCCTTTTTGCCAGGTACAGCGAACTCATTTAATTCTCACAACAACCCTATAATCTGGGTGATATTATTATTCTAATTTTATAGATGAGATAACTAAGATAAAGGAAAGGTTAAGTAACTTCTCAAGTTCATGGATAATAAGAGGCAAAACCAGGATTTTAACTCATATAACCTAACTCCAGAATTTGGGTTCTTAAGCACCACAGTATAATGAATTTAGGGAAGTGAATTAAATTCCCTTTGCCTTTATTCCTTTATAAGAAAACACATATAATAACTGATAATGTGTTGACAGGAAGATTAAATTAGAAAATGGGTATAAAGACCAACCGTAATAGCTGATAGATCGTAGACACTCAGTAGAATTTAACTATCTTCCCCTGACCTTAAAGTTGATTGCTTTCATATTGTGTCTTAAGTTTAGAAATTCCTTCATTCTAGAAAGCCTCGCTAAAACACTGAGTTCTTAGTGTTATTATGTATGGTTATTTTTGTAATTATTTGCTTAATATTAATTTCTCTTGATAATTCCAAAGACTCATTTGGGCTAGAACCTGTGTTTTCCCATGCTGTTCTGCCACACTAAACTCAACCCTTGGCATATAGTAAGATCTTAAACTCATGCAAAGTCTGTAAATAGATTTAGAAATTAATGACTCTTATTGTCAGTTGATAGATAAGAAATGGAGGCACAGAATGATTAAGTGACTTGCTCAGGGTATAAAGAATAGTGTATCCAGGCCTTCAGCATTCCTTTGTTTTTGTTTGTTTGTTTCCTTCCATAAAGCAGTATAAGGAGAGGCATATGCAGTCTTAAGGTTCATCATCTCCCTGCCCAGTTGGAGTATGAGAAGCTTAAATAATCTCCTTGCTGCTCTAGGTCGTGATCCGCTTCTGAGTGCTGTTGACACCAAGTGTCATCATTTGGAGTGGGCTTCTTCTCATCAGGCAGATGAATATCTTCAGAACTCAATAATTAAGAGGTCAGTGACTCATGCAAAGTGTTTCACATTTAGACACAGATAACTTGTACTTCCAAACAAGAATGAAAAAAGCCCTCACCTTTAACCAACTTTCATTCTTCCTGCTCTCTCACTTTCCTGGAAACTGATTAGAAGTAGCTTTGTAATTTAAGTCTAATAACAATTAAAGTACAAAGTCATTACCTGCTTCTATTGAATTGTCATCTGTTCTATGGACTAATTGAAGGAATGATAGATACATCGGTACAGAAATTCATGTGCTCATCCCCATCCAGCCCAGCATTCTGCTTAGGATTCACTGTCTGCTATGAGACTGATCTTGGACTTGGAGACACAACACGGGAGGCCAGTTCTGGCTTGGCCACTTATATACTTAATGGCCTCAAATACGTGACTGAACCTCTCCCTTCCTCAATTCCCTGACATTTAAAATGTAGGTCTTATTTCTTCCCTAACTTCTTCATGGGTAAGTGAGATTTCAATGAGTCAACATAGGTAAGAGTCTTTTGAATAAGACAATAAAACATGTAAATGAAAAATGGACCAGGGGTTGGGACTGGCATGTGCACACTGTGGTACATGGAATGATAGGCAAATGGGGACCTGCTGTAAAGCACAGAGAACTCTACCCAATATTCTGTGATAACCTATATGGGAAAAGAATCTGAAAAAGAATGAAGGTGCATATATGTATAACCTGATCGCTTTGTTGTATAGCAGAAATTATCACAATATTGTAAATTAACTATACTTCACTAAGACTTTTAGAAAAGCGTTATCAATGTAAGCTTTTTTGGTTATGTCTATGGATCTTTTGAAAGGAAAATATATCCCACTTGGTATTGAGTTTCCTTTACACTATGAAGTATAGATTTTACACACAAGTAAATAGATGAGTGACTCACAATCGCCCAGGAGTTACCATCTTATCATCATCCTGAATTCCCTCAGAATGCCAATATTCCAGTCACCTTTTATTGACACATCTCCTATAGATTCTTAGTTCCTATTATTTGTTTTCTTTCCCATTTCCATCACCAATGCCTAAAATCCGACTTCATGGTTTTCTTAGAGGTGTTCCTCTTTCCTCTCTTTTCTCAACCGATTTTCATAATGCCTTTCCACCTTCTAGAGAAAATTCCAATTTCTTTAGGGCTTTACAATTGGAACTGTCAAGACCTCACTGCTTTATGTTTCCAGTTTCCATAAAAAAACTCTCTGCCCTAAAAATTTGCTAGTTTTACCATTTCCTCAGAACTTCAATGTGGCTTATTAAAGTCCTTCACAAATTCCTTCCTTTCTTACACTACAGACTACTCATGACACTGGGGTCTTATTCATTTTATGCAAATCTCAGGGTCATAATTAGTTTTCCTTTCCTGAAAACTTCCGTGAAACTGAAATATCATTTAACCAATATTCCTGAGAGGATTTTTAAGGTCTTTCATAATGATCTTAGCTTACACGTTCCACCTCACACTTCTTCCCCAAACAAACCATTCTTATCAAACTTGAACACCCTTGTTTCCTGAAATTGCTCCCTGATCATTCGTTTTCTGGTTCCATTTCTCTTCCTTCTCGTTCTCTACTTATCAAAATCCCAGCAGTCGTTATAAAAATCGCTCATGTAAAATCTCCTCACAAAGCTTTTTTGTTGTGTGTTTTCCTTCACTGGCCTCCAAGAATACGGAAGAGGTAACATGGTAAAGGAGAGGCAAGAAGGCATTCTAGAAATAGAATTGCATTTGGGGGTCACACAAACTTGAGGCTGGAATCCCAGTGTGGCTTTTAATATCCATGAGTCCTTGAGAAAATCATGTAACTCCTTGAGCTTCCTTTTTCTTATCTGTAAAATAGGAATATTAATCATGACCTTACTTGGATTGCAGTGATAGAATGAGGCAATTTATATAAAACATCTGGCACATAACAGTTATTCAGTAAGTGGTAGCTACTATCATTATGAGTACTGCCTCTGATGTTCGTTTGACATCTACCATATGCCACCTTGAGTTATTATTTAACTACTTTATGAGTTTATGTATCCTCTCTGAAAGTGGCTTTCATAGACGTGCTGTGTGTTACACTTACTTTGAATGTCCCAGAGTGGTTAGCATGGTCATGGTGTCTTCTCATTAATTAGAAATCTAAGAAGCCCATCCCTTGAAAAATTCATTTCAGTAGCAAGTTAAGTACATACAGTTAACCACATGCTACCAACACTTATAAAGTGTTGCTGAGTGGAACTCTTTTTTGGATTCATTTGGCATGTTCATTGAGAATCATTCTATAGTCCCATCCTGTCTTAATGCCATCATGTGAGACCTAGGAGTGGAGTCAGACCATCTCTTGGGGTGATGATGAATTATTGAGTCCCCTGATCTCTACCACACAGAAACAGAATATTTTGTAATTTATATATGTCATGAACACATTGGGTGTTTTATAATCACTCTGAAGTCTGAGAGCCCATGACATAGGGGAAGCTAAACAGTTTTGAGTCACACTCTACCTCTCTGAACCTAAACTTATTTTAAAAATATGGGTTATCATAATTCTTCCTCACAGAGCTTGTAAAATAGAAGCTATTAGCCCATTTTCTGGAACGTAGTAGTTGCTTAAAGATATAGTGATTATTATTATCCTTGGTAGATCAAAGGCTGTGATGATTGTGTTCCAAGGAAGATGCCTCATACTTTACCAGCTATTTCCTTTTTAAAGACCAGTCTTGAACATAAGTTTCTTCTGTTAGCTTATTAGAACTGCAGAACCTTAGGCTCTGTGACTGAACAACTGAATCCAAATCTGCATTTTGACAAGAATTCCAATGTTATTGGAAGGCACATTAAAGTTTGGGAGGCACTGATCTAGATCATAATCTGAATCAGCAGATCTAAGAAGGGGCCCAGGCTCTGCAGTTCTGAAAAACTCCCAGCTAGTACCAGTGCCATTGTACACTGTACCATGAGTAACCTGCTTGGGTCACAGATTCCAAATTTGGCTCTACATTAGAACTAACTTGGAATAGGGCTTCAGACATATGAATGACTGGTTTTCACTCTCAGAGATTCACTGGAATGAGAGGCAGCCTCAACATCTAATCTTCTAAAATGAACTAATTTATTTAACACATAGAAAAGTTGGAGAACAGCTGTGATCGGTTAATTTGGTTGGAAACTTTTTTTTTATACATAGCTCAAAAGCAGTATTTCAACCAAGATATTGCATGATTCATAATTTTTAAAAATCCATCCCTGAGAGTTTATTAGAGATATTTTCGACAGATAAAAATGTAAACATGTATATGTAAACATGACCCAAAGGCATATGGGTCAGTTTAAATCCTTTTTAACTCTGGGGTCATATCATGTCAATAACAAAACAAAGTTGAAAGGCTGTGAAAGTTGTTCCCAGAGAGTAAGGGCACGGATTGAGTTGAAGTATTTTCGAAGGAAGAATCACAGAGCACGTGAAACATTAGAGAGTCTGCACACTGTTTTTCTTCATTGCCAGATTTTCACTTGTCAGTATATTAGAATTATGGCTAAGCCAGATAAATTGTTAACAATGTCAAATTTGATTGCTGCAATATGTTCTAAAACATGGCTGCCAGAGGTAGATTTTGCTGACTTTTGCATCTTCCTCCCTAAATCTCAAGGGTGATAGATGGACATATTATTTTAAAAGTATAAATGATATATTTACTTATAAACCAGTGATACTTTAGTGGGTAGGATTGTATGAAAGTATTCCACTACTGGTAAGACCCATGCAAAATCTTACTGAGAGTTTCATCATTAAAAAATATTGTAGCATCTCATCAGGGTGGATATTTTTCCAATTTTAAGCAAAAGTGATATATTTTCAATGATTCTGTTAGATGATACTCCATTACTCTAAAATATTCAGTGACGGACAATAGTATGCCCCTCCTGTTGAGAAAACCCTATAGTTAAAAATGTCTCCAAATTTTGTTGATTCACATTAACTAATAATATACCAGAAGCTAACTTTGAATGTACTTAGTATGTTTTCACTTTTTAATAACTTAATTGATGCTCAACTCTACAGAAATAAAAGAAGACAAAATAAGTTGCACCCATTCATTCAAAAATATTTTTTGAATGCCTACTACGTGCTGGGCATTTTTTAAAGACCTTAAAATAACCCTCTCTTCTATGTGCTGAAACTTCTTCATGCAAAAGGATTTCACTGAGGGCAAAAAGTGGTAATAATAACGATGGAGATTTATTGAGAACTAATGCATGCCAGGCACAGTGTTTGGTCCTTTATGGCTGTCTCTTCAGTGTCATAGCACCCCTATGTGGATGGAACTCATATTATCCAAGCCTTTAGAAGATGCAACTAAGACTTAGGGAGATTAAGCAACTAGAGAAACAGTAAGCAGTGGGGTCTGCACTTGAAATCTGACAATGAAAAGCTGAATCCAATTTGTTAATCGTAATGGGCAAAGCAAATGCATCTTAGCTGTACTGGGCATGGCATTCTTCTCATCCAAGTCATACTTTATTCACTGTAAGAAAAGTGATTCTTGTTCACATGGAGCACTATCTCTACTCAGTCTAGAAAGAATGCCATAGTATCAGTGCCCTCCAGCCAGAGCCCATCCTGAATACAGCAGTAGTTGAACAAGTTTTGTTTAGTACTCATTGCAGCAGGAGAGAACAGACACCATGGAAAGTGTGGGGTGTCTCAGTGAGATGGTGTTATAAAGAAACTATTAAAGGATGTGGGCTTTGGCTGAGCAATTTTTTAGAGAATTTAAGGAAGCAAAGATTTAGTTTCGATTGGATGCTTTCAGGAAGTGGAGCCAATTTTATTATCTAATATCTCAATACCTGCAGGACATTTGATCCTGTCCAAAATGTCCTTGAGACATTTGGTTTATGACAAAAGGCCCTTGATATGTGGTCATATTTGGTCCTGTCCAAATTGTCTATGGACATGTTTGGTTTATGCCAAAATGTTCTTGAGATGTGGTCCCATCCAAAACTTTTTGTCAAGGACCAAATATGCTTATGGATGTTTTGGACAGGACCACATCTCAAGGACTGTTAGCATGGACCAAATATCATATGTTTCTTTTGGACAGGACCAAATATTTGCTAACCATCTCAGGAAAAATAACATTTAGGGGAAGCAAACGGGAGCAAGGTTAAGGTTTGAGGTTGAAATTGGGAAAGACGCAGCATCATCCACAGCAGCTGGGGTGAAGGAGGGTGTCTATCATTTTGTGGGCTGCAGAGTTACCTTATCTTGTCTGCATATACACAAAATTATGAAGTAGCCCTGTTTTGTCTCACTTTATGTTGATCTCAGAGTTACTTTCATAATCTTGGTGTTTTCTAAGATTGTTTACATACAGCAGGTCAATGATATAGCCTAGCTGTGAGTATCATACCAGCTTCTAAAAACAGAAAGATCTAGCTGTATCAGACCCATTCCTGGATGTCAGGGGCTGGTGTTTTGTTTTGTTTTGTTTTCTCTGTGGTCTATTGAGAAAGTTAAGACCCCCTCAGTCACAGTTCCTGGTATCTTCAGGGCAGCACTGTAAGATAGAACACATCACATGCATAATTCTGGGTCTGGGGGAGAAGAGAGAAGTGGAAAAGCATCACAGAGCCTGTGTGTGGTGTGTGTGATGGGTGTGGTGTGGTAAGTGTGTGTGTGTGTCTGTGTCTGTGTCTGTGTCTGTGTCTGTGTCTGTAACGTGCTCCTGGGTATAACCCAGAAAGAGGGAGAGAGAAAGAGAGAGAGGGGTTGGGCAGGACGGGGGAGAGAATGTTATTCTCCAAAAGAAGGCATAGACCAGAGAAGGCTATTATTTTCAGAAGATTGAGAGTTGTGAACGGTAGTAGTTAAGGAATGCTTCTTGGGTCACGTGGAAAAGACTTCAAACTTTAACATGGGAAAGAATGTTTGGAAAAAGCACTAATAAATTGATCACTTAAATTCTTTTTTCACAAGTTTGATTCTTGAAACAGCTGTTTCCACCTTCACAATAAGGGACTTGTTTATTGCTTTCTCTCACCAGCCAGTTCACCCAAGCAGTCAAAAAGTTCTGTAGAATCTACCCCCTCCACTATAACTCTTAAGGATTTAATTACAAAGCAGCTCAAACATACAAAATAAAAAAGCACAGGAATAATGTAACCAACATAAAAGTCTCCATTTTTTTTTTTTTTTTAGTCCCTCAACTAAATGTCTTAACCTTCAGGACAGGAAAGAGTCTGTTGATTTTCACCCTATTAAAAAAAAAGGGGTTTTATGTTTCCAAAAACTATTTATGAAAATAAGACCTGCAAATTAAGAATGAAATAGCACTATAAAACTACAAAACTCCCACAAAACACATTCTCTTTCCCATCCCCAACTCTACCTTATTCCTGAATATCTTGCTCCTCAGAGTCAATTACTATCAACACTGTATATGCATAAACATATATACCTTTCTAGCTCTTATTTTCCTCTCCTTCTATAAATACAATTTGATTTCACTTCCTTATTTCTAATTATCAGTATCCATGATGCTAATTAAACCAAATATTACGGTATCTGTGATACTATTAGGAATCACTGATTTGTATTTTTGAGCATTATCTCTTTACTTTGTAGTGTGGTAAATCAGGATTTAGCACTCTTAAGCCCTGTCTCAGCCCCTCCCACACCTCCACTTACCCTCTTCTCTTCCTTCCATCGACACAGTGAAATTATAATCCAGTTATGGTTAAATACATATTTACTTGTTACATGATATTACTACACAAGTATTATTCAATAGCAGTGTACTCTGATTATATTTTTATTCTGATGTCACTTTTTAGAGTGGATTTATTGGTTGCTCTTTTATAAAAATTTGCTTGGTCTTCAACATACAATTATTTTTCCCAAAACAAAAGCAGTATAGATTCCTTTAGAATACCTTCTTCTGTAGAAAATGAGATAATATTTATTTACTCATTTTTCTTTGCACTAGTCTTCCATCCTGGAGCTCTCCATCCTTCACCTCTACTCTAATGGCCTTCTGGATTGCACCTCTAACCTCTTGGGTCTGTTCCTCACTCCTCTTTTGGTTGAACTGATAGTTCCTGGATAAGTGCCTTTGTTTTTCTTGGTATCTTTCCTTGTTTTGGAGATACACAGCTTCAAGCAGTATTCTGAGAATGTTCCATGAGAGGAAATATTGAGATCTTGTATTTCTGAAAGTGGAATTTGCTGCCCTCATCTTGGATTGATAATTTGGCCAGGTGTGGTCTCATGTCAGAAAAAAAAAAAAAATTTCGCTTAGAGTTTTGAAAGCATTGCTACATTTTCATTCAGCTTCTAATGTAGGAACAGTCCTGTATCATGCTAATACCTGTTCATTTGGGGCAATCTTGTTTATTTTACGGACTTTTATTTTTCTTTTTAGGGCTGCAACCATGGCACATGGAGGTTCCCAGGCTAGGGGCCAAATCAGAGCTGCAGGATACCCATCTACACCACAGCCACAGCAAAGCCAGATCCAAGCCACATCTGTGACCTACACCACAGCTCAAAGCAAAGCAGGATCCTTAACATTATGAGTGAGGTCAGTGATCGAATCAGCGTCCTCAAGGATGCTAGTCAGATTCTTTTCCGCTGAGCCATGATGGAAGTCCAGGAACTTTTTTTTTTAAATCCTGGTGTTCTAAAATTTATTTTAGAGACCACAAACTAAAGAGTTGATTGGAAGATATGGTGTATGAATGGAAATCATTCAGTGATGGTTTAGAGTCTTAGAAATTGTACTTTGGAAATTCCAGTGGCTGTATTTGTTTGTTGTTGTTTGTTTGCTTTTTGGCTGCACCCGTGGCATGTGAAAGTTCCCAAGCTGGGGATCAAAACTGCATCACATCAGCAACCTGAGCCATATCTTTAAGGTGGGATCCCTGCTGAGTGAACAGGGAAATTCTGAAGGTTGTCCTTGGAATCTTTATTTATTCTTTTTTTAGGGCCACACCTGCAGCATATGGAAGTTCCCAGGCTAGGGGTTGAATCAAAGCTGCAACTGTGGGCCTATGCCATAGTCACAGCAAGGCGAGATTTGAGCCATATCTGCAAACTACACCACAGCTCAGGGTGGCACCAGATCCTTAACCCACTTGGCAAGGCCAGGGATTGAACCTGCCTCCTCGTGGATGATAGTCACGTTTGTAACCTGCTGAGCCACAACAAGAACTCCCTATTTTATGTATTCTTTTTTGATAAGAGAGAACAACAGCTTTATATTTAGCCAAGTCAGGGCTAGGGTTTGGTGTGAATAGTTAATCCGTAGGTAGGGGAGCATTCTTGGGAAAAAAAAATAGTTTTGAGTGGTGGCTGGGGTAACTTCATCTTTAACTTCTTGTTTTACCACACTGTCTCTCTCCTACCACATACTGTGCCTCATGCCCCCCAAAATGGAATTTCTCTGGGTTTTATTCCTTATGGAATTAAAATTAACCACATGCTGGGTGGAGAAAGTGTAGTTGCCTGACTGGGTGGAATAGAGAATGGACCAGAGTACTGATTTCTGCGGTTTTCCCCTTTTCATTTTTTTCACTGCTTCTGTGATACTAGTGCCAATTTCTGGGGTTCTGGCTCATACCCTCCAAGCCTCCCCTTGTAAAGCATTTGGGTTTTTTAACAAAATAAATCACTCACCCTCTTGCCTTATTCAAAAACTTTTCAACACCCTGTCTCCTGGTCTGCTCCATATTTATATAACACACACACACACACACACACACACACATGCACACACACACACACAGTTTTTATTTATTCTCTTTCCTTTTAATGGAGTTTCCTGAAGATACAAAGATAATTCAGGTGGGCAACTAGAAGTTTTTAAACTTCTCTTATTCTCAATTGTCACATAGTAATCCAGCCACTGTACATGTGGTCCTTATAGGAAATGTTAGTTATACCACATATAATAGGCTACATTTTAAGTCAGTGGAGTGAATACCCTGGCAATTAGCAATAAACTCCACCTGAATACAGTGCACACAGTTCTACTACTGATATGCTCTTTTTTTTTTCTTCCAACTTATAAGCTGTTCTAATAATAGCTAATGACTGCCTCAGATCCTTCGTGGAATATATAGTAGGGTGTATATAAATAACTGAATAAGCAAACAATAAATGTGTTATTTATTAACATAATACCATGATACGGTAACAACAAAGATGACAACATCTTCCCAGTAAAATACAGTGTTTTTGTTTGCATATTTGTGTGTCTACAGCTGAGTTTACAGCATATAGAAGTTCCCAGGCTAGCAGTCAATCAGAGCTGCAGCTGAGGCCTATGCCTTGCCATGGCAATACTGGATCCTTAACCCACTGAGTGAGGCCAGGGATCTGTTGGGTCATTTACTGGCTGAGTTATGATGGGAACTCTTAGGGTGGTCTTTGAACATCTCCATTACCAAAATTCCAAGTCACCTTCAAAAGCTGATCAGCGTAAATGGACCACTAGTGTTTTCTACATTCAGTACAATGAAATTATCATACAGTATTATAACCATGGGGTTGGATTTATCAGACTTCTGGGCATGGCTGAGTTTTGATGATGTTGTGCAGGAAAATGAGAAATAGAATGAAAAATTCCCATGCCCTTAGCAAATATTCATCCTGCTCTAATCTGCCACAGCACCTCTGATTTCACCAATATTGATAGCCCTCTTTATACAAGTGAATTCTGAAAGCTGTCTCATTAATGCACTGAATGGATAGTGGTGTTTAACTGATGCCATTTTCCAGGTCTCTCTTATCAACGTGTAGTAATCCATCATGGAAGTCAATTTTATTCCTAGGCATTTCTCACAGCAGAATGTTTCTTCTAGAAACCAAAGCTGACTGTCCATTCCCTTTATCATCATTCTTTCCCTCTTTTACAGAGAAGTTGTGCCTGCTCTGTCTCCCTTACTCTCTCCCTCTCCCTCTCTCTGAATTAACACCCTCTGGGCTCATCTTTAGGCTGCTTATGATGTGTTTGACAATCACTGATGCCTCGCTAGGTTTCAGCTCATGGGGTAAGTGATGGAAGGCATGAGCTTTCCTGACAGATTAGAAGGTGCTTTGTAACAAGGGGAAAATCAAATAAAATGCTTGTCATAAGGGATTCCAAGATATGTTGGGAGGCAGAAATGGCATGCGAGAAAAGGATTAGCTGGGAGATGGTAAAAATGCCTCCTTACATCTAAGAAGCAAACACCTGGGAAGGTATTAATTGGTGAAACATTAGAGAAATTGTTCTAAGGCTCTGTAAATGTGGTCTCTGCTTCTTGTTTACTCACTGAATTTTAGCAAGAAAACTATGCAAATTTAAAAAATATAAAATATAGAAGTGGTTAACAAAATGACAATGCCACCAATCAAAGGAAGTTTGTGTAAAATATTGATTATGAAAAAGTATAATAGTATGAAAAATGTTTTTTGGGTTATGATAAGTGGGAGAGTGATATAAAATTACAAAAGCAATGTGACTACAGCTAGGTAAAACTTAAGCATAGAGAAAAGGATGACTCTATTACCAACATTTAAATTTAGCATAGTTAATTGATAGAAATCCATATATATATGTATACTTTTTAATTTTTTTATATTTTCCTCATTTCTTTAAAGTACATGCTACCCTAATTCTTTTGGGCAAAGAAAAGGTCATGTCTATTTTTCATAAGAAAGAAGTCTAAGCAATCTTCAGGCCCTAAAGGAAAAGATTCAAACTACAGAAGCATGAAGAAATACAGCTGAGTGTATTAGCTATCCTGGGCCTTTGGTTCAATGAAAATAGAACCAAAGAAAGAGGCAAGATTGATGCGAAGGGCCAAGACCCAGTAAAGGTTTATAGGAATAAAGTCTAAAATCTAATGGAGTAAGTTAGATGTAGTTTGTAAGAAAATAAATAAATAAGTAAAATCTATCCATATGTATATGCATCAAAGAGAAAAAAACTTTGAATCTCAGAAATACGTGATAATTTAAAAAATAATTTCACTTAATTTTCATTTTTATTTTAAAAGGTCATAGCATGCTCCAAAAATATGGACGGGCCATGAAATATATTGAGAAGGGCATAGGAACCAATTTAGAGTGGGAAAACATATGGATAATGTATGTGTTTCTTAAGTAAGAATTAATTAAACTATGATATATGAACCTGTTAGTAGTACACACCCAAAAAATGATAAATGCCAAAATTATAGAAGCATGAAAATGCTTACAAAAGATATAAGAATTGCTATACAGCTATATGTAAACACTGATTACAACAATGTGAAGTGTTATATGTATGTAGAAAGATGTAAATAGTTATGCTAAGAGGGGTGAATCTTTATAAATATTTTCCTGTATAAATATTTAATATTTAACACAGTTTTGTTTTGTAAAAAATGCTATGAATATAGGCCAGATGCATGAAAAAAAATTATTTGCAAACTAGGATAACAAAGGACTCCAAAAGTAGGATCCTGGGGTATCTGGGATTATTTTGAAGGTTCTCCAGTTGCAAGACATCCAGCGAATGATGTGAAGGGCTTAGCTTTTTTAGAAGAAGTGGGGAAAGAGGGAAAGGAACATACGTAAATCAGGCATCTTCAAAATACTAGGTAATGTCCTAGATATATGGCATATATCATCTAATTGAACACGTTGGTCATAATTTGCTCCCCGTGGCTATGTCATGTTTGAATGCTCTATCAATGCTCTTAGGTATGAGCCTCCCAATTTGAGAGACACCCAACATTCAGTTGAAATATCAATGGCTTCCCACAGCCCTTAGAATGAAAATCACACTTTATGCCATCATCATCCTACAATGTCCCCCATAATGTGGTCCTGATGGACTTTCTGACTCGTCTGATGTCCCCCTCCCCCGGCTCACTCTCATTCAACGTTATCTCCTGATTCAGAGCCTTGCTATTTCCTCTGCAGGCTTTATGTCGTCTGGCTCTTCATGGCCAACTAGCTCTTTATCCTTCAACTCTGTTCAAATATCATTTCTTCAGAGAGGTTTTTTTCTCTTAGCCTCTCTAACATATGCCTTGATCCATCCCCATCCATCCACTCTGAGTTTATATTCCCGGGGTACCACTGTTTTACTCCCTTTACAATATTTATAATGAATATTATACATTTTAATGCATGCATTCACTTATTTATATACACATGGATTCTATTTAATGACACTTTAAGTTCTGTAACTTCAAGTAGGAGTATCTGTTGTTGCTAAACATTTTATCTGCAATGCCTAGCAGGGCCTCTAGCATATAGTGGGAGATCAATAAACATTTTTAGAATTAATGACTTCCCGGTTGACTGAAAGATTAAATGAGTGACATCCATCTCACGAAGTGTTTGTTAGAGACTATTATGCCTGGAGATACCACTGGCTTTCTTCACCATAGAAATGACATCTCTTTTATTTGTAAGTTATTTAAATTTGCTCTGGATATCTAAAAGGCCAGTGTAAGACAGGATGATAGGTTTAGGTCATGCATATATGTATTCAAAGCTTATCCTAACTGTATGACTTTGAGTTATTAAATATCAACTGGTCTATTTCACCAGTACATAATGGGCTATCAGTAAGCACAGGTATTATAATAAATATTATTATAAAATCAATATTATTCTTGCCATTGCAGCTTCCGTTTTAAAATTATTTCAGATGATAGCATAATTAGTCTGTGTGGGGGTCACTTTTATTCACATAACAACTTGGCATAAATTACAGCCAAATTTTATTATAATACCAGTAGCAAATACACTATAAAGCTAGTAAACTTTAAATTCCATTTAAAAGGGTTTCGTTATGTGCAAACTCAAGAGTCCCATACACAATAACAAAATTATAGAACAGTAGAAAATGGAAAACACAGAAAAATAAGACCCCAATCTGGAATAAACTTGAGTGTTTACATCTCAGTAACGGAAATCCTACAAATTTCATGATAACACAATATCTAACACATTAATTTCTACCCAGCCCATTCTCAAACAGGAAGATCAAATATTCTTCTCTTATTATGGAGTAGCGAAATGTGGACAGTAGACTGAGGCCTGAGCATTTCAGTTACTCTTGCAAGAATTCAATACCACATCTGATAGGGCAATTTGGGATACCCCGTATGATTGAATGGCAGATTATTACTATACTAATGAAAAAGACTAAGCCTCACCTCTTCTGAACATATGTCACAGGTGAAAAAAACCAAGCTCTTACATTAACCCACGCCTTCTCTGAGAACCATCTAAAGAAGTGGTGTCTGCATATCTTTTTTGGTGTAGTTCTGGCTTTTTAGTATGATCTTAAGTGATAGTTACATTAGTTTTGGCATGGCTGTTTGAAGATGATCATAACTGGTTTATGCAACTGGTTTAGGGTGACAATCAGAATTGGCTGGATTATTCTGTAATAACAACCACAAACCTGTCTAAACATCAAAGGTTTCTTTCTTTCTCACATAACACAGAGTCAGTTGAGGCTCTGTTACTGCATTGTCCTTGTCGTAACTTTGAAGTGGAGGCCTACAGGGCAGTTATCATGGGAGAGGGAAAATAGAAGGCATGGCAAATCTTGCACTGGCTCTTAGCATTTCCACACAGGGTACCTCACATCTGTTTCCTTATATTTCATGGGCCAAAGCAAGTGACACAGTCAAACCTGACTTCAAGGTACCAGGAAAGTAAAATCATCCTTCAGAAAGAGGAACTGGATAATGGTAAATAGTAAGAGAATCTACCAGGTAGTTAAATGGAAGTTTGATATCCTGTTTCCTGGGCTTAATTTGTGAAACCACACATATCTACACACACGTTCATACATAGAGTGTGTGTGTGTGTGTGTGTGTGTGTGTGTGTGTGTATGTAAATCCAAGTCTGGAAATAATTTGTTTGTATTCTCATGGCCCAGTGAACAATTTTGGTGTATGCATTTTTTTTAATTTTTGTATATCTATATTTTTTTTCTATACTGAAGCTTTATTGCTGTTTCAAATCTTTGAAAAAAAAATCTATTTAGTTGTTTTAAAACAACCGGTTAAATTGTTGAACCTAAAGTCTGTGCTTTGTTTCCATTATCCCCATAACAGAAACTGACAGTCCACATTGTCTTATGGGATGTGGCCACCCAAGCATATCAGATCAGCACCTCACTGGATCAGCCCTCTTTGAAACAGAGGCCTTTCCCACCCATGGCAAGAGGACCTTGTAGGAGCTTGTTGAGGCAGATCTCTTAACACAGTTTAAGCCATGTGCTCTGGGGAGCTGCTACTAATGGTTGCTCAGGTTGCCACGCTCTCATAACACACCAGAACAACCAAGCAAGTGTAATGGGGAGGAGTAAATAGAACAGCTGCAAAGTGCTCTCTGGAGAAGAACACAAACATAAATGTAAAGTGGCCAACGACTTACACTCATTGCAATCTTTAGATCACAGTCTCAAGGTCCTTCCTGAGCCGTGCTAAGTAGAACAAATTTTGGAAATGCAATTTACATTAACTACCTTTTACTTATTTGTTGATGACAAACTGGGCTCTTAACATCTTCTTCCATGCAGTGTACTGTATGCTAATCGACTGGCTAGTGTTAGAGCTGTCTAGTAGAGAAGGTATGTTTATTACTGGAACTCAGTTCCGGCTCATACTCATGATGATATTTTATGATGATGTAGCCGGAGGAAAAAAAAAACTCTGTGGCAGTTGGAGAATGCATAGGAAGTATTAGAGATGCAATATGGTTTTACCTTTACACCTTATATTCGTATAGCATATGCATAGCATAAAAATAAAATGTTAAAACTGATGAGGAACAAAATGAGGCAAAAGGAAAATAAGTAATAGTGTCAGATGGAGCCAGTATAAGGTGGGTTTACCACACACATGCCTTGAAATTCGCATCTGCTAAACCAGTCTTTGGAGATATTTGGCTACCAATGGGAAGGAGAAAATAATCTCATAACACATAGCAAACAAAGTACTAAAGCAACAACAAAAACAAAGCATTTAGGAGTCAAATTATTTCTGGTAGATATAACTAGGGACTATCTATCATGCATTGTCTTAGACATTGGGTTCATGGGGTGGTTACAAATGTGAGCCCAGGAGTCAAGGTGCTTGGGTTTGAATCCAACTTCTGAAATGTACTTGTGGTGTTACCTTGGGCCAGACTATTCAAACTCCTTTGAGCTCTTTTCCTCATCACTAATTGAAAGCAACAGCACTAACCTCAGAGGATCATTTTGAGGATTATCATGGATAGTCTATGAAAGGAATTCAGCATTGTGTCTGTTCATAATAGTAGCTAAAACTTTATTTATTCATTTATTTATTTTTATGGCCTCACCTGTGGTATATGGAAGTTAATGTGCCAGAGGTCGAATTGGAGCTGCAGCTGCAGCCTATGCCACAGCCACAGCAACCCCAGATCCGAGCCACATTTTTGACCTATTGCACAAGTTGCAGCAATGCCAGATCCTTAACACACTGAGTCCAGGAACCAAACTCGCATCCTCGTGGACACTATGTTGGGTTCTTAACCCGCTGAGCCACAACAGAACTTCAGGGAGTTTATTTTTAAGCAAAGTTTTTCACAATAGTTTTCAGTAATCAGAATTACACGATTCAAAGTGCTTAGATATCAACTGTTAGTATCCAGAAGGATTCTGGTTCCGTAAGTGCAGCCATATAGAGGAGAGTGAAGCTGAGTAAAACAACAAAGTTTGGGTAAAATGCTTTGGGTGTATAAATGAGTTGCACATTTGGGAATTACTGGAAAAGTGTTTCCTTGATATACTATGTGGGATTTTGCATAACAATAATTCCTTACCAAATAGGTTGGGAAAACTCTAGGTTAATAAATGAAAGGTTTTTTTTTCTTTACTTCATGTGTTCTCCAATATTTTTGTTACATTGTTGTTCATCCTGAATCCATGGAAGGGAATATAATACACATTGTTTGCCAAACTTCTGACTGAAGAATTCTTTCTTCACTGGACATCTTGTGGATTTATGTCCCAAAAGACACACTTAAGAAATGCTGATTGAGGAAAGTGACAGAATTGCACTTCCTCCAGGCAAATGGTCATAAATATTGTTTATATCAAATGAATACTTGAGTTTGAATTTAGGGTTTGAGCACAGTTACAGTCTGACTCCAGTTAAATATGTCATTTCTCAGTCTAATTGGAAAATGTGACTGACATTCTCCTGTAAATATTGAAGAAACTGAGGAAGATGTGTCATTGACTAATCTATATCATTTTAAACCAACACACTGATTTTGGTTAGACTTGTAAATCACTTTTTCCCCCATGAGTTTTCTGGGATTTTCGTAGAGTCTTCTGGAACGGTAAGATACCATTACTGCTCTTTAATGCTCCATGTTATTCCTGTATATCTATATGAGCTTTTGTCATGAATGCATGCGTATACGTGATAGTTATTAAAAAAAACTCAAATTTCAATGTAAGAAAAGGTAAAAATAGAAAATTTCCTTTAATTGGGCCTTATATTTATTCTGTCCACTCCTTTAATTGAATGAATATATAAGCATGCAGTTTAGGAAAAAAAAATAACAGATTTGTACGGTATGATATGCATATATATCTATAGAGATCTATAGATTTCTATTTATATCTATATGTCTGTATTTGGCTTTTGTACCTTAAAATATTTCCTGTGGATCTTTCTTTGTCTCTTTCCTTCTTTTGATCATAGACAAAAAAAAAAGGACTTGTGGAACTATAAAACATGATTTCATAAAAAGAAGTTTGCATTGGAAGTTATAAATTGAATAAAATCCTGAGTTGAGGATTTTTGGGGATTTTGTAGGAAATGGGAGTCACTAATAATTCCTAGTCTGGCAAAAAGTACTAAGCAGCAGAGTTTTAGATCAGTTCTAGCAGTGAGGGCTGTGATGAAATAATACTTGTTATGATGTCTGTTCATCATTTTATGCACCAAGGATCATAACTTAAAATGAGTGAACACAGTTATAAATTGTAAAATGATAGGTATCAAAGTCACACTTACATTTTTGTTTGTCTCTTGTTTGGGAGAATCAAAGTCACATTTAAGTTTTTGTTTGTCAGGAAGAATTTTCTCAGGTTTTAAAAAATCCATGCTCTCAGGAAGTTAGCTAACATGTCAGTCTTTTCTGCAAGAGAGAGCTCAGAAGAGGGAGTCTTCTGGGAAGAATCTTACCTCCTTCTGGATCATCAAGTCTCCTGAACTGTCCAGGATATTTACAGACACCTTCTGAGCTCATGGCTTTGGGGAAGTGATACACTTACATTTTGTCTGGTTATTTTACCTGATCCAAACATCAGGAGGTTTTTGTTGTCCTCATGCTGTTTGTAGCCAATCACATTTTCTGCGGCTCCAGCAGCTATCTGTAACTCGATGTCTGTCATTCCTGATGAGCATCAACAAAGGCAGTGCCTTGAGTGCCCCGTGTCATGTCTGAAGAGGTGCAGGGTACTCTCCACTTAACTCCTAACTGGGAGCTTGTTGACTTTCACGCATGCAGCTAATTGGTGTCAAGTCACATCACCTCACATTGTGGAGACAGGCACAAATCAGAGAAGCACAGGGTTGTGCCCGCCTCTGCCCCACCAGGGTCTAGCTGGTGTTTCAAAGTCGCCACAGTTTAGCATTGAGGACCACCTCCACCCTCACCCCTGCCCCAGCTCCAGAAGCAGAACAAATTTTGCTTTAAATTGCCTTACTCTTCAGGTCAAACAGATTTCAGGGATTCAAACCACTGAGAACATATAATTGCTGCAGATGCTTTCATCTTTTCAGCAGTGGACTCTAGAAAGTTAATTATGTCCAGTAAACAGCTTTACTCTGAGCTCTTTTCCACTGTTTTTTTTTTTTTGTTGTTGTTAGGTGACTTGATCCTCCTGCATTTAAGCCACTCGTGCCTTCAACTTACAAGAAAGAGGATAAATGAGTCATTTTGAAAGCAACCTCTTCATTTCAGAAATTCACTTCCAGAGCCCTGTGATATTTCCACTTAGAACTCTTAGAATATGCGCCTTCTTATTGAAAGGAAGCACAAAGAATAGGTTTCACCCAAATTCTTGGAGCACCATCTTTATTTGCCTTGACTTTATCTCTCCTTTCTGCCAGGAACTCTTCCTCCAGCTTTCACAGCTCCTTCTCAGGCTGCATGTCTCAATTTGAAAGCACTCCTTACACCTCCATCCTATTTTAATGTTACGTTTTTTTTTTTTTTTTTTTTTTTTTGCTTTCTTAGGGCTGCACTCACAACATATGGAAATTCCCAGGCTAGGTGTTGAATCAGAGCTACAGCCGCAGGTCTATGCTACAGCCACGACTACACAGGATCTGAGCTGCATCTGTGACCTATACCATAGCTCATGATCCTTAACCCACAGAGTGAGGCCAGGGATCGAACCCACATACTCATGGATTGCAGTCATGTTCATAACCCACTGAGCCACAACAGGAACTCCTAATACCCTCTATCTCATCCTCTGCCAAAGCAGAGGCTACAAAAAAACAGAAGATTCTGCTTTGTTACTTTATGCATGTGTCCTGATCTTTCATTATTTTTATTCATTAATTGTTCTTATTGCCTGGGATCTGTTTCCTCCACTGGAATGCAAGCTCTCTAAGGGGTTACGGGGTTTGCCTGTATTGTTCACTACTGATTTGTCAGTGCCCAGCCCATGGTAGGTGCTCATTTAATATTTAAGGAAGAAAGTAGCAAAGGAAGGAAGAACAAGAGGGTAACATGTAAAATGAAGAGAGGAAGGAAGAAAAGAAAGAAGGGAGATGAGGAGGAAGGGACAGATGGGGAAGAAGAAAACTGAATATTAGCCATGCATTCATTTTTTTCTTTTTCTTAGGGCCATTGCCCACAGCATATAGAAGTTCTCAGGCTAGGGGTCAATTCTGAGCTGCAGCTGCTGGCCTATGCCACAGCCATAGCAACACCATATCTCAGCTGCCTTGTCTGCGACCTACACCACAGCTCCTGGTAACGCTGGATCCTTAACCCACTGAACGAAGCCAGGGATTGAACCAGTATCCTCATGGATGCTAGTCAGGTTCATTACTGCTGAGCCATGGGAAATCCAGCCATGCACTTTTGCTTTAAGTCCTGGTGTGAAGTCAAGGTTCTTTGGAGGGATAGAACCAATAGGATATATGCAGAAATAGATGAGATTTATTCTAGGAATTGGCTCAATTATAGAGGCCAAGAAGTCCCATAATATGTGAGCTGGAGAACCATAAAAAAAAAAAAAAAAAACCGTAGCATAATTCAGTCCAAGTCCAAAGGTCTGAGGCCAGGGGAGCTGATCGTGTAAGCCCCAGTCCATATCCAAAAGTCCAAAACCCAGGAAGACCCATGTCTGAGGTTAGAAAAAGATAGATGTCCCAGTTTAAGCCACAAAAGCAAATATGTCCTTTCTCTACCTGTTTCTTCTATTTAGTCCCTCAGAGAATTAGGCCACGCCCACCCTAGCCTTAAAGTTGATCTTCATCTTGACTTCTGATAGGGGAAGTCCTCTCTGTTGTCACTGCCCTGGAGGCTCTGCCTGAATCTGGTTTTGGATGATGGGATCAGCCACAACTGTTCACGTCGTTAGGCATGTGGGTGGAAAATGGCCAAGCTTCCTCTTTATTGCTCATACATTTGTCATAGGTTATACATAACAGGAATAAAAAAAAAAGGCAGCCAGCCATGGGACTCAGGGACGAAGCATCTAACAAAGAGGATCTTGGCAGCCAGTCCTGTATGTGCTGCGGAGTGGAGGAGGGAGCCAAAGAAAAACACAGGTTGGCTCTTCCCAAGCAGCAGATTCTAACTTTGTTCTAATTTCACCACGACGCCCGGTTTGCTGCATGGCCTCCTGGGTCGGGTTGGCTGCCAGTTTTAAACACCAGCTTAATTAATTTAGTTGGAGATCTACAAGAAGAAAAATGAAAGAGAACTAAGCCAAGTGCTTAGCTTTAATTCAAGACGAATTACCTGATTTCTTTTAAGGAAAATCTCCTTAAGCTTCAGAGAAGCATTGGCAGCTTTTTTTTTTTTTTTTCAAACATACGTCTTAATATGTTGTTATTTCCATGTGACTTGTAGCAGCTGCCTTTCTTTCAATGTGAGCCTAAAAAAGCTTGCATGAGGACCTTTTGTTTTGTTTTTTAATTGCTGTGGAGATAGGAATTAAGTGCTTCTTGGAAATATCAAAGCCCCCTGCTCTGACAAAGTATTGCTCTAGGGATAAATTCTGTGTTTGAGGTGCTGGAATACATTCAGATTAGAACCCACCACGCAGCTCAGAGGGATGGTCCCAGTTTAATCAGAGATGCTCTGGAAATCCTTTGCTATTGGTGGCACATTAGACTCATATGAGAAAAATTTTAAGCTGTAGATCACTGGGTCCCACTCCAGGGATTCTGATCTAGTAAGTAAGGAAGCAAGTCCAGGAATTTTTTTTTTTCATTATGCCAGATCATAATATAATATATTTTAGAAACACTGCTCTGGGATATAATTCATACCATGCATATGTGATAAGTGCATTTTTTAAATGAATTTTTGTTCATTTATTATCTTATTAAAAATGTTTATTGAATATGATCATATAATCACTAGGTTATTGAGTTGATCATATGATGGAAGATAATATGAGAAAAAGAATATATATGCATATATATGTAGATATACAACTGGGTCACTTTGCTGTACAGCAGAAATTGATAGAATATTGTAAATCAACTATAATAAAAAATTATATATATATCCTTTTTAATATGTAAATTGTTTTGGTGTTCAGATTTTATTTATTTGTCTTATAGTTTTATTGTTTTTTTAATTTAATTTTATTGAAGTATAGTTGACCTAAAATTTTGTATTAGTTTCAGGTGTAAACTATTGCAAACTGATATTCAGGTGTGTTATTGAATCTGCCTTCTAAACAGTCCCCAATCAAGCAACTTCTCAACAATTGAACCTTGTCCTCCTTCTATTTAAGATCCTTCAAGGGATCCCTGAATCATTCAAGATCCTTTTAAAATACTTTGGCTCCGGAATTCCCTTCGTGACTCAGTGGTTAATGAATCCGACTAGTAACCATGAGGTTGCGGGTTTGATGCCTGGCCTTGCTCAGTGGGTTAAGGATCCGATGTTGCCGTGAGCTGTGGTGTAGGTTGCAGACACGGCTCGGATCCTGCGTTGCTGTGGCTGTGGCGAAGGCCAGCAGCTACAGCTCCTGTTAGACTCCTAGCCTGGGAACCTCCATATGCTGCGGGTGCGGCTCTACATAAAGGCAAAAAGACAAAGAAAAATAAAAAATAAAAAAATAAAATACTTTGGCTCAGCATTCAAGACTTTTCATGAAGTAGAACAAGGCTTCGTAAAGAGTTTGTTAAACATGCAGCTTAGTGGACCCCACTGAATCAGATTTCCTGGACCTGGCCAAGAACCTCTTCCTTAGTAAAATCCCTAGGTGATTTTGACATATATCAATATTTGAGTACTTCTATTTGAGATTTTCTCTGACATATTCCCTGCCACAGATTGCATGCATTTTCTGTGGCAACCACATTGACCTGCTTAAAATTTCCTCAGTATCTTTGACTATTTCAAGTCTTTGGGGAAGTCCCACCATATCCTCCAACCAGGTAAATCTTTATGTTGTTCACAAACTTAGCTGAGGCCCCATATCTTCCAAGTAAGCCCACACATCCTCTTGCGTCTCCCAGTCCAAAACCCATGCATCTCTTCTGTGTTCATAGCAGCCTCTAAATCCCTCTAGCTAGAGTTTTTCCTGATGGATAGACATTGTCAGTTTACTCAAAATTCCTTGACAGCTGGGATCATATATCATCAAGTATATTCTGTATCACCAGTGATCAACATGGAGCTTGTATGCATGTCCAAGTGCTTGATATATGGCTGTTGAATGAATGAACTAGATCTATAATGCAAAACAGTAGACAAATAGCTATACATAGAAATGTGTCTTTAAACATAAGACCTCAAAGTATTTTTTATTTAATGAATTTTTTTACATTTATAGTTATACAGCAATCATCACAACCCAGTTTTATAGCATTTTCATCCCAAACTCCAGGCACATGCCCCCACCCCCCAAGCCGTCTCATTTGGAAACCATACCTCAATGCATTCTTGATTGGAAAAGTTTTTTTTTTTTAATAGGATGGAGTTGATTGGCAATCATTGCTTAAAGGGGATCCATATTGTGTCTGGCCTTGACTAGCTGAAAGGAACCAGTTGACATAATCACTGAGAGGAAGGTTGAGGAGCTGAACATGTGGATATCCCAAGAAGAGCTAAGTATAAATGAAGGAGGGAAGTCAGAATGTGCACTAGAGAGTCTAAAGGTCTAGAGAAGGGCTTTGTTTAGACCATGGGTGCTGAAGATGAGGGTTTACCTTAAGGATATTAGTTTTAGCTCTGAAAATGTCATTTGAAGATTAGTCTTATCTGTGTGCCTTAGTTCGCATGATACTTCATGTGAACTGTATGATTCCTGGGCAGAAATCAGTGACAATGATCTATTATCCTATAAATATTTCCTTATCCTCTGGCTCACCTTGAGGTAACTCAGCTCTGTGATTTACAGTCTGCTTTTCCAGTTGAATGTCAAGGAAAGATGTCAGGCTATGAGGATTTCAGTTTGCTTATTCTGTAAAGAAAGTAAATATCTTGATCTAGAAGAGTGAGGGGGGTCGAAAGCGAAAGATAAGTAATTTTGGGTTGTGTCCTTGGGGTTTTCCATATATAGTATCATGTCATCTGCATACAGTGACAGTTTTACCTCTTCTCTTCCTATTTGGATGTCTTTTATTTCTTTTGTTTGTCTGATTGCTGTAGCTAGGACTTCCAATACTATGTTGAATAACAGTGGAGAGAGTAGGCATCCTTGTCTTGTTCCAGATTTTAGTGGGAGGGCTTTCAGCTTTTCTCCTGTGACAAATCCATATATGTACGTGTAACCGGGTCACCACGTGGTGCAGTTGGAAAATTGAGAGAAGTCTGTATAAACCAGCTATAATGGAAAAATTAAAAAAAAAAGTTTTATAAAATAAAGCCAAAAAAAAAGATAAAAGAAAGAGAAGGATAGGAGAGGCAGGGATAAAAACAATGAGGGAAAGAAAAGTTTAACAGACTCTGGTATAATTTATTTCAAGCATGTTTATTTCATAAAGAAAATTTAGAGTTTTGTGTCTCTTTCTCTTTTCATTGAGAAAACCACCTCTTGGAGATGAGAATTTTTGAGATGGAAAGAACAGTTTTTGAAGAAAGCAAAGAGAAATGTATTTTAAAGATAGGTGAACTAACAAGGGGATCCACAATTTAAAGGCGGATTTCTTCAGTTTTTTATAATTTATTTCATAAATCACGAGTGCCATTATGCCTCTTTTCCTGTGAGTCAGCTTAAGCTGAATGATCTCTTCTGCCAGATCCTCAAGTTCTTCACATCATCTTTTCTGTCCCATCTGCAGGAACTTTTTGCAACAATCTGTCAATCAAAGCTCTCCTTCAGACCCAGAGGTGAAACTACCCGAAGATTATGTCATTTCAGGTGGACAGGTTTTTGGATCTAACCTTACTTTTAGATTAGATATTAGTTTCAGATTCAGTTTAGTGAAATTGTGATTTGGGAGGGTTAAAATATTGAATTTCATCATAATCAGAAGATGAAGGAAAACAATGAAATATCAACCACCTTAAGCAAATAATCCTTGAAATTCTGTAATGCTGGAAGACCAGCTGGCTTGCAGAATAGACTTTCAATAAATAATGAGTTAATATTCCTTCTCCAGCTTTTTATATTTTGATTCTATTCTGTCATTCTTCTAGCCATCCTGATCAGAAAACTTGAAATCAGAGGGTTCCCTTCATGGCTCAGTGGTTAATGAACCCAATTAGTATCCATGAGGATGTGGTTCAATCCCTGGCCTCGCTCTGTGGGTTAAGGATCCAGTGTTGCCCTGAGCTGTGGTGTAGGTTGTAGGTGCAGCTAGGATCTGGTGTTGCTGTGGCTGTGGTGTAGGTTGGCAGCTGCAGCTTCGATCCAGCCCCTAGGCTGGGAACTTCCATTAAAAAAAAAAAATTAAAAAATTAAAAATCTTGAAATCAATTAAGGCATTCTGTCCACCTATCCAATTTGTCACTCCATTTTGTCCCTTTGAGCTCCTCAGTGGCTCTTCAGTCCACTACTACTGCTACTGCTCCTCCTCCCTTGAGGCATTCATTGAGGTCAGTGCAGATGCCTTTTGCACTGACATTTTCCATGCCCTCTAATCTTCTACCTCCACATTCATTCTTTCCTTTGTTCCAAGTCTTATGTTTATTAATATACACATATACAAATAATATATAATATATAAATATGATTATGTTATAGCTTTTAGTAGTTCCTTATAACAGGCTATTTTTATAGTCTTGAATTTTAGTCTTGAGAATCTATCTTTTGTGCTTGCCCAGCCTCAAATTTCTCTCTTCCCTCTCATGCACCTTCCTCTTTTTATTACCAGAACTACTTACAGCTCCTAGACTGTGGCAGGCTCTCTTGTCTGTGATATCATCCTCATGCTGTTGCAATTATTTGCAACATGGCCATCAATATTCTTCATTTGTCCAACCCCCTAGCGTACTGCCAGATTTGGCTCCTCTAGGAATTCTTCAGGTAATATCTTCTCTGTTTTGCCTTGGTCTGTGTTCCAAGGACACCCTGAACAAAAGGATAGTCAGTAATTATCATATTAAATTAAATTGTCTTTTGTCTGTTTACTTCACTAGCTACAATTTCCTTATAGGAGTATCTTTCACCTCTGTATTCCCAGTGTCTAATATAATGATTTTTCCATTTGCAGTGTGTTGCCTAAAACCTTTTTTTCCCCCAGAAATAATATAGGCATCACTTTATATGATTCTGATTTATCTAGTCTTGGACCCTTTAAATACAATGATGGACATAAGACCAAGCCAAGTTAATTAGTAGCCTTCCCCAAGACTCTTGTGAGAGAGCTTTGGGAAAGATGTTCTTTTCTGGTAGAGTCCACATCTCTAAGGACATCAACATGAATATCTAATGGCTATTTTCCCCTTCTGAACGGAGGAAATCATCATAAATAAGACACTGAGGCCAATACTCCAAAAGAAGCAGCACCTGCAGTCACAGAAGGTGAAGGAGAGAGGGAGAAAAACAAAGAAGAGAGAAAATATCATTTGAACCCTTTCTTAAATCCTGAATGCAGACGTATATGGGATTATTCCATTCTCCTATGCTTTTCAGTTACATGAGCAAATACATCAAATACTGTTAACTGGCAAACAAAATAAGTGAGGAGATCTATTAATGCCTATGAAGTGGATGAATAAAGAAACATCTGCCATAAGACGAAGGGAGCACACAGAAAGAGTGAGGAAGAGAAGGGAATCAGAAGGCATATGGCAGTCAATTACGATAGAATACTTATCCTAAAATAGCTTCTAATAAGGAAGAAAGATGGTGCACGCAGAGAAGGACATGTATAAATTAACAGCTTATGGACTGAGAATTTATTACTGAAGAGACCCAGAGCTATCTGAGTAGCATGCTGTTCCAGCAGATACGTGCTTACAGACTGACAAGTCAATGTTTCTTCCCAAAGGGTAGAAAAATAGAATTCAACATCATAAAATGCCTTTTGTTAATTTATCTCAGAGTTCCATTTCTAACACTATCTAATTTAGGGTTAAATGTGTAGTATCTCTGTAGAAGTGAATCCTGACAGATATACATTCAGAGTTGCACTTTCGGTCAAAGAATAAAATGATGAAACCCACCAGGAATGGGTTCAGAATACAATGAGCCTGGCCGGGTCCCATTTGTCACAGTGAGTGAAATGTTGTAAAAGGAGCACAGACATTATACTCAGAAGCTGAAGTTAGCTCTGTGACTATGAACAGCCAAAGAAAGGCCATGGCCAGAGTGAAGGGTACGGCAATAGACGTGGGAACTGTGTCCTCTGCCTGCCCTCCACGTGGCAATTCTGGGAATTCATATCCATTTCCTGAATCTGTCATCTTATACTTTGCACACACAGAGGACAGAAAACACTTTCCCCCATACAATAAGGCTAGATAATGAATATGAGTTAGTTCTAGCAGATACTTTCTCTGTACCTATGGAATTCAGTTTCTACCTTAAGACTAGGATGTGAAACATGTTTATAAATCACATGCAGGTGCTAATTCTAACCATGATTCATTTGGTTAAAGAGGTAGTTACAAGACTCGCAGAAATACATATGTTTTCCACCAAAAACAAACCATGTAAGGAGGGCATATCTGTGGGGAGCAAAATGAATGGGTATTTCCTGAGGTAAACAGCCAATTAATTCACTTTTGAAGAGCATAAAATCTTCCAACATCAGTTTTAAAACCATAGTAAGGCATAAGCATTGCTTTAAAAAAATAAAAACAGTAAATATATTTTTCTCACTTATGATCAGTTGAGAAAGAAGGGGCTCCTGAAACAGAGAAAGAACATTGAAATTTGTCAAAGTTTTAAGTCACAGAGTAAGATAGTATTCAGAGTCTGATATTTGTCTAATATTGCCTTTTTCCGGAGGGGATGAAAGCAAGAAAAGAGCAATATCTACTACTTCAATCAAAAAAGTAAAAATAAATGAAATTTTAGCATACAGAGTGAGCAGATATTGTCAAAATTTATTTTTCAACATACTTTAACTTTTCCCTGAATTTAAAATTTTAAATGTTTATTATTTTTATGATTTTAAAGGAAAAAAGCAAAATGTTTCCCATTCTCTAAGATGTTCTAAAATGTGTAGAGTTGTAGATATAAAGTTATTTTCTTACAGGGCAGTCATCTCATCATTTAGGATCTTAGTACTAAAGACTCATTTCATTATTAGCACCCATGGGTATAAATGGTTTCACACAACTTATAGAATTTTGAGAATTGCTGTGTTGATATTTGGCTTGTTAACTGAAGGCTGAGTTAGTGGTGTGTGATGGTGAAAGCTCCCTTCCATTATCCATGTAGCACTGACTCAGATGGTTTCAAATTCTTTCTGTAGTGAAATACAGACCATATTAATTTGCAGCTAGTTTTTCATAAAAATCTCTTTATTTTGCAGAATTCTAGAGAGCTCTATGCTGTCCTCCTTCAGGGAAACCAAGTTTGTATATTTATTCCTAAGCTTAGAGGGAATAAAAGCTCTTCTAGATTTTACGTTAGGAGACAACAGTGCTTGGAAAATCCAAGTCTGTTTTGGCAATGGCTTGCCTTTAATAAAGCCTCATTTCTTCCTGAAAGTGTCTGTGCCTCTGAATGAAATGTTAGACAAAATATTTTTATAATATCACACTATGTGTATTACTTCTCATTCACTGGTCTCCTCCTGTCTGCTGCCAGAATAGCCCAAAGTCTGAACCCCACCCATTTAATCTTACTAGCTGTTACTCCACCATATGAAGATTTGTTTCTATTCTCTGTCTCACTAACGTGGAAGTCAGCTCCAGCCCTCCTATCATTTTCTTCCCTAGAATATTTTTCAATCTCTCTGCCTATCTAATTACTATACCTATAATTTAATCCTTCATTGATGACTTCCCAGACTAAGTCAACAGTGACTATAATCTCATATCATGAAAATGATTTGCCTATACTTACTTCTTTATAATAATATACTTAAGTGTCTCTACATTTATAATTAAAAATTCAAGATGAGGAGACAAACCCTAGAAACAAGGGAGAGCTCCCTTGTTTCCTAAAGAGTTAAGCATGTGTTAGGCAAATACTAAAACAGTCAGGAAATATTTAAAGGCTTTGTGTGTATAGTATATGTATATGGGGCGGAGTGTTAAAATCTCTCTACCATTTAAGTCATTGCATCCTTTGAGTGACAACTAGAAATATGGCAAAGAACACTTCCAGGGGTAAGACCTGAATTACATTACTTCATGGGTATAGTTATTGAGGTGAAGGCTAATCATTAGAAATCACTGCGGTGTGTAACTTTTTATGTGTGTACACATAAGTATAAATTGTTTAGCACTGCATGTGGTTTTCATTGTGCATTTGTTCCATGAGTATGTGTATTTCGTTTTGTCCAGATATTGAAGGACAAAATGTTACTAATTTCCTAAACTGACTGTGATTTATGTTGCAATATGTAGAATAAGAGTAACCTCTAGAGTGCTGAAAAAAAATGCATCTTTTGAACAATAGATGTTTTAATAACAACAGGTGCTCAAGTTTAAATGATCAGAGCCATAATTTGAAGGCAACACGTTATCAAAGGCATATCTCTGATGGGGACAGAGACTTTCCCTGACCACGTAAATGGCTACTTCCTTTGTCCAAGGCTTCTTCTCCATTTGTGGTTACTTTACCCATTGAAGGACTACGTGGCTGGGTTACCCTTTAAAAGTCCCTATTTGCCACTTTAAGATGCTGTTGTCTGTATGAATAATTATAATAAATATGCCTTAACAATTAATTCTCAGCAAGTTTACATAAGTGATACCACTAAAACTAAATTAAATGTCTATCCCCAGAACTTAACGGAGCTTACTACCCCCAAAAATCAAAATCTCCTTTCAATTAAAATACTTTACAACAATAAATATTGTAATAATTGTACCAACCCACTTATATTTTTCTCCTATCATCTTGAACATTTCTCTCATCTTGGCACGGTAGGAAATCTTTGTGTTAGCAGGATATTACTGAAGCATGGTATAGTTAATACTAATTAATTCATGTTGGTCTCTTTACAATTTAATGAAACAATATTAAACCTGTATTTTGTTCATTTGATTCATAGTTTCCAAAAAATCCAACTAATGGAGACTTTGCAAAGGGCATGTAAACTCTGCATAGTTAGTCTCTGTGTGGTTTCTTTAAATTTTCCAAAGGGAAAACCCTGAATACCTTGCCAATAATAGTGATAATGATTATATAACAAAAACGGAATGAATTGCCACAGAGTGGATGAAGATTTTTCAAAACTGATTTCTAGCTGTGAATTTATGACTAGGACGTAGTTTCTCCTAAGAACTGTCATTTAAGGAATAAAATTAAAGAGCTAAAGTTTTGTAAGACTCCCTCCTCATACGGCATAGGAAGGCTTAGATCTACACTGCCCAAATCATTTTGCAAATGGCATAGTTATTCATGTTATTAAAAAGCTATTGGCCTTTGTTATGAGAAACTACAAAATTAACATCCATTTGGACATCATGAAAGTAAAATTTTCTATTTTCATTTGCTTAATTTTTCATTTTTACTTGATTAAGGGAGAACTGCCTTGAAAATTGCAAAACTTAGATTATAATTTCAGAGATTTACATACACATTAGATCCTGAAAAATATAGTCAAAAGGCAACTTAAAGAAGGTCTTTTCCCCCGGTTTATTTTAATCAAGCATAGTTGGATATATGTACATTGGAGACTACTCTGTAATACTTGCTATGTCACTTTCTGGCTGTATTTTTCTGATTTTTCTCTTAAAAAATGAACATGTTGATACATGTGATCTCTTAAGAATAACACTCAAAATTATATAATTCAAAATGCAGCCAAATGATGAGCAGTTAGACAATAAGCAGCCAAAATTTATTCAGAGGAAAATTAATAGACCTATATGTTTAGCAGTTGTTACTAAAAAGAATAAAAGTTGCTAATATTTATATATCATTTATTATACACAGACATATATTTTCTGTTTCTATAGACAGAAACTACTTTAGAAAAGGAAACTATAGCTGCCTTCTTCCCTAAACCAGAGGTCCAAGCACCATGCCCATACAGTGAAACAAGAAGAAAGAAAGAAAAACATGCACCAGCATTTGAGGTGATAGAAAATAGCCAATGTCAGGCAAACTGGAAATCTGCCAATATTTTTAATAAGACAGTTCCTGCAAACTGAACCACAAAATAATACAACCAAAATAGTGTATAAACAATAACTATTTTGTAGGAATGATGATATGTATTATTCATATTGTGTAGAGAGTTCTGAATATTACTTTGTATCACCTGTCACCTCCAGCGCACCATTATGCTTTGTATTCTTTATCTTTGTCTGTTATCTGGTTCAGTGTAATGATGTTGCTCCCCTACCCTGACTAAAGTAGGAAATCAAAAAGTTATTTTTACTTCCTATCTTTCGCTGTCTCACAACCTATCACTCACCAAGAACTTTTGTGTGTACTGAAACTTTAACTTTTCAAATCAGTTTTATGACAACTTCTACCCTGTTTTGGTTTCAAAACTTATCTGCCATATAGGTCAATATTGGTATTATTCTTTAATGGCTGATAAAAACATAAGACTCTCAAATGTTAAATGATTTATGTCATATCACATGTGATAATATCAGATGAGAAATTTGGATCCAGGCTGCAAACTCTTTATGTGTGACCTAAATTGATTTTTATGCCTCTCATTTCTCCTATCTGCTAACCTACAATTCCTAGCTTTCCCAAAACTCTATTGAGAAATTCAGGCACTCAGCATAGGAAAGAATATAAAGCCATAAGTAATTCTAAACAAAAATAAGACTAAACAATAAAATAAGCTGAAAGAAAGCCAGTGCAGACCTAAACTTCTTCAGAATAAGAATTATGGTGCTAAAAATATTGCATATATTATTGTTTCCATATTTTTTCTCATTTATTTAGTATTCCTGTTTTCCTGGTGCTCTAAGTATAGGCTTCATGTTCCTATCGATTGACTAATTAATCATAGCAATACATTTGCATACTATCCCTTTGGACATGGATAAGAGTGATATATACATGTATTTATTAATATATATATATATATATTAATTTTATATATTATATGTGTGTATTATGTTTCCACACACGTGACCTCCTATTACTTTCTGTCTCTTTCTCTCTTTAACTTCTCTCTCCACTCTTCTCACACACACAAACACAAAAACAGCATAAACTTAACTCAGTATGTTTTATCAAATTCTCAGATGGCATTTTTAAGCCCTAGAATTCCTTTATCATCACTTGTCATACATTTTAAGAAAGAGTCTTAAATCCCCCGAGAAATGAGGCTTATGCAGCTGGACTTTATGTTTTAATACTTTTTTTTATTGAAGTATATAGTTGATTTACAATGTTTCTTCAATTTCTGTTTTATAGCAAAGTGACCAATCATACATAGTTCCCTGTGCTATAGTGTAAGACCCCATTGCCCATCCATTCCAAATGTAACAGTTTGCATCCACCAACCTCAAACTCCCCCTCCATCCCAATCACTCTGCCCTCCCCCCAGCAACCACAGCTCTGCCCCTTAGCCTTGATCTGTTTCTGTTTTGTAGAGAGCATCACCTGTGCCATATTTCAGATTCCACAATAAGTGATATCACATGGAATTTGTCTTTCTCTTTCTGACTTACTTCACTTGGTATGAGACTCTCTAGTTCCATCCATGTTGCTGCAAATGGCATTATTCCATCCTTTATATAGCTACATAGTATTCCATTGTATATATGTACCATGTCTTATTAATCCATTCATCCATCAATGGACATTTAGGTTGCTTCCAGGTCTTGGCTATTGCGAATAGTGCTGCAGTGAACACAGGGGTGCATGTATGTTTTTGAATGAATATTTTGTTCAGATATACGTCCACAATTGTGATTGCTAGATCATATAATAGTTCCATATTTAGCCTTCTAAGGTACCTCCATTCTGTTTTCCACAATAGTTGTACCAATTTACATTCACCTCTTTTTCTCCACACCCTCTCCAGCATTTGTTATTGATATTAACTTGTTAATGATAGCCATCCTGACCTGTGTGAGGTGGTACCTCATTGTAGTTTTGATTTGCATGTCTCTAATAATTAGTGATGTTGAGCTTTTTTTTTTTTTTTTTCCTGTGCCTGTTGGCCATTTGTATGTGTTCTTTGGAGAAATGTCAATTTAGGTCTCCTGCCTATTTTCCAATTATTTTTTTATTCTTGAGTTGTATCTGTTTTTTGTATGTTTTGGAGATTAGACCTTTGTCTATTGCATCCTTTGCAGATTTTCTCCCATTCTGTGGGTTGTTCTTTTCTTTTTTTTTCTTTCTTTCTTTCTTTCTTTCTTTCTTTCCTTCTTTCCTTCTTTCTTTCTTCTTTTTTTTTAATAATTTCCTTTGCTGTGCAAAAGCTTTTGAGTTTAACTAGGTTCCATTGGTTATGTTTTTGTTTTTATTGACCTTATTCTGGTAGATGAACCAAACAAATGTTTCTGTGATTTATGTCAGAGATTGTTCTGCCTATTTTCCTCTAAGAGTTTTATAGTATCTGACCTTATATTTAGGTCTTTAATCCATCTTGAGTTTATTTTTGTGTGTGGTGTTATGGAGTGTTTTAATTTCATTCTTTTACATGTAGTTTTCCAGTCTTTCCAGCACCACTTATTGAAGTAGCTGTCTTTCTTCCACTGTATGTTCTTGCCTCCTTTGTCATAGGTGGGTTGACCATAGGTACTTATGTTTATTTCTGGGATTTATATTATATTCCATTGATCTGTATTTCTGATTTTGTTCCAGTACCATACTATTATGGGGACTATAGATTAGTAGTATAGTGTGAAGTCATGGAAACTGATTCCTCCATTTCCATTTTTCTTTTTCAATATTTCTTTGGCTATTCAGGGTCTTTTATATTTCCATACAAATTTTTAAATATTTTGTTCTAGTTCTGTGAAGAGTGTCTTTGGAAATTTGAGAGGAATTGCATTGAATCTGTAGATTGGATTGGATAGTGTAATCATGTTGACAGTATTGATTCTCCCAGTTCAAGAGCATGGTATATCTTTCCATCTGTTTGTGTCATCTTTGATTTCTTTCATGAACATCTTATAATTTTCAAAGTATAGGTCTTTTGTCTCTTTAGGTAGATTTATTCCTAGGTATTTTTTTCTTTTTGATGTGATGGTAAATGGGATGTTTTCCCTGATTTCTACTTCTGATCTTTCCTTGTTAGTATATAGAAATGCAATCAAAATCTGTGTATTAATTTTGTATCCTGCAGCTTTGCCAAATTCATTGATGTGTTCTAACAGTGTTCTGGTAGTACCTTTAGAATTTTCTAGGTATAGTATCATGTTATCTGCAAACAGTGATAGCTTTCTTTCTTCTTTTCCATTTTGGATTCCTTTTATTTCTTTTTTTTTTCTTTATTCTGATTGCCATTGATAGGACTTCCAAAACGATGTTGGATAGTAGTGGTGAAAATGGACATCCTTGTCTTAGTGGAACTGTTTGCAGTTTTCAACATTGATAGTGATTTTAGCTGTGGGTTTGTTATATAGGCTTTTATAATACAGAAAATTTCCCTTGGAGTTTAGTTCAATTCAATATTTATTTGTCACACACTGAAATATCTTAATTTTTATTTAAAGATAGATAAGGTCTGGAGATTCCAGTCTCAGTTGCTTCATTAAGGAGGTGAAGTTAAGGCAGATTACAACTAATTCCCAAGCTTCAGCAGCTCCTCACTGAATGCTTTAGGGGCACAGCACTGCACTTAATATGCTAACAGATGAGAGAGACAGGCAAGGGTTCTCTTGCTGACCCACAGGAAATGAAGTACAGTCATGGAAACCAGTTTTCAACAAAATGAAAACATTAGAAAGAACTGAAAATTTTAAAATGGTAATCAAATGCCAAAGATTAATTATTTTGATGATTTTAGTAATGAGTTCAGATAATGAAAACGCTAAGGATTATCATTGGTAATCATGTAAGTCCTCCAGAAAGACTTCTGCAAACGCAGCCATGCTTTCTCTTGTTCCTGCCATAGAAATCAGCCATAGAAATCAGCCAGATGCTTTTAATTATCTATCTATGGAAGTTACTGTGCACACCTGATCCGATCACCATTATTGCAAAATCAGTATTACCTAGCCCCATAAAGCAAATAGCACTAGAAAAGTATTCACCCAAGCCTGTAAAAAGATCATCTCAAGGCCAAGTGATGCTTCTTGAACCCTCAGACTGGATAGCTTTTTGACCCAGGTAAAATGTCCCCATGTATGGCCACCAGAGGTGCCTTCTTCCCTAGTAGAGAACCAAGATTTCAGTCACTGCTTGTATCTCCATTTATTTGCTAGAATAGAGGAGGTGAAGAAAATCAGGCTGGCTGCACTTCGTAGAGTGGATTCAGTTACCTCCAATGTCTCTGGCAGCCTAATGGACTGAGTTAATGCTGGAACAGGAGTCTGAGAAACCCATGACATTGGGAAACTAGTTCAAGATTCTATTTTTCCAGTGACACAGGGTTTACCAATCCCTGGAACTCATCTTCAAACAGAACTGAAGTCATTTCTTGGAACCAAAGTTGAGACTAGAGGATTTTGGTGTGGGCCAATCATTCAAGACCTATAGGCCTAGCTGCCAATTGGCTATGGTTTCACTGTGTTTTTAATCTAGCCAGATGGACAGCTCATCACCTGAGAGCTTATTAAAAATATGGAAGCTTAGATTCCCATCCCACCTCTACTTAAACAGAAATCTATATCTACATTTAACAGAATTCTCAAGGGCTAAGATTTTAGAAGCCTTGCAATATTGAACATCCAAACCCATACCTTCAAGAATTAACTGTTTAGTGGGGAACACAAACAAGAAAATGACTTATAAGAATGGTCTTAATGTCTGGCATTTATTGAGTAATGTTTAATTATCAGACATTTTCCTAAGTATTGAATTTGTGTCTATTGCGCTAACTCATTTAACCTTTATTATGAACTAATTGTATGGTACTATTAACCTTATTTTACAAGTGAAGTAATTTAGGCACAGTAGTTTTATTTTACTTTATTTTTGTCTTTTTGTCTGTTTGCCTTTTTTTATGTAGAGCTGCACCCACGGCATATGGAGGTTCCCAGGCTAGGGGTCTAACAGGAGCTGTAGCTGCTAGCCTTTGCCACAGCCATAGCAACGTGGGATCCAAGCCACGTCTGCAGTCTTCATCACAGCTCACAGCAATGCCAGAGCCTTAACCCACTGAGCAAGGCCAGGGAACAAACCCAGAACCTCATGGTTCTTAGTCGGATTCGTTAACCACTGAGCCACAAAGGGAACTGCAACAGCAGTTTTATTTTAATAAGTCACTGTTAGTACTAAATGATGATATTGAAATTAAAACTGAACATTATTGGGTACAAGGTCCACCCCTTAACAGGTACATCTTATTGATAATTTTTAAGAGAAAGAAGTCAGGCTTCTGTGTGAAAACACAGAAGGAAGAAATTACCTAGCTTTCCAGAGAAGTAATGAGTAAGCTGAGATTTTAGAATCAGGGGGAATTAGCCAAGGCAGTAGAATGTACAGACATTCTACAGGAACTAGGCCTTTCTTGTGTTATGCTGACTCAGCTAGACAAATTCTACAGTGTGTCCATTAGCTACACAAATGTCATGCCTTTTGCAGCTTCTCTTTGATTTTCTGTGCTTGGCCTCCATTTTTGAATAGGACTGCCCTTCTCTGAGTCTGTCCCTAGTTTCTTCTGTCTCCTCAGAGATGCTTGTTCCCACCATTAGGATAATGATTTAAATCTCTTAAACACATTCAGTCTACATCTGTGAGATTTCAATTTTATCCCCTGTACTATTTTATGTCTTTGAATAAAAAAATTCTTTCAACTTAAATGTTTGTCCAACAAGGCACATCTCTAGACAACGGTCAATGAAATGTGCTCACGTCCTCTCGGATTAACATGCTTTCCTTCTGAAATCTGCCTTTTTTGGAGTAATCAATAGCTTGTTAAAAAAGGCATAGACACATTTGTGTTAGAACTCCCTGAAGGAAAGCCTCAGAGTGAGGGAACAGAAAAAGAGAGCTGTTTGCTGGGATCAGAGCCTGGGTTACTTTGGCTCAGGGCCCTGTCCTTTACACTATGCCCTCCCCTTTAGCAACTTTGACTTGCCTCAGCCTCTTCTGGTTACAGTAATTGAACTTGATCTTGCCTTAGACATGAGTGATTCCTGCAGGCATGTGAGAATTGTCTTCAAAATAATTAAGTTAATAGGGAAAGGCCAAATCTGTTAACTTTGTCTCCCTAGATCAGAGGAACTCTACAACATGCTTGCCCAACCCTTCCGTTCTCTTTCAACATGGTAAATTGAGTTTAAGGTCCTTCCAAACTTGAGAAATGTTCAGAACATGTAATATGCTCAGTGTCATGCCAGGCATCTAATAAATACTTTGTGAATGAGAGGTTATACTCACACTCACACAGTCCAATAAAATAATCAGCACTTGGTTATCTGTGACAGCAACTAAAATAATAAACCATCTCCAAATGATTTCTCTTTAGATTTGGACTGCAATGGGTTAGTCTATTTTGTTGTCGTTGGAGCTCCCGTCATGGCTCAGTGGTTAACGAATCTGACTGGAAATCATGAGGTTGCGGGTTCAATCCCTGGCCTTGCTCAGTCGGTTAAGGATCTGGCGTTGCCGTGAGCTGTGGTGTAGGTTGCACATGCTGCTCGGATCCCGCTTTGCTGTGGCTGTGGCGTAGGCCAGTGGCTACAGCTCCTGTTAGACCCCTAGCCTAGGAACCTCCATATGCCGTGAGTGTGGCCCAAATAAGGCAAAAAGACAATAAAAAAAAATTTTGTTGTCCTTGTTGTTGCCTCACATTCTGAATAAAATTCGCTGTCTTAGAATACAGGCCTATATTCAGGCTCCAGATCCTAATTGGAATAGGAAACTGACCTGGTAATAAAGATTAGTAAGTGGCTTCACATCAGTGGGGAATTAATTAGTCAATAAATCTTCTTGAGGCATTTTATTATTGAATTAGAAATACACCTGATATGGAGATAGCTAACTTATAGGATAATTCAGATTACTTCTAAAAGTTTAAAATAAAAATAAAGCCAAAAACAAGAATTAAACACGGGTCAGTATTTATCTGATTTCTAGGTGGGGAAGATTTTTGCAATAATGTATGCCAAGGGGAGGTGTTCGAAGATAGAGTTAAGGGTTCTGGCCTCAGAGACACCTTGTTCAGAAAGCCAGATCTGCCTCCTACTGACTGTACAACATTTGAATTAATTGTAATCTTTCTAAATCTTAGTTTTGGAATTATTACAAAGAATGCTATAATGATATTTACTTATAGTTCTTAAAATTACAAAAAGATAAAGAATGTAAAGAGTTTGGTACATTGTCCCACATATGCTAAATACAAATAAATATTGCTATCTCATTTCATTTCATAAAATGATTACATGCCAGTATATCTAAAATTGCTAAGAATAAAATTCAAAAGCAAATGCCAGCTAGGGAAAGATTACAATCTACGTACTAGGAAAAGGGTTAATATCCTTAACCTCCAATATCTGTTACAAACACACAAGAGAAACATGCTATTATTAAAAATGAGCATGACGGGTGTTCCCGTCGTGGCTCAGTGGTTAACGAATCCAACTAGGAACCATAAGGTTGTGGGTTCCATCCCTGGTCTTGCTCAGTGGGTTAAGGATCCGGCGTTGCTGTGAGCTATGGTGTAGATCGCAGCTGCGACTCGGATCCCGCGTTGCTGTGGCTGTGGCGTAGGCCGGCGGCTACAACTCCAATTATACCCCTAGCCTGGGAAACTCCATAATATGTGGGTGTGGCCCTAGATAAGGCAAAAAAAAGAAAAGCAAAGCATGACCATCATAGACTATTGATAAATAAATAGCATACCCAAACCAGCATGCAATGACCAGTGCTTACATGTAAATATCATCATCTTTATGGCTATCAGACAAAAACAAATTATAAAATAACATTTTCACCCATAAGTTTGAAAAAAAGTCCTCTTTGAGGGTTTGAAGAAGCAAGCCATGCGTCCTACAGTGTATGGAAAAGTCTATAGGGTACATACTTTTCCAGAATAACTTGCCAAGATATATCAATTTCCTTAAAAATATTCAGACCCTTCCACCTTGCAATACTCTAACTGGAGTTACTCATAAAGAAATCATTGGAGATGAGTCCAGATGCTAATGATGTTCATCTAAGCACTGCTCTCAACTACAAAAAATGATGAAACAACCTAAGTGTTCAATAACAGGATACTATTCAATGTCATATTATATCTTATAGTTATCAATAAGTTATATCTATATGAAAGAAATAATTTGTAATTTTAATTGAGTAGGAAAATATTTATAATATTTAGGCATGCTTTTCTAAAAGGTTATAAACAGTATATAAAACAGTAGATTACTTAAAGGAAGTATGTGTAACATGTTACCAATTTATTTTTAATACATGAAATATACAAATACATTTGTAGTGAGGTAGTAAAATTACAGATTACCTTTCAATGTATATGCCTTGCATATTTTTTATTTTAAGCTTTACATGTTTTATGCTTTCCAAATTTTACTTACAGTCTTTCTAATAAAAATTTAAAATCTATAAGATTTAAAGTTATAGCATAAACATTTTGACACAGATAAGCTTTATGAAGATAAGAAATGACTGAGAATAATTGTACAGTAAGAGAACCCTTATCTGGAATGAAATTTAGTGATAGTGCCCTTGTTGAACACCAATATTCTGTCTGAGACATCATTCTGGTATAGGTCATAGATTTTTGAGAGCGGATAGGTTATGAATTTTTTTTAATTCTTTCAAGTCTGCAATGATGGTGTCTCTACTTGGTAGGGGCTCTTATACAAGGAAGAGTTGGAGAGTCACATAATGTTGGAAGGTGTCTGAGAGATCAGCTTTCTCATGATCAGTTTTATTATTAGAAATTTATTTGCAGGACCTCTAACTTTTCACCTGAATTTATCCCAGTGCCTAGCACTGTGGCACATGAATGTGACTCAGTAAATACTGCTGAATAATCCAATAAAATCCTTTTCTTTAATGCCATCTGTCTGTAGATTACTACTATACTTTTCCCTGAATATTTCAAGGTTTGCCTTTCCCAAATGCCGAACATAGATCTATCTCCTTCTTTTGTTTATTCCTTGACATAATGGTACTTTCTCAAAATATCATATCTATCTCTGAATCCCTGTCTTGTTCTTTATTTGTTGGTCAAAATTACAAAGGAAGTACCAGCGAATTAATTTATTTATTAGGTAATTCATTTACCAAGTGCACCCATTGTGCCCTGGTACTTTACAAATGGGTGAGATGAGGATAGGTATTAAGACTCGAGACGTGTTAAATACATATACATATATACATATATGTATATATATTTAGTAATTATTAACATATAAGTGTAATTTAATATGAATTTTGTACAGAGAAAAGGATGCCTAAGGAAACACAACACTAAAAAAATTAAAAGCTCATAAACATCCATTCTCATGCCAATTTTCCATTCTTAATCATAGAGATCAGGATTGGAAGAAATATATTATCTTTTCTAATTTTTCTGCTTTGAACAAGTAAAGTGGCCTTGTGTATCTTGGTTTTTATTTCAGTTTGGTTTCCTCAAATTTTAAAATATTTGGGTTTTTTTTCCCTCTGCTTTATTAATGGCACCTCCAGGACAAAGTCTTGTGATTTATTGTAATTTCAACAATTATCAATATGGTGCCATATCTATAACTGGCACCCATAAAACAGTTGATGTTTGATTAAATAGGTCAATTCCATATTATATATCAAGATTCCTAGAAAATCTATACTGCTTTTCCTAAGCAAATTTGTCTTTTCCTATGTCTTATGTCTCTATGGGCTACGCAAGTGAACAGATCTTTCCTTGTATTTTTTTTTAACCAAATTATAAAAGTGAGTTACCTAGCAAATGTCTTCCAATGCCTCTACTTCTAAGTAAATGATCCTGTGGGAGTAGTTGAATATTATTATGGGAGGTAAATAAATATGTTAGGAGGCTCTTATATGAAGAATCTGAATGAGTGTAACTTTCCTTCATTATTAGTGGGAAATGCAAAGAAGGGAATATAATGTTTGTAATAATACAATAGTCAATAAACGAGAGACACTTAGAAAAGATAGACTGAAGGATTTCAAGTGAAGTAGAGAATTTTAAACAATAAATGAATCTTTAACAAATAAGCACATTTAAAAGTGAAAATTGTCTTTTTAACTTAGACAAATACCCTATTAAACATTTGCCAAAAAAGTCTTTGGCGATATTTTGGAGCACCACACTCTAAAGCATTTACTTTTACTGTTAGTCAAGTCAGTAGCACTAATTAGCATCCTTTGATATCCTCAGATCTAGTGGAATTATTTTAATATTTCCACTTTTGAATAAAATGAGTAGCATTTACTGCCATTTAAAGCCCCAGAAATAAATGGTAAAATATAATTAAATGACGTGGGTTTGAACTAGGCTTCTCAAAGGAGCTACTATTTACAAATGTTTCATTTCTCATTCTCTTTTTACTACTAATATTGATAAATTTTTTTACTTATATCTTTCTTCTAAACTTCTGTTACATTTTCAAAATATTAAATTTCCAGCTCCCAATGTCCTTGGCAGGTATTATTATATTTATTTTATATTAGCTAAACTGGAGCTTCTGGAAATAAAGAGGAAAAACTTCACAACTCTTCAGAGTAGCCAGGAAAAGAACCAGATGTAAGAGTCTGCCATCTGTATTACTGCTACAGGACTTGACACCACCTTATTCAAGCTCATTCAGAAAAAACAAAGCAATTCCTGACAAAGGTTTAAGCCCAGACTAGACATGGAATTATGTTTGGGTAGCTGCCGAGGCTTACTCTGAACCCATCTGGGAAAATAATTCCTGACATGATACTGTAAATCTTGTGTTTTACAAGGAATGTCTTCAGAGATAAGAGTTCTGAGCCAGGCAGGAATCTTGGGTTACTGGATTATTTTATCAAAGGGCTAAGAGCCCCTGAGAATAAGAACGCATGGTTTCAAGAGTTCTGATGTTTTTATCTGAAATAAATATGATTGAAAGATGTCTTGGAAGAAGGCATTTTTCCTGGGCCATGTGTTTGAGGCAGAAAAACTCAGGACATCACAAGGGATGTTTGGTGGCCAAGACACTTATGCCTGCCTCTATTAATGCTGTTTCCTGTGTGTCCACTGACCTAGGTAACTGAAAAGAATCAGGAAGCTCAATTGTATAGAGTATCTAAAATAAATATCGGTGATCCCAGAGTTTAATTTTTATATATCTTGACCCTTTTGTTCCATACTTTTCTTTGCATAAAAGAACACATGTACCTGCCTATATTTGTTTGAAATTTTCTTGACTTCTCAGTTGATGAGTGGTATTCAATCATTTCACAAGTTTTCACTTGCCTTCCCTGATGAGAGTGTTGCTGTCAGTGGTCATGCTTACAATGAACTTCTCTGACTTCTTGATAACCATAAATGATAGGAAGGTGACATAGCCTCTGTACTGCTGTACCTATATTTCCATTTGGTGAGGGTTTTGATGTGACCTAAGATATTCCTTAATGACTAAATAAAAGAAAAGCTTTGTCTTTAGGCTGATGATCACTTTATTGAAACCATCAACTGCTGTTCCCTGTCTCTGAAACATTTTCTCCCTGTTTTCTCTTAAGCTCAAAACTCACTTATCTTTGGGAGCTCAGTTCTAAAGCTTTGTCTAGGAAACCCTTTTTGATCCTCTCTAGAATAAGTGGGATGCTTCTGATCTTTCATCCATATCAAGCCCCTGTCATATCACTTACCATTTTGATATTAACATTACTGATTATTAATCAATTTATTAATCAGTTTATCTCTTTTTCTAGTGTTTAAGTTCCCGAAGGCAGCAATGCATCTACATTATCAGCCTCCAGGTCTCGGGTACCTAGTTCCTATTATTTTGTGTATTTTCAGCAAATACTTATTCAAAAAATAGATGGGTGGTTGGATAGATGGTTGAATACTAGTTGACCCAAGATACCTTCATTCAGCAGACTGTGAACAAAAATAGAAATAATACCTTGGTTTATGACCTCAACTTCATAATGTATGTTGATTAGCCTGCTAACTCTATGACTTTCTGGATACTGGAAACTTCTGAATAGTTGCCTTCGCTTGTCTTGGGTGTTTTTTCTTGGACTAAATTTTCTGGATCTACCAGATTGTGTTGGTTGGTGTGAATCTAAGTTGTGATTATTACTGGATTTTCCTGAGTAGCCTTTTCCTATTGCCTCATATATCTTAATGGGTTAATAAATGTATTTTCCCCCAAGCCTCAGACTTATCCTCAGAATGCAAGATCTGCTCTGCTTTCAAAAATCAAAACATTGGTGGCTTTCACTTTTTTACTGTAGCATTACTTCATCATATATTTATCAATCATCTGTGATGTTCCATTCCAAATATTAAGAATATATTGTCCTAACTCCAATGAGACTTATATAATGACCAAGATAAAGGAAACAGATAATATAAATGCTTATTAGTTGTTTTAAAGTTCTTTTAAAAAGGTATCTTATTTTAAATGTAACTTATTCTGAAACTACTTGACTTAGCCCAATCCAGGCTAGAAGGAAAGGGAAATCCTTTATTTACATGTAGCTAAGAAATAAGTAATGATTTTAATGCAATGTGTAAATATCAATATCATAAAATAATAACTTAAGTCGTACCATACACTTGATCTATATTATTTAAAACTATCTCAGGGGTTATATGCTATTTTTACTGCAGTCTCCGGAAATTTTAAACATTTTAGTACTGATTTGGATGAGAAATTTTTATCCCCAAGTATAACCGTTGACTTAATTCAGCCATCTAACAGTATGCCATTACATTCCACACAAGTTTGTTGAAAGCAAATATTTTTATATAAAAATCATAAATATATTTATCAGTTCATAAATATGTACCTTTTATATTCCAAGCACTGTATTAAACACTATGGATATAGCAATGAACAAGTCAGACACAATTCATATTCTTGTAACTGGTAGAAAAGTCCTAAGTCATTTTTCTTAGGTTTGAAGCACTCAATGTATCTAAAAAAACAAACCTCTGAGAAAATTATTAGAATATGTTTAGCTGCTGGGATTTGACCAAAGTGCAATTGGAGTTGAGTTCAATTTAGCTATCTTTGCCTGGGAGCACAGGAAATGATAAATGGCCAGGCATAAGGCTCCAAAACAAAAAATGTGAAGATCAGGATCCGGAAATGTTTTAGCTGGTGACCTGCCTAGGAAAATAAAGGTAAAACACTATGTTAGTGTAAATAAGAACCCCCAGACCTCTCTTAGCTCCTATTCCTGGTATCTTCTTTCATACTTGATTTTCCCACTTGTACCTAAGGACTCATATGCACTCTTTCAAATTAAGGTGGTTGCTATTTTAACAATAATAGTCCAGTAGAATTTGTCATGGTCTAGAAACTGTTATGAGCTGTTTCCTTGTTGACCTAGTACCCTCTCTCATTCTAAGATGAGAGCTAAATTTAAACAATTCTTGTGTTACATACATAAAAATGAAGAGGTATGTAAGTTATGTTACATGTAATTAGTACTGAATATGGGACATAAATATAGGAAATATATTTCCAAAGTTTGTGCCAGTATGCTTCTTCTTACATAAACCCATCATTTTTGGTGCTAATATTTTAAATCACTGGACTCTTAACTTCAATTAGGAAAGAGTTCACAAGTAGTTTATTACTCAGTGTAAATGCTGAAGTTTTAAGATAATTTATCTTTTATTATTTAGAGTGGATTTAAAATTATTTATTTAATAACACGTGCATTCTGATACCCTTTCCTAAACAATCTATAGGAGTGGAGCTCTAGTAAATGCTATGGGGATATAGGGTATATGTGAGCATATGGTCCTGGGGATCTTATGACAATATGATGATTAAGTTCTAATGCACAAAGCTACTGAGGGTACATGAAAATTACTGAATTCAAAAATAAAATTTTATGCAAATGTACATTAGGAAGTACTGTGACCATCTTGTAATGAGACTAAGATTGTAAATTTCATGGAAAAACAAATTTTATTGTTTAATGGTTATATAGGTAAATGACTATATATATATATACACACACATATGTATAGTCTGTATAATTATATATATATTTATGTATGTATATACAAGTGTGTGTATATACATATACAGGTACTAGCTGTTTCTCTTTTATCTGCATCTTTATTTTATCAAAGTATAGTTGATTTACAGTGTTGTATTTCAGATGTACAGAAAAGGGATTCAGTTATACATATATATAAATATATATATATATATTTTTTTTCAGATTACTCTCCATTATAGGTTATCACAAGGTATTGAATACAGTTCCCAGTGCTATACAGTAAGTCCTTGTAGCTTATCTGTTTTATATGTAGTGGTGTCTGTTAATCCTATACTCCTAATTTATCCCTCCATCTTTTTTTTTTTACTAGAGTTTTGCTCTGTTGAGCTCAATCTGAAAACGTACCCTAAAGATAATGATACATAAAAATAAAAAAAAATAGAAATGTGAATTGTAACATTTCAGATAATAACTAGTGATATATACACGTATGTACCTGGGTGTATAAACATGTGCATGTATAAGCTTTAGTTCAGCATAGGTGTTAAGAAGTCAAAGTCAAGATTCTGTCTTTAGACACTAATGTCCTGAGACATTGCTACATGTCTTGCTACAAATTACACAATAATTATCTTCTGCTGCTTTACCTGTAATAATAATAATAAGAAGAAGAAACATATTTAAAATACATTTGAGATGCCAGACATAGTGAAAAGCACTTTACATTTATCTCAATTTTTCCTGAAATTTTTCTCTATTATGTAATAGTTTTTTAAAGTAGGTAGCAGAGTTAGAGAGAGGTCATATCACCTGTGTCTATTGGGATTTGTACTCAGATGAAAGAAAGTCTTAAAAGGTTTGTTGATGCCATTTACACCATGCTGTTAACTGTTCTTTCATTAGAGGGAGAAAGTAGCCCTAGAAAAACAAGTGTAAGTGTCTATCAAAGGCACAGAAGCAACTTCAAAGCACTTTATAACATAAGTACATTGATATTGCATATGCTTCTCCTTCAGATGTGAGCAATAAGTTGTCATTCAGTCCTCATGAAACTTCAAAATGCATAATGTACACATCCACCTTGCCCAGTGCCAGGTATTTTATGGGATCTCAAGAAATGCTAGCTCTCTTTCTCTGTCTTCCTTATGCCAGATCTACAAATTTAAATTTCATTCTATTTCAACACCCCACACTCAGTTCGTATGTTTGATGAATGCTTTCTTTGGACAAAATTTTTACTTGGCCCCAGGATTAAAGAAGAGATTGTTGGCAAATATGAGTAAGCTTAATTTATGGTTGCAGCATTTCTGTTCATATGTTAGAAGCCATAAAACGTTATAAAAATTGCCCTCAGTTCTAAGCAAAATATGCCAAAAAGACATACATAATGAGTACATGGATTACTTAAATAAGTTAGTTCTAGAGATTTTCGACAGCGTAGTGTCTAGTTAATAACACTCTATTGCATACCTAAACATTTGTTAGAAGAATAGAGCTTAGGTTAAATATTCTTAAAACAAGTAAACCAAACCAACAAACCAAAAAAAAAAAAAACCCAAAGAGGGATTGTGGGGCAACAGAAATGAATCTGACTACCATCCATGAGGATGGGTTTGATCCCTGACCTCGTTCAGCTCAGTGGGTTAAGGATCTGGAGTTGCAGTGAGCTGTGGTGCAGGTCGCAGATGCGGCTCAGATCCTGCATTGCTGTGGCTGTGGTGAGGGCCAGCAGGTGCAGCTCTGATTCTACTCCTAGCCTGGGAACTTCCACACTCCACGGATAGGGCCCTAAAAAAAACAAAAAATGGAACAAAACAAAACAAAAAAACAAAGAACTACTTAAGGCGATAAATATATTTATTACTTTGATGGTTTCACATATGTTTGCAGATGTCTAAACTCATCAAATTGTATATATTATGTGCAGGGATTTTTTGTTATATCATTGGGCCTCAACAGTGCTGTTCTTAGAAAACTGTTTCCTCATTTAATCTGAGTTTTCAAACTTATTGGCATAATATTCTTAATATCTTATTTTCTTTGAAATGGCTATAAATGGGGTAGTGATTTTGTGTCATTATTCCTGCCTCTAACTCATGTTTTCTCATTTTTCTTGACCAGTGTAGCTCCAATGTATCAATTTTATTCATCTTTCTAAAAACATTTGGGGAGTTCCCATCGTGGCTCAGTGGTTAACGAATCCGACTAGGAACCATGAGGTTGCGGGTTTGATCCCTGGACTCGCTCAGTGGGTTAAGGATCCGGCGTTGCCATGAGCTGTGGTGTAGGTTGCAGATGCAGCTCGGATCTTGCGTTTCTGTGGCTGTGGCAAAGGCCGGCAGCTACAGCTCCTGTCAGACCCCTAGCTTGGGAACCTACATATGCCGCGGGCACATCCCTAGATAAGGCAAAGAGACAAAAAAATAATAATAATATAAAAAAATAAAAATAAAAACATTTTGGCTTTTTAATTTTATCTGGTACTTGTCGCGCTCTAATCTCATTGATTTCTGCTCTAAAATGTACTTGATTTATTTAAGTTTTTCTTTGTTACCCTTCTTTGAGGTGGAATTTAGATTATTGAGGGTAGTTCCTTTCTATGTTCTAAGAAATCATTCAAACTGTATTTTTTTCTCTGGGTAGTTCCTTTCTATGTTCTAAGAAATCATTCAAACTGTATTTTTTTCTCTAAGACGTATTTCAAATGCATCTCACACATTTTGATATGTTGTGTTATTTCTCAAAAAACTTTCAATTTTCTTTTATTTCTTTCATTCATGAACCATTTATAATTTTGTTTTTTTGACTCAGTGTTAGAAATATTCTAAAAATCTTGTTATTGTTTTCTAATTTAATTTCACTGTGGTCAAAGAATGCCCAGTGTAACGATTCAATTCTTTGAAAAAAAATTGTCTTATTTCATAGCTCCTTTATTGCTCTTTATGTGGTCTGTATTGGTGAATATTTCTTATGTATGTGAAAAAAGTGTTTATTCTTTTGTATTTAGAGGTAGTGACATATGAATGTCTGTTCATTTTAATTGATAATTTTGTTCAAAACTTCAATATTCTCATTTACTTATTGTTCCATCAATTGCAAAGGAAATATATTACATCTCTGTTTATAATTATGAATTTGTGTATTTCTCCCGTTGGTTTTGTCAAATTTTACTTTTTGTATTTTCAGCTCTGTTACTTGGTGCATGCAAATTTACATTGGTTATGCCTTCCTGAGCAATTGACAGGTCTATAGCTATGAAATGTCCCATTTTACGTCTGGTAATATTTCTTGTCTTAAAGTATACCTGATTTCTTATACTTAGTACTATCATGGTTAATCTTTTTTCTTTCATTCACTTTCAACTTCTTTCATATTTTATATGTATCTGCTTTTTTATTTAGTCTAAGAATCTTTACCCTTATAATTGGTCTTTTCCTTCTAGTCTGATAACCTCTGTCTTTTATATGACATATTTGGTCCATTTGCATTTAACATAATTATTGATATGATTGTGTTTACGTTTACCATTTTGTTATTAGCTTTATTTTTATCCTATATATTTTTGTTCTATATATCATCCCTACAAATTTTTGACTAATTGTGTGTGCTTTTTGAATTCCACTTTACCTCATTTATTGACATTTAAGCTTAACAGCTTGCACTGATTTTTAGTGGTTACTCTATAGTTTATGTATATATGTATATAATTTACCTTTCAATAATATAAAAACAGTATAACAATACTATGATGGTGTTCCTGCGCTTCATGCTCCTTTTTTTGTATGTCTAAATTCCATATGTTATCAACTCCATAATACACTCCTATTGCTTTTTACATTAAACGTTCAATAATCTGTATAAAGTCTTAGAAGCTGAGCATTTTGAGTCTATCTCTTTTTGTTATCAGTTCAGCTCTCAATTTGCACTAACATAGACTGATGATTTATAGCCTTAAAATGTCACTGAATTTGAAGGAGGTTTAATTATAGTTTGCGTAAGCCTAGTTTCATCTCTGGCTTCAAACGCTTTGAATGTGTTTCAGACTTCTCCCTCTAGTAGAGTTTTGGGGCCAAGAACTGTGAAACTTCTAGATTTCAAAACTGCGAGACTTTAAGTGTGGTAGATTTCAGAAATGTAAACCCCTAGGGTTTTAGACTTTTAGAACTTGAGCCTCTATGAAACTGTGATGCTTCTAGATTTTGAGACTATGATTTTGCAAATGTTAGAGATTGTTATACCCTAAGTCTGATTCCTGGACCCTTTAATCTTGCAATACTATGGAGTGTGACACTGCCAATCCATGTGATTCTGAGTCTGTGAAATTGTACACATGTAAACCTACAGGGTAGCAAGACTTTGAGATTATGAGAATTTGAAACTCTGGATGTAAGACTAAGAGTACTACTTCTACTTTTAGTCTTGCCTTCACATTTGCTTACCCACTCATCCCCCCCATGCACAAAAAAAAAAATCCTGTTTCAGATACTTACTTGGCATTATTTTTGCATTTGATTAATATTCTATAGGTTAATATATATTCCTCAAAAGTTCAGCTGGTTATAGATTTTCCTTTCTTCTGTACTCCCCTAACATTAACAACACACTCCAACCCTTGAAATGTCCTTCTTTTCACTCACCTGAAAAGAATTCATTACTCTAGAGTTCATCTTTTGAGATTCTTTTAGGTCCTCCCATCTTCAATGGTCTAAAGAAAGGTGTTATTTGTTGTTGTTGTTGATGGTGGTGGTGTTTTGACAGTGTGGTAAGAGCAAAGACTTTTAATATTCTTCTACTTCCTAGTCAGAATTTGAACTTTTATTAAGTTCTAATTTCAGTTATTATGCTTTTTTTTAGCTTCCATTTAATTTTGTTCCATAGCTGCCAGTTATTTTCCAAAATTCTTTCATTTTGCCATTTAAATTCTTGAGCAATCACAGTTATTTTAAAATAATTGTTTGACAACTGCAATATCTCGATTCCCTCTGAGTGTATTCCATTTTCTGGTTTTTTCACTTGCTCTTGGTCCATCATGTTTTTCAAATGCTTGTTATAGCAGTTTTTGAACTGTAGTTCTCAGCCTCAGATCCACCTTCTACTCTCCTCTTAGGAGGGAAACTCCAGAAAACACTGCTCAGGAGTAGGACTGCTGACTCATATGGTAGTTCTATATTTAGTTTTCTGAGGTAGCTAAATACTCTTTTCCATAGTGGTTGTACCAATTTACATTCCTACCAAACATAAGATCACTTATATCTGGAATATAAATATGGCACAAATGAAGCTATATATGTGTGTGTATATATATATGTATATATATGTGGTTTGACTGGGTCACTTTGCTGTACAGCAGAAATTGACAAACAATGGAAATATACTATATTAGAAAAAAACCCAAAGGAGAAAATATATACGCTTTTATATAGAAGGAAGACATTGCTGATTTGCCCACTGACTTCCTGTTTAGCTCTGCCTTTATAGGACACTAGAGGAAGATAGAAAGTTAGAGGTAGAAGAGGTATTTTCTGCAGATTCACTTTTGGCTTCTATCAGTATCATGTTAGCAATGTTTCTTCACTTCAGAGCAGATGTTTGTTTAAATATCAGCAATTAGTTCTAGTATCCAATTTTTCAAACAAAGAACCTGCTTAGAGACTCCAGCACTGGTCAGGCATAATTATCCCCTAGGAAGTCTGGGTCTCAGTTCCACATGAATCTTCTTCCAAGCTCAGAGACAACAATAACCAAGGAAAAACATGGCGTGTGAAAGTTCCTAGGCCAAGGATAGAACCCACACCACAGCAACCCCCAGAGCTGCTGCAGTGACAGTGCTGGAACCTTAACCTGCTGTGCTGCAAGGGAACTCCAACAACCCTTTCTTAATGTTTTGGTTTTTGTCTTTGAGGACTTCTCTTCCAAGCTTTGTTCAAATATCTCTAACTTCTTTCTCCTGTTCATCCAGTTGTAAACAAAATAGCTGCTTCCATATTTGCTACCTTTATGACATTTTGTTGTCTTCTTTTCTGTCTTCCAGTTCTTCAATTTCCATTGGAAAACTCTTGTATTAAATCATTTCTACTGAAATACATTGTACAGTTTCTGCTTCCTGAGTGCACTCTCATTGATACTCTTGGTTGTTGTTTTTTAATGAATGCTAGACATTTTGCATTACAGAGTTTAGAGATAAAAGAATAAGGATGACTTTTGCTAGGGGAGGTACTTTAATCAAAATTTGAGCAGATTCAAAGTTGAACTTCAATCCTTACAGCAATGTCTGATTTCATATTACCCTTAAGTTTACAAGGCAGCTTTTCAAGTTCTTAATTAAAGTCTTGTTTGAGAGTAAAAGCTCTTCCTTTTGGATGGTTTCTGGGCTCCAATTTTACCCACAGATCTGTGAGACTGTCAATCATTTTAGCTTTTACTTTATGGTCATATTTTCAGCTTCTAAGCTGCAGCTTTTTAAATAAGCAAATGCCTCAGAGAAAATCAGTACTGAATGTTGGACTCAACATTTTGGGTTTCCCTGATTTCTGAAATGTTGATCCTAAAAATTCTTACTTCCTTTGTGACTTCCCTGTGACTTCAAGTTGAAACTACTGTCTACATTATATGTAAATTTCTTAGTAGGAAGTTTGGACTAAGACAAGTTAACATCCCTCTGCCCTTCTAATGCCAAAGGGAAAATTCACCTGGCCTTTTACTTTCTTTCATCTTCACCCGACCTTCTCTAATGACATTATTTTCTACACTATAATATAAAGTAAAATTTAGAGATTTATTCCCAAGCCCTGTCATAATTTCCTGATGTTTCATAATAAGTTATATTCTCCTCAGAGAAAGCAATAAAAAAAATCCACCTAGATAGCAACTGTCATCTTAACCGGACTGCCTAGAATATTGGTTAAAAATTCAAGCTGTCTCTGTTCTGGAATGAGGGGAGATATCAGGCAGTGACAGAAGAGACAAATCTCCCTTATTTGTTTGTTTTTACATATAGTATAATAAATTATGTACTTCAGGAGTTTATAATCATCACAACCTCAAATTATAAATCCCAATGTTACATTGAAATTAAAGTAGTCTGAATTTATCTATACAGTGTAACAAACTAAATAGCTTTTCAAAATGATGTTTGAAGAAAATGTTTCAATTATACCAGGTTAAAATTGAAACACACTTTGGGTAAAGTGTAGGAAATGTAGTATACCATAAAATCTCAAATACGTTTTAAAATTATAGAACAGACTAATTGACTCTGAATAAAGAAGAGTACGTGAAATTTTATTTTTTTGATGTTGTACTTGTCTACAATTTCCCAATACCTATAATAAGCATGTATAACTATAACAATCAGAAAATAGTTTAAAAAGAGAATAAGAGAGAAGCAGAAAGTGGAAGGGTGGTTGCCAGGTGTTGGAGGAGAGGGGGAAACAGGAGTTGCTATTCAATGGATGTAAAGTTTCAGTCACGCAAGATGAAAAAAATCTAGAAATCTGCTGTACAACATTGTGATTACAGATAATGATACTACATAATAAACTGCACACTTAACAACCGGTTAAGAGGGTAGATCTCATGTTATTATGTTTTGTTTATTTTTTCCTTTTAGGGCTGCACCTGTGTCATATGGAAGTTCTCAGGCTAGAGGCAAAATCAGAGCTGCAGCTGCTGTTCTACGCCACAGCCACCGCAACACCAGATCCAAACTGCATCTGTGACCTATGCTGCAGCTTGTGGCAACACCAGGTCCTTAACACACTGAGCAAGGCCATGGGTTGAACACTCATTTTTATTGTACTAGTTGGGTTCTTAACCCAGTGAGCCACAACGGAAAGTTAAACTACATGCTTTCTTACCACAACAATGAGAAATAAGTAGCTCTATGTAAAGACACATGTATATGTTAAAAAAAAAAAATGAGTTATCTGGTGGCTCAGTGGGTTAAGAATCCAGCATTGTCACTGCTGTGGCTCAGGTTACTGCTGTAGTTTGGGTTCAATCCCTGGCCAGGTAACTTCTGCATGCCACAGGAGGGCCAAAAGTAAGAACAAACAAACAAACAAAAACTGACAGAGGATAATGTGAAAAAAAGAACGTATATATGTATGTGTGTGTGAGTGTGTGTGTGTGTGTATAACTGGGTTACTTTGCTATACAGCAGAAATATTGTAAATCAACAATAATAAAAATTCTAAACAATGGAAAAAAAAACTGAGAATCAAAAACCCCAGAATTTTTCCAAGTTTTTTCTTTTTTAATTTTTTCCATAATAATTTGCAATAAAATTTATTTTTTTGAAGGCCACACCCATGGCATATTGAGGTTGCCAGGCTAGGAGTTGAATTGGAGCTGTAGCCACTGGCCTACACCACAGCCACAGCAAAACCAGATCTGAGCTGTGTCTGTGACCTATACCACAGCCCACAGCAATACCAGATTCTTAACCCACTGAGCGAGGCCAGGAATCAAACCTGTGTCCTCATGGATACTAGTCAGATGTGTTTCCACTGAGCCACGACAGGAACTCCAGTAAACTTATTTTTAATATGAAAAAAAAAAAAGAAAAAGAGAATGAGGCCCTCTTCATAGTGTTAACTTTCCATTTCCTTAGCTTATCCAGTTTTCATCATCCTCATTAATAATTATAATACCCTGTCCACATCCACACACTTTACAGCTGCCTCCACCCAGTCTCTTTCCACTGCTCTCTCAGAATATGTACACTCATGTGCATTAAGTGAATTCAGTCTTCTGTGTGTCCCCTGGACAGTCAAGGCAAGCCAGCTGCAAAAGCAGAGAGTTCATAATTCACTGGCTTGAGAATGTAGAACAGCGTGGCCACTCTGGAGAGCACTGTGGTAAGACTTCATCAGATTAAATGTGCAGGTACCCTGTGACACAACAATCCCTGTTTTACACAGATCCGTAGGGAGATATGGATCAGTATATTTAGAGCTGGAGTATTTAGTCATAACGTGGTGAATGCAAACTGTGGAATATCCTATGACAAGTAGAAGCAAAAATCATATTACATGGTCATGCATACATAATAAGAACGAGTTATCTTAAAAACAGTGCTGAGAGTGAAAAACTGGTAAGTAGAAATACTTCTATAATATGATACATAAATATTAAAATGTATATAAATGAAACATATAGAAATTAGGTGTATAAATATAAAAAAATATTTTAAAATCAAAAGTAATTAAAATTTGTCTGTTCTCCATGTCCATGATTTTCTTTTCTGTGGAAAGGTTCATTTGTGCCATATATTAGATTCCAGATATAAGTGATACTATATGGTATTTGTCTATCTCTTTCTAACTTACTTAGTCTGAGAGTCTCCAGTTCCATTCATATTGCCGCAGATGGCATTATTTTGTTCTTTTTTATGGCTGAGTAGTATTACATTGTGTGTATAAACCACATCTTCTGATAAGCAATGAGATCCTGATGTATAGCACTGGGAACTATATCTAGTCACTTGTGTTGGAGCATGATAATGTGAGAAAAAAGAATGTGTACATGTATGTGTAACTGGGTCACCTTGCTGTACAGCAGAAAATTGACAGAACACTGTAAACCAGCTATAATGGGAAAAGTAAAAATCAATATAAAATTTAAAAAATTAAAGTTTAAAAATAGCCCCTAAATTCATGCATTTAAAAATATACATACAAATTCGCAGATACATTTAAAACCCATTAAAATTGTGACCTGTAGCTGAAAGAAAATTTTACTGAGAATGAGGATACATGAAAAAAATACATAAACAAGTAAAAAATGCAAGATCCAAAAGTGAGACTATTCTGACTTTAATGATATGAGTAGCTTTTCAACTGTACTATTTAAAAAAGTAAAAATAAAACTCTTTCAAATGAAGAAACCAAAGAAAATAATAAGTTAAAGGAATCGGGTTATAGTACAATTCCAATTATGCTGAAGGCAAGCTAATTTTTTTGATGATTTTTGTCAATTCATTTCATACTTGGTTCCATAATTTGGTTGTCTTAACTGAAACATGTACCCGCTATTTGAGTATGTTAGGTAAAGATAATGTGGTTTAAAGTACCACGTAGGGTTTTGGGGGTTTTTTTTGTTTTCTTTTTATGTGCCTGGTTTCTCTCAATCATTATGAGCAACTACTTTTTCTCAAATGGCCCTTGGATGTAATTTTAAAATAATTTTTCCAAGCAGCAGTACAAGCTACTGAGCACGATGTCCAATTGTATTTAATTATATTTATTCAGAAGAAATTTTGATGGTAATTTTCTTTGGCCTCTCATTTTCATGACACAGCTGGCACAGAGCAAGCACAAGTTGGGACAAGACCCATTCTTCAGTATTTATTAAGCTGTAGACAAACCAACCCTGCTATCCCTGAGTATCACTGCAGTGTTAGGATCACAGACCAGAGTTGTATTGTGTAAGCTGTTTATTGTCCAAATGTGCAGAGTGCAGAGAACTCCAGCCTGTACCCTGCTAACCTAAATGAGTGTTAATGGCTACATCCTCCCAGAGTGGAAATCCTTTCTCTAGTTCATTGGAAGGACTGTAGGAGAAGCATCTGTATTAGTGTTTCCTATTACCCCAACTCTTCATTCCCTTGTTCCTTCTCATTGCTTTTTAGTCCATGTCTGCCCCTTGACAGAGGATAGGAAAGAGAATCTAACATTCTTTTCTTCTCCATGGAGGATGGGGGTGTTTCTCTTCACCGAAGACCAGGTGACAGAAGGCTCCAAACTCTGCAAACTAGTAGAGCAATGTGATGTATCTACATAAGAGTAAACTGGCATCTCCCTCCCATCCTGTTAGACTGTACAGTTATGGAATCCAAAGGCAGGAGAAAAGAGTAGTAAAGAGTTTTGAGTTTGTGATAGAGCCTGACACTTGTTCCCTGGAGTTAGAGTTGCCAATGAAATAAGGGATTACTTCTTACCTAGAGGAGTTTGCAGGCAGAATAGCCCAGAGCAACAGAGCAAGTGGGAATCATTGTCGTGTGTTTAGGATGAAGAGGATGGGGACTTACACCCAGCCTAATTCTCACGGAAAAGTGTTACATAAAGATTAATTACCTGAAACCAATCAAAGTCTAGTTCTAAGTCTGAGATAGAGCAAACCCTACTCAAACTCAAAGAACATAGGTGCTACACAATGATGTAGGAAGAATTGTTTCTCAAAGGAAAACCCGGGTGATGTCAGAAGTGGGGATCTGGATGGAAATGAACGCCAGGGAGAATGCCAAAGTCCTACACTCATAGGGCATGGGATAACACCTCAGTGGCCCCTTGTGCCTGCAAGTGAGGTGAAAATGTCTCAAATAGAGCAATGTCAAGGACTGTGAGGTGGCCTGCTTGGCTTACAAGATGGAGGGGAACCCACCTAGAAAAAGGAGTGGGTATGTGGTAACCTCAGAGCTGAAAAAAGATAACAGTTGTTGCTCTCTGCGCGCTCAGTATTGGAGGAACCAGAGTGAAACCCAACTCCTGCCTCAAGAAAACCACTCACATATTTGCAAAAATCATCACATTTGTAGATACATCAACACCAAATGGGATTAGCTGAGTCATGGTCAGACTATGGATACCTTCCTGCTCTCGTGCTCTTTCCTGTCCCTGCCCCTACAAGGAGGAGACAGACACAGAAGTGAGAGGAGAGAGGAGGTATCCCAGAACCAGAACATGTAAACCCCACCCATCTGCAGTGCTAGAATGTGAGAGTCCAAGGTCAAACCCCACATTCCATTCACACCTCAAGTCCTCCACAGCGAGGCTATTACAGGGGAGGGAGGAGGTGATATTTGAAGTGTATTTGAGACAGAAGTCTTAAATCCATCTGGGCTGAGTGATTTTTCTAATAACCTGAGTGGAGGGTAAAGCTACAGAATCTACTTTATATTGTTAAGGGGTCAAAAAGAATATGGTTGAACACAGGGAATGAAAAAAGAATAATTTAACTATTTTATTGTTATACTTCAAGCTCAAAATATTCAATAAAATGGGAAATATACAGTATCAGGTAAACCTATAAATACTTCCTCTTGAGCCTTAAGAAAAGACACAGAAAAATGGAGGTGCCATAAATTTAAAGGCTATGTATTGCAGTGGAGGGTTTTTCTGGCCTTTAAAAGCTTTCCCATCAGCTGTTTCCCTCGGGAAGGCCCTTTAGAGGATTGATGTGAGGAGAGCATGGGCCACTTTTCAATCCTTCTGCCATTTGTTTATCCAGCAAGGATTTTTCATCACACTCTGTGTGGGCCCTGGTAATAGATACCCTATGTGTTTAAGAGAGAAAGGAGACATTCAGTATAGCAGAAGAGGGCTCTCATATGGAGAAAGTAGATTTCGGAGACTGAAAACTAAGCCCAATAGTGACCAATAAACAAGTTCCAAGTGGCATGAGTGGGTTGTGCTATTTTGGTATTAAAGCCTATCAATAACACCCAAAATTTTTTAGAATAAATTCAAGTTACCCCACTCCCCCAAGGGTGTGATGATCTCATGTGACATGGCTCTTCAAGCCAGGCATTTAATTAGGCTACTCTCCTGGCCTCCTTCAACCATGCTCCAATGGCACTTAGGAAATTTTTGGTTCTTTTCTGCTTTAGGGCTTTGTCCTTGAATCTCACCCCCCCCCACACACACACACACACTCAAAATCCTCTTTCCTGGCTTCCCCAGATGATCAACCCAGCTCAACTTTTACTTAGAGTGACCAATACATACTGGTTTGCCTAGGACCAGTTTTATTACCCAGTACCTCCTTTGCAGAAAAGTCTTAGTCCTAGGTAAACCAATGTGGTTGGTCACCCTCACTCTACCTTCAGGTCTGTCAGATTTAATGTCCCCTTTCCAGAGAGGTATTCAGCACCTTATTTAAAATAGTTTCTGGGGAATGTATATTAGTACAACCACTGTAAAGAACAGTATGGGGGACTGTCCATTGTGGCTCAGAGGCTTCTGAACCTGACTAGTATCCATTAGGTGTGGGTTTGATCCCTGGCCTCACTCAGTGGGTTAAGGATCCCACATTGTAAGCTGTGGTGTAGGTCACAGACTTGGCTTGGTGTAGGCTGGCAGCTACAGCTCCAATTTTACCCTGAGCCCAAGAACTTCCATATGCCACAGGTATAGCCCTAAAAAAAAGAACGGTATAGAGGTTCCTTAAAAAACTAAAAATAGAACTACCATGTGATCCAGCAATCCCACTTCTGGACATATGTATCTGGACAAAGCCATAATTTGAAAAGATACATGTACCCCAATGTACATTGCATAGCTGTTTAGAATAGCCAGATCATGAAGCAACCTAAATATCCATTGACAGGAATGGATGAAAAAGATTCTTACATACATACAATGTAATATTACTCAGCCATAAAAAGAATGAAATAATGCCATTTGCAGCAACATGGATGAAACTAGAGATTCTCATACCAAGTGAAGGAAATCAGACAAAGACAAATATCATGAGATCACTTATATGTATGATCTAAAAAATGGTACAAAGGAAAAACAGAATTTATAAAACAGAACGTAATAAATTTATTTAAAAATTTATTTATAAAACAGAAACAGACACACAGACTTTGACAACAAACTTATGGCTACCAAAGGGGAAAGGCATGGGAGAGGGCTAAATTATAAGTTTGGGATTAACATATATGCATTGCTATATATAAGAAAGATAACTAACAAGGACCTACTGTATAGCACAGGGAACTCTACTCAATATTTTGTAATAACCTAATGGGGAAAGAATCTGAAAAAGAATGGATATATGTATATGTAAAACTGGATCACTTTGTTGTACACCTGAAACTAACACAATATTGTAAATCAACTATATGCCAATATAAAATAAAAATTAAATTAAAAAAATAATTAATAAATGAAAATTTGATTTCACCAGAATGAAAAAATATCTAAGAAAAATTCAATAAAATTAAAGCAAAAAAAAATGACCTGCTGAAAAAACAAACACTGACACTTTTTGTCATAGATAAAAGAATTAATATTTGAAGAACTTCGAAAAAGACAAAAAGTTTACCCCACAGGATGATGGGCTAAAGAAATACGGAGGTCATAGGAAAAAAAAAAAACTGAAAATAAATCTTAATCAGAGAAAACCATACTCAACCTCAATTGTATAAAGGAAATGCAAATTGAAATTTAGTGTGATGTAATTTCTCACCTATTGGCCAGAATTCTAATGTTTGCTACAATGCTCTATGTTTGAGGCTATGCTGATGATACGCAAAGTAGCATTATAGTGGTGCTCATAAACTTGGGAATATCTAGCAAAATAACTTTTCTATTTCCTCTTTGACCCATTGATGCACCCTTTTAGAAATCTATTCCTGATGGAAAAATATATATAAATCCTATTTATTGAAGGATTATTAACAACATAGGTTTAGATACAAAGTTAGTGATTAAATTTTTAATCCAAGAATTTTTGAAAGTGAATATCAGGTGTAATTCCTGAAGTGTTTTCCGTTTAAACAACAGCCATTTTTTAGGTTTGTCTGCCGAATGTCATGGCAAAACTAACCTGAGTTCTGGATAAGAAGGTGGAAATTTATTTGTATGTAATCTTATGCCTGCTGTCAGCTAGACAGAGGAAGAGAAGGGTCAATATCAAAGCCCAAGGAATCTTTTAATTTCCCCTGACTCTAGCAAGTCAGTTTAATGTGTGCTAAAAAGAGAAATAGAGGTTTCTAGCCCATTTTCCTCCATTTCTCCCTCACACATGCAGAATTATACATAATGCTCAAGCTAAATGAATGCATCTCTAGAGCAGGGGGATTATTAGAATATTAAAACTGGAAGGGACCTTAGCTATTATAAGGGTTTTATAACTAATTTTATAAAATCATGAATTGTAGGGAAGATAAACTGAAGCCCAGAGAAGTCAAATACTTTTTATGAGCTCACACAGCAAAGGTTGCAGCGAGATGGATTTAGATTGAATCAGTTGTCAGTGTGCATTTTAAAAACCAGTACCACCTAATATTAGGAAAAATCCGAGACATAAAAATGGAGCAAAATAATGAGAAAGTGACTGTAGGCAGAACCTGAAAATTCACCACAAATGTATCACTGGTGTCATCAATTTCTTTCAAACTACCTCGTGCCAGGATTCTCATTCTTCTTCCCAATTCAAATCTCAATTTTATATAGGTACAAATCTATATTTATAACCCTTTTAATCCCTAATTCTGTTTTTTATTTATTTTTTAATTTTTTATTTTTTTTATTATTATTTTTTTTTTTGCCTTTTGTCATTTTATGGCCGCACCCGCGGCATGTGGAGGTTCCCAGGCTAGGGGTCTAATCGGAGCTGTAGCCACTGGCCTGTGCCGCAGCCACAGCAACGCAGGATCCGAGCCACGTCTGCAACCTACACCACAGCTCACGGCAACGCCGGATCGTTAACCCACCGAGCAAGGGCAGGGATCGAACCCGCAACCTCATGGTTCCTAGTCAGATTCGTTAACCACTGCGCCACGACGGGAACTCCTTAATCCCTAATTCTGAATGGTGTCTTCCATGTTGTAGACCTATATATAGCAACCTCGAGTCTCTGCTCATTTTTGTCTAATAAGTGGCACATTTAGCAGTAGAGTAGACGTTCATTTGCAAACTTCCCAGTTCATATTTCCACCCACCTCCATTTTCAGTATCACGCAGTTTTTCCTCTGAGGAGTGCTCTCTCCACAGCATTTTTAGCACCTATGTGGTTTGTGTTTGGGTAGGACTGACTTACTTTATGCTGACTTCAGAACTGGGTTTTGATTGTCTTAATGCAATCAGCACTAATTTATTTGCTTTAGTGACTGGTAAAGTAATAGACATCAACACTAGTTGAAACTAATCAGTACATGGTATTGCCTTTGTCATAGTGGTTGGGTAGGGAAAGTGCATTTAAATCACTTTGGCCCATCAGAACTAAGTCCAGAACTTGTGTTTGTAACTTTCTGTATTGCTTTTGCTTTCCTTTCCCCCATCACTCTCTTTATCTCCCAGAAACTATTAATAGTTAATGCTGTGACATAGTGTGAATTGTCCTTAACACACACACATGAACATACACATACACATACACACACACACACACACATGTTGCAAAAAGATAGTTGAAGAGAGAAAAAAAATCAGGTGATATTTCTGAACTACTAGATCAAACCAATCAACCAACAATTATACCTACCTGTCTACACTTGAACTTACTATGTACATAAAGCAATAAATTCTGTTATGATTCAAGTCCATTTGAATTTAAATTTAAGTTATGTGAATTTAAAAGTATTGAAACTGTAGTGGAAGCAATATGATTTAGGGGCAATAATTCCCGTCATTGGAAATAAACACACCCAGATCCCACACTAGCAATTGACTGTGACCTTGGGGTAGTCACTAAGCCTTTCTTTACTACATTTTCCTTAGCTGTAATGTTTAATGGAATATTTTCCATTTCTGATCTTATGTAATGTTGTGAACACCCCATGAAATAATGATTTTAAGTGAAAAACCTGAAAACCTTGTGTAATTGAATTGTAGGTGATATTACTATCAGAAAATTTTACCACCCACATGCTTACTATAGAACACTGCTTCTTTTTTCCTGCATTGCCAGAGACAGAATAATTTATCAAGATTTGCACTTGTACAAAGCATTTGATGAAAACAAGAGTGGAAGTTTCTAAAGCAAAGTGGATTTCATTAGGTTGCTTAATATGAGTATTTATAGCCAAATTGTTTCCCAATTGACTTTGCAATCCTCATTTGTGATTCATAATTCTTGGTGAATAATTGCAATTATCATCCGCTTAATGAGACAATGATTCCCTCTCTCCCCCATCTTTATTTTCCTGTTGGTAAAATCTTGCATTCAATACTGTGTGTGTTACAGAAAACCAGGCCATTAGGAAGCTGAATCCCTGCCAAATACCCAGAACATTAGACCCAGGGCCAGAAGAAAAGTTCCAACTGTGAAGCAGGACAATGCATATAAACTAATCCAACAGTGATGGTTCTTCTTTCAGATGCATGCACAAACAAAACTTTTATGACTGAACTGGGTACAGTAGTATATGGATTTATGCATGCAATTGATTGAATGTTTGGTTTGTGACACCCTCCCCAAATTCATGTTTCAACCGCTAATTCCAATGTCATGGTATTTGGAGGTGGGGATTTTAGGAGGTAATTAGATCATAAAGGTAGAGCATTCATGAGTGGAATTATTATCCTTACAGTAAGAGTCCAGAGAGCCAGTTAGCACCCTTTCCACCATGTCAAGATGCAATGAGAAGTCAGCAGTTTGCCACCTGGAAGACAGCCTTTAAAACCTGATTGTGTTGCTGCCTTGATCTTGGACTCAAGCCTCCAGAATCATAAGAAATAAATTTAGGTTATTTATAAGCCACCGGATCTATGGTACTTGGTTACAGCAGCATGAACAAATGAAGACCTTATGTATGTTATGCCAATATAAAGCACCTTCAAATACAACTCTAAATAGTACAGGAAAATGGGCTCGGCTCACTCTATTATCAGGAAAAGTTGTGTTTACCTGGACTTCTCAGCAGCATACTTTTACTCCAGATCCAGATCACATGGTGATTGAGTGGGATGGGAATCATACAGCAGTCTTTCCTGATAGTCCCCATATCTGATAACTGAGTTATCATTAGGCAGCACACACTCATTCAGAGAGCTTGGGCAGTGTGAGTTCTGGACTCAGATTCCAATTTGGATCCTAAATTGGGCCAGTGTTGAAGAACAAGCAGATATTAAACATTTCACCTTTCCAAGGCACATTTTTTTCCCATTTTAAATTGGTCGTAATTCAATCATCCTCTCTGTAGGTTGTTTGGAGGATTAAATGAGATGAATGAAAAGCCATGAGGCACTTTGTCCACCCCTGTTACATAGAAATTGGTTATGTCACTGAACATCATATATCCATATCATCTCACTTCACGTCCCTTCAGCTCCTTAAATGTCCAAATAGAAGAGGAGATGTCTGTTTACTACCATCTTTTCCCAACCTGGGAAGGAGAAGTATATATATTGGGGAGTCATCACTTCGGGTCACTCTTGTCATCCTTCCTTTCTTTGCAAGGAAAATGAGTGGCTCATCCAACAAAACTGTGACTCCATAGGGCACCTTAGATATAAAAAGGCTGTACTTTGTCTCTTTCTTGAGTCTCCCAGTCTTGGGCCTGAAGCCCAAGAAGCTTGACAATAGGCAGGCCCTGTATTTTCCTTCAGAGCTTTTGTTTACAATTGAGGGGTTAAATCTCATTGGTTCCACTCTGCAGGTGTAGCTCTTTTTGAATCTAGGAGGAAGGGATAAGAAGCCCTCTTTATCCTCAGCACAGAGCCACAATCTTAATATCCAACATGACTTTTCTTAAAATTGGTATCTTAATCCCTGTTTCACTCAGTTCTATGTGAATATACTGAACAGTTGGAAGGAATAAGCATGAATATCTCTGAATTTCTTTGAACTTCACTCTCAACTTCCAAAAACTTTTTAGAGATATGGTTAAAAATTAGAGGTCCTGTATATAAGGGTCTGGTGTATCATGGGTTTTGAACAAGTGATCTCTTATTATTCAACCATAAGCCAATGAACATTCAATGTTTTTAAACATGACCAGAAAAAAGAGGTGGTAGAGCTGATCCAGGCTTCATTTCAGGGACTGGTCAAAACTCATAACTCATTACGCTAAGGTGAGTTAGAATCATTATCACACGCTTGCCTTAAATAATGTGATTATGGGTTTTTTTGTTTGTTTGTTTGCTTTGTTTTGTTTTGCCATTGAACAGAAGAATGTCCAAGGCCAGAAAAAAATCCTCTTTCACAGAAACTGGCAGACTACCTAGAAGTAGCCAGTGAAATGTCACTTTACTTTGGCTGTTAACTGTATGGAGACATACAGTCAGAGACAATAGGGCTAGATTTTCAGCCTCTTTGGTACATTTCATAAGTTGTATTTATTCTTTAGTGCCATATCCTTGCTAAATAACATTACCTCTATTCTTTATCTCAGCTTTTCACTATCCTTCAACTTTAGGAAGAGCAGCTAACCACAAACTCCATTTCACAGATAAGGAAACTGTGGTTCAGACAAGAAAATTGTCTGAGTCAACCTCTCAAAACTAGGACTTTCCCTACTTTTGTCTTCTAAGCTCTACACTATGTTGTATTCTTGGAAATAAATAGCATATGTTTAAAATAGCTAGAATGATTCTGGTTAATAAAATGAAATTACACTAGCGACATAAGGGACAAAAAATTAAAACCCACAAAAACCTATATTTCTTTTGTGAGCAAGGGGAAAAGAAAATGACTATAGATTTTGATTGTGAAAAATAATATTTAAAATACCTCATCATTATAGGGAACTTGCTATATGGCAAATTACAATTACATTTTGTTTTCTGGTCATTTTCCTCTCTAACCTCACCACACAGAAACAGAGAGCGACAGTTCTCCATTTGGGCAGCAGAAGATGCTAATACATTGTTCTCGGTATTCACTTAGGATGTGTAAAAGAAAGGGCTTTAGTCTGTACAGATGATGATGATTAAGCAACTTTGGAAAATAAGGTCACCAACACCATGCATAGAACATGAACAGACTCACCTACAGGAGCCTGGTAAATAGGGCTTGAGCAAGGGCAAGCATTAAGAGAGAATTCAAATCGAGGAACTTTGCCTACTTGTTTACTCAGCACTCATCATTCAGCTAAGGTCCAGATTGGACATGATTTTGTGGATGTGAATCTGTTCTCAGTTTTCATTCCCATGGGCCTTGGGTAAGGTTGAAGATCCCTCTATCCTATTTAATATTCCACTATTTAAAGAGAAATATGTTATTTATACAAACTAGCTTAAACTACCTACTGTACCTGTTCTCAAATGGTTTCAATTCCTATGCCAAAGGGAAAACCTGGCACTGAGCTTTAAAAACTCTTATTTGAAATATTTATAGATTCACAGGCAGTTGCAAAAAGAGGCCCCATATATCCTTCCCCCAGTTCCTCCCCATTGTTACATCTTAAAAATTATAGAATAATATCATAACTGTGAAATTGACATTGGTATAATACAAGCATCATTTTATCACCTGTGCATATTTGTGGGAAAAATGCCCAGGAGTGTCATTGTTGGGTTATTTGTAATATGCAGTTTGGCTAGTTTTTGTTTTAATTGTTATTAAGAAACTATCAAACTATTTTCTAGAATAGCTGTACCATAAATTCTCATCAGCACTTATATTTCTCCTCCTTAGCATTAGCATTTGGTATTGCCACTAGTTTTACATATTTTGTTTCTTTTATACATATTTTTCTAAAATGTATATAGCAATATTTCAACATATTCTTACTTGCATTTACCTAATGGTTAGTGATGTTGAACATTCTTTTCTTTTTTTTTCTTTCTTTTCTTCTTTTTTTTTTAAGGGCTACACCCATGGCGTATGGAGGTTCCCATATGTCTATTTTCCAACCCTATATCCTCTTTGGTGAAATATCTCTTCTTGACTTTGCCCAATTTCTAATTGAATTAATTGTATTTTTAATGTTGAATCTTGAGAATTCACTGTATAATTTAGGTGTAAATCTGCTGTCAGATACGTGGTTTGCAAATATTTTCTCCAAGTCTATAATGTCTTTTCATTTTCTTAATGTGGTTTTTATAATAACAAGTTTTAACTTTTGATGAAGTCCAAATTTTCATTGTTTCCAAATTATCATGTTTTTTCTTTTATACACTGATTTTGCTGCTTTGTCTAAGAATTCATCAAATCTTAATTCCCAAAGATTTTCTTCTTTGTTATCTTCCATAAGTTGTATAACTTTACACCTTACATTTAAATCTATGATCCATTTTTGAGTTAATATCTGTGTAAAGTGTGAGATTTAGGTTGGAATTTTATTACTGGTATTATTATTACTATTGCAAATAGCATGTCATTGAATTTCCAATTGCTCTAATATATTTTTATTGAAAGGCTATATTTTGATGAATTGTTTTGCACCTTTGTTGAATACCAGGTGGTCAAACCTTTGTGGCTCTATTTCTTGGTTCTCTAATTTGTCCATTGATTTGTATGTCTATCACTCTAGCAGTTCTGCAGTCTTAATTATTATAGCTCTATAAGAAGTCCTGAAATTGGGTAGAGTGGTTCCTCCTATTATTTTTTTTCCCTCCAGAATTGCTTTAGCTATTCTAGGTCCCTTTTTTCCATATATATTTTAGTGTAAACTTATTTATGTCAATGAAAATATTGACTATATTTTGTAAGTATTATATTAAATCTGCATATCAACTTGGGGAGAATTTAACATCTTTCTTAGGTTGAGTCTTCCAGCCCATAAATATGTCTCTACATGTATCTTTGATATCTTTCATCAATTATTTTTTAGTTTTTTTGACCTAAGTACAATACATTTTGTTACATTTATGTCCAAGTATTTTATTTTTTGAGTGATTGTAAATGGTAATATGTTTTAAATTTCATTTTTTATATGTTCATTATGAGTATATACAAAAAAATGATTTTTTTATGTTAATTTTAGGAGTTTTATTTTTGTAGATGTTTGGGAAATCTACACCACTTCCATATTACAACAGAGTGCTGCTTGTTTCACTTAATCTTATAACTAGTTTGGTCTCAAAGAATTCAGTTCATTATAGGCAGCTGTGGCCATATCATCATGTGATGTCTCACACTTACCATCATTTGATGTTTCATGCTGGAAAGCTTAATGTATATCAGCCTCATAGCATGCCTTTTATGTTTTGAATTATGTGTAGTTCTCTGCTAAAGATGGGTTTCTTGCAAAAGCATAGACTTCTAAGTTATAATTTTTCTTTTTGGATTTTACGTAAACTCCAAATAGCATCTTCACCTCCAGGATATTAAAAACCTCTGTTGCAACCTGGGCCAGTTGTAAAACCCTCTCAGCCTCACCTCATACTGGAAAATAAATGTATCATATCATAAATGAACAAGAAGGATGTTTCCAAGTGTGGAATATGCTGCCTTTAGAACCTGAAGAGGCCTATCAAATATTTTGCTTTTTTCTTACATTTGGGAGGCGTTAAATATAACTTGTCCCTTACTGTGAAGGGAATTTCCTCATGTGCCCTGAACTACAGGATCCTTAAAAACTGTCAGCCTCTAGAACATGTGCGTCTGACCACAGTCTCCAACTTGCCCATTCTTGCTCATCCAGTGTTATTGAAGTGATGACACTGGTATGATGTACCAGTGTGAAGTTCCATAGAATGTACAGAGACCAAATACCTTTGGACAATAGAATGACAAGGCGTGGGAGTGTTAATCCTGGAAAAGACTACACATATAGAATGTTATCCTTCTCACTTAAAGTGGAACTGCTCCTGAACTTTCTCTCTGATAGGAATGGGAACTAGACATTCTCCAGATCAATGCCAACTCCCACAGGCAGAAGGTGATGATCAATCTCACCTGCAGTTACTTCATTTTTCTTTTTTTGGCCATGCCTGTGGCATGCGGAAGTTCCAGGGCCAGGGATTGAACTTGCACCACAGCAGAGACAATGCCAGATCCTCAACCTGCTGAGCCACCAGGTAAGTCCTGAAGTTACTTCTTGATCCATTCTTCAGGAAAGCTGTTTCCTATCCTATGATCTATTTAGAGGAGTAGAGTGGTGAATTAAATGAGGGTATAATAAGGACTAACTCCCTTCCTTCTTTGTGTTTTTTTTTTTCTCTTAATGGATTTTATTTCAATTATAGGTGTGCATAAATCATCACAAGTCAATTTTACAGATTTTGTATCCCAAACCCCCAGTGCATCCCCCCACCCCCCCAGATTGTCTTATTTGAAAAACCAAGGTTTTCCAAAGTCTGTGAGTCATTGTCTGTTCTGTAAGAAGGTTCATTGTGTCTTTTAG
>PVHT021183705.1:24102450-24122760 GCA_004024745.2 Catagonus wagneri | reverse complement strand
AAGACATCCTGAAAAAGAAAAATGGAGCTGGAGGAATCAGGCTCCCTGACTTCAGACTCTACTACAAAGCTACAGTCATCAAAACCGTATGGTACTGGCACAAAGACAGAAATATAGATCAGTGGAACAGGATAGAAAGCCCAGAATTAAATCCATGCATCTATAGTCAACTAATCTATGATAAAGGAGGCAAGAATATGCATTGGACAAAACACAGCCTCTTCAATAAGTGGTGCTGGGAAAACTGGACAGCTACATGTAAAACAATGAAACTAGAACACTTCCTAACACCATGTACAAAAATAAACTCAAAATGGATTAAAGATCTGGATATAAGACCTGATACTATAAAACTCTTAGAGGAAAACATAGGCCAAACACTCTCTGACATAAATGATAGCAACATCTTCTCAGATCCATGTGTCAGAGTAAGGACAATAAAGAGAGAAATAAACCAATGGGACTTAATTAAACCTTCTTTGTGTTTTTGAGAGTGGCACTCTGAGTCATTTCACCTAGGACACACTATTGAAACCCTGGGTAATGATCAGTCACATCCATTTCATCTGCCTTCACCAATTTTAGGAGTTGCATGTTCTCCAAGTGTCATTTAGTCTAAACAATACGATGTTTGCCTGAGTTATTTTCTAGGAACTTGGAGTCAACTGAGTCTAGTTCAAGCTAAGCTAGTTTAAGCTGAATAGGACCCCTGAACCTCCAACTGGGCATATGACAGTGTTTGCTGGGTGACATTTTGACTGCAGCTAATTCAAGAGGCCTGCAGTTTAATTAGTCCTGAGCAGAATAATCATCACACCTTTTTCCAATCATCTTTTCCCACACTTCACACAACCCTCGTACTTCAGAATGCCCGGTTTCTTTATTCCTTAGCCCATAAATACCACAAGCCCCTTAGCCTTTTGGGGGCAGACTTGAGTTTTTTTTTTTTTCCTCTCTTTGCTTGGCTGCCTTGTCAGTGAACACTTTCTTTGTCGCAAACCTTGGTGTCTCAGCATTTTGGCTCTTGCATCTGGTAAGATGAAAATGGTTCAGTGACACTTTTAATTATTATCCTTTTTTTGGTTGGGGGCTGGATGGTGGTGTATTTCAAAGATATCCATTTAATCTAGTCCAATGCAATAGCTCTTATCCTAAGTCTAGAAACCAATATTAGGATTATGACAACTGCAAGTATGTCCATTCCAAAATAATAGATTCTTTGGATTCTTGGTTTGAAAAACGGCTCTAGTCTGGACTCTGGTTAAGGGCTCATATTATTTTCTTGGTGTGTTCATCTTAAGGCTTAAGTTCATCCGTTCTTTATTTCATTTGATTGTCTAAATTAAACAGTATCCTTGTTGGATGGTCCTCTGTCTTTCCACTGGACACTGTGTTCTGTAACACTCTCCAAAGTTCTTTGTAGGATTGCCTGTGATTGCCACTGATCTTGATGATTATTGGACCATTAAACCCACTTGATTTAGATAGTTAGGCACTGCTACCTAGCCTGTATTATTTGGGGATTTTATCATGCCCTGTTTTTTTCAGGGGAGCCCTGTTCTGTAATAGAATATCCTATCAGCAGCTCCGCTACCAGTGATATGCTCAGTAATGCTGACGTCCCCCTCATCGGCATATTCCATATTACTTTGGTGAACAAAGTATCTTTTAAATCTTCCTCCAGAATATCATCAGCTGGTATAGCATAAAGTTGGCCCTCTTTATCCACAGGTTCTGCAACTGCAGATTCAACCAACCACAGATAAAAATATTTGGAAGAAAATTTCAGCAAATCCCAGGAGTTCCCACTGTGGCACAGTGGGTTAATCATCAGGCTCATCTCTGTGTAGGTGCCAGTTTGATCCCCAGCCCCAGCTCAACATAGTGGGTTGAGGATTCAGATTGGATTCTGTCCCTGGCCCAGGAATTTCCATATGTATCAGGGTAGCTGAAAGAGAAAAAAAAACTTCAGAAATTTCCAAAAAATGGGAAACAAATTTGCCACACACCAGAAACTATTTAAATGGTATTTACATTGTATTTACAACTACATACATATTTGTTTACATTGTATTTGGTATTGATTAAAAGTAACCTAGAGATGATTTAAAGTACAAGGGAGTGTGTGCTTAGGTAATATGTTAATACTATATTATTTTTTTATAAGGGTTTGGGTTTTTTTTTTTTTTTTTTGGTATCAACAGGGGACCTAGAACCAATCTCCCAATGATGATTTATCTACTCTAGAATGGCCATTTCTCTGAGATGTCTGCTGTTTTCTACCATCAGGGATGGCCTGTAAAGCACCTTGTCTGAATAAAGCCTCCCTTATTCTTCAAGGAGAGCAGGGCTACTGAGAGTGAACCACTTCAGAAAGTACTGCAGACTGAGGCTAATCCTGGAGTTAAAGGCTCTGAATGTCATCTATTACTAAGGTCTAGATGTTGGATAGGAGACATTACAGGACAGAGAATTCAACCTTTCCTGAAGTTCTATTAATCTTAATTTCTAGCCTCATTCTTGATCATAGGGGGAACACATTTAGTCTTTGAACATTGTAATGTTAGCTTTAGACTTTGTAGATGTCTTCTATCAAATTGAGAAAGGTCCTTTTTCCTAGTTTTCTGGGAAGTTTTATCAGAAATGGATGCTGGAGTTTACCAAATCATTAGATTTTCTAAATCTGTTGAGATGATCATATGGGCTTTCTTCTTTCTTCTTCCTTTTATTCACCCAGTAAAGGTGGGTTGTATTTTTTGTTTTAATATTATCCCAAACTTTTGTTCCTAGGGTAGTATTTTCCTTCGTAGATATTGTTGGAATTGATTTGACTTTAAAAAAGAATTGAGTCTAAGTTCATAAGGGACATTGGTATACAATTTTCTTTTTCTTTCTTTCTTTTTTTTTGTCTTTTTTGTCTTTTCAGGGCTACACCTGCGGTGTATGGAGGTTCCCAAGGCTAGGGGTCAAATCCAAGCTACAGCTGCCAGCCTACACCACAGCCACAGCAATGCCAGATCTAAGTTGCGTCCACAACCTACACTACAGCTCACGACAATGCAGGATCCTTAACCCACTGAGCAAGGCCAGGGATCGAACCCACAACCTCATGGCTCCTAGTTGGATTCATTTCTACTGCACCACAATGGGAGCTCCAGTATACAATTTTCTTGTAATATCTTTTTGGTATCAGGTAATTCTGGTCTTATCAAGTGAGATAGGAAGTGTTTTAACCTCTAATTTGGAGAAGAGTTTATCTAGATTGTCATTATTTCTCCTTAAATAGTTGTTAGAATTTAAGGGGACACCATTTTTACCCACTGTTTTCATTGTGTCAAGGTTTTTAACTATTAATTTATTTAAAATATACAGGGCTATTAGATTATGTCTTCTTGACCGAGTTTTGGTAGTTTATATTTTTCAATTTTTTTTTCTATTTTACCCAAGTTGTCCAATTTATTGACATTAGGTTACTTATAATATCATTTTATTATCTTAAGAATCTTAGGTAATACCCTCTCTCGTATTGATGTTAATATAGGTAATTTGTATTTCCTCTTTTTCTTTATTCTTCATTGATCTGGCTAGAAATTTATGAAATGTATTGATTTTCTCAAAGATGCAGCTTTTGGTTTCTTTCATTTGTCTCTGTTTTTATGTTTCATATTTCATGTATTTCCACTCTTACCTGTAAATTATCCTTGTGTACCTTATTTGGGGATTGATTTTCTCTGTTTCTGATTTCTTAAAGTGGAAGATTAGCTATTTGCTTTGCAGTCCTCCTTTACAGAATAGGCAATTAGTGTTATAAAATTTTCTCTAAGTACTGCTCTACTTGAATAGCACAAATTTTGAAATGTTTTGTTTTCAATTTCAATTCATTCAAAATGTTATCTATTATTTTAAATTTCTTCCTTGATTCAATGGATATATGGAGATGTATTATTTAGTTTTGATATTTGAGAGATTTTTCTGGATGATATTCTATTATTGATTTCTAATTTATTGCCCTTGCAGTTGGAGAATATACTTTTCTTATTTAGGTTATGGTTATGAGGAATGATTTTGCAGTTGAATCCTGGACATTTTGGATTTTGTATTAGGAGATTCTAGATGCTGTTTAAAACCTTCTATTTTTGCAACCAGCAATCATTTTTAGTTTTAGCAGATACGCTGTTCCACTTTTGTGGTGTGTAGTTTCAATGACAGTTTGGTTTTTAACCCTTGAAGTGCTATCATGGTCTGCTTTGTTCACCTGATGCCCCTGGGGCTTCTGCTTGCTGCTCACAGAGGCAATGTGTACTTTCCTGTGCCTTGTGCTCAGGCGAAGGGTAGCAAGTGCCTCACCTATGGTTCAGTGACTGCTTTTTGGGTCAGTCCTCAAGACTGCCTAGTGCTAATGAGATTTGCCCTGGATCTCTGTTGGTGTCAACTGCTGGGCAGAAGGTGCTTACTTGGGTCTCCTTCTGTTGGAAGAGGGGAGGTCGGAAGATGTTTGTCCTGTTCACTCTCTGCACTTAGATCGAGGGCCAGGAGAAATCAATCTTGGGTCTCTTTCTGCTACTAGATGCAGGAATGGGAGACACTGGACATCTGCTCTCTCCCAGAGCAAGTGGGACAGGCCTATCTGTTCCCACTTGGTGGAATGGGGAATGGAGCTCTTTCCTGAAAATTCTTTCTTCGCTGGTGTATGTAGAGTGGACCACTTGAAGTGGCTGGGAGAAGACAGAATCTGGAACAGGAGAAAATGAGTCTATGACATCTTTTCTGAGAACAGATATCTAGGTTTTATTTATTTTTTATTTGTTATAAAACCAACAGTGCAGTGGAACTATTTTTGCATTAGACATTAAAATATATTTAAACATGAGAAAAATGATATAACTTTTAGTTACATATTTATTATTTCTGGTGCTCTTCGTTCCTTAATATGGATCCTGATTTCTACCTGAAACCACTTTTCTTTTGCCTTAAGGACTTCCTTTAATATTTCTTGTAGTGAAATCTATTGAATTCTTTAAGCTTTTGTATGTCTGAAAAATGTATTTTAACTTTTGGGTACAGAACTCTTAGAATTCCAGTTTCAGAGTTTTTTTGTTTCTTTTTCTTCAGAGATTTAAAGTTTATCTCTATTGCCTTCTGGCTTGCATTGTTCACAATGAGAAGTCTATTGTCATTTCTGTGCTTGTTCTTTAGGACACGTGTTGTTTTTTCTCAGGATCTGATTAAAGTTTTCTTTTCATTAACAGTTTAAAGCAAATAGATTATGATACCCCTTGCTGTATTTTTCTTTATGTTTCTTTTGCTTGGAGTTACTCAAGCTTCTTGATTCTGTGAGTTTATATTTTTCATCAGTTTTGGAAAACTTTTGTAATTTTTTTTTTCTTTTCTAATACTTTCTTTTGTCTCCCTCTTGGATATCTATTACACATTTTGGGATACTTAAAATTTCCCTGCAGTTTATTGGTATTCTGTATATTTTAAGTGGCTTTTTACTCCACGTATTTTATTTTGGGTAGTTCCTATTACTGTATATTCGAGTTATCCATATTTTATTCTTCAGTGCCTAATTTATTTTTCAATTAGTCCAATGTATTTGTCATTCCTGACATTGTCTTTTCATCTGCATAAGTTCAACTTGGTCTTTTTGCTACATGTTCATGTATCTCCTTACTTACGTTCATATAGTCTCTTACCTTCTTTTATACACACAGTATAGTTCTGTAACTACTGTAATGTAGTTCTCTGTTAATTTTATCATCCATGTTATTTCTGGGTCATTTTTTTTTTTTTTGGTCTTTTTGCCTTTTCTAGGGCCACACTCATGGCATATGGACGTTCCCAGGCTAGGGGTCTAATCGGAGCTGTAGCCGCCGGCCTACGCCACAGCCGCAACAACGAGAGCCAGAGCCGCATCTGTGACCTACACCGCAGCTCAGGGCAACACCAGAGCCTTAACCCACTGAGCAAGGCCAGGGATCAAACCCGCAACCTCCTGGTTTCTAGTCAGATTTGTTAACCACTGAGCCATGATAGGAACTCCTCTGGGTCAGTTTTGATTGGTGTACTTTTATCTTCTTGAAGGCTTATATTCTCCTGCTTCTTCTCCTGCCTGGTCTTTTTATTTTTTTTAAAGATAATACTATGAATTTTACATTGTTGGGTCCTAAATATTTTTACACTTATTCAAATGCTTTTAAGGTTTTTCTGGAATATAGTCAAGCTATTTAGAAAATGTTTTATACTTATGAGGTTTGCTTTTAAGGTTTTTAAAGTGGCATCAGAACAACGTATAATCTTGAACTTATATCTTCACATGGAAGTAGTATTCTTTTGCACACTCTACCCAATGCCCCAGGTGTTATAAAAATTTTCTACTGTGACTGGTGTTCCCATTGTGTCTCAGTGGTAGTGAACCCAACTAGTATCCATGAGGACATGGGTTCAATCCCTGGCCTTGCTCAGTGGGTTAAGGATCTGGCATTGCCTTGAGCCATGGTGTAGTTTGCAGACACAGGTTGAATCCCTTGTTGCTATGGCTGAGGTGTACTCCAGCAGCGGTAGCTCTGATTCAACACCTAGCTGGGAACCTCCATATGCATCAGATAAGGCCCTAAAAAGACAAAAGAAAAAGAATTTTCTACTACGACTGATTGGAACACTAATTACTCCCCTCCCATCGTGAGCTCTGTAGGTTTCTTGGCCTGTTTTTTACTGACTGTACTTTCCCAAGCATGGAGTTGTTGTATCATAAATATGTATTCTGATTGGTACTCACCTGAAGACTTGAAGTGGAGGGTAGGGAATCTGTATATTGCAGAATGTATTCCCTCTTTCCGTATCGCTCTCCTCCCTGGTAGTCTTTCTTAAGATCAGTCTTCCTGTATTGGCCTTCGTGGAAGCCCAACATCAATGCTGCACTCTGGGAGACCAGCAGTCTCCACTTGACTTCCTCTTCCCTGCACCTCAACCTCAACCTAGAATCACTCTTTAGGTATAAGATGGGGGGAAGTTATAGATCTGACCTCATTTGTTTTTCCTCTTCTGGATCTATGCTGTGAACTGCCTGTTTTCCAGTATTTGAAAACCTTTGTCTAATATGTTTTATTCAGTTTTTATTATCTGACTAAGGTAATAAATTGGATAAAACCAGTCCCAGTTACATTATCTGGGCTAGAAACTAGAATTACAAATTTATTGTTTTCTTTTCAACATATTGGATATTTCTTTGGCTGGTGTCTAGTTATTTTACATTTGCTGTTTTTTGTGAATAATAAATCATTTTTTCCAATGCATTTCTTGATTTGTTATTACTGGCATAAAGGAAGACTATGTATTTTGTGTGTTACCTTTATATATGGGTAAATTACCAAAATAAATGTTTTCATTATTCACAGAATTTTTCAAGTGATCATCTTAGGTTTTCTAGGGTGATAGTATTACTTGTAGAACACAAATACTGTTACTTAATTTCTGAAAAAATATTTCCAAAAGATATTATATTATCTCCAATTTCCTCTTTATTTCATAGACAGGATTGTTATTATTGAGTAATAATAGTTTGGGGTAATTAAAATATTATCCTTGATTTAAAAATCCAATAATTTTAATATTTCACCATTAAACGATCTTTTCTCTATATGTAAGGATGATGTTAAAACACCTATTAGTGTTTTTCTATTCCTAGTTTTCTAAAACTGGGTGAATTTCATCAGAATATTTTTAGCATTATTTAGATTATGCTGTGTTGCTTCTCTTTTAATAATTAAAACGGTGAATTGCACTAATGGGTTTCCTAATTGTTAGCTATATTTACGTTTCTGATAAAAAATCCTTATTAATTATGATATGTCATTTCTTTATAGTTGGATTCAGGTTTATATGAGTTATCTAGAATATTTGCATGTGTATTTGTGTGACATTCATTTCTAACTATGCAAGCTGAAATCCAAGGACACAAGTATTCCACAGATTTATCCTCATTGTAAGATATTTCCATCCTGCGTTCTATTTTGATGATATTCTAAAACTATATGCATCTAAGTGTTTCTTGAAAATGTGGGTCACCACTCTACAACTGAGGACTTCTATCAATCTAATGTCCTACTTTGCCTTCATGCTTAGGATGGAATTCTCACCTAAGTTAGGTTAAAAAAATGACAAGGGGTAGAGACAACAAAGCATAGAAAAAGAATGAGAGAACTGGGTTATTCCTCATAAACATATTTATGTGGGCATACTAAGCCCATAAGAATTTCATCATGGCAGTTAATAACATATTAAAATTATGTATATATATTTGTTGTGTGGTTTGGTAGTCCCTGGCACTTCCTACACATTCCTGGGCCTAATGCTAGAGTAACTAAATCAGAATCCATCAAGCTGGGGGTTGTAAAGATTAAAATATATATACATACAAATATAAATATTTAAATATACACACATAAATCTTTGAATATATAAATGTATAAATATTTAAATATATACTAAATATAAATAAATATTTAAACATATATGCATCTATATATTTTTTATCTTCACAAGGAATTCTAAAGTGCATCAGGAATCAGAAGTACAGGTGTAGACTTTTTCACAGTATGTTAATTTACAAAAAATAAATGAAGTTATAAATAGGTAATGAAAATTTTTATCTACTCCTATTCTAGCAATAAAAGGTAAAATAGCCATTTAGTGCATGCTCTCAAAGTACCACAATGCTGATTTATTTTCAAGTGAACTTGGCATAGCTACAGATTTGTTGCGTGCACCTGATTAAAATTGGTTTTTGAAGAATTCAAGATTGCTCATTAGCAGAGTTTCTGAAAAATGAGTTCTGATGATTTGTAACAGGTAAACCAAACCTTGAAGTTATTAGTAATTATTTTAAAAAATTACGTATGTGAGCAGGCATACACATTATCAGTTTTATAAAGCTTGAACACTTAAAAACAGAGAAATAAACCTTTCCTCTATCATGTCCCATACCTCATTTAACTTAAAGTAACAATTGAAATTGGGTGACTAGAAATATATTTTATATTCCAACTTTTTTTGGGTGTGAATTTAATTTGAGTGAATTTGCGGTGGGAGTTTAAGGTAAAACAGCTGTAATTAATGAGGAATTTTAACCTACTTTTAGTTTGTACATATATAAGTAATATGTAAATCAAAATGGGGGTCTGTAAGACATTTTTCTTAAAAGGAATGTATAAGTTATTATGTTCATATGTTTGCTTTCAGGTTTATTTTTGACTTGAGATTTTACTCAGCTCCTATACTGTTGCACAATACAAAAATTAGCTCAACCTTAATGATATGTTGCAAATCTCAAGTAAAACAGACTGGGCCTAGTTCCTTTTGATGAAGGGCACTAAAACTATCTCTGTGGTGTCTCTATATTTATCCATTAAGGTTTCTATCTTCTATTGCAATATACCCTCTAGATTTTCTAGATTATAAAATACCATCCAGTATTTACATATTTTTTCAAATAATTTATAGGTATGTAGTAATATTTTGTTATTTGTAATGTTATTTTATGCTCTTTTTCTTTTTTCTCTCTCTTAAACCATTTTTGGGAGATAGATGAAATTTCCCAGTTTTATTTTGAAATATATAACTCCTATCACTAATTTTTACTTTATTTATAAATGACTTTTGTCCTTAAATGAACATTTATTTATATACATATTCTTTTATGCATGTCTATTCAGCAAACATAAAAAGGTATTTAGTTCCTCTTGTTCTAAGCTAAGCTCTCTAATCATTAGATATGTAAATTCACAGACTTAATTTTATGAGATTTACAATAGTTACCCTGATACATGTATTTTAAGAAGGAAGGATAAAGGGGGCTCACACGGATGGAGACATAACATTCTTACTGACCAGAAATGCCTGGTTCAGAGATGTGGAAAGAGAATTCACAGGAACATAAAGCAATGGAATAAGGCATTAGAAAAATAATGTGTTTATTCTTTATTTGTTCAAAAGTGTCTTCTTAAATGTCTGCTAAGTCTAAACTCCTTGGTAGAGGGTAGTATCAAAATGTTTTTAGAGCAATCTCTGTGATACTAAGACATTTATAAAGTAGCATTTTTTTTCTTATTTGCCCAAATATACCACAATTGGAAGAGTAGAATAATATGGTTTTGGAACAGAGTACTGGAAAGTCAGCTTGAAAAAAAATCACTGTAATTTTCATAATTATGAGGTATTTTAGAAATATTAGGTATTGTAGGTATATATATTTATACATATTTAAAGGAAATACCAGTGTTCAATATAATTTGAATACCGAAATATCCATCTGTGTTTCTCTTCAACAAATTAATTATTGTGAAGTGGTTTACAAATCCTATGTGCCACATGAATACTAAATGATGAAACTCAAAAGAAGTGGAAGTAGAAATATCAATATTTAGGAGTTATATAGTTATATATAGTTATATAGAATGTTTATATGGCTAGAGAAAAATAAATCAAGTGTCAAAATGATAATCAGTGGGAAGTTTCTAAACATCCCTTTGATCTGAAAATAATTGAAAATTTGAGTGCTATTTTTTTTTAATACCTCTCGTTTGTTAGCTTCAAATATCCTGGGAACTTAAATAACATTTTTGTGCCCTAAATGGTCCCACAAGAGGAACTGAAAAACACAAGTATATGATTATACCTGATGAGGCAAAAACTGATCCAGCTTATAATTATCTTCACAAATACATGTACCTGCAAGTAATTCTACACAAGTACTAAACTAGCATTTTAATTGGATCGTTAATCATGAAGGGAGCAGAGTTCAGACTACCAGAAGGGTCATGTGTGTTTTTGTTTCCCTACAGAGAGTAACTTGCAAGGATTCCTATGAATCCCTAAACTTAGAATAAATTGATCAGATTGTGTCCCTCTAGGCTAGGAAAGCCAGCTCCTAAAACTATGCCTTGCATAAAATAGGCAATTGATGTATATTTACTGATGGATGAGTTCATTGATGCCACAGTAGAAGAGAGCTATTAGACAGCCATTGAAAAGGCAACAGAGAATACAATGGCAGAAATTTTACTCTGTGTGTATTCCACACTTGAAATTTGCTTAGACAGTGAATTGAAATTTGACTTTAGAATTTTTTTTTCCACAAGAGTAAGTCAAAAATCCTGAGAATCTGCTTCCAATTTTCCATCAACATATGTGCTTAAATGTATGTTTTTTAAAAATCATAGTAGCTTGGAACTTCATGGACCCCTTGTATGGTTTCTCTTCTTACAGATGAGGAAAATGGGGACCAGAATGGGTGAAATGGCTAAAGTCACATAGATACAAACCTAGTTTCTACTGTACCTATAAACATACTCTAGGTTCATGTTTTCACATAGACACAGAAGTTCAACAACTTTATCTCAGCCTAAAATGCTAATGACTTTAATACAAGAAAAGCATAAGTATTCAAAGCATAATGACCTTAAAATTGCCCAGTTAACTCTTCTCCTCCTTATTTCTCAGATGCGAAAACCGAGGACCAGAGAAGAGTAGCAATTTCCGCAGGCATATTCAATAGTTTATGTGTGTAACGAGGCTATCATCAATTAAATGTGAACTTATGACCCAATTAAACTCTTAACTAAGGAGTTCCTGCTTTGGTGCAGTGGGTTAAGAATCCAACTGCAACAGCTCTGGTCGCTGCGGAGACACAGGTTTGATACCTGGCACTGCCATAACCACGGCTCAGGCTGGATCCCTGGCCCAGGAACTTCCATATACTGTGGGTGTGATAAAATACATAAATAAATAAACAAACTCTTAACTAAGGCAAGGACATGTTAATACATCTTAAATAGTGTTTCCTTTGACCAGCTTTGGTTTAAATATTTTGTTTTTCTATTAGGTGAAGTCAATTATTTATATCACTCTATCCTAGGAGGTCTGCAGATTAGTATTGCTAGTGAGATAGCCTTAAAAAGCTAAATTTTTATCAAGTTCTTATCAAAAGCATTAAACACTGTACACTTCAGACACATTTCTTCTCCTCTGGATGGCAACAAGTTTTTCCTCAAACCTTTCAAAAAACAGTGGCAAAGTTAGCTCATTGTACAATTTTGTCCATTTTTTCTGGCTTTATGTCAGTCTCCAGTCTCTTTGATTCAGAATCACTAACATCGACATCTGTATTTTTTTAAATATGATATCTTCTTTTATGCCATTTCATGTGTTAACAGGAGTTCCCATTGTGGCTCAGTGGTAACAAAACCCACTAGTATCCGTGAGGATGCAGATTTGATCCCTGGTCTTACTCGGTGGGATTAGGATCTCGTGTTGCTGTGAGCTGTGGTGTAGGTCACAGACACAGCTTGAATCCTGCATAGTTGTGGCTGTGGCATAGGCTGGTGGCTGCAACTCTGATTCTGCCCCTAGCCTGGGAACTTCCATTTGCCACAGGTGGGGCCCTTAAAAGCAAATAATATTTTTTTTTTAAAAAAGCAATTACATAACAGCTCTCCATTACTGTCTTCCAGCTTTCTCTTTGCTGTTTATATCTACTTGGTAAATACCGGTGCCAGTGCAATGCTAGAAAGGGACAGTGAAAGAGTTTAAACAATAACTGTTTGTTGAAAAGCCAACAACAATATATTCCATTCCTTAAGTGGTTTCCTGACTGAAAATGTCAAGGGATCCCGTCGTGTCATAAGGAATTACAACCAAGTTTGTGCATAATCAGGCAGTGACAACCACCACTTTGTGACCTTTCATAGCTTATAGAAAATGTAAGATTTCATCCTAAGATGTTTGTACTTGAAGTATGAGCAAATGACCATCTCTGAATTGATGAAACCCACTGTGTTATCTCAGACATGAAGTCACCTACCTTCTATTCTTAAATGAGGAGACAAAAACAGGGGAAATAAAACCCTCTCAGTTCCACCTACCCCCATCTCTATCCCTGGCCCTTACTGAGTGTAGCATGTTCCCACTGCTTTTATTTCCCTGAATTCAGGGATGAGTTCTTTATGTTACAGTCAACTGGCCCCACATTAGACTTTTCCTTTGAATCCAATTTTATGAATGGCATCAATGCTTTTACTCCAATTTGCAGTTGTCGCAAAGTCAGTGTAGTTTCTTACGGAGCCTCCTGTAATGTTAACCATGTAGTTTAAAGTATTCTCGTCCACACTTCACCAGAGTTGAGGTCTGAAACAATTCTAGTGAAATTGGTATGATTTTGAACTTGTAGGCTTACTGGGCAATATCACCGCCATCCTAATAAAAAAAAAAAAAAAAACGCAGAAAATTCCTTCAAACCCAAGGTTTAGTTTTTGGTCTAATCCAAATGTATTCTTACTTTGCCCTTGGAATGGCAGTTCTAGGACTCCCTGACTTCTTCAGATAAGCTGTTGATTGGCCGCAGTAGGTTCCCTGAGCTGAGGTTGGAATAGGCTAAGTGGTGAAAGAGAAAGATATTGGCTGGCTGTGTGTATGCTGTCTGTGCATTGCACATGGGGCATAGACAGACTATATATATCCTGTTCTGACAATATATATTCCAAAAAGTATCTGCCTTTCTGATTCATTCATTTGGAACATTTTCCAGTGTTCACAGACTCTAGACTCTATTTTACTCTTTTCATTAACATAATACAGGTGAAGGGATTAGACAACACCGTTCTGTGTAAATAGTAGGTCCTCAGTACGTATTTTATTCACTGAGTTATTGAGTGATGTATTAATACATTATTATGTCATTCCTCAGTCCGTGGAAGACGATTATTGAATCTGCACTAATTAAAAATGCTTTTCGGGAAATAGATCCCAAGGTACAAGACTCAATTTATGTACATTTATAATGAAACCATGGGAGGAGGACCCTGGGACTTGAGAGATGTGCTTTTAGAGAGATGAATTTCACTCATCTTCATGAATGTTTTTGTTCTTTGTCCCATTTATCTACACATAGCTTTGGCAAACTGGTCATACAGGAAGCCTGTGTGGCTACCATACCATTTCGAAGGTCTTTACAAATTTTGTTCCCAAATTTATTCCTCCACGTGGCTTGATCTATTCAAAAGTACCATGCACCTCCCTGACCACTGTTCTGTGACCCTCCTATCTGTCCTATAGAGTTACCTGTGTGTCTCGATTCTCTACTTTGATTCTGTGTTTTCAGAGAGAGGCCTCTTCTCTACTCTACACCCCTTAGCAACAGACGAAGCGCTTAGGATTGAAAAGGTTTAGAAGGCACCTTCCTGTTCTTGAGTAGTTGAAAATATAGTTAGGTAAGTATAAAATATATCATAAAGCAAAACAGAGTGAGTTTATCCCAAGTTGTAATTCCTCAATAGGCCCTCCTGAGTTCTTTATATTACCAAGAGATGTTCTATTTAAAAAGTTTCATGGTTAAAAGTATTTTGGAAATACTACATTACTGTATTTAACTTTTTCACATTCATGGTGTACATTAATGTATTAAAAGACCTAAGGAACTCACGCTTAGAAATACCAGTTTAACTTTAAGGGTATTACTGTTGCCCCAAATTATCCAACTACAGGGTCTTTTTTAATGTGTAATATTTGAGAGAGTAGTCATCTAGGACAGCTTCTCATAAATACTGTGTACAAAATGTCTCCAGTACTTTTTCTAGTGTTATAAAATTCTAGGTTGCCTCTTTTTAATCACTCAATCATTCAAAGCCCATTCTGTTTGCTGCTTTTTCCTTTCATTTTTTTCCCTGCTATTGAGAATCAGAACTACTCCTTGTTCCAGGTTCCCACTTAGATTGGGCAGATTATTCCCATGCTCTGTCTCACTGGCTTGTATCCTCCAGAGCCCTGAGCGCAAGATAATTAACTGCGAGTTCTCTATATGGATTTGCTGCGTTGGAGGTGAGACACTGCATATAGCTGATAGAAGGAACTAAATAATAGGTCTCACTCTTAGTATTTCACAGGTTTCTCCACTCCTAACTGTGTGGGTTCACTTTCTTAGCAAAATGTTGATGATAACAAAGGTAAAAAACCAAAGTGTCATTTAAGCCCTTTAGAATGTATTACTCCTCTCAACAACACTGTTACTGTAAGCATGTCAGCAACAGATGGGTCTCAGAAGCTATCGATACCCCACCTTATAAATACAGTATACTTTGGAGAACCATCATACCATCATTTCATCATCCTCCGTCATCCCATAGTAGTCATGTTATTGAATTGAGACTGCTGCTTGACCCCCACAAAATCAAACTCATAAAATGTTGGTAGAAATGAAACTTGTCTTTAATCAGAATTCTGGTAACCTGGGGAGGTGCTGGGCTCAGTGCCCCCCAAAAGTCAACTCTGAAGATTTTGCTTGGTCATGAGAATTTTAAAGGGAAGAAGGGAAGTAATCTCAGTTAATCATTGACATAGGGAGTCAGAGTCAATGCCATCCCCCACCGTGTTCAGGCTCCTTGACTTTTTGTGATCTTCCTCTAGAGGCTATCTAATTCAAACAGTTTGGTCACATAGTTTATTCGAGAGGTAACTGAAAGGGAAGCTAGAAAAGAGATCTTATCATCTGTTAATTACTTATTCTTCACTTCTATGTTTTGATCTATGGAAAGAACTGACAGATGAGGCAAAGGATTGTGTGATTAAAAGATCTGAAAGGTCTCTTTTGGTCAAAGATGAGTAGAGCATGGGGGTTCCTAGTTTAATTTAGTTACAAAATAGTTTTGTTAAAGTGGCAAGGAAAGGGGCTTCCTGCTGTGAGTGATTTCCTGCAAAGAGCTGCTTGCAGTCATTTTCAGTCCAGGTGATGATGTTGGATGCATTCTGCTCCTTTTTTTCTCCATCTAGGGTGTAGGTCATGACATAGGGTAGGACTAGCCAGTGAGATTAGTTAATCGCATGGTCACAGTGATGGTTCAGGAATGATTATGTGACTCCAAGAGAACTATAAGGATTCCATCCAAGATGTTGCCAAAATTATTGGAGAAACATTCTATTGTTCTTGGGTTTGTAAACTATAAGGTGATGTGCTTCATTTCAGTCAGGACAAGATAGGTTTTGTTATAGTAACAAAACCTCCCAAATCACTAGGTGAACATATCAAAGATTTACTTCTATATTTATCTTTCACACCAAGTCCACTGTAGTTCCAAGCAGCTGTCCATATAGTGACTCAAATATTTGGTTGATTAAACATTCCACCTGAAATCTGCACCTTCTAGGACTCAGTACTCCTTTTGTCAATGTTGCAGGTAAAATGATGCTGGGAAGTCTTGAGTGTAAGTTTTCACTGGGTCAGCCTGATAGTGACACGTCACCTCCTCTTTCAGCACTCTGTACAGAGATAGTGACAGGAAGACTGTAGGTGAGTAGGACCACCTCTGCCAGTGTTTCTGACTTTGTGTAACCATCCCACATCTACGTGGAAACAGAGTAACAGGGAAGCTAAGCATCACCTGGCAAAGTCAATTGTTGTAGACTGAAATTTCCGACGAAAACAGTTGAAGCTGGGACCCAGCTATGTTGAATCCTGGGCACACTCTGGCTCCCACAGAGCATCCAAAAAGGCAGAAGCCATGCTTATGTATTTGTGTGTAGGCATTTGTGTTCCATATATACCGAGAATAAAAATAGACCTGTACTCTATGGCAGAAGAGTAAAAAGGAAAAGAATGACTGAGAAACCCACTTTTAAAAATGTGTCACAGAATTCATGCTGCTGTTGTAGAAGCTTATCTACTTGTAGCTTTCTGTTCTGTCCTTTCTGCCACTTGGGTGAATAAGCAAGGCAGGCAATAGAAAAAGTAAACCTTTGTAGTTAATTATATAGTAGGAGAACAAAGCCAGACTTACTCTTTATTTAAACTTACAAATCATTGAGGTAAAAAAGTTGGCTATATGTTGGTTCAGAAAGACAAAAAGCCATCAAAATAAATTTTATCAACATGCTTTGAAACCACCTTATAGAGTGTTTGAGTCTATACAGAGTCAATTGTAAAAGGAGTTTCTAATCTATAAACATTAGTCATGATGACAGTTGGCTTTTACCGAGTGCCTGCTATGTTCCAGGTCCTGTAATAAATGGTTTGGTTAAATCATATCTGTTAACATTCAGAATAACCCAGTGAGTTTGATAATATTATTAGTGTATTATGCAAGTCAGAATATAGAGGCATAAAGAGGTTATGTAATTTATAGAAGATTGATGAGATTGTCTAGCTTTACTGATATAAATTTAGAAGTTGTAGGTAAAACTTAGTTATACCTAAGTATTTGCCTTTTTAAAGTCTCATTGTTTTTCATATGTTACAAAGGGTATCTTATAAAATACATTTTGAAAAATATTATGCTTGAATTTTTAAAAGTTCTCATTTTTTGAAATAAGAAAGGCAATGAGTGGAAACTGCTACTTTCTCAGATGTGGTGCTGAAGTCTCATGATGTACTCTAATAGTGAGCAAATACCAAAAAAAAGTAGGTAATACTGATTCGTAAACTCTACAGACCTAAATAGGTGAAGCTAAGGCTTCACCAGTATTAGGCTCATTCTGATAGAATTTCCTTGGCCTGAGGTTAAACATAAGGTCTTCTGTGTTCAATAGCTTGAATTTGAACTCTGACCTACCCACTCAATTATCTATAGGATCCTTGGCAAATTAGTTAACCATTTTAAACCTCAGTTTTCTCAACTGCAAAAGAGACATGGTAATATTGATAGTATGTATCCCTTGGTCTTATCTTAATAATAAGAAAAGATTGTCCATGTAAAAAGGCTTATCAACATGCCTGGCACACTAGAGAAGTTTACAAAATGTGGATTATGTTTATCATTAATGTCATCACCATCATTGTCATCATTAGAATTATCATTAATAATCATAACCTTTTTTCATCTAAACACACTGAAGCAACTAACTTGAGTCCATGATCATCTTTTTGATGATCTCTTTTAGTTTCTGGAGGATACCTGGATTCCAATTCATTTTGTTGTTGTCTTTGTGTTAGGTGGGTTTTTTCCTTCCTCAATTTTATAATTAGGGGCTGAAAAAACAGTAATTCAAAGTTAAGACACTTATGTTAATAGGCTATAATTGCAATTTAACAGGTAGGAGTTAGTGCTTTTTGAGACATAACCACAGGATAATTGGAACATGTGGTTAAGAGTTTAGACAGTCTGTTGTGTTGTATAAAGCATCAAAAAATTTTAGAAAGTGAAGGGGAAAGGTTCATGTTATTTTCTATTAGCAGGAAGGTATTTAATACTGTTTAACAGTATGCTTGAAATTTCAAATTTATTCAACCGCAAATCTACTTATTTGTTTGGAGTAAAGCAGTTAGTAAGCAATTAAACACAAAAAGAAAAATAAAATAAAACACGGCCACCAAACAGCAGTAAATTTTCAGGCAGAAAACTCAGATACCAGTGAATTATTTCTTTGGAGATAGTATATGCTGGGAAGTTGTTATAGCATCCTTCTTATCTATTTGTGAAGTCAAATTAGGTTTATTTCTTCCCTCTTTCCCTAAGTTACTGAGCAGGAATCATAGAGGACCAGTATCATAGAAGACCAGTACCTTTCATATATTCAAATATTCATGCCTGTTGGCATGAATAATTATATAGAAAAGAACATAGAAAGTAAATTGATAATTACAATGCAGATGGATCTCTCATGGGGCAAGGAAGTGAGCTCATGGAGTTACCATATCCAAATGTGGGTCTCTGCAGAAGGCTTTCTGGAGGAAGCAGATTCTGAACCAAGACTTACAGGATGAGAAGGTAGTTACATTGTGTGTGAAAGTGAGGAAAATGAGATTTTTAAAGAAGAACAAATAGCATGTATGGAAACAGGATATCCTAGAGGTGTCCTGGGATTTGTATACCACGCTTCATGATATGAGCCTGGAAGTTGGAGATAGACGAAGTTTACCCAGGTAGGGAAAATACTGACAGGTCTGAAGTGCTGCTCTGTCAGGATCACACTTACATTCTAGAAAAGGTCATCTTAGAATGAATTTCAAGAATGAATTTGAAGGATGTGGAACAAGTTAACAATAGCAGGACAAATAAAGAAGCTGTCATGGTAATTCAAGCAAGCAATATGGTGACCCAAACTAAGATAATGAAAGTAGGGGGAAAATGTATATGGTTTCAAGAAATGATTCAAGGTTAAAATCAACAGAACTCAGTAGTTTGGAGGGTGGAGGAAGGGGTTATTTTTGATTGAGAAGAATACACTTTCAAGGTCCAGCCCAAGTTACTGGCTTGAATAAATGGGTGGACCTTTTCACGGAGACAGGATTCCTGGAGGAGGCATGCATTCATGAAGAAGAGTAGAACTTGGAGGATCTCTTGTAAGGGTGAGAAAGAGATTCACAAAAGAGACTGAGAAGAAACAGCCAAAGAGGCAGGAGGTAAAGCAGAAGAATGTATCGACACAGCTTCAAGGAAAGAGGGTGTATGTGGGGGTGCAATTTGGGAGTGAGGTTATAAGATGGTTGTTTGTTGAAGATCAAAGAGGATATGAGCAAGCAGAGTGAGTACATGTGTCTCTTTTCTAAGTGGTATGTAACAAATAATAGATGCCTACCACAGGGTTAAGGCCAGTTGGGGGGATGCTGTACTTGCCAACAAAACTCAGTTAGGAAGAGAAACTGAAACCTCTTGGGAAGAAAGATAAATGGGGATTGTTCAAATTTAGGATCAAACTTCCTATTATTGATAACGCATACCTAATATGTCCAGTGAGTGATGGAGAAAAAGAGGAAGGGAGGAGGGAGAACAAGTCAGGACTGAGAAACATAGTTGAATTTCCATGAAAATATTCTTAGTCAAATGGCTGTCCACCCTAATAGGACACTGGCATCTTTTTCCCGGTGGCAAAAAATGCCACCTGGTTTGATGCTTTAGGAGCTCAGCAATCGTGTTTAGCTGAAATCACATGAATGGTTAAGGAAAGCCAGATAGATGCTCCAGAGAAGTCTTGTTCTTATTCCAAAAAGCATGTGATTGACTGATGATAATAATGGCAATACCAATAGTATTACTCATGTTCCTACCAGTTATCTTCTAATGAAAATAACCAAGTGCATTACTGTAGTTAAACTCTGTGCTAAAGGTTTTACTTGTATGAGTATTAATGCTTACAATTGTCCACCAAAGTAATTACTACTATTAGCCTAGTAAGAAGACAGATGAGAAGATAAGAAACTGAGATACTGGCAAACTTGCTTGAGCCCATATATCTTTTTTTTTTTTTTTATTTTTATTTTTGCATTATAGCTGGTTTACAGATTTCTGTCAGGTTTTCCAACTGCACCATGTGGTGACCCGATTACAT
>PVHT021183705.1:24017685-24101450 GCA_004024745.2 Catagonus wagneri | reverse complement strand
GGCGGCAGCGGCTGGCGCCGGCCCCGCTCCTCTGCGAAAGCTAGCTCCGTGTGGTCGCGTACTGCTCCGCCCGCCAGAGCTACCAACTCTGTGGGCTGATGCAGTCACCTAGGTCCGTGGACCGGCCCAGGGTCCCGCCAACCCCGCCGATGCTGGCTGGCGCAGACGCCTGGGTCCACAACCTGGCACCGCGCTCCGCTCACGGGCTTCAAGGCGCGGCTGTCCCGCCGCCGCGCCGCCGTGGCTCGTGAGCCCATATATCTAATACTTGGTAAAATGAGGAACTGAATCCAGACCATTCTGCCTTTTCACTTTGACGTGGTTATTGGAAGAGCTTGGTTATTATCATGACAATGCTATGAGACAACTCAAACTTATATAGCAAGTATGCTTTATAGTCCTTCCTTTTAATCCTCAGAACAACCACATGAGGCAAACACTATTGTCTACCCATTTTATAAAACTGGATTCAGTGAGGTCAGGAAACTAATGTTATATAGGGTTTGTGCACTGCAGAGCTAGGACTTGTCCAAGTCATCTGACCTCACATTTTATGTACTAAACCATTTCCTTGTTACTTATTAGCCTATGATACAATTGAGTCAAGGATTCATGGGTCCTGAATTGGACAGAGGCAATACAGTAGTTAAAAATAACTGATTTTGCCCTCCCTTTTGCTTCTCCACAAAGTGACACACATTTGATACTTTGTTTACCTGCTTAAAAGAAAATGCAGCCACAACTAATCTCAGAATCTACCATGTGCTAAGCATATAGTTATACTTTTCAATAGAGCAGAGTCGGAGAGCTCCTGGGGGAGGTGGGGCCATTATGCTTTTAGAAACTGATTCAGAACAATGTTCCAGCTGTGGATGTTGTACAGTAAACTCAGCATCCAGCCAAGAGGCTACAAAATCGTGTTGATCTGAGTTTGATCCTTGAAAGTGAATGTCTGTCTGGACTGGCAACTGGGACCAAGGAAAGGCCTGAGACATCGTTTCAAGACTTTCCTCCACTCAATTTTGAAGGGTGCTGGTCTCTTGATCCTGGATCAGGGTATGTTTTGATCATGAAAAACGTATCTGCCTAGTACTTTCCCCTAGAGAAACAGAAAGGGAAGCTAAAATTCATCTCCAATCCCTACTACTTGCTGAGAGCTACTAGAGCCAGAGATGAAATGCTTTTTATCAAAAAGCTGAAGCCGGGGTGGGGGGTGGAGCTAAAAAAAAAACTCCATATAATTTATATTAAATAATAAATGTGCAGGGGATTCTGTTAGGAATGCACTGTAGACATTTCATTGGCTTTGTTATCTGGGATTTCTATGGATATAGTCCATAGCTATTTTGTGGGTTTTTCCCCTATAAAATAATAACAGGGCTTCCTATACCCATTTCTGCTGTATTTCCCAGCTCCACCCCATTCACAAGGGGCAAAATAATAGGCATTCAACATGAATTTAGGTTGACATTTTCCTTGAATCACACACACACACACACACACACACACACCAGGTAAAAGTGGCAAAACAGGAACAAAAAATAACTTTAAGGAGATTTTGGTCACAATCCCTCTTGATTTGTTTTCTGTAATTCAAATACAATTTACTAAGTATATTATTCTCATCAGACACTCACTAGGCACTCTGGGTGATAAAATGATGAAAAAGATATGGTACTTAAATGCAAAGACTTCATAATTTGTTGAGGCTGACTATGGAGTATACACTTTACCAGAGGACAAAGCAGACTGCGCAAATTGTTATAATAAAGATACAAACAAGATACTTGTGGGGGCACAGAGGAGGAATAAAGAAAATGTTAATGGATTAGCTGGTTGTGTTAAGAGTTTTGACCCCACATCTCTCATCACTTACTAGTTTCTGTTACTTTGAACAACTCCTTAACCGAAAGCTTGGTATCCTCATTTGTAAATTGACGATAATGAGAGAAAGAGTTTTATTGAAGATGGTCTGAGGAACAAGCAGCCAATTAATATTGTGTCACACTTATAAAGGGGGATTGGAGAAGGCATTTCAGAGTGGTGACATTTTAGTTGACTTTTGACAGAGAGTAGAATTTTTAATAGTGAGGCAGTTGGGCTGGAGTTCTGGAGGGTCAGAGGGTTAAGGATCCAGTATTGTCACTGCCGTGGCTCTCATTACTGTTCTTGCACAGGTTCAGTCTGGCCCAGGAACTTCAGCATGCCACAACTGCGGCCAAAAAATAAATAAATAAATAAATAAATAAATAAATAAATAAATAAGCAATTGTAAGGAAGAGGGTACAACATGAGCTGTGATCAGCTGCAAATTGCAAGCAAGCTGAAGACTCTGTTTTCTCTTATTTCCCCCGCCCTGCCACATCATTAGTCGTTTCATGCTCAGAGCTAATCCACTGTAGCCATAATGATAAATAAGTATCATTAACTGTGAGTTGAATTTCTCTTAATCTGATGTTGACAATCATCCCTGAAGTGACTAATACCCGCATTTCCATCTCATTGTCTACTATTTCCTAAAGAGCTTTTCCAACCTGCCGGGGTTATCTAACAGTCCTTTTTGGCTCATGTCACTCAGCTGGGAAGTCTGGATCCCTCTCCTTATCCACTGATGAGCTGAATATCCTTACCTTCCTCCAAGGCAGAGCTTCACTCAGACTCTTTCCCTTGTTCCCCCATGACTCCAACTTCTAAACTCAATGTCCATGTCACTTACTGTCTTTGAGAATATGGTGCCTAATGGAGGATATCACTTGTTTGCCTTGGCATCTCTGTTCCATTTCTCAAGCTAGCATCTGAGTCCCCTGAGGCGAAAAAGGAGCAGAGATCTGTTTTCTTGCTTGCAGCACCCAGCCCAGAGCCCTACATGTGTGCCTTGAAGATTAGGCAGTTGATCACACATAGGATCAAGAACATCAACACAATTAGCAAAATCCTCTTCAAATCCTGTACCCTCCCTTTCATTATCCTCAACATTTAACATATTTTCATACAAAGCAATACCTGCCTCCTTTTGTTTATAACCTCTTCCTTTCTTACTCTTCAAAATAACCAAAATTAGAAAATAAGAGAAAACCTATTATTAAGAAAATGCTTATGTCAGTGTGTGCCAAGGTCCTGACTACCTTCCATACATGGAAAGTTGTCCAGGAGTTTCCTTTGTGGCTCAGAAGGTTAAGAACTCAATAGTATCCATGAGGATCTGGGTTCAATCCCTGGTCTTGCTCTGTGGGTTAAGGATCCTGTGTGGCTGTGGCTTAGGCTGGTGGCTGCAGCTGCAATTCAACCCCTTGCTTGGGAACTTCCATATGCTGAGAGTATGCCCCCCACCAAAAAAAAAAAAAAAAAAAAGTAAAATAAAGATAGAAATTTGTCCACATATGAGTATTCTTATTTGTGGCTGTCTCCCATATGCTTTTCAACTAGCATCGATCAAATATGTTTCAATACATATTTCTTCCACTGAAGAAGGGAGAAAACAAAGCCCAGAGATGCTAAATTATAAACCGCACAGAGCTGAGCCTGGAACCCAGGTCTCTTCAACTACCATTTCAGAGTTCAACTCATATGCCTTAGTAAAAAATAATGACCCCTGGGGCATTAGCAATGTCACAACTGGCAGAGTGACTTCTCTATTCTGTGAAAATGTTTCCTTTCAGCAGGGTGGGCAGAAACAGTTACATGTGTTCTAACATCAGGTTCTCTGAGCAAGTTCTCTCTGATCCCAACAACTGTGCCTCCAAGTCCATGTGTAGCCCATTCATTTTTTCCTAAATGGCCTTATACACATTGATTGCCAATTAAGGCTTTTGTTGCCAATAGTGTAGTCAAGACCTAAAGTTAGCCCCTCATTTCTGATGACTACAGGGCACCCAGCCAAAGTGATATTTATGGCTGTTATAGACCAGTGAACTAAAGTCAGCCGTGACACAGAAATGCATCAAAATTGTTCTTTGTTCTGGAGACACCAAAAGGAAACAGATGCTCTTGAAATAGATGATAAGGATTTTCACCCACTCCTTACCTCTACACATTCAGGGGTAATTAGGAAAGACAAAAAATAAGGAATGAAAATAATACTTACCAACTGTATATACTACATATCATAACTTCCATATGTGGTCCAATAATTCTTAAACAGAGTAATTAGCACATTTTTGACATTTATCATATATCAAGTACTTACCAAAATAAGCTGTGAAATAGTATGTGCTGTTATTTCCATTTTTCTAATAAAAAAAAAAAACCTGAAGTTCAGTGGTGGAATAATTGGTGAAGGTCATAGAAATTGTTAGTAGAGGGAACTATATCTAGTCACTTGTGATGGAACATGATGGAGGATAATGTGAGAAACAGATTATATATATACTGAGTCACTTTGGTGTACACCAGAAGTTGACAGAACATTGTAAATCAATTATAATAAAAATAATAAAAATCTTTAAAAATATATAAATTTTTAGTAGAGGGACTGATCCCAAACTCACTTTTGTCTCCAAATGCCATGCTTTCCCTGCCCCATCTACTGCAGGAACTGCAAGATTTTCTCTCTATTCTATGAGCTCCCATAAGGCTCTGTCAAATTCTATATTAGCAAATGTATTGCATTATATTTTAATATTGTCTTTGCATAACTATCTGTTTCCCTTGAGAGTCTGGGATTTCTAAGTCCTGGATAAATCACTTACAAGATTTATAAAGGTGGCCAAGTCATTGGATAATTATATAACCCACTTTTCTCATCTGTAGAACAGAGACATAATAGTTTCCACATCATAATATTTTCGTGAATGCTTAGATTAATACCAGGCTTGCTATTAAGTAAGATTTCAAACCATTATTATTATCCAAAGGCCTAAGAGTACTAGCAAATAATGGCAAATCATGGACATTCCCTGTGGGCAGAGGACATGTTTGTCTTGTGCAACCACTAGGACTATATCCAGCAAAGAGTAAATGTACACACACATATATTGGTTCCATGAAGAAGTGAACTCGTCTTGCAGTTCTGAATGAAGTAGGTATAGCCTTGCTGGTTCTCAATCTATTGAGCATGGACCCTGAGGAGTAGCAGACCTATTGTAAGAGACCTATAAAACATTGTCTGAAAACAAAAGAATTAAGTATCACACATAGATATACTATTATTTTTAACTGTATATAATTAGTTGTGATTTTTGGAATACAAATTCTTTAGACGTTACTTAAGTCTTAATAATTTCTTGTCATTTATTTTTCCATTCAATGGACAATACAATTATCATTATATTATGAGGAGTGTCCATGAAGTTTTTGAAAATTAAAGAAGGGACTCACACATAAAACACTGAAAAACTCTCAAGACATTGAAGCTTGGTTGCCAGTAATAGCTATGGTTCCTTCAGACCATGACCACACAGGTGTGACTGCACAGAATTTTGTTTTCTCCTAATATAGAACAGAAGGTTCTATTCATTTAAATAAGGCCAGAGTAGTAAGCACCACTCCCTTTCCTGTTAAACTTGTCCTTTTTTGCAGCTCATCTTTATATAGTAACAAAAGGGTATGAATGTGAGCTTGGAAAATACCTTGTTATCTAAGAAACGAACCCTCCCCCACACCCATAAGAGTGAAGGCCTTATATCCCTGTTTTGCCTTACATAGTCCCTTTTCTTTGGCTATGACCTATTGGCTGTATGAGGCTAGGAACGCTTTATCCCAGTGTTGGCCAGATTTTCTCTTCCAGAAATTTGGAGATAGAGAGAATCTAGCAGAATTCTTGGCTGGAACTGAGGTTATTAAAACCGAATCTTCACATAATCCATTAAAATAAGGCTGTAGATAAGTAACAGAGAAAAAAGAAAAAAATCGTGTAAGAGAAGCTATGAATCCATAATGGGAAGTTTTCAAAGTTCTCAAGAACTTCCTAGTCCTCTGTGAATCTCAGATTAATATCTTGATTTTAAATTCCAAGGAACATGATTGTATCTTGTTTCTTTAATTCAGTAATTACTTATTGAGTATTTATTGTGCCTTAGGTGCTATTCTAAGCAGGGAGACAAATTAATGGAAATTCCTGCCCTCCTTAAGCTTATATGCAAATGGGTGAAATACACAATGAACAAGGTAAATGATTAAAAAGCACAGTGTGGTACCTGGTGATAAGCACTAAGAGAAAAATAAAAGTTTGGTAGTAGGTATCATGGGTGGAGGTTCAGTTTTGGTTAGGTGGCTAGTTAGGGCCTCTGATATTTGAGTGACATGAAGGGAATGGACTTTAAGTAATGAGAAGGGGCCTATCAGGCAGAAGGAACAGCAAGGATAAGAGCAGGAGCCCACCTGTGAAGATGGAATGGAGTAAAGGAGGGAGTTGTGTGAATAGGTGATGAGATCAGAGATATTGTGTGCAAAATTATGAACAATTTTACAACCATAATGAGATCTTCTGTTTTACTCTGAAAGTATTAGAAAGCCACTGGATGATTTTGAGAAAAGGAGTAACATGGTATAAGTTTTAATAGAAGTCAACATTTTCCATGTCATTGATTAGGTTAACAAGAGCTGGTCCTTTCTATTTAGAGTATATCAAAAATTCTTAACTAAGACAACCTTCAGTATAACACAAATGAACTTACCTACAAAACAGAAACAGACTCACAGACATATAGAACAGACTTGTGGTTGCTGGGGGGAGGAAGTGGGATGGCCGGGGAGTTTGGGGTTGGTAGATGCAAACTATTACATTTAGAATGGATAAGCAATGAGGTCTTAGTGTACAGTGCAGGGAACTATGCCCAATCTCTTGAGATAGAACATGACTGAAGACAGTATAAGAAAAAGAATGTATATATACATACATATATGTATATGTATGTGTATATATATGTATGCATGACTGAGTCACTACGCTGCACAGAAGAAACTGACGCAACCCTGTAAATTAACTATACTGCAATAAAAATAAAATTAAAAAAAAAGACTTTTACAAAGAAGATAGGTAACTTTCATCTGCATAGTTTTTGAGCCCAAAATAAGTCATTGGTAAAGAGAGATTACCTTCACATCTTGGACAATCTTTTGTTCCTTTTTTAATTTTTTTAATTGCTGTATTTCAGGGTGGTTTGTCTTGTAACCCAGATCATACTCAGCTGCACAGACTGCGTCCTGGGACTTGAAAGAGACTGAGGAGCAAAGGAGTTAGTCTTTAATGGCAGTGGAAAATACCATAGTTTTAGTCACCTTCGAAGTCCATTGGGCTCACTGAAAAATATTCCGTAGGAAGGAAATGCATTTAAACATCTGCAAACCCATCAGCAAATCAAATCTCCAACATGTAGCCATATGATTGTATTATAGAATGCTAAGGAAGTCACAAGAAAAAAATACAGTTGACTCCTGAACAGCATGCAGATTAGGGGTGCCTCTCTCTGCACAATAGAAAATCCACAGTTGGTTTTTGCTGTCCATGATCCTTCCGCATCCTCAGTTCTGCATCCATGGATTCAACCAAATGCTGATCATGTAGTACTCTAACACTCATTTAAAAAAAAAAAGTCCTCATATAAATGGACTTGTTCAGTGTAAGCCTATATTCAAGGGTCAACTGTATATCTCGATAAAGATTGCAATTTATTCATGGAAACCCATACCTTCAATTGTCTATTAAAAACAAATTCCAGAGTCAAATTTGAATATCTCTGAGAAGTAATAATTCATTGTAGGTTGGATAATATTTTAAACTGGTTACATCTTAAATAACTTAAATTTGGAATATTAAGGGATTAAATGTAAAAACAAAATATTCTGTGTTCTTAAATTCCTTTGAAGCACCAATGCAATGAACTCAAATAACTTATCCATATAACTCTAACTCATTGACTTTGGAATTAGAAGGCCAAAATCATCTTCCTATAAACAGATATGGTAGCTTCTTGAAATTATGATGAATAATTTTTAAAGTGTGACATGTATGTTAAATTGGAATAGTTTAGGGACCATCAAATGGTTTTGCTTTCTAAAAAACTAAGTGAATATTGCAGGAAGGTAGCTGGGGAGGAAAGAGGTTGTGATTCCTGTTGCTTTATTATTTTATCCAATTTGATGCCTGCTTCTTTTCTTCTCACCTGGGGCCCTCCATTGTGACGTGTGCAATTTTAAAGAAAACTGAAGGGTAAAATGAATCAAACGAGGCTTTTGCTCCCAGTACCCCAATCCTTTCCAACTGAGAAGTCACAAAGGGAACTTAGTCTTATTAAAGGGCAGTGGGTCAGACCACAAAATCCACAAAGCTGTTCTTAAGCCTCAGTGTTCTTGCTGGGTATCATTACCCCTGGAACCAAATAACTGTGCAGTTTATCCATTGCCAGAGAAAGACAGTAAATTGAGTTGCTGGGACATAGAAAGCTTAAAGCATCCAAATAGAGATAGTACCCTTGTCAAAAGCAGGTCTCTTTGCCCTTCTCTATCTCTTGACCTTCTGCTTTGTTTAATCTTTTCTTCCCATGAGTTTACCCCAAACTGAGCCAGCATATGCGATGTTTAAAATATATACCATTTCTTTAAACCCATGCCCAGGTAGTGATCTGGCTCTAGAGGCTAATTGCTCAACCTTGGTACAGGTGATACTTGGGAAAGCATAATTGTTTGTTTTCAGGGCTGTTCTCCACGTGTGGGGGTGCTTAATAGCATCCCTGACCTCTGTGCACAAAAAGCTGGTAGCATCCCCCAGCTGTGATAACCAAGCTTGTCTCCAGATATTGCCGAAAGTTCTCATGGGGAGCAAAATCACCCGAGGTAGAGAACTACTGCTTTAGAGGTTGAAGCTGGTGGACTGAACAATGCCCTCTGCAGAACAGCTCATGCTAGCCAGTGCTTCAAAGCTTTTCTTCAGCAGCATAAGAGGAAACACCAAATCATCTGCACAATATCCCAGGCTGAGAGAAACTCCATTACTTAGTGTAGGAATTTGAAATTGACATCATGGTTGTACCTGTTTGGGAAACATATTTAGAAATGAGGAACCACTGTTCCAAACTCTCAATCCTTACTGTGGGATTAGGGACACTGGCCTAAAAATCTCCAGTCTGGTTTGTCTATTCCTCTGATTCCCTGGGTGACTTGTGACAATGCCTGAGACTTCTCTGTGTCAGTGGCTATAAGATGTCTAATGCCACGTAGTGACACAAGACAACATCCATAGAAAGGATAGGGCTGGGAATGGGAGTCCTATACCAAAATAAGGTGTCACAGATGTATTCCTGGCTAGACATCTGCCCAAGCACTTCCACTTGTTAGCTGTAGAGTAAAAAGAAAGTGATCCTACATCCACAGAGAGTGATGTAGGAAAAAAAAAATCTATTCAATTTTACTGCCAATGAAAATTTTAGCAAATAATTATTGAACACTTGTATTGCACATGCTCCTGTATACTTACTGGTATTAACTCATTGTATCTTCTTTAAAAATAGTATTTAAAAGAGTACTAGAAAATTACCCCTTATTTAGCTGATGAGGAAACTGAGACACAGAGAGACTAAATAACTTTAGCAAGGTCACATAGATATCAAGTTGTAGAGTCAGGACACACCCTGGTCAGTGTGGCTGTTAACAACTACTATATAAATGTCAAGTCAGAAAACATGTGTTGTATACTTGCTACATGCCAGAGGGTCTGCTAAGTGTTGGACAATCAAAGATAAATAAGTCATGTTTTCTGCTACCAAGTTGATCAAAATCTAGTGTGGATTCAGTTATATAAATAAATAATTCCCCACAATAGAGATCAGCATGGTGCTTTTAGCAGAGCAGCAGTGTCCAACTAAACAGTGGAGTAAAGGAGGGATGGTGAGCTTAGATCCAGGGGAGCAAGGAAACTTCATAGAGTAAATAGAGCCAGAGCAAGGCTTAGAAGGATAAGTAAAAATTCACCTGAAAGACCTGATGTGTGGAAGAGGGAATAGCATGAGTGGTTATCATCAACGTGGCTGCCTTTAAGCACGTAAGTGCCCATTATTAACTAGCCCATTTTTTAAAGTGTAGCTCATCCTATTTCCTCCCTGTGAGATCTTTTAGAATATATTTATGCTTTTTTCCTATTCCAGATCTTCAATTTCACTTATTATCTTCTGCCTTATGTTAGTTAAAGTCACATCATTCTCCCAGACTTGAAGTCTCAAGCTCCCTGAGGGAGAAGAATCTCTTTTCTTTCTTTGGTTTGTAGTAACTTATGCTAGATGGTGCTAGATGCACAATAAATTAAATGCTGAGACAGATGCAACATATCTGGACTTAATGTAAATATCTTATCAAACAAGTCACTGAATATATCTTATTTGGAAAAAAAAATACATATCCTCTGGATTAAGTCCAATTTGCACTGGCATGTATAGTTTGTTGTCTGGGACAAGTGATCCACTGCAAAGGAGATAAAAGAAAGGAAAAAATAAGCCCTAAGTCAAATCAGCTTTTAATCCTGATAGGTTTGGATCTTGGCTTTACCCAATGCAATGGACAGTTCTCAAACTTGGATGTATGCTAGTGTGCCATAGATTTTGTAAAAATGTACATTTCTACAGATTCTAATGCAGGACTCTGGGATAGGATACAGGAATAATTATCCTCATCCTGGATGATTTTTTGGATCAAGTTTTTTTTTTTAATTGTTTGAATTGTAGAAGTAGCAAAATGGTTAGACTTAGGAAAAGAAAGCATGAATTTAAGGGTACTATATTGTCCAGCTGAACCTCAGTTAACCAGTCCTTCATTATCATTTTACAGATTCCTACAATTTCAAAGAACCAATTCTTAAGTCCAGACTCTGTGTTATATGAGAAACTCTGACATGGGTTCCAGGCATTGAGAGTTTTTAAAAGTTTTCTAAATGATGATAATTGGCAGTTTGGGCTGAGAATTCTCATCTTATAAATAGCCTAGGATGATGACCATGACTTTTCAATTTTAAGTCATTATTAATACCTGAGGTCTGATTAATTCATTTGCTCCTCCTTAAGTAATAGCCACATGAAGCTGGTTTCCTGTAGGTGTGAAAAATAGAAAAAGGAAATTTTAATGGGAGAATTTAAGGTGGAAAATCTGGTAATTCCTCGGATAACAGTGGTCATCCCGGGGGCACCCTGAGAACAAAAAGGAAAGTCAAGGTGGGGAAGTGTTTAAATGGGAAAGCAAAGGGCAGAGTTTCAGAGTCTAACAGTGGTTCTGGGTCACTGTCTTATCTGAGGACCGCACGTTCTTCCTTGGAGGAAAGTGTATGAATGAGAGATGCACTTGAGGCTGAAGCTGGTAATGGGGACATCTGGAAACAGGCTCTTCTGTGCCCTGAGCTTTCCCAGTTTTAGGCAATAAATTAAAATTCTTCCCTGATGATTTTCAGGTCTTCATGAATGGGGTGAATATGAGTGGGGTCACTAATTTCACTTTGGTTGAGAGAAGAAAATAAAAGTAAGCTGGTATCTGAGAGGAAGTGGCTTTTTGGAAGGGAGTGATCTATTTGCAAGTAAGGAAGGCATGTTTGAAAGAAGAGGCACTGTGGAGGTAATTAGAGCTGTGGCTGAAACTACAAAACTGGCTTGTGCTTAACTGCTATTTGTGGCTAATCACTTCCAAATAACAAATGAATAGCACAGTAAATGTTAGCAGGATAATTTTCTATTAATCAAGAATAATGAGTGAGCAGACTAATTCCCTCTCCAAACATCCCTAATTTTAATGCTGTTGCATATTGCTGTTTCAGATTGATTACACGGTGATTTAGAGGGAGTGAGAAGGTAAGAAGACTCAAAATAAAAGGCAGGTTATTATTATTTCCTGCTGCATTTCTGTAGAATATCACTTCTCCCACCTGAATCCTTGTAGAAGATGAACATTGCTTTTCCAAAAATGATCTAAGCCCAGAGACCAAATTTAAGCTTGTGTGTGTGTGTGTGTGTGTGTATTTGAGTGTGAGAAAAGAGAAGAAGAAAGAGAGGGAGGGAAAGAGAAAGTAAGGAAGGAGCTGTCCTAACTGCAAACTGAAGCAACAAAACTTAAATGCATAAAACCCAGAATCAGTCCAAGTGTTTTCTCAACTTCATTCACTGTTAAACATTGGGCAATTTGCTTAAGTCCATTGACATTTCATTCATACACTCCAGGTAGAGAAACATGGAGTATGGTTGTTTCACATTACATTAGACTGACCTCAATAGTCTGAGTCTTTATCTTCTGCAACATGGGATTTTCCAAGAAATTAGATGGAGTCCCAGACCTTCCAGGAGTGTATAATCTAATGGGGAAAGCAGCCACATATGAAGCAAATGCAGTGGGTAGGATTATAAGTAATCAATCTGCAGTAGAGTGGGAAGACATTTCTTATTACTTGATCCAGAGAAAGAGGGTCTAGGAGGGTCCCATGGTATACATGACACTGCTGGATATAATTTGAAGACGAGATGTGATGGATATAATTTGAAGACGAGATGTGATGGATATGGTAGATTCAATCCTCTCCTCTCTCCATCCTCTTCTCTACCCCAAGAGGCTGTTTGGATAACATTAAGGAGCTCCTTTGCCTTCCCAGCCTACAATGACCTATGTGCATTAGAAGATCAGAGGGAAGGAGTATGGGGGTGGGTATTTATCCTCCCTCTCCTTTTAAGGTTGCACCTGGTAGCTTTATTCCCTCAGAGATTACAGCTTCTTTTATTCAGATTTTCTCCTACTGGTTTTTGGTACCATAGCCTCCCTTCTCCCTTTTCATCTAGAAGTGGTTTTAGAGGTGGGGTCAGTTGTTACTGTCCCCTGGAACAAGAGTTCCAAAACTCTTCCCAATTATGTGTAAATAATCTCTTTAGTAAATTCCCTTGAATTATTCCATCGTGAGACTGTCATCTATTTCTTTCTGGGTTACTAGCTAAGACACATAAACTGAGAGATGGGAAGGGGAACATGTCAAAGAATAGGGATAAGTGAAGACACATTTAATTACAGCCAGTTTACCCAGTGTAGGGTGTTTGCTCGTTTCTATGTAGAAAGTCAATGGCTAACTTGAAAGCAAATAAATAAGGTGTAAAAATCACCTAACGTGAGGCCACAAAGATGTTACAGATACACAGTTTTGCTAGCTTCAAACTAACCTCCACTCTTTCTTCCAAAACAAGAAGAGCAGAGATGAAATAGCCCTACCTAGAACTTTTGGCTTGAAAAGAGGTGAAGTCAGCAAAGTACTGGCAGAGACCATTAGCCCTCTGTAAAAAAAGAGCCATGTCCTTTCAAAAATTTCTGTTTGCATATAAACAGTCCTACTTGAGCCCAAGTTATGGAATATCATCTTACCTCTTCCTGCAATCACAGAGGGTCTGAGAATCAAGCAGAAATTTCCCTGGATGAAAGTCACTCTGCAGCTTTCCTTTCAGTGATGCCTATTTGAGGAGGAAAGCAAAGGGGATATGCTGAGGTTCTGGTGATTTATTTACTTATTTATTTCTGTATTTATGCATTTATGTATTAAGGAACTCAATCTAAACAAAGATGCATGTGGCAGTGATACCTGTTGGCTCAAAGGTCAGGAGGGTGCTGAGGATGTATGTAGGGGTGGACAAGTCCATTATTTTCCGCCAACATTTCTAACCAATTTGTTTAGCTTGATGGACAGAAGCAGGGTGATAGTTCCCTGTCATATTTCTTAATAGAAAAAGAGAAACCTTGACAAGCTGACAAATGGAAAAGAGAGCCCTTGTGAGAGGCTAAGCAATAGGAAAACGTGTTCTACTAAGTGCAGGCAAAAAAGCGCAGCAATTCCAGGTTCATCATCCGCAGCATTCTCTCACTCATGCAAGATATTGTTTTGAGTCAGGTAAATTACTCATATGGAAAAGATAATTTTTTTCCTACTGTAAATTTTTTTTCCAAAGTGTTTTGAGATTTTTGATATCCCAACCCAAGTGTTGGACTTTAATTTGAGTAAAACAGATCCAGAGTAGAATCCCAGCTTTTAAATGTCCTACCTGTATGTTCTCAGTTAAGTTCCATTGCCTCTCTTAAATTAATGTTCCTCACCTGAAAAACAGGAAAATTAAACAACTGTTTGGACAAATGCTAAGGACCAAGGGTAATCATGTTCATAAACTACTGGGCAAGTTATGGATGCCAAAGGGCAGAGGCAACAGCTGATGTTGCTGTTTAAAACAGGTGCAGGCGCAGCTTCCAAAAACTTCATCATAAGACTGGTAGTGAGAAGAGAGATGTACAGGGTACACAGATATGAAAGCTTCTCTAGAAGTTCAATGTCCACCCACTGGGGACTTCTCTTCAAACTCTGCCCCTGCAGGCTTCTGGTGATCGAGAGCGTTTTACCCATTTAGTCACTGATTGATTTTTTTCAGCAGTTCTAGACATGAGAGTTCTCTTGGAGGTTACAGAGAGAGAATGATAGGAAGTGAAGTGTGTTTTAGAGTCGATCATAGACTAAGACGAATGTTTCTTACATCATTCGCCTGCTGAGTGGCCACAGTAAGCCCTATAAACATTTCTGGTACACTTTTTTCTTTCAAGTGTAAAATGGAAACTTTTAAGGGCAAATGAATGAGATAAAATATCAGACTTTTAAGCACAGCTGTTCACAAATAATTGTCCTTACCTTTTTAATTTTTTTTCCTTCATTCTATTGAAGCAAAGGCTGCTTTCTTGTATCTCAACCATTTGACCTCCATTCAGCTCTGAATTGATATAGATTAAGTTGGGTTCCTTTCTTCCGATCAGGCAGTTATTCCCTTTTACTTGTCTCTTATTAATGCTTAATAGCTCTTGAGTTCTATTTCATTCTGTAGCACATGATTGTGAGAACACTAAGGGAAAAGGAGCCAGTATTTGTGCATAACTGAGGAATATAAATGGACTTTATATAAATGGACTTAATATTCAGACATCAAGGTTTGGGAGGCAAGATCCTTCCAAAGAGTGTACTTTCAGCAGTGCATCTCTGTGGCCTGTATTCCCAGACCAGCAGATTTCACAGTAAGATAGAAAGAGAATACATTTCTAATTCTTACAATAAATCTTTCTTATGTAACTAAAGCTCCTTGGAGCACAGGTTCTAAAAGACAACACACTGTATTATTATTATCTGCCTCACAAACACTGCAGGCTAATTTTAGTGACCCATTTTGTCTGTTTCCATCCTTCATTTGTATAGTTGGCCTTGCAAATAGAGTAGTTTGAATAAACATTATAGCCATATTTATGGGTATCCTTGCTAAGTGCTTCTCTTGGTGATGCATTATCAGGCATTCAACATAAACCACAGAGATAGAACCATTTATCCTCGTTAGCCAGGCAAACAGAGGAAAGTTGTTTTTATCCACCATCCTGGGCCTGCAAGAGCCTTTAAATCTGAGGTAGCCTAGAGAGAGGAGTCCTCAGTTGATTAACTAGGAAGTTATGGAGGAAAACAATTTAAAAACCTTTAATAGCAAGGTTGAGAAGAAAGGCTTAGCTGCCAAGATGCTCGTATTTACTGTCTGCCCACAATATGCTGCAATATTTAATTTGCTAATTCCCATGCATTGTATTCTATAACATATAGATCTCTAAAGCAACATGCAGTTGGGAGAGGGGTGTTATGACTCTTGTTTTGTGTCTGAGTAAGTGGAGGTTCAGAGAGAAAGGACTTTGTCTAAGGACAGGGAATTCATGCAGAGTTCTGACTTAACCCCAGATTTGCAAGAAGCAAAGCCCATCTTGCACCATTAGCTACCTTGACAGTTCTAGGTGGGCAGAGAGAGCAACACTGAGTATAGAGGAAAATGTGCTCTGTGTCTCTATAAAGGACTGTCTAAAGTCAGAAAAGGCCGAGGCTTGAGGCTATGGGAGCACTTTATCCGAAAAAAAAAAAAAATTGGGGAAAAAGTCTCCTGCTAACTCACTGGGTGTTTATAGGAAGAAAGAGAAACTGCTTAGGTGTGCCTCAGGGAACACCACAAGAACAGAGTGGGAGGAGAAATTATGTCTTGGGGTGAGTAGAGGAAGGAAAGAGAGGCTGGAGGTTGAGAGCGAGAAAGGAAGATGATGGTGAGGGGAATACAGAGGGAGCCTCTTTGATATTTCCCCACTGCTTCTGTGCCTTGTACATGATTTATTCTTATTCTGGAATGATCTGAAAGAGGATTTTTATCTTTGCCAAACCCAAAGGGTTCACAATGCCTCTGATCTTTTGAAGTATTCTTAAGATCCACTGCAACAGAGGCCACACCTATTAAAAAGGAAAGAGGGAAGCAAGAGGAAAGATTCAATAAAGCTCTAAAAGATTGCGATATCAGAATAACAGCTGAGGTATTTTGTAGAAGTGCGTATAGACCATGCCTACAGCCGAGTCCCTGTGCCATGATGCAATCAGGCTTTGTTGAATACCTATAGGAAATAAAGTCATTGATCTCTGTTTCTTCTCTCTTGTGATTCTGGGGCAATTTGTTATCAGTCACCATTTTTCATTTCTGTAGTCAGCACCTAATCATGTCTGAAGAGAAGGGAAAAGTCCAGTTCTGTCTGATCATAATACATTGTCAGTAAAATTGAATATAACTCCAACATTCAAAGAAAAGTAGTCAATAAATCTGTGCAGAATTCCTGGTTAAAAAATATTTTCTGGCTGTTATTTTTTTTTTCCTTCTTAAACAGGTGTCGTTTGGTGTCTGTAATGACACTAATTCTAAAGTACTTCATTTCCTAATTCCCTCTATGATTAGTCATCCTGGGAAATAATCACTAGGCAAGTAGCTTGAGATTAGGCTTCTCACTAGGACATTAATGCACGTTGTGAACTCTGAGAGGCTGTGTTTGCAGCTCCAAGTAACCCGCTTCACTCACTCAGTTCTCTTTATGGTCCTGAAGGTCTGTTCACTGGTGTTTGTGTTGTCACCAACTATGATCTGCAGCACTGTTTCATTTACACTTGGCATCTGTATAGCTGGTTTGAGACCTAGACGGCCTCATTAGTAATTTTCCTATTCAGACATATTCTATAGCTGCCACCACTTACCACTACAGTGACTTTTTTCCCTTTTTTTTTCATGTTCATATTCCATTCCACTTGCTATCAATTGGCAGGGATAAGGGTCAGCTCATGTTTTTTTTTTTCTGTACTTGTGATTTTCCCTCACTTAACTCATTTGAATCACTGTAATTCAGTACATGGTTGCAGAGAGCATTCCATACAAATTTTGGATGTCTGCCAGTGTGTTTGTACATATGCTTTTGACACCTTACACTTACATATCTGTCTTGGCTTGGAATGATCCCCTTTCTATGTGTTTGTACAGTGAAGTAATATCAAAGACTCTACCATCTTCATTCTGGGGCTAAAATGAAACCACTGTGACTCATCTAACTCACCACATACTGGCTTATGTAGTGCACACTGTTGAGCAGTTTCGTAATCTTGGAGAGACTCTTTTGAAAAGCTATTGCTCTTGTTATTTTTCTGGATTATTGGGAAATGTGTGAGTCAGGATTAGTAATACTCGCTGCTTTAATAACGTTACCTCTGAAATTTCATGGCTCAATCAAACTGAAGTTTATTTCTTCTTGCTCCCAGTAAGTCCAGTGTGAATGTTCTAAATTGGACAGTCTCCTTGGCAGCCTTGTAAAGCAGGGACTCTTGGATCTAGAATCCTTTCATCTCTTCTAGGAATCCTGGGCTCCCCCATATCTTTGGAGTTCTTTCCTGGATCCCTTTGCCTGTCTAGCTAAATTGAAGGAGGAAGGTGAAGAGAGGAGAAGAGAGAAGAATAATTCTATACAGAGAGACTTTGGAGGAGATTTTAAAGGTCATTACTGAAAGAATCCTATAGCGTTATACTAACATTTCTTAACCCACACCTGAGTCACATCTTCTCACCACCTGTAAGGCAACCTGCAAATGTAGTTTAACTATGTGCCCAAGAGGAAATGAAAAGGTATGGAAGGTACAGAGCAGTATGGTAGCCATGCTGTTCTCATGCATAGAACACATTTAGCACCACCCTGTGTGAGGCATCCCAGGGTTTTATCCAGACACTGCATCCAGCAGGATCTCTGGCTAATGAGCTCCTTTCTCCATCTCACTAGATGTGGCTCTTCTCGGTCTAATACCTCTGACTTAAAGAGATGAGATATCTCCTTCCTCCCTATACACTTAATAGATAACGCTAGAGCCGGGACAGGCTAACCACAGTAGTATTTCCAATGGAAAAGTAGAGAAGGAAATCACAGGGAATTTACTGATTTATTTTGCTGTCTTCTCCCTGTGCCTTCACATGGTCTTCTTTCTGTACAAGTCTGTGTCAAAATGCCCTCTTCCTGTACGGACACCTGTCATATTGTATTAGGAGATACCCTAATAACCCTACAACTAGAGTTTTTATTACCTAGGGTTTTGATTACCTCTGCACATACCCTACATCAAATAAGGTCATGTTTTGAGGTACTGGAAATTAGGACATCAACAAACGTACGTCAACTCATAACACTAGATGTGATCTTTTGATTACAGTTAGACACTTACACCAACATCTCTATTCAAATTTAGTTTCTGAATTTTACATTTGTTTCCTTTGGTCGTCTCCTCAAACTTACACTTTTCTCTCTCAAGATAATAATTGTTGTCAGACTTGAAAGAGAAGCCATACTCTTAATCTGATCATTGTCTTTCAACATTTTATTCATCTAAGTTTTGTTAGGTCACTGACCCTTAAAACCCTTTTTAAAATTCCACATTTTATTGTTTGTATAACATTACTGTCTAAAAAAATGGATTTTCTAGAAATAAGGCCTCTGCTTTCCAACTATCTCTATTCCCTTTCTTTTCTACTTGCAAACCAGTCTACTAGGTTCATCTCTTTCTTGCAATGTCTTGCTGCAACAGCCAATAGTATCCAACACACACTAACAGATTTTTCTGACTCTTGCCAGTGGAGCTGCTGGCTCATTAGGCATGTGGTTGGTTTTCTACACTACTGTGAGTGAGAGTATACAAAATACATTGTCGCTGAGTGACATGAGTTCCTGTTTTTTGAGATTCTGTTATCAATCTCATTAGCTATCACCCAAGTTTTAAGGCAAATACTACATCTTTAAATTTTGTCTTATAGCTGCACCCTTTTTTTCCAGTTAACGATTACTGTATTAGGCAGATTAAATAATGTTAGCTTCTGCAGTAATGGCAATTAAATCTTAATCCCTTAGCATTATTTATGTATTCTTCATGAAAAGTTATCAGTTAATGTAATTACTGTCAGCCTTGCTGAGGGTGATTCTGGAGCCTGGATTGTGGAAGTTAGGACATCAACAGATGAATCTGGGGAGACATAATTCAAACTATAACACTGTATGAGATCTTTTGATTGTAGTTAATTCCTTATGCCAGCATCCTTATTCAAATTTATTTTCTTAATTTCAAATCTGCTTTATTTTGTTGTCTCCTCAACCTTATGCCTTTCTCTCTCAAGGCAGTAATGGTCAGACTTGAATAAGAAGCCACACCATTAGGTTGATCATTGTCTTTGGACATTTTACTCATCTAAGTTTTGTTAGGTCACTGGCCCTTGCTCCTCCATAGAATCCAGGCTCTCTTCCTTCAGCAGTTCTCATAAGCCAAAAAAACCCTCTTCTGGATCCTTTACCTCCTGCCAACCAATTAGAAAAGAATGAGAGAGTGTGCATGCCTAGCATTGTGTTAAATTCTCTAAGAGTGAGCTCTAGAAATGGTGTGCATTACTGCTGCCCACGTTTTATTGGCCATAACTTAGTCCCATGGTCTGATTTAACTTCCAGGGAGCTGGAAAATATATTTCTCTTAAAAAGAATGATTTGGTGAACATGTGATTCTAAGACACAGGAGAATTAAATAAAATAACGTGTAGAACCCTTGGCAAAGTGTCTGATTCACATAGAAGCTTTTCAATAAATATTGGTTACCAGTAAAGGAGGCATTTTTTTTTTGTACTGACTGGTCTTGATAAACTCCCGAAGAATCTCTATTACCTATCCGCATGGCTTAATCAAATATATCATTAGAAATAGGATGACATTTTCACTTATTGACATTCTGATAGCTCATAAATCCTAAAATTCAGGATCCACTGTGAAGAGCAAAAAAAAAAAAAAAGGTGAGATGCATTCATTTTTTTCTTTTTCTCTCTCTCTCTTTTTTTTTTTTTTTTTGTGTGTGTGTGTCTTTTTAGGGAGGCACCCGTGGCATATGGAGGTTCCCAGGCGAATCGGAGCGGTAGCTGCCAGCCTCTGTCACAGTCACAGCAAAGATGGATCTGAGCCACATCTGTGACCCATACCACAGCTCACAGCAATGCCAGATCCTTAACCCACTGAGCAAGGCCAGGGATCAAACCCACAACCTTATGGTTCCTAGTTGGATCTGCTGTGCCATGACAGGAATTCCCATTCATTTTTTTTTAACGCACACAGACTTGCCTGAAATTGCAGATAGGCACATCCACCAACACTGGTAAGAAATTACTATAATTTCCCTCCACAGTGCTGTAAAGAGCCTTTCTAGACAGATCTTTAGTTAACTGTGTGATGCTGCTTTCCATTTAGACTAGAGACAGGGGAGATGAGAGATCCCTGAAGTAGCTCTTTCCTGTCCTCAGGATGAGGAACACTTACTCTACAGAGATGAAAGCATTGCCTCGTTTTCCCCATTCTATAACCCTTGCCAGGAGTTCAGACTGTCACAGAAAACACCGCCCTCTGCCTGGATTTTGGGAGAACTCACTCTCCTGGCCTCTACTTGATCTGCAGTAGGCTGTGCTCATGTGCTTCTGTGGGCTTCATGTGTGGTGAATGTGTGTACAAGGAAGAGAATTTTCTCTTTGGAGCAAAATGCTTTTACAGGATCTTTACATGATTAGATAGAGAGCAGAGGGCCAACTAAAAGCAATAATAATGTTAATGAAACCCATGGCTGGGGAGAAATTTCTGGTGAAAGTCAATCAAGAGGGAAAAGTCAGAGAAAGATGTTAATGTTCCCTTATAGAAGAAGCCTTAGTTGGAACTGGCATTTGCAACAGCTGGCAGAAGGCAGATTTCTCCTGTAATCATGTCCCATTCAAATTAGATCTGGTGGCATTCGCATTGTGGCATAGTGGAAAGGAATCTGACTAGTATCCATGAGGATGCATGTTTGATCCCTGGCCTTGCTCAGTGGGTCAAGGCTCCGGCAGTTGCTGGCAGCTGTGGTATAGGTCACAGACATGGCTTGGATCCTGTTTTGCTGTGGTGTACGCCGGCAGCTGCAGCCCAGCTTTGACCCCTAGCCTGGGAACCTCCTATAGGCATGAAAGTTACCCTAAAAGTTTCATTTGAGTGCCCTACTGATTGCCAAACTGAAGGTTAAGTAAGTTTTAAGCATGAAGCAATTTGTTCTAAATCCAAGGAAAGAAAGTGTTGCCAAAGTCAGTTGTTGGTATCAAGAGCTCCTCCCTTGTGTAAATACAAGAACACATTCCTTCTGCTTTCTTAGAAGCAAGACATTTGACTCTGCTTCTTTTGTCTTCATTTAATTCACTTCATCTTCTTCAAGCTAAGTATTATGAATCCCTATATTTATTTAATGTAGGGATTTTTAATCACAGCACTATTGACATTTTGGGTCTTATAATTCTCTATTGTAGGGGCTTGTCTTGTGCATTATATACTAATAGGACTTCCCAGTTGCAGCAATGGGAAACATCCCCAGACATTACCAAAGCCCCTTGTGGAACAAAATTGCCCCTGGTTGAGAAACACTGATTTAAAGGAATTTCATTATCCCAAAATGAAAATGGCTAGGCAATTTGTTTTTCCATTTTTCACAATGCTTCCATGGCTTCTTTTTCTGCAAAAGATGTTTTCTTTATTCAGTTTGCTACAACCAGCCACCATGAACTTATTCATAATTTTCTCCTCCATTTTCTTTTTCTTTTTTTGTCTTTTTAGGGCCGCACCCATGGCATATGGAAGTTCTGGGGCTAGGGGTCAAATCAGAGCTGTAGCTGCTGACCTATGCCATAGCCACAGAAACTCAGGATCCAAGATGTATCTGTGACCTACACCACAGCTCACAGCCAAGCCCCGGATCCTTAAGCCACTGAACAAGGCAGAATTGAACCCCCGTCCTCATGGACACTAGTCAGATTCCTTACCGCTGATCCATGATGGGAATTCCTTATCCACTTTCAAATGCCTTTTTCAGGATTTTTTTTAAATCAAAATTATCAACTGTTATTTAAGGTTGTAATCTCCTGTACGTACCTGACAGGTGAGATACCATGATCATGAAGGTGTTTTTCCTAGGGCAAGACTTATCCAGGGAACTCCAGATGTGATGACCCTTGCAATTACCCCAAATATGGTAAACTCATAATTTGTGGTAGTGGGGGAATGTGTTCAAACCCTCCTCTGGCATTTTTGTGTATCTAAGATTTGCTCAGGAGTTCCCGCTATGGTGCAGTGGGTTAAGGATCCAGCATTGCTGCAGCTGTGGCAAAAGTCACATCTCCAATTTGGATTCCGTTCCGTTCCTGGCTTTAAAACTTCCACATACCTCAGGGGCAGCCAAAAAAGAAAAAAAAAATGTAATTTCCTTGTGGCCATAGCCTTCCTAAAGCTTTTACTTTTTCATTACATCTTATTAGCCTTTTAGTCCTTCTCTACCCAATGATAGCCAAATCACTATTACATAAGAGAACTTTTCGGGTGTGTCTGGTCCAATACAGAAACTGTAACACATCTTCATAGAAACACATGTCATCTGAGACTGATCAGTTCCCAGTTATGGATTCTTCTGGGACTGAACTCAGAGTACACAAGCAGTCTTCTGAGGAATGCCATACCATAGCCTATGTTTCTGGAGCCATGCCCTTTTTCTTGGCTCAGGTGGGCCTCATGCATCATCTTGAAGTGCTAACTGCACATTTTGCCTGATCTGTGTGCATTTTGTCCTTGAACCCATAAGTCTTAACCTTCCCCTATGTAGGCTTGCATCAGCCCATGTTCAGGCCCACTCTTGGTAAAGTCTAAGTATTGTAGCATTTCTTTCTTTCTTTAGGATTTTACCACTCTTTCATTAGCATTTTTACTTATGGTTCTCTGGTTACAGATTTGCATAGATTATGAGTGAACTACCTGACTCCACATTTTCCCTATTGGTGCTTGATGGTGCAGAATGTAAAAAATTCTATTCAAAAGTGTACTTATCACTTTGTCACAGAAACATCTGAACCCGGGAAAGACCTAAAAAGCGATTTCATCTAACTCTCATTTCCCACCCATTTTGTAAATAGAAAAACTGAGACTCATTGATTAGAATAGTGATACAATATTTTTCCTGCTTTACTCTGAAGCCACAGAGCTCATAGCAGCGTATTGTACCCCATTATAGCATATTCCCTCAACTGAGATTTGCTGCTAGAACTTTTTTTTATTTTTTTTTAAATCTCAGGTTATTACCTCATAAAAGAGTTCTGATACATTAGTGGTTTTTATTGAAAGCCACCTCCAATCTGTTTTGGAAATAGGCAAGGTATAAATAGTAAATAAATAATGAACCTAGGAGCAGAGAGGATTTTACAGCTTGTTGGCTGCAAGAGCTGAGACTGGTCCTTAATTTCCAAGTCCCAGACCAGTCCTCTCTCCATAACATCCTGTCCCCTCATGCATTGGTGGGTCTCCCACTTTATGTCATTGTGGTCTTGCAGGCTCAATAAAAAATCACAATGACATTGCCAGGTTTACTTCTAAGTGTTCATTTACCTGTGGAGTTAGGCCAGAGTTTAAAATCAGAGGTATCTGAGTTGTCATCTTAAGTGAAAACATTATTGGTTAACCAATGGTAAAAACACCTTAGATTAATTTTGTCAGAAGAATAGGTCATGCATGATGACTCAAGCCTTCTCAGCTCTGCTTAGAGAAACACATTGTCTATTCTTTGAAAGTTCATATAACAGTGACATTTTTAAGCTGAGTTTCTCTAGCACCAAACTCTAATCTGCCCAAGAAAAGGAAATACTTATAGACTAGACCACAGTTTCTCTCCACTAACTCCCTCCCTATTAATATTCATTATTTTGTACTCTCTGGAAAAGATATAAAAAAAATGAAAAAGGATTCAGAAACATCATTTCAAAAAAAAAAAAAAAACTAGAACAATACAACAGTAAATGTCCAAGAAAATAAGTTCAAGGAGGAACAAATATTTCAGCTTGTCCTGAACCAAGTTAAATATGACAAAAAAAAAAAAAAAAGGGGAGGGGGAGGAAAGGGATTAAAAACTGAAGGGCATAGATCTAGAGTTTGTCAATCCAATAGCTTCAGGCAGAATGAGGCTTGTAATTGAGCTGTGTTTGGTAGGCATGGAGATGGCCTACAAAACTTTATAAATTGGAATAACTTGCCAACATTATATAATCAGATTTCATACACTCACCTAAATTTTTACCTGATCTTAAAAAAGTCTGAAAGAAGTGTACACAAAAGACCTGAGGAGTTCCCATCATGGCTCAGTGGAAATGAATCCGAATAGGAACCACGAGGTTGTGGGTTCAATCCCCGGTCTCACTCAGTGGGTTAAGGATCCGGTGTTGCCGTGAGCTGTGGTGTAGGTTGCAGATGCGGCTTGGATCCTGCATTTCTGTGGCTGTGGCATAGGCCGGCAGCTACAGCTCTGATTAAACCCCTGGCCTGGTAATCTCCACATACAGCGGGTGCGGCCCTAAAATGACAAAAACAAAACAAAAAAGAAAAACCACCGTATGATGCATTCTTTGCCTAGTGGCTGATGGCTGATTGCCAGCCTAGTAATGGTATATTTTTTTAAAGTCTCATAGGTATTTAATGCATCAGGTAAAGGAGCTTTCTTAGCTTTATTAGAGACATGCTTTCCTACTGTCTTACCTCTTTTTTCACTACACAATCTATCAAATGCTAATTTTTAATTATACTCAGAAGTCTAGCTTTCAAAGATTAAGCCCAAAGTTTCAAGATTTACTCTAGTTCATAAAGGCTTTCAAAACTTTACGTGCTACTTCCATACATCTTGTTACCTTCCTTTGATAAATCTCTTATTGGCCCTGAACTGAAACACAGAGCACTGCACAGCACAGGCAGGGCTATAAATTTTTACTCAAGTGATGGGCTTCGTTTGAACCTGTCTGACATCATTGCTGCCAGCTCTCCTTCCACATCCTGGCTTTCATTTCTTGATACACTGGGCACAATGTGAGACTAGTCTAACAAAGTTGCCATTAAAGAGGGGAAAGAAGAAAGCTATAGAGAATAATTTTAATAAGGCATGGAAGATAAATGGCTTTTGAAAAAAGGATTATAAAAAACCCTCTTAAGAATTTATGGTTAAATTCTAAACTGGCTTTTCAATGTTAATTATAAAACTATACTTCCAGCTACTTGCAATATTAGTTCTTCAAAGTATTTTCTCTGACTGCCTTTAATTCTCCAAAGTCTTCACTTTGCTGCTATTACCACCTTTGTTTTAGGTCACAAAGGTAGTTTGTTACTTCAGTTTCTTTTTGTTTTTAAAGATTTTCTTTCTGGTCTCCACCCTGACTCCCCTTAGATCTTGCAAGTTATTTTGCTTGCTGTTGGTAAATTCACGATCTGTTGCTGTGTTGGTGTTTTCTGCCTAATTTTTTCCTGAAAATTATGTTTGTTTTTCTTCAACTTTTTTTTATTGTGGAAATTTCAAAAGGACACCAAAGTATAGAGATTAGTATAATAAATCCCCATGTGCCTATTATCTAGCTTCAGCAATTAACAATATATATATAGCTAATCTTATTTTTGTCTATCTTAGGTTATATATTATATAATTTTAGTCATCATGCAGATATGTGATTTTGTTTTCTTTCGAAGAGACAATGACTCCCATTAATTTCATATAAGCATTAAACTTTTAATATTGACAGTATTATTACTGATGTTACTAGAAAGGATTTCAACTTATGTCAAAACTCCGTTTAAATTTCAGTAATGGTTCTATAAATGTCTTTAAAACATAGTACATTTTATTTCCTGTTTCAATTTAGTAGCTTTTTTAAAATTGTGGTAAGAACATATAAAATGAAACCTACCCATGTAACAAAGCTATACATATATAAAACAGTATTGTAAATTATAGACATTATAGTGCACAGATCTCTAAACCTTATTATTCTTGCATGACTGAAAATACAACCACTGAATAGCAACCCATTATTTCTGCCTTCCCCAAATCCCTGGCAACCTCAGATCTACTCTTTGCCTCTGTGACTTCGACTATTTGAAATATGTAAAAATGGAATCATGTATACTTGCTTTTCTGTGACTGGCTTATTTCACTTAGTATAATATCGTCCAGGTTCATCCATGTTGCCATATATTGAAGAATTTCCTGCTTTTTAAAGGCTGACAATATTTCATTGTGCATATATGTGATATAGTCCTTATTCATTCATCTGTTGATGGACATTGGAATTGCTTTCATATCTTGGCTATTGTGAAAAGTGCTGTAGTAAACCTAAAAGTGCACATATCTCTTAGGTTATTTGATAAACACCCAAGAGTAGGATTGCTGGATCATACAGTAGCTCTATTTTTAATGTTTTGAGTATCCTCCATACTGTTTTCCACAGAGCCTGCACGATGTTACATTATCACCAACAGTGTGCAGGGATTCCAATTTCTCCACATCCTCTCCAACAGCTGTTATCTTTTGGTTTTGTGATGATGTCTTTTGGTTTGTTTGAAAAAGAATGTGCACCCTGCATCAGTTAGTGTCTATTATTTATTTGTCTCTGTAATAGCCCCTCCACCCTTTTCTTTGTCCTTGCAGATTTTATGTGGAAGGACCTGATTTCTGTAGAATTTCCTGTAGAATATTGTATGGAATTTCCTAAATTCTGTGTTTGACTGATTACATTCCTGTGGTAGTATAAAATGAATTTATCTACCTCTGTATTTTCTGTAAATTATTTCTTAGATCTAGAGCCTTGATAAAATTGTTTTTCACATACACACACACACATATAAATATGTATATTTTTTTGGTTAAAGAAAAGCATAGGTCATGCTGGCTACTGCTTATTGTGCCACATCAGTAAAAACAACAAATTTGACTAGACGTAGAGGAGGCGAATGGCATCTAGGGATGAAAACAATATTATATGCAAAGGTCCTGTGCCAGGAAGGAAATTGGTCCAGCAAAGAGAGTAAGTGAGTGAATGAGGACATTGTTGAGTGAGTTAAAGATATACTGGCATAATGATAAACATGTAGGGTTTTGCTAAAACTTAAAAAAAAATACTAATAGGAAAGAGAAGCCAGCAAGGATTTTATTTAGCATCACTTGGTATGATGAAAACAGAGAAGTCATATAAAGAAGCATTGAAAAAATATTGAGGGATTAACTTGACATCAAACAAAAGGAATTCTTTGGAAACCTACCCCTTTTGGGGGGGCGCTGTTTCTTTGGACAAATGTAACTCATAACCAATACTGAATTACAGTAGAAAAGATGGTATTATTCAGATAAGAGAGGACTCATTACAAGAAATATCAATGGGATTAACTTGAAATGACTGAGAAAAAGCTAGTATCTCTTCATCCTGAGCCCTCCTAAACTTGCCATCATTCTTCCCAACATAGAAAACTGTCTGTATCATATACTAGAGTAAACAGAGGAGGCTGCTGCCAGTAGATAAGATCTGGTCCAGGGAGCTCAAGCTTCCTGGGCCCTCCTGGAGGCTAAAGGGGAATCAGCATTTTAGCACACCTTTGATCATTTGCGACACACCACTTAGAAAGCTAGGCTCAGCAGAGTTGGACTAGATAGATAAGGGGGGATGTAATTTAGGCTGGTTCTGTGGTTCTCAAATGGTCCATGAGAGGCTTATTGCAATAATGTTCTGGGGTTGCTATAGAGAGGCTGGACTTTGTCTTCTAACTTCTGAATGAGCAGCATTCCTATTGGCTCTTTTATATATTGGGTATCGATATATAATTGATAAATTCTGTATGAAAAATATGATCTAAAGCATATTTGAAGAGTTCCTGTTATGGCCTGACTAGTATCCATGAAGACTTGGGTTCTATCCCTGGCCTCGCTCAGTGGGTTAAGGATCTGGCATTGCTGTGAACTGCAGTGTAGATTATAGATAGGACACAGATCTGGTGTTGTTGTGGCTGTGGCATAGGCTGGCAGCTACAGGTCTGATTCAACCACTTGCCCGGGAATTTCCATATGCCATGGGTGGGGCCTGAAATTAAAAAAAAAAAAAAAAAAAAAAAAGGAAAGAAAGGAAAGCAAGCCACTAGTCTTAAAGGAAAAAAAAAAAAACAACTTAGATCTAGGATGGGGGAAATTTGACTGTTTCTCTTAACTTGCCACAAAAAATTGGGGGAGTTCAGTAAGTCACTTACCCCTTGGGATTTCAAGTTCTTCCATCTGTTCCACTAGGATATGCATATATGCCCTGAACATCTTACAGGGTTGTTGTGGGAACCCAGAAATGTGGCAGCTGGAGTGTTTTGTACATATACAAGCCTTTTTTTTTCTCTCTTTCTTTTAAGTGATAAATATTCCAGACAACACAGGGCTTGAAGAAGATCAAAAATCACTTAGATATCTCTGGAGAGAGAGCGTGCTATTAGGGGCAAAGCTGACATGAGACATTAAAAAAATAATATGGAAGACAACCTACTTTGCAAATTTGGTACACTCTAGCAGCTAAAAACACATTTCTGAGGAAACGTGTGTGTTAGGCTGAAAATGTGTCCCCAGGGATCTAAGGACAAGAGAAGACTGTCTTACTAAGGCAGCATGTGTATTTGCTCCTGGCTGGATGGGGACATCAGGGAAGAGCTCTGTATTCCTGGCACTGACCGTGTTAAAATTGAGCTGATTTCTGTGATTTCTCTTCCCTGCAAAGCCCAGGGGAAGAGACATTTGGAGCTTTCCTTGCTGTAGCCATAGGGAATGTGATCATTTCAATAATCTTCCATGTTTCAGAGGTTTTGTGGGCTCCATGAATTGTTCAACTCAATGTTTTTCTCTTTGGGCTGAGCCCAGAGTCCTATCCTCGAAAGTCATGTTCCACATCCCAAGTTCTCAAAGTACTCCAGAATTCATTAGAATGATCTAGTCAACTTATATACCACAATTTGGCTTATGAATGGTCTGTTTTAAATAGAGTAGAAAGAGCAAGTTGTTTAGGTATCCCTTAACTGAGATAAAAACTCTCTTTTTCCTCATTGACTCTGAGTTTGGCCAGCCCTTATGCCTCGCTCTGTATTCTCACCTGTAAAATATAAATAACAATACAATTATATTATTATGAATAGATAAAAAATCATCTATCTAAAAGTTATTGAATATATTAAATAAGATGATTACTTTTAATTGCCAAGTGCCATACAATGTTATTTAGCCAGGCTGTTTCCAAGATTATATTGTCCTGCTTCTGGAAGGTGCGGAATACAATCCAAAAGTATGACTCTGGTTTAGTTTTTCCTCATAAAATACTTTATTTACATGTGTATGTGATTACATCTTGATTGTCCTGTTTGGAGGAGAGAAATATACATGCAGGATGCATAGATAAGGGAGATAAAAGTACATAGTAAAGGAACACCTAGAGATGAATATTAATCTTTATGGGAAAAAATGCACAGGGGATTCCATTTTTTTTTTTAAATTAAGGAATACCTCAGAGAGACTTTTGTTTTTCTTCTGCCTAGTACCCTAACTTTATTTAGGGAGTTAATTCTCTCAGATTCCAAATATATGGGCTTTTGGGGCTCCCAGTTATGGTTTTCAAACTCACTGATGCTTGTGGGAACCAGCTCTGTCCTAGCAAAGATCATACTTTGGAGCACAGTGATGGTGCAGGATGGGCACGTGCTTGAAATAAGCAATCAGTATTTTCCCCAGTAGATATTGTTTTGAGCTTAAGGAAAGGCACAGTGGCTTTAGGATGACATTGCTGGGGGTATATGAATAGGGGACAAAATTAAATAATTGTCCCCACAACTACTGGGACTTGAAACAAACATACAGAAAGAAGAGGGATGAAGGTCAACCCTTCATACATCGGTTGTGCCTAGAACTAGATCTTCCCTTATATTTCCTGGTTATAAAAATAATATATTAACTCTTTCCCCTTTAAAGATAATCCTTTCTCTTACAACCAAAAAAGTTTTGAGTGATCAATTTCTTCTAGATAAATATCAATATTAAATGTCTATATATATACTTTTATGATTCTTATATATTTATACCTTTTAATATCTTGAAAGGTACATGTATTTTAGCTGCAAACATCAGATATGAATTGGGGAGTGTAGCAGAGAGTGTGGAGAGTTACAAGAAAGCGTACAACTAAAAAAGAGAGTCATATAAATTATAAATTCACTTTCAGTTATACCTGGTAAGAACTTTATTCCAGCCTCTATCCAGAAAATAAAAACCTTATGCCTAAAATATATATGCTGATCATAAAATAGAGGTTCAAGAATCTGGTCTGGAGGCTTTGTCTCCTAAGAAGATCTTACCGTATTTTGAAATCAGTCAAAAACTACGAGTATGATATTCTTCCTTTCAAAAAGTAACTAAGCATCTTTATTGTTTTCTAAACACTTTTCAGATATGGTCTCAGAGATCTGATTTACAGTCCTCATAATTAATTCCCATAAATTTAAACAGGAAAGGATTTGTCAGAGAGCATTAAATGGTTTATAACAATTTCCAGGACGATAAGGGGATTATGCTTGGATGATACATAGATAGGAAGAATGGGGGAAATGGGATTCAAGGGAACCCCTAGTGGCTCTCAGGCTGCTGCTTGGAACTTGTGCTGCTCTGGATCAGATAACTAGAACCTTCGCTACAGCTGCCCCAAGAGCAATTACCTGCTGTCCCCCAACTCCCATGCATCCCATGCATCCTTAGGAGTAGAAACCATCCCTCTGTATGGCCTCTGATGCCCCTTTTTTGCTTCTTACTTCCTAGCCTCCTACAAGTGTACCCGTGGGGTAGAATGTAAGCTTTGGAGGCTTAACTGCCAAGCAGTCTCTGAAATAAGACTATTTTTCCAGCTCTGTGGTATTAGAAGCCGGCTAGAAAAAACTTTAGAATGGATAAACCAATCTGCAGTGTCCCCTGAATGATTTCTGATTTTTGTTTCATATCAACCTTGTGAGATAGGTATTTCATTTCCTATTTTAGAGATGAGAAGGCTAAGGCTTTCTGATGATGGGACTGGAATGAGGAACTATCCAAAACTCGTGTTTCTTTCACCTTGCCCTGCTACTTTTCCTGATCACTTCCAGAGCTTAAGGGCATACCCATTCATATTTCTTTCCACTAACACTTGAACACATTCCAGAATAGTTGTCAGAATGGTCACATTTAAAAAAGAATTTATCATCCACCTTGGCTACTCTTCAGAGATAAACATTTTAAGAATGGAATCAACAACTGGGTTAGATCTGACTCAGCTCAGTCTTGGATTTGGGGATTTTCCTGACATGTTATAGGACTATATGCCACAAAAAAACAATCTTCATGTTTGCCCTTGATAGAACCCAATTTTACATTTTCAACAGGCCTTGTTGTCAAAACAGTTAATACCGACCATAGTCTTAAAGAACGCAGTGAAGTTATGTATACAGTTAATGTCTGTACAGAATGTCCTGTAATTGTGTGCTATGGTTTGGTGCTGGAAAAAGAGCCACTTTTTAAAAAGGTAAGTAGAAGTTGCATAAGATAAAGAGAAGAGACTGGTTTACATGATTGAAAACCCGTTTTCCATGCATTTACTATTTTATTTATTTATTTTTTGCTTTTTAGGACCATACTCGCGGGATATGGAGGTTCCCAGACTAGGGCTCTAATCAGAGATACAGCTGCCAGCCTACACCATGGCAATGCCAGATCTGAGCCATTTCTGTGACCTACACCATAGCTCATGGCAATGCCAGATCTTTAACCCACCGAGCGAGGCCAGGGATCGAACCCGCAACCTCATGGTTCCTAGTTGGATTCGTTTCCACTGTGCCATGATGGAAACTCCTGCATTTACTTTTTAAATAACCCATCCACAGATTAAATTACCAATGCATGATCACAGAATCCTCTAAGAAATTACAATTACCGGAAGTGTTGGAATATTGAAGCATTTCACCTGGATTCAGCCTTTGTACCAAATCCTTTGGGTTTAAAACTTCCCCATGGAAAGTGGGGAAGGGAAACAGTAAAACAAACATCAAATAAAAATCCTGGGATTGATGAGCTAGAATTGATATGCTCAAAGTCAAATTTTATGTAGCCTTCTAAATAAATCTGGCATCATTTGTGATATTAATTTGAATTTATAGTCCCTAAGAATTAAAAATTACTAAAATTTAAATGGAAGACCTTGGTAGAGAACTTGACTTTAGCTTGAATCTATTAAAACACTATCTATCAGTAGGAATCAGGGGGAAGAAGGCATCATTATTGTTTCAAAAATCTATCAACTTTTAAGTGCTAGGACACCAGGCATGTCTGTGGAAAGATAACCTGTCATCAGAAAAACAGTTACTTTGGTTCTCTGAATAGTATAAAATATTTATGATGGGTATATACACAAGATGGAATAGGGGAGAGTTCAGAAGGGATTGGATGCAAACACTGCCAATTTAGTGATAGTTGTTTAATTGTCCTGAGTGAGTGTCAATAGCTGTAGACCATAATTTGTAGTGAGTTATGGAGCATTATATCTTATGGTTCATCTACTTGTCCTCTGCCTTTTGGCTGAAAATTCAACCACTGACCATTCTTCACACCAGTGAACCCACATAAGCCAGTTTGCTGTTGAGCCAGTATAGAGTTATTTTGGTAATGATGGTTATACTCTAGTGTTGGGGTGGGGGTGGGAAGGCTATTATATCTGTGTATTACAGTAAGAGCAAGATGTAGAGAAAATCTTGAGTGTACAAGCCTGCATTAGTAAAGTAGTGCAAAAATATGACTTGTACCATACTTGGTCAGGCAATTCCAACTCTCTGTCCTTCCATATGTGTATGCACCTTGCAAAGAAAGCTCTTTCCAAGGTGGACACAATAAACTCTGATGGGGGAATCAATTATCAGGCTAATAGAACCAAGTGGAGGTAGAGGAATCTGAAACCAAGAAAGCCCCAGAACTCAAGTGTTGCACTGATGTTACTGGACTGCAAAGTTTGATGGCTTCCTAAATGTCTTAAATGTTGGTAGAGACCATGCAATCTTTCTAACGAAACTGATATCTAGCATCAGTAGGCCAGTTTTAGAAACTCTGGTGCAGATTTTGACAAGGATATATGAAGTGCCAAATAATCACATCTGAACGTATCAATTCCGTCTTGAGATAGTTCATTTGCTAAACACCCTTGGAGTTCCTTGGCATAGACATTTCTGATGAGAGCTCAGGTTTTATGTACTGACTCAAGGATGTAGATGAACATTTAGCAATGTGAAAATATATGTTTTACTGTGTAAACAAATATACTTTTAAAGTAACTTACCATGCAGACAATATAACACAGACCTATATTTTCCTTTGTGCCTTTTTCAGAATTGTTCCTTCATGTCCAGAACACATTCATCCTTTCTTTTAATGGCCAGTGTAACGGCAACTGGCCTCCACCATTAAGACATCGTTCCCTTGCTCTGTAACCCAGAGAAAACACTCCCTTGGGCACTTACCCCTGACTACCTTTTATGGATACTCAACTCATTTAAATGTTTAGATCTTATTTTCCCAGGTAGAGAAGGGCCAGGTATCATTTCTCTTTACCTTTTTATTCATCTACTATAGGGCTGAATACCTTGGATCCCTTAGAGATATGCTTAATGTATACCTGTGAATGAATGATGACATGAAGGAACCACCAAGGGAAGCCCCAATATGCCTTTATGCTGATACTATTTAGGGGAGATGTTGTGATCCTTTTAAACTTATGATCCAGATTTCTAGGGCAGAGAAGACTTATATGCAATTTGATTCTGTAAGCAATATTACTTTGAGGCATCCACTTTGATGGCTAAAGGCAGGTGTCTTAATGTTTCCCAGCTGTAGTCTGCAGCAAATACCATGATGAGAAGGCTGATGGGGATGTTGCTGTGGAAATATGTTATGAATCTTATGCTGTAAGTGTACACCAACCCCCATCCCAACACACAAACATACATGCACACTCACACACACGTGTGCACATTCACCACATACACACCACACAACACACTACTATTTGCTTTGTGGCTTGCCATTTACACAGCAGCCTATGTGCTTTAAATAGACATGCAGCAACAGGGCTGGCGTACCAATGGACCCAGAGGTGGGACAGCTGGTAAAACAGATGCTGCATGGCAGGGGGACACAGACTGCCCAGAAAGTGCTCATCTCCCATGATCAGTGCCAAGGATCTGACCAGTGCCTGCTTGGGCACCATGCCTTCCAAACAGATGGAAATAGATTTCAGCCAATAAGAATATCTGGAGAAATTCCTCGATTGCCTGTGGGTTGGAGGGGCTGGTGCCAGGAAAGTTAAAGCAGCCCTTTTCTTTTAAGTCATATTTTCATTGTCACCTGGGCACCACACATTCATCAAGGACTGTCAAGCAGATTTTGCCCAAGTTTCACCATGGCAGAGTGAGCCTTTATAGAAATTCCTTACCTTGTTCATGGAGATGACAGGAGGATTAATTAGTTAATGTTAGCAATGCTCCTGCAAGATCAATGGATGAAAGAAAACTCCCAAAGTGCATTATTAATAATGGAGTGAGGCCACACTCCCTAAAAGCCCTGCAAAAAGCCCCATTTTCAGTATAGAGCAGACATTTCATATTAAAGTTCCACTTTTTATTGAAATATTTAACAAACATAATGCAATGTAATTTGCGTTCTTAACTAGAAAAAAAAAAGTGGGTACAGGAGAAATGTTGGAGGAAAGCAATGGATCCACTCATCTTTTCACTTCTTCTGTGTTGTTTAGAAGCAGGATCATTTTTCTCCCAAAAGGATAAGTTCGCTTACTTAAGGCTCTAACACTTTTAATCTTTTGCATGCATTTAGTTAACTACTATAAAACAAGGAACTAAAACTAACTGTAAAGGTGAGTTACTGTTGTGGCTCAGCGGTAAAAACCTGACTAGGATCCTTAAGGATTCAAGTTCCATCCCTGGCCTCACTCAGTGGGTTAAGGACCCAGTGTTGCTGTGAGCTTTAGCATAGTTTGCAGATGTGGCTTGGATCTCGAATTGCTGTGGCTATGGCATAGGCCAGCAGCTGTAGCTCTGATTCGACCCCTAGCCTAGGGACTTCCATATGCCATGGATGCAGCCCTAAGAAGCAAAAAAATATATATATTAAAAAATTAAAAATAAATAAAACTAACAGTAAGGAATACTTGACTCTTCAGATATGAAAAAACAAGGTATTAGATGTCTTGGTGTAAAATTGCATGCCCGAGTAAGTATAATTTTCTTATTCTCAGGTACATTTGGCACCAAAATGAGGCTAATGCATTTATTTCCAAAATAGAGGTTTCTAGGGGGCCTATATTCAACAGGAACAACCATAAGACAAACGGTAATGAATTTAGAGGAACTTGAAATTGGCAGCATACTGAAGAATCTCTTTACTTCTAAATTCCAAAATCTCAACTTTGCATATAAGTGCTCCTCCAATTCCATCGCCTTTTGTGAAACAAACTCAGTCATCTTAACCTGAAATTGTCTTGCGCCTTACATCCGCGACCATCTCGTTTATTGTATTTGCAGTCTTTATCATTGCATGTTATTCAGGGTAGGCATACTTTGTCTCACCACTGTGATCATAAGCTCATATATGGCAATGCCACTGTCTCATTCTTCACAGTCTTTTTTTCTTTTTTTTACGGCTGTACCCATGGCATATGGAAGTTCCCAAGCTAAGAGCTGCAGCTGCTGACCTACCTCAGGGACAGCAACACAGGATCAGAACCACATCTGTGACCCACACCACAGCTCACATCAACACCAAATCCTTAATGCACTGAACAAAGTCAGGGATTCAACCTGTATCTTCGTGGATGCTAATCAGTTTCATTTCTGCTGAGCCACCAGGGGAACTCCCTCATCCTTCACAGTCTTAATTGCATTATGTTACTGTGGCTTGTCCTTCAGTAAATACTTGTTGATTGATACTTAAAGAGACAGTAATAGAAGTAAAACACTCTTAATGGGCCAGCCATCGTTCTGAGAGTGTTCATGCATCGTCTCACTCTAGTCATCACAGCACTCTACAGGAGGTGCTACTGTCATCTTAATTTTATATGTAAGGGTGAGTCTCAAACATGTTCACCCTAGGTGCCTAAAAATTGTGTAACTAGGAATGTGCAGAGCCTGGACTTCAACTCAATTCTTATTGATTTCCATGATCCACTATGTTATATTACCTCTAAAATTCTTCCATTCCTTGGAGAAATTCCCACTCTAACAGTGCATCTTTTACTGTTCATTTAGAAAGCCTTTTAATACATAATATCATCTTACAGATAAATGTCAATTCCTTAAATTGAGATACAAATAGTTGAGGATTCACTCTACTATTTGGCCAGTGAACATAAGCTAGACCCTGCAGGTTTAAAAGAGAGAGGAAAGCCTATGCTTTTAATATACAGTCTCATTCATGCCTTAAGCCACCCATGAAGATGTGACTCTCTGAGCCTTTTCAGCTGCCTCTGCTCCCAACCAAGAATGCTGTGGGGACTAATTAGGTATCGCCTGCAGAGTGTAAAGTAATAATATAATTGATCTTAGAGCTCTTCTGCGATTATGAGTTCATTTGAATACAACCATCTCTATGGTCCAAAAGCAGTAAATAACTTGCAGCCAAATGGCTTTGACATTCAGGTTCCAGGCATTCTAATGCACTGGATAATTCAATGCACTCTAATAGCTTGAATTGGAGACTGGCTTTCTTGATTGGCTCTCTATTAATGGTGAATTGCTCAGTTAGTTAACAGGATAACTGCTGGAGAATGGGAAGTAAAATCATAATGGCTTATGTTTGTAGAAAATGACTCCTCTATAGTAAAGATTTATAACCTTATGTATTCATTCATTCAATAAACATTTATTCAGTACCGTCCCTGAAACTAGGCATTGTTTTAGGAGCTGAGGGTAATGAAATGAACAATAAAAATTCCCTGACCTCTGGAATTCACATTCTAGTAAGAAAGACACAAAATGTATATATTTAACTGCATTATCATTGAACTTCAGCTACTGATAATTACTGTAAAGAAAGAGTACCATAAAAAGACAGAGAGGAGGAAGGAGGTAATATATGGTCAGGACATGAGCTAGAACTGACATGAGAAGACACCTGAATGTTGCAAAGGAGAAAAGGATGAAAATCTGAAGGAAGAGTATCCAGGCAGAGGGAATATCAAGCATAAAGATCTTGAAGTGGGAATAAAATTGGTCTGTTTGAGGAATACTAAACAGCCATGCTGGCTACTGTAAAATGAGTGAGGAGAAAGTTTTAGACAAGGAGATTTGAAAGGTAGTCGGGGACCAAACTGTACAGAGCCTTTGAGGCCATCTTCAAATTGGAATGTGAAGCCACTGGGAGATTTTGAGCAAGAGAATAGAATGGACAGATTTGCATTTATAAAAACCACACTGGCTGCTATGTAGACAGTACTTTATAAGATGCAAGAGAGACTGAAGACCAATTAAGAGCTGTTTCAGAAATGACTTTTTTTTTTTTTGAACTGTGGTTTAGGGATGGAGGAAGTAAGAGCAATCAGATTCAGCATATATTCTTTTTTTTGTGTGTGTGTGTTTTTTGCCTTTATCTAGAGCCCCACCCGTGGCATATGGAGGTTCCCAGGCTAGAGGTCTAACAGGAGCTGTAGCTGCTGGCCTTCGCCACAGCAATGCGGGATCCGAGCCGCGTCTGCAACCTACACCACAGCTCACGGCAACGCCAGATCCTTAACCCACTGAGCAAGGCCAGGGATTGAACCCGCAACCTCATGGTTCTTAGTCGGATTCGTTAACCAATGAGCCACGGAGAGAGCTCCCCAGCATATATTCTTAAAGACGCAGCTGTCAGGATTGGGAGTTAAATGGATTGCGGTGTTTGAGAATAAGGGAGGAATCCTATATTCAAGGGTTAAAAAGAGTCTTAAAAATGCTTAAATACCAAAAACAGTCTTCACAAACTGTGTTTTCTTCTCAGCCACATTTCCATAGTTTAATGGACTATTCCCAGTGGGAATTCCTTAGAATAGAATAAAAAGCTTGTACTCTTTTAAAGCTCAAGAACTAGTGTTATGAAAAAAATCCTTGGGACTAATAATGTAGTTCAAGTTCTGCTGTTAATTTTTCCTGGTGACCCAGAACAGGCTGCCCTAACTCTCTGTACCTAAGTTTCCTTTTATTTGAAAAGTGCAAGTGAGAAACAAGAATTGGAAGATATCTCAATTTCCTTCTAGCTACACCCTTTAAGCATTGGGATAAACTTAATAAATTGCAAGATCTAATTTTAACATAAATAAGTGGTCTTTAATTAGATGTATTTTCTAAGACATAAAATGATCATTGATGATGCAGTTTTTTTCACTAACATTAGAATAGATCCTGGAAATGTATATGGTTTGTCAATCTGAAGAATGGCAAGCCATACCTATTAGAGCAGAGTCTGTGGGTCTTTGTATCCTACTTGACACGCTTGAACTTGGAAGCCTTATGGTGAAGATAGGTCCCTTATGTGTTCACCCAGTATAAGTACTAAACATATGAACTACTTTTCCTTCACTCCTCTCCAGCTTCCACAAGAAGGTATTGTTTGGTTAGAAAGATAAACTTGACACTAAAAATAATGATCAAACTATGTAGCTTCCAGTCACTGGTATTATAGTCAGTGCCTTATCATATTTGAAAATTCTTTACTTTCTGAGTCAAGAATATAAAAGTGAGAATAAGAACAAATATTCTAGATGAATAAAATAGACTCAAATTTTTGAATGCTTCAAATCTAAAAACAGTAAACTTGAGAGAAATGTTAATCTGTAGCTGGTTTCAGCCTGAATTCCTTAAAAAGCAGAGCTTGATCCCAAGGCTTATGTGTCACTATTTTATTAAGAAATAAAATCAGAGAGAAGCAGAGTGAGCAAAAAAGAGAGAAAGGCAGGCAGAAGGAGAGGATAATTCAAAGTGCTTTATTGAGCTGGTGCCACTGAAAATGACTGTTTGGTTTTGAGGAACTGTGTAGTGCATAAACTTCATCTCAAGTAATTTGTCTAGGGGGAGAATTTATCTATCAACACCCGTATCCTACTGGTCAGAATTCATTCTGTAAAGCGTTATCTCCCTTACACACCTGACTTGCACAGAGGGACCAAGTGAAATCTTGAAGTGCCCAGCCTTCCATGTCAGCGGAGAAGACCTGGGATGGAAGGCAAAGACCAGAGACACGGGTGAGATGCTGTAGTTTTGTGCCTGTATCCAGATGGAAAAACTCTGCAGAATTGGTCCCCAAAATAGCAGCTAGAGACAGTGAGTGTCTGAAGCAATGCGTAAGGGTGGCTGATTCAATGTATTCCCCCACTAACTGCCCAAATGCAAAGTAAAGGGGGGAAAGGTCTCATTAGCAAAAGACAAGATGACAAGAATTAAGAATGACTTAGAGGACCCAGCCTACAGTACAAGTGACAGGAGTTAACTGTGTCGTGTGTCTACCAAAAAAAACTAATAAAGCAAAACAAAAGCAATTCCCTGTAGGGCAGCATTAACAAGAGTAATATGACCAGAAGTTAATATATTCTACAAGGTGCTGGTCATATTATATGTAAAGCAGAATATGATCAAGGAGGAGTGTCTATCATAACCAGGGAAACTGTGTATTGTACTAGAAAAAGAGTTCTAGACACTGGAATTTGGAAAATGTTATTTGAGGAGTATCAAGAAAATCTTCTGGAGTTCCCGTCATGGCGCAGCGGTTAATGAATCCGACTAGGAACCATGAGATTGTGGGTTCGATCCCTGGCCATTCTCAGTGGGTTATCGATCAAGCATTGCCATGAACTGTGGTGTAGGTCGCAGATGCAGCTTGGATCTGGCGTGGCTGTGGCTCTGGCTGGCAGCTGTAGCTCCAATTCGACCCCTAGCCTGGGAACCTCCATATGCTGTGGGTACGGCCCAAACTCTTCTATTTATTCTATATCCTAATACTTGAAAGAATTCAAATGGAAAAACCACTGAGACATATTCTGTGGGGAAAAACCCATAGAAACAAAAACAATTGGTTCAAGTCATTGGAGACACAAGTTTTTAGTAGAAAAAGGTGTTCCCATATTGAAGGCCTGTCCTGGAGTGACGTAGAATCATACTGGCAGGGTGGCAGGGCTGTTATATACTTTAGCGTGATGGTGAAACAGAACAGAGGGGTTTTAAGTCATGGGATATGTGTTTGAATACAGGCCTTAGCATTTTTAGTTGGGTGATCACTGACAAGCTGCGTGATAGCTCTGAGTCTCAGTTTCCTCAAGAAAATAAAAATAATATTCTCAGGGTTAATACAAGAATTCTAAGATGTAGGTGGGGGAAATGGGGAAAAGCTGTTTAAAGGATACAAATGTTCAGTTATAAAGGAATGAGTTCTGAAGATCTAAGTTACAGCAGGGGGGATTCATTTAGTAATAATGTGTAGATATTTAAAATTTACTAAAAAAAAGTAGATGTTAAGTGTTCTCATAAAAAAGATAACTATGTGAAGTGGTGAGTGATTTAATTGATTTAATTGAAATAATCATTTCACAGTATATATGATAACAAATCATTACATTGTACACTGTAAATATATTACGATTTCATTTGTCAATGCTACCTCATCAAAGCTGGAAAGAAAATGAAGTTACTAAGTAAAGTTAAAAAAAAGTACAGGAGGCTGCATATAAATCTGGAGGAATACTGAACATGATATACTGGTATCAATATTCACTTTCATTATGGAGAGCTAAGAAGTATATTAAAATAAAAGAATGCAGGGAGGGTTTCTTAGGTTAGTTGGGTGAGCTTTAGCCTCCCACACATGGCTAATGTTCCCAAGTCCAGCAGCATTGTGGGCTAGACAAAGAAAAGCCTGTGTTCTCCAGAGCCAACACTCATCTAATGGCAAGAAATGCAATATTTTTAAATGGGGCTCATTTGAATGGAAAGAAAGAAGCTCAAATGGTAATGAGCCTCCAAGGCATTTTATAAAATTCTCGTTAGAAAATAACACAGCCAACAGACTGTATGGGTACCAAATCTAAAGAACAAATAACTTGAATGAGATGCTAAACATTCAAAGCCTGTACTGTTTGTTTAAAAGCATAAATTCAATTGGTCAGATGCCAAATTAAATGTAAGAGAGAGTAATGAAATATTACCATAGTAGAAAACATTACTAGCTATTAAGCAAATGAATAAATATCCCCCCCCCCGGTGAATATTTGTAGTAATTATTGAAAAATTTTGCAACGGTGTGCTATTTTAACAAATTTTAGCATTATTTGAGGTTCAATTGTAAGTGAAGAACCTCTGGGGTGTTTTTCTCTGAGATTTGGATGGTGCTCTGGCCTTGCTCCTAATGAGAGGCAAATAAATAAAGTACAACATCAATTTGGCACACAGATGGTGCTAATGAATGAGCAGCACAGTCAGCCAGCTCCTCTCGGCTGGGACAGGTGACTCCATGTGTAGCAAGTTCCTGGATACTAATGAGAGATTAGACTGTCCAACAACTTCCATGAGGTGCAGATGCTTTACAGGAAATATCATTGCAACTGGCCCTTTGTGAGAAAAATCAGTGTTTAAAAAATGTCATTAAAATCAGCTTGGAATCAAAAAAGTTAACAAATGCACTTAAATCTCCTACTTTTGCTTGACGTCATCTAAGAACTCATACATCAGTTCATCCAAACACCTTTCATCATCCATCCAACCAACCACTTAACAGTCATTTAAAGCATGGTCCCTGGATTTAGTCTGCCTGGTTTCTGAATCTTGAGCCCCACCTTATCAACAACATAACCTTGGGCAAGTTATATAATCTTCCCAATCTTTAGTTTCCTCATGTATAAAATGGGAATAATAATAGTAGATTATTGTTATAATCTAGATTTCCTGTCATGAATTAGACAGTTAAAGAGTTTAAAACTCCTAGCACTGTATCAGTTTGTGTTTGAAGTAAGTTTTTATTTCATTCAGTTTGGAGTCACATGCCTGCTAACCACTTGTATTAAAAAACAGTACTCACTGATCCTGCAGCTGTTATGCTCCCTTCCTTGTTTACTTTCCAAACTAAAGGTACAAGAGGAAATCACCCACATTTTGAATAGTGCTCATCTGCAGAAAGCAGGGCAGTTCTTAAGGATCCTACATGAACATCTAACCTGCCAGCATCTCCTTTAGCTGGGCTGCTTCTTATGAGTAAAACATAAAGGCTTGTATTCTGACTTTTTCCCAGAATTCAGAAGATTCTACCTAGGACAGAGCAATCAGGGCCAACTAGGACAGTGGGTGGGATGTATATAAACTGCTTTGGCACTTTTTGTTCCCAATGATCATCAGTTTGAAGGCAGTACATGGCCCTTTGTGCACAGACTATCCTGAAAATAAACCTGGTTTTTCCTAAGGGACCTGAGTAAAAGGGTGATGGCCCTGGGACACTATCCTCCACTCAGGAGATGTGTTTACAAAACACAGCTCGCAATTGGAATCAATTTTTATTTTCTTCACTCAAAAAAGCCCCGACATTATCCTCCTCACCTCCATGACACACACATGCTACAACTCTTTCTCTTCTCTGAGATACACCGTCCTAGCTGAAGTGAGCTTCATATCATATCAATTTAAGTAATAAAAAACTATGAGTTTGAAGTAATTAGGGAGATAATTAAGGATATAGAAAATTGAATTTAAAAGTAAGTTTTAGGAGTTCCCTTCGTGGCTTAGTGGTTAACGAATCTGACTAGCAACCATGAGGTTGCGGATTCGAGCCCTGGCCTTGCTCAGTGGGTTAACAATCCGGCGTTGCCCTGAGCTGTGGTGTAGGTTGCAGATGTGGCTCGGATCCCATGCTGCTGTGGCTGTGGTGAAGGCCAGCAGCTACAGCTCTGTTAGACCCCTAGCCTGGGAACCTCCACATGCCGCAGGTGTGGCCCTAGATAAGGCAAAAAAAGACAAAATAAATCAATAAAAGTAAGTTTTAAGCAGAGTTGCACAGCGGGAATGTGCTAGGCTCATAAAAGTGAGTTTTAGGGGAAATCAAATTGTTTTTAACCCAATGCCATCAGCAAATGCCACATTAAGTTACCAAGGGAAGAGTCTTGACTGCAGCTTCTATAAAGAGATTAAGATTGATTTGTTACAAGCATATCTAGTCTACGTAAATGAATGTTGATCAAACATTTGAAAAATATATTTACATAAAAAGCTTCAGTCTGTCCTCAAGATATTGTATAGATTACTCTTTATTTTTAATTCTGCTAGAATTTTGAAACCATATAGTAAATGACTCAATATAACTTAATATAACTGCCATTATTCTACCAAAGTACAAAATAAAGATGCATCAGAAGGGAAAATATGGAAATAGGATCATAGATAAAGAATAAAGTCATTTACCAAATCCCAGACAGAGGTTCTCTATTGAGAAATACATTTTTGAATGCACAACTTCAACTTAGCAAAGCAAGACTCCCCAAATAAGAGAAGAGGACAGGAGGAAAGGAGAGATGCATAGGAGAGATGGAGAGAAATGGACAGGGGACAGAAAGAGAGAGAAAGAGAGAGAAGATGGACAAACTATAGCAAGCTTTGAATGATTCAGTATCATAACCTAAGTACTTTGGAGGAAGGTATGAATGAGACAGTGTGAAAAATGATCACTAATTCAACACATATATTTAGTGTTTATTATAGACTCAGTACATTGGTAAACATGAGAAATAAAACAATAAAACACAAATGACAAAGGCAATTCCACTCTATTCAACACAGAATCATACTTTATTTCGGTTGGATGGATAATGCCTAAATATTTAACAATTTAGTGTCAGACAGTCATGAAGGCTATGAGGAGAATGAAACAAGGCAGTATGATAGTATGTGACTGGGTTGGCCTGGGAAATGCTGTCAGGGGGCTGAGGTTTGCAGTGGAGCTGTCACAAACAGGGGTTAGATCTGGAGACAGCAGGTCCAAGATACAGGCAGCAGTGGAAAGGAGGCTGGTGTGGCTGGAGCTTCATGTAGAAGTAGAAGGAAAGTGAGGTTAAGTGTAGGGAGGCAGGTGAGACTCAAGGAATTTAGAGTTTTGTGAGAGGTTGAATTTTATTTAAGCGAGATGAGAAATAATCAGTGGTTTTGAGTCCCTCATTTTTTCATTTGCCTTATTTTCAGTTGTTCGTGTAACATTTATCTTTTAATGATCACGTATTAGACCAAACATAGGCCTCATGAAGTTCCAAATAACGTAAATAGTACAGACCACACTCTCTTCTCCCTGTGATGTAAAATTAGCAATTAATAAAACGGAAAACAAAATCTATTACCTGGAAATTAAAAAAAAAAAACCTCTCTTCTGAACAATTAGACCATAAGGGTATCAAAACTATAATATCAGGCTATTTAGAGAATAATGAAAATTAAAATAATCTTTTATATCTAGCTCTGAGATGGACTTTGTGTCTTGAACTTTTCTCTTACTATAAATAATCAAAAATCCTGGGTAAAATTAGCTGCAGGAACTGGCTAGATGTTCACTGCCCTGATTTGTTTCTCAGATTACACAGTTAAGCTATATTTCCCAAGCCTTCTCACGTAGAGGTGGGGTGCTCTGTGTGATTCTTGCCTGTGGAATGTGAATTGAAGTGATATGTAACACTCAGTTCAAGGTGCTTGGTGCATACAAACTCTCCAACTTCAAACTTTCCACCCACCCACTTCCTCCAAACACATAGCTGTTATCAGAGGGAGATCAGGATGCCTATGAAGGCATATGCTGAAAATGGAAAAGCCATAGAAGGACCCTGGATCTCTAAAATACTGAGTGAAGCAGAATATCCTTAATTATTGACCTGCATGAGACTAACTTATGTGAGAACTAAGATTTTGTTATGTTCAGCTATGGAGAATTGGGGGTTGCTTATTTAAGCACCTGTGTGCTATGTTAACAGGAATTGGCTTTTTAGGGAGGACATTGGCTTAATGATTATTCAGTAAAGCAGGAAGGAAACTGCTAACAGAGTCTATAAAAATGGAGTCCATGTACTGTAGTGGCAAAACATTTGGTAAAAGTGAGGCTTTGTCACCTGGGAAATAGATGATATGCTTACTGAATTGGAAGCTCCAGGGGAAGAAGTTGAAATTCTTTAGTGTATGTTGGCCAATATTGTTTCATTTTGGGAAAGTATTCTAACACATACATTAATTCAAGAAATAGAGGGCTTATTACAAAAACAAAATGGAATAAAGAAAGTAGAGAAATCTGATATCTTTAGATTTTGAGAAGACCCTACTATTTATTAACCATAGAGATCAGGAAAAATATTGAGGGAATCTTTGTGCAACAGATATTTATTTAGATCTAGTCCTGCAGCACATATCAAATATCAAATTAAGGTTATGGCCTGAGAATGGCAGCTATGCATTATCATGGTAGCCCCCACTAAGAGAAGCAAGGAGATGTGGAAACAATGAAGTCTGGTTTGTGAATTTAAGAAGGAACTTTGGATTTAGTTGTTGGTACAAGAATTTGACTGCAAAGAAATAGGCCAGAAGCCAACTAAGTGCTGGTGGGATTTAATTGCCAAAAAAAAAATCAATTAGTCCAGACTAAACATTATTTGATTGATCAAAATTTAAAACAAACTCTAAACTACCATATTTTCATGAGCAAGAAGCTGATACTATAAAGCTATAGTCTCAAAGGCAGACATGCTCTCCAAAGGCACATCAATATAGTCATGAAAAATAAACAGTCAGGAAACAAGGACCTGATGATGAAACCATGAAGAAAATAGAGGCACAGACACCCCTCCCAGAGCAGAGAGAATAAGAGCATAAAGGAGGAACTTCTCCCATTTCTATGCCTTCAGGATATCTTCCTAGCAGGATTTTGGAATTACGAGGCAAGTGATTTTTTTGCATGTGTCTCATATTCTTACCTTTTTCAAAAAGAAGCACTTTCTGTGATTATGTTGACTATGTACCACACTGCATATTGAATGTAGTGGGAGCAGGCGACTTATAGTTCTAGTTTTTTGGCCACTAGAAAGTGAGAAGCCATGAACAGACTTGATGACATTGACTATACATCTCTGGGAGATCCTGAAACTGGAATTGGATCCAATGACAGGGTGGGGCATTGACCGGTGAGACGGGACGAAGATGGCCATACATTCTTGGCTACTGTTGGTATTGAGAGAGGAAATTTATCCTTTTCCCCTGAACTTTGGCTGATTTAATGATGTTCTTGACCAATAGAATCTGGCAGAAGTGATGTTCTTAGGTCTCTGAGGCCAGGCCATAGGAAGCCTGATAGATTCTGCTGAGACCTTTTGGAGCACTCACATCTAGACCCCTGTGCTTCCTTGCAAGTCAACTACCCTGAGGTCACCATGCTATGAGAAGCCAGAGAGAGAGGCTCTAAAGCTATGTGGAAATTGAGAGGGATCAGACTGAACCCAGACTTTCAGACGTTATGCCATGGCATCAGGCATATTAATGAAGTTTACTGACTCAGCCATCAGATGACCCAAATTATCCCAGTGGAAGCCATCAGGGGAATAAAATTTGCCTGGGAGCCCTTTCTGAGTTTCTGACTCACTGAATTGTGAGATGAAAAAAAAACCTGTTTATTGAAAAAAGTAGTTAATCACTACTGATCAAAAAATCAGTAATTGAAAAAACTAGTCAAACCTCTGAAGTTCTGAAAATAAAAATAATATATAATTAATGTCTTTAATGAAATAATAATATGAATTAGAGAACTTAGACCTAAACAATAACAAAAACTTTCTACCTACAAGATATTTTGAGATGAGACGACAGCAGTCCTTAGAGGGAAATTTTATACTTAAACACTTATATCTATATTTTGAAAAAGAAGATAATTCAAATAAATATTTCAAATGCTAAACTTGTGAAGTTAGAAAAAGAACAAAATGAATGAAATGAAAGTGAATAAAAAGTAATAATAATAACATAAATTAATAAGCTAGAAAACACATAGTAGAGAAAGAACTAAAACCAGACAAATGTATGTCAAATTGTTTTTATAACTCTTCAGGGGCCTGAGCTCTTGCAAAATTGAGCAATGAAAAAAGCAACAATAGGGCACAAAGAAATGCAGACTATTACATTTAGAATGGATAAGAGAATGAGGTCCTAATGTACACACAGGGAACAATGTCCAGTCTCTTGGGACAGAACATGATGAAAGATGATATAAGAAAAAAAATGTACTCCAATAACTTTGAAATCATAGAAAATCAATTACCAGAAAAGAATATCTTACTAACTTAACAAAGCCAACTCAAGAAGTAATTAAAATTAAAAGCATCTTGCAGATAATAGTGTGAATTGATATACTTTAGAAAGTAATTCTTTTTAGAAGGGCATTGTTTAGAAAGGCTAGAGTGACTGTACCTTCTGTTTTCCTTAGAACAGTGTCAGTGTATAACTATTGTCTAAGCCCAGTCAAGACTAGTGCTCCCTTGGAGTTCCTACATGGCACAGTGAGTTAAGGATATTTTCTGTGATGTGGTGCAAGTTTGATCCCTGCCCCAGGAACTTCCATATGCCTCTGGTGCAGCCAAAAGTAAATAAATAAATAAATAAGGTAAGTGTCCCCTTTCTAATGCAAAGTGCTCAAGTTTGGGTGCCTTCGACCTAGTAATTCTACTTTCAGGTATTTACCTTAGAAATAATTCTGTGTAGTGGTAAAAAGGAAACATGCAGGGATATTATCAGCAATATCATATACAAGAGAGAAAAAGAAGACTGGCCTCAATTGAACTCTTCCTCTGAAATATGTTCTCTAGAAAATGATGGAAACCCATGCAGCAGAGAGAAAGCGTGGTCTACTGTTCTACGAATCAATGGCGGAATTTCAGGAGAATAATATTGTGAGGATGAGAAAGAAACACTTTACAGAATATAGCAAGGTGATTTCACTCATACATCACTGCTTAGGGATACACACATATGCAGATAAGAAAGACTCCAGGGAATGTAACAAGTACATAACACCAACTTCAGGACAACCATTATCCGGAGGGCACTGCATTAGAGAGGTTTAGCAGCAGAGAAAGGAAAAAGGTTTCAAAAATTCTGATTGATTTCAGTTTCTTAAACCGTATTGTTATCCTTTCTGTCTTACATGTGAAACTTACTTATATAAATTGACTTATTAAAATTACAAAAATAATATCAGTAATAACAGTTACTAAATTTATTTTTTTACTCTGAGCCAGGAATTATTCTGAGAGGCTTTATAGCTCCCAAACATAAGATCTTTAATTCCCACAACAACTCCATGAACGAACAATTGTTATTTTCTCTTTTTAGAAATTATTTAAAAACAAAACAGATTCACGCACAGAAATATAACTTAAAATACAGGCTAAACCACTAATAAATGACAGCATCATGCTTTACTACTTCACACAGCCTGGCTCTATTTTTTACAGTTTTTCTGCAATAACTATATATAACGCTTATATGCAAAACAAAACAAACATTTTAAAACAATCTTCAGCCTAGCTTCTGCTGGAATTCTTAAGGAGCATGAATTAATTTAGGCCAAGTTAAAAATGTTTTAATGGACACCGAAAGAACTTTGAAACACATTAACAACTTATAGTGCAATGCTATATACATTGAGCTTTCAATTTTAAAAGCATGTTGCCGTAAGCCTTCATAAATGCCTAGTAAAGTAGGTTTATGCCATCATTTGCATTTTACGGGTAAGGAAATGGGTCATATGACCGGTTCTAGTTCACACAGAAAGGAGTCATCATCATGGATACAGACATCTTATCTACCTCTTAGTCATACTTAGTCACATAATATGTGTCACTCTGGTTCAGAATAGTCTTTTATCTCAGTAATGATTGTAAGGTATGGTCTATGGAAAATGCTCATCGCGAACATTTCACTCTTCTTCAGGGACTGGTTATAAATCAGTGGTGCTTACAGTTCTTTCAAATTTAAAAGAAAATCAAAATATTAGACATGGCTGGTGGCTAGGCGATACAAGGATCTCAAGGCAAATGTGTTTTTATTAACATGGTGATTCTGTGTACATTTACTCTTTCCTGGAGGCTGAACTCTGTTTAGGTGATAGCTCAATGCAGTTACCTCTTGGCAAAAGTATGAACTTTACAAAGTTAATCTTCTATCATCTGTTCCCTTTCTTTCAATTTATTTTATTGCTCTTGATTCCATGTTCTACAAGAACCTAGATCATGGTGTTCCCTTCGTGGCTTAGTGGTTAACAAATTTGACTAAGAACCACGAGGTTCCGGGTTCGATCCCTGGCCTTGCTCAGTGGGTTAAGGATCAGGCGTTGCCATGAGCTGTGGTGTAGGTTGCAGATGCAGCTCGGATCCCACATTGCTGTGGCTGTGGCGAAAGCCGGCAGCTACAGCTCCTGTTAGACCCCTAGCCTGGGAACCTCCATATGCCGCAGGTGCCGCTCTAGATAAAAGGAAAAAAGACAAAAAAAAAAAAAAAAGAACCTAGATCCTGTCCCTGCCTCATTCTTTATGAAAATAATTGCCTAACAGACCAATAACTGGTGAACCTGGTATTTCAGAAAGGAGGCTAAGTGTGAAAATCATTAGGCCAGTTTGGTGCCAATTCTTCCACTAACTCAGAAACCTGATTGCTTCATCCATCTTCTCTGAATCTTGATTTCCCTCTCTTCCTTGTAGAAGAGTGAACTGAGTTCAATAGAAAGGGTGTCTTCTAAACTGGACATATTCGTCTCTACAGTTGTAATGTTAATTAGAAGACTATAACTCTGTCCGCAAAGTATTTACAATTTAAAAGAATATACTTTAAAATCTCATTGGTTTATTCAATCTCTTATTATCTCTTGCAAGTGACCCTAAGGCTCTCCAAATTTTCCTTACGTCAGCCATCCTTTCCTTCAATCTGTTCTATGTGCTGTTCCCAAAATATGCTTACTAACCAATGAACTTCTATCCTGCTTCCTTCCTGGATTTCTTCACCATATCTGCTTGCAGAACTTGTGATGAGCAACAGAAGTGCGGTTTATAAAAACTGACCAGTTCAGCAATGGAGACAGCTTGTCTGTAATATTGAGAATTTCCTGATCATGTTTAATACATTCATTTGCATTTTTAAAATAAATCCAAAGGGTATTTCTTATTTATCTGTCATGCACCAACCCCTTCCGAAGCCTCTGAGTCCTTCCTCTCAGGTGGGGTTAACTGGATCCACATTGCTCTCATCTTGGTTAGTACTTTTGCATTGTTATCCTCATTACAATAAAAACATGAGCAGAAAGAACCTTTGAACCAGCATGCGAGCCCTGGCATGGTCACTTCCTCTGGACTACTTTCTCCCTTTGCTTAAACTTTGAGCTGATTTCACTCTGAAGGTCATAAGAATGTAAACATTGTGCAGTTTTCTTTTTCTCGTTTTCTTTTTTGACAGAGTTTTTCTAATATAATATGTTCCTCTAAATTTACATAACAGTGTTTTAACCTGATATATTTCTCTCCACCAACACCATGGCCTTCTCTTCTTTGCAGTACAGCCAAGGTTGAATATAACCAGTCACTCATTATCTTTTATGGTTCTTATAGCCCTTAGAACCAAAACCCACACCTTCATAAGCTGGCATCGAATGCCTGTTACAGTCTGGCTCCGATTAGCTTTCAGCCTCAATTCATCCTCTCTCCTTTCTGTCTTACTTCCTGTCATCCAAAGTGCAGAATTCTATTGATTAACCAAAGCTAGTCACCTTGTTATCAGTCTCATAGGGATAATCATACTAATAGTACTAATCTTTCAGGTTTTTTTTTGTGTATTGTGATGATTAAGTAATTTAACTATGTAAGGGCCAAGGAAATTTTAGACCACTTGTAAATCATTTACCAATGATACTAGTTGTTATTTGCTATTATTATTATTTATACTCATGTCTATCCTCATGCAGTTTCTGTAGGACGGAAATGTTTTCACTGTTTTCTCCACTTGTTTAATTTTGCTTGTTCTTCAAAGGTCAACTCAAGTGTTACAAATCAGTGAAGTGTCCTGATATAATGGTTATAATTAATTGTTCCTTTTTCACACTGTCAAAAAGCTTTAGTTATACTTATGTTTTAACTCATGTTAGAGTTATTTATTTCTGTGTCCACAATTAGATTGTAAGGTTAATGAGGGCAGAGACAAAGGACTATTTGTTACTCATCTTCATGATCCCCAGAGTGTCTATGACTGATTATTCAACCAGGAAATGCTTATTAAAGTGAACTGGAAATTGAAAATGAAAATTCTTCAGGCCACTGAGGAGGTAAATTATAATTATGGAACAATGAGCATTTTAAAAATATTTTGGAGCAGTGGTGAGAATGATCAGCTATCTAAGGTCAGCATGTAAAGTTGTTCTTTTCAGAATAGCTACACAAAACCAAAGAGAATGGGGACAAGACAGGGATTTATTAAGTAATTATATACTTACATTTTTATATATGTATAGTTTTAACTGGGAAGTGACTTTATCCAAAATATAGTGTCATTGCTAGGTATTATGGAAATACTAAGATGATATGTATCAATAAATAAATTATAAACTGAAGAGAGGAGAGACATGAAAACCTATTATAAAAGAAGGAAAAAAGTGAGGGCTGTAATAATAATGATAATAATTTTTAATATCAATTGAATGATTACTCTGTGTAATTGTCCCTAGGACTTTATATAACTCAGCTTATAAACCTTTGCCTCACCCCTCTGAATTGGTAGGTAGTATAGCTATCCTTGCTTTACAGGTGAAGGAGTAGATGATGCTAACTATGAGGGGCAAGAAAAACTTCCCACTCAATTGTGGGCTGCTTTGTAATTGACTTCCTTCTAGAAAGCAGAGTATGGAAAGAGAAAAGAAAGAGTGACTTTACAGGTGGAGAATACTCACAAAGACCTACTTCAACCAGGTTGTCAACGTTAACATCAAGAGTGCTGTCATGCTGATAGTAGGTACCCTTGATGTAATGTGATTAAAATGGTACTTACAGTCTTCCAAAGATTCTGTGGTCTTCCTTCCTGAAAATTATAACACTAGTCTGATGAGAAAATCATCAGAAAACTTTCAATAGAGGAGAATCCTATAAAATTTCTTACCCTTACTCTTCGAAACTATCAAGTCATCAAAAGTAACATTACAAGGAAATGGTCACAGTCAAGAGGAGTTTGAGAAAATGTAACATGATATCATGGATGGGATCCTAGGACAGAAAGAGAACATCAGGAACATGAGGACATCAGGACAAAGGGAATCTGAATAAATAATGGACCTTAGTTAATCATAATATATCAATATAGGTCATTAGTTTTGTTCACAAATATACCTGTTGTGTATTTAACTCGGTCCACAAAAAAGATATGCTGAAATCTTAATTCCAGGTCCCTGGGAATGAGAACTTATTTGGAAATAGAATCTTTGCAGATGGAATTAAATTAAGAGGAAGTCATGCTGGGATTAGGATGGGCCCTAAAAACCATGGCTGGTGTCCATAAAAGACCATGAAAGACACAGACGCATACGGAGCAAAGATGCCATGCAAAGATAGAAGCAGAAATTGGAGTGTTGTAGCTATAAGCCAAAAAAATCCCAAGAATTGCCAGCAATCGACAGAAGCTAGGAAGAGATAAGGAAGATTTCTTCTCTAGAGCCTTCAGAAGGAGTGTGACCTTGCCGATGACTTAATTTCAGACTTTAATCCTCTAGAACTGCGAAAGAATAAATTTCTATTGTTTTAAGCCACCCAATTCATGGAAATTTTTTCCAGCAGCTTTAGGACACTAATATAGTACCATACTAAGATAAGATAATTCATAATTATAAGATATAATTATGAATTCATAATAATATGACATTCATAATTGAGGAAATCTATATGTGTGATCAGGGAGTGATATGCGAAGTCTCCATACTAGCTGCTCCATTTTTCTGTACATCTAAAACTGTTGTAAAACGTGAAGTCCAGTGACACAAAAACAAGCAAGCAAGCAAACAAAAAACAGTGAGCTATCACTTTGGATAACAAGGGTGACTAAAATAAAAAATAATAAGCCATAACAACTTTTAGTATGCATGTGAACAAATGGCATCTCTCAGATATGTGATTGCTGATGAGAATGTAAACTGATGCAGCTCTTTTGGAAAATAGCCCAGCCGTTGCTCAATAGGTTTAACAGAAAGAGCTAGGAGACATAGCAATTCTATTCCCAAGTATGTACCTTCTGAAAATTGAAAACACATGTCCACACAAAAGCTTCCACCTGGATGTTCATAGCAGCGCTATTCATAACAGCCCAAAAGTGGAAATAATCTGAATGTCCAACTGGTGAATGAATAAACAAAATGTAGTAGACATGTACATGGAGCATTATTTGACTGTAAAAAGAAACAAAGTACTAAAAATGCTACAATATAAATGGAACTTGAAAACATTATCTTAAGTGAAAGAAGCCAGTAACGGTGGAATATATATTGAATAATCTCATTTTTATGAGATTTTCAGAATAGGCAAATTCAGAAGGGCGAACTTTATTGGTGGTTGCCAGGCGCTGGGGGGAGGGTGAGAAGAAACAGAGAGTGGCTGCTAAGGGACACCAGGGTTTTGGTGGGGGGAGGTGATAAAAATATTCTAAAATTTATTGTGGCATTGGCTGTATAGCAATCACTATATTAAAAACATGGATAAATTTTATGGTAAGTAAATTATATCTTGATAATTTTTTTTTAAAGTACATCAGAGAAAGCAGATACTTTCTCTGTTCAAGGTCCCATAGCTATGAAATGTCAGGAGAGGATTAGATGCTAAGCAATGTCATACTAAAGGTGTGCAGTCTTAGCCACTCCATGCATTGTGTCTTTTGTAGAGGTGTCAGCAATATTATATAAAAACACCAAGGGAGAGGCAGGCCTAAGAGGGAGAAGGAAACTATATGAATGGTGACCTTCCTAGTTCCCTGGATGACAGTGGCTCCCGGTAACAGACAAGGGCAGACTCCAGGGGAAATGTCATTAAACTCCTAATTACACTCACAGCCTCCTGTAGAGAAGAAGGCTTTTTTTTTTTTTTTTTGCCCTTTGCAATTCTGAGAAGGGTTATATTTAGGGGAGCAAAAGGAAACTCATTCCAAGCAGTAAGATAAACACATTCCTGGTACCCACTTAAGTGATTTAGATGCATGACAAAGCGCCGTTTAAAACCAACTTAAAATTAGCTCTAATGAGGCAGCATTGCTTTCCATTTCACAGCCTGTCACACATTCGCTTTTCTTACAGGAGAGGTGCTACATGTCTGTCAAGCAAATTTGACATATTTTTCCACAATTGCTGCAAATGTATGCATACATGAAGGTATTTTGAAGTTGTGTTCTTTTTAAGCATGATTTTTTTTTTTTTCAAATAATAGGGGTCGGGTCATACCCCCTTGATCAAGCTGCCCTGCCAAAGTAGTCTCCCTTAGGCCCATGTACTAGATGGAAGGTCAAGGTTGTACACATTACTGATTCATAATGACAAACACACTGTCCAGCCACTGAGCCTGGGGCAAACCCTGCAGGCAGCTGAATCCGGAGGAAGACAGAATCTTCAGGGCATATTTAGTGAAACGAGTAGATGCAGAAGAAGAGCCTGAGGTGTGCAAACAGGCAGAATCCAAGCCAAGAACGGCCTGTGCCTCATCCTAGGGAGATTGTATTTTATTCACTGGCCATATAGAGCCTCTAAAAGGGTCTTCCATGTAGGAAAAATTCTTGATATTCACCAACTATTTCTTTTTTTAAACTTTTTATGGCCACATCCATGGCATATGGAAATTCCTAGGCTAGGGATTAAATCTGAGCTACAGCTGCAACGTACACTGCAGCTGTGGCAATGCCAGCTCCTTTAACCCACTGTGCTAGGCTGGGGACTGAATCCATACCTCTGCAGTGACCTGATTCATTGTAGTGAGGTTCTTAACCCACTATGCCACAGTGGGAACTCCTTGAAAACTATATCTAATTGTGTTGTATAATTCTGATTTGAAGGGAATATAAGAGACAGTATAACCTAAATGGATAAGTACCTAGGCATGAAGTTATCATCACCTCATTTGTTGTACAGTTGTACAGACTGCAGATTACTCAGGCTTGAGTTCAAATCTCGACTCTGACTCTGATAAGCTATGTGAGTTTAAATAACTTTTTGTTTTCAATCACCAAGGCTTAATTTACATGCCTGTAAAATCAGAATGAAATGAACCCCTCTTCTCAGGGCTTGAATGAAAGTAAAATAAGATAAAGTGTATATGAAATTATATATTATTATGCATTTTAATAAATGAGAGAATTAGGCAATGCTGAGTATCCTTGTTGGTTCCTAATGAGTTAGGTACTTGGTGATGGGTAAGGCAATGATTTATGGGCCCAGGAAATAATAGAATTGAATTCATCTTGGTGGTCTTCATGAGATCACTGAAGAATTTGTCAAGTGCCAGCAGTGCTATAGAAATAGAATTCTTTATGTGGTTATCATGATGAACTGGACAACCCAAGAATACCCAGAAATCTCAGAAATCCCTAGAATTCCCTAGAATCTCAGAAAATTACACTGAGAAGGGTAAATCAATTCACTCATCATCAATGAGGCCGTTGCCTCTTATTTGGTCTTTATTCTGAAAAACTTTCAGGAGCTCCTGTTTGGTTCTGGGCACAGTGACAGATGACAAGTAAACAATGTCCAACAAGATTCACTATGGAGAGAAAGTGGGATGCTGGTCATTGAGGGTCTGAACAAAGACTCTGATGGAAGAAGTGATGAGCCATGCTCAGGAAGTACCTGGCTGGTAAAGACACACATGCCTAGAAAAATAAACAATGACCTTAAATGCCAAGCTTGGACATCATTTTATGTAGAGCATAGGACATTGAGAAATACTGGAAAAGTCAAATTTCTCATGGAAAAGCAACTTTATTTTTTGTAAAAACGTGTGTTTGCAAGACGATAAGTAGAGCCAGGGAATTAGGAAGTTACAATATTTCAGGAGTGACACTCTGGGGACCTGAACTATTGCAATAGGAATAAAAAGGGAGAATCTGTGAAACTGAATATAAAGAAAATACTGATTTATTATGAGAAGAAACAGAGATGGCAGGATGATGGAAAATATACCCTGGTATTATGAGATAAAATTATTTTGTAAACTGTAAAGATCTAGGCAATGTATGAAATTATACACATTCTTTCATTGTTTACCATGAAAAATACATGTGCAAAACAGAGTGGCATAGACACAATTTATCTTCCGAAACAAGGAAAGCTCACAGAGGTCTATTGATTTGTCCAAAGTTATACCACAAAATGGCGGAGTAAGAACTTGAGCTTGCATCAGTTCCTCTTGATACTAGCATATGTCTCTTTATATAAGTATACTTACATGAGGTCTAGGTGTGAAACAACCTTAAAGCTGGTCTCAGTGTGCACCACTGAATTCGCCTTTGTTGCCAGAGAACTTCCTCTGAGCACACCTATCGCATCTGTCTTCCTTTGCTGAATGCGTGGTAATGGTCCACAACCTTCCTATGAGATGTTAAAAAGTGTCCTTTGTTGGAGTTCCCATCATGGTTCAGGGGAAACAAATCCAACTAGGAACCATGAGGTTGTGGGTTCGATCCCTGGCCTCACTCAGTGGGTTAAGGATCTGGTGTCCCCATGAGCTGTGCCAGAGATTACAGGTGCGGCTTGGATCCTGCATTGCTGTGACTGTGGTGTAGGCCCGCAGCTGTAGTTCTGATTCGACCTCTAGCTTGAGAAGGTCCATATGCCACTGGTGTGGCCCTAAAAAGCAGAAAAAAAAAGTCTCCTTTGCAAACCTCTTGAAGATATTGACTTATCGTGTCATGGACACCCCCAAAATTTGGAAACACAGAACATGTTTTTATTCCTCTGTATTGAAAACTGGAACTCATTAAGGAGTACAAGTTGCTGTAACCTCTCCCATAAGACTCGTTGTTGGGATTTATAACTATTTGGCAAAATAAGTTCCTTGAAGGTAAAACGCTTTAATCTGTTTTATTCAGTGATATAGCTCGAGCAGTACATGCTCAATAAATGTTTATTTAATATATGATTCCCTTTCTTCTGGATATAAAAAGATGAAACTATTTGATTTAAAATGCATAGGGAGTGAGGGAGAAAAAAAATTCCGTTCCCCCTCCCTGCAAGGTCAACTGACTTGTTTGTCACCAGAGCTTTCTGAATCTTAATAACCAGAAAATCACTGTCAGACTATCCTTAGCATGATCCTTGGTCAATGATTTTATTTGCTATTTGATTCTCCAGGAAATTATAAGCAAAAATGGTGAATTTAGAGTTAACATTAGCACAAAGACTCCAAAGCTACTTGAATATGAGGAAAAGTCCACTTTCTCCCACACCTGTCTATTATCATTAACAGCCTGAATGGTTTCTGGGGAAGGACAGCAGGATGTGGTGGAAAGAACATGAGCCTGAGTCCAGGCAACAAATCTTTTGAATCTCAGTCAGCCCCTTATTTGCTGTGTGACTTGGGACAGACTATTATATACCCCTGAATCTATTTACAGCATTATCATATGGAAAATTGGGAATAGACTGTTTACATTAACTCCTTGCTATTGTGAAATTTAAGGATACAGCATAAAGGTCTTAATATCTTTTTTTTTAATACATATGTTAATTCTTTCTCTTTGCCCCTTTATCTGTGAAGGTTAAGATGGAAGGTGATCTTGGAGGAAGAATCATGTGTCAATAACCTGCAGCCATAGGAAACCCAGGAACAAAGGACTTGGGGTAGAAAACAATCTTCCAGCGCCTCTTTGTGTATATTCAATGAGTCGTGTGGGACCTTGAGGTTGCCTCCCTTTGTTCATCAAAGCCCAGTGGTGTGTAGAATTCAAGGCAGGTGTGAGCAGTCAGAAATTCACCTTTAAAAATAAGATTTGCTGTGATTCCCTCCAGGGACTGTGGCCTAGGGAATAAGTTGCCTGTTCCTGGGTCTGCCTGCTGTGTGGGAGAGTAACTGCCAGTGACTTTCAGCTTGTCACATTTCTTAGCCATCAGTATTTACTCCTGAGGGAGCCACCACTGGGAGTATCAAAATGGAGAGGAGTTAAATAGACCATGCTGATTTTGTAGCACTACGGCCCAGCAGGAAGCCTCCCTTGCTGGCATTCACAGGGGGTATCCTCTGCTGCTTGCTGCATCCTCAACTTCCTCCTTTTTAATATCCACTGGATTTATCTAATGCTTAATTAATGCCAACTTTGTGGCCAGGGCTGGCATATATCCTGTTGTTCACATTTATAGCTTGCTGATGAAGAGGGGATGGACGAGTAAATTGAATTTAAAGATAAAGTTGAGGTTCAGAAAAATTAAATTACTTGTGCGTAATCACCTAGAGAGTTTTGCAAAACAGGGACTACACTGATCTGGTGCTTTGGGGGTCTGATCTGAGTTGGGTGTCTGAGACCTTTTCATCTAACATGTTTCCAGGCTCATCCTGGTTTTAAGCACATTCATGTTTCATGGTCTCTATAAAAATCCTCTCTGACCAGATCTTTTCTGCCCTCTTCTCACTAATTCGATATGGTTTATTTTGACTTGATTTTGAAAGATACAAATAGGATCAAGAAATGTGAAGCAGACAAGTGTAAAATTGGTTCCCATTTGCCCACACCCATGGTAATAAGAATCAGGATCTACTGAACACCTATCTACACCTGGTACTGTTCAAAGTTGTTTATACAAGCTGACTTCTTACACCCTCACAATAGGCCCAGGAGGTAGGCAATATTACCTCAGACTTAACAGGTCAAAGAAAGATATAGGGAGATGATGCGACTTGCTCAAGATTATGTGGCTAAGAAGCAGCAGAACTGGGAACTGAAGCCAGGGAGATGGATCCAGGGTTGTGCCTAACAACTACATCAGACTGATTATTTCTATGCTGTCTTTATAGTAGCATTAGAAGGAGAAAGACACATAAAGAAACAATAGCCTTTTTTTCCCCTCTTTTTAAGAGAAGACAGTGAGCAAAGATGTAAAATACCTTAGAAGCCCATTTAGACAATGGAGCACTCGCTAGAAATAATTTTTAAATAGATTAACAAAGCATATTAAGGGAAAAGGCAGAGAAAGAGCCTGAAAGAGATGCCAGGAGTCATGTTGATTATATCTAGAGGCTTCCATTTTAAAGGTTTAGGATACATTGAATGATGTATACTATCTCTGATATTGACTGCATGCTAGAGGAAGAAAAAAAAAATGTGATGATCAAAATCAGAGCATGCACTACAGACACCAAACAAAAGTCTCCATACACCAGAGTCTCCCTGAAGAGCAAGTCCTTCTCTGCCATGGGACCAGAGGTCACTGAGTCATTACTGAGATGATGAGCTAGTATGGGTAAAAGCAGCTCCATGGGTAACCAGTGTTTCTCTTACTGAATCATGTTTTTTCACATCTGCATTTGGTTCAGGAAGCAGAAAGTGTGTGGTGGGGAAAGAAGGTCACATTCCTTTATTTACTTACCTATTGAAAGGATAAGTACATTCATGAGAGTTGGAGATAAGCTTTAGTGGTTTCAGACAGCAATGTGCATATAAAGGAGGAATTTGTTAAAATGTAGATCCCCAGTCCTCTTATCCAAAAAGTGTATTCTGAAGGGGAGGATCTCCATTTAAGAAATATGCTTAAGGCAGTTCTGTTGCGAAGGGTCCTCCTATCTTTTTTGGATAAGACCACTTAGTGGTTCTCAACAAGAGACATGCATTAGAGTTGCCTGTGGGTCTTTACTAAACTATGCCTGCCTGCCAGGTCAGACCCGTTGTGCTCAGACTTCTGTGGAAGTCTGGCGGGGTTCCCCAGGGAGCTGACTCTGAGGCAGAGATTTCCTCTGAAAAGAAAGAGATTGCGCAGAGAAAGAAGCAAACTGCAAAGCAGTCTCAATGGAGGCTGCAGCTAATCTAAGGGACGAATGTGCTAAAATAATTCCCCAGAAGTGTGCTTATTTGGGATGAGGGAGCCAGGACTTTGTGTCCCCACTCTGAATGGTTATTGGATGCAGGCTGCCCTGAGGAGGTAACAAGTCCTTATCCTCAGCAATCCCCACAGGAGTTTCAGAGTGGAGAGCCATCTGCCAGCCCCGACTCCCATGGAGCTGGGTGGTGCATCATAGCGACCCCCATGCTCAATGTGAATCTGGTTTGGTTTAGTTTTCTGCAGCCTCATGAGTGATTTCACTTTGGGGATAAGAACCAGAAATGCAGATATATCCCTTCTTATAAAGAGAGAGAAAGGATACTTGGCTGTTTTCCCTGTGGGTTCATTTCTCTTGCCACCTCCCAGAGAATTTCTGCTCCACCCGCAGAACCCAGACTGAGTGTCATCAGCTCTTTGACCCCTTCAGGCAGAGTTAATCACTCAGTTCTTATTGCTATCGCTTATCTTGTATAAAAGTCCATTATTATATATGCTTCCTCCCTATTACTTTGCTTATTTTACCATGTTACACTCATTTCTATATCCCAGCATCTAACAGCAGCTTCAGGTAATGGATGGTGTATGAATGAATAAATGCATGAATGAACAGCTTATCAGTGACTGAAGGGTTAGGAGAGGAGGCAAAGAGAAGACAATACTTAACAATCATCCCTGGTATCTCAAAAACAGATTTTTGGTGAGATAGGTAATATTTCCACATGGGTGTGGTAGTTCGGATATCACAGTGCCCTTCAACCTACTTGGAAACCAGTGACTATTGGGAAAAAAATGTTTTTGACCACGCTCTAGAATGAATTTTGCATAAAAGTTATTTGAAAAGAGGTTCAATCTCTAATGTGGTTGCATAACTTCTTTGTTTCTCTAGGGCTCATGACAGCCTTGTGACCTTCTTGCCAGCTAAGGGAGCATGGGTCAGATGAAATGGGGTGAAATGATGAAAAACCTGGTAGCAGATTTCACCAAGCCCATGTTTAGTGATTTTTTTTTAGAAGACTAAAACTTTCCTCCCTTCCCTAGTAATCTGAATTCCTCAGTAAGTTCCCTGAGCTCTCCAGTGTACGGATGGTGCCTATCGCCAAGTGCAGACACACATGCTAAGCCAAGTGAATTCCCAGCCGAGCAGCGCTTGGCTTGATTAGGTTGCAGCCTGTGCTCTCACTCCCATGACTTGCATGAACAACCCTGAAGCAGAACGGCCAGTGATCGGCCACAATAACAGGTCACGGAGGGCTCGGAGGAGAAGGGGAGCACAATTTCACAACTTCCTTATCCATCCTGAGAAATGCCTGGTGACTCCAGCTGTTTGAGCACCTGATACCATTATAGGCTCCTGACAGTTTATTTTAGATTTGTCCTAAGGGAGAGAGTATCAAAATTTCTTACTGATAGTTTATATAGGTGAGTGATGCTGCTACTTGTTCAAGCAGAAAGGAAGAGCTTAGAAATGTAATAGGAACTCTGGATTCCCCTCACTGCCTCTAAAGCCAGAAGTTTTCTAGCATTTTCTATTACGCAAAATTCAGTGCTTGAAGCTTTCAGGAGGGGGTGGTGCAGGACAGGGTTAGAAGGATATTCATCCTCTACCCATCTGACATCGTCAAAAGGATTGCTTCACTTTAAAACAGCATTTCAGTACAGGTAGGAACCTTAACCCACCTGGAAGATGTATAAATACATCTATAAGAGACCCTATTGTTTATGAGCATAAATGACTATGAGGACAGAAGTAAATATTGTCAAACATGAGTAAAAGAGCTTAGATAGATGTTCTAAGGAGTACTTCAAGGCAAAAAGAGAAACTGGCAACAGGAGAAGGGGAACTAATGTCTCCTAAATGGCAGGTCTCATAGGCCTATCACCATATCTTTCCCCCCAGTGGGGTCATTGTCCTCTGTGCTTTAGAGATGAGGAAGCTGAGGCTCATGGAATTAAATCGGTTACCCACAGTTGCAGCTTTAGGGAGGAAAGATTTCAGGTTCCTGTTCAGCACTCTCTGAAAGGAGCAGAAGCTAGAGAACAGAGAGGAAGAGGAAGGTAGGAGATGGTGACAGTTGTAGAATGGGCTAGTACATTATATTCTGGAACAGTGTTCCTAGAATCACCTGAGGAGCCTCCTAAAATGGGGACTTCTTCGGCTTCTGTCATTGTATAACACGCCCACTCAACAACTTAGCAGCTTAAACAAAAACAAATCATTTTTTGTCCATGAGTCTATGCGCTGATGGTGCAGTTCTTTTGTCTCAAGTGGGCTTCTTAGAGGTGGTGGGATGGTAAATAGGTCCAAAATGGCCTTACTCACGTGTTACTCTCTGCCAGCAGCAAGCTCAGCTGGGGCTTTCAGTTAGGGGATCCTAGGTCTCCCTGAGAGCATCTCCACGTAGCTACTGGGCTTCTTTACAGTTGGCAGGAGCATTCCCAGGTGACACGCCCCAACAGATAAGCACTTCTCAAGCTTTTGTTTCCTTCACAGGAATGTGTTACTAGGCAAAACCTATCAAATTGACAAACCCAGAGTCTAGCGTCAGGGTAAGAGAACTCAATGAGGGCAAGGAGACTATTGGCCACAGAGGAGTTCCCTTACCCCGCTCTATACTTACTGCCTGAAACTTGAAAGAGGTTGCATGCAGGTGTTTGTATTTTTAATTAGTTTTCTAAACAATCTCTATAGTATATCTTACTAACTTTCCTTATCTTCCTCCTACTTTCTTCCTTTAAAACCTGCTTTACACTGAAAATCTTGTTTAATTCATTAATCTGCAAGGCAATGGGTTTATTGATTGTGAGAGAAAGAGTCTCATTGATCTGGAGAGAAAACAACAATATCAACAACTATAAAAATTCCACTAAAAAGCAATTTGTAGTCACCGATGACCTCCATGTCACTATTAAATGAACATTTTTCAATCCTCCTCTTTTTCGATTATTTACCAGCATTCAATATTGTGGATCATTCCTTTCTCCTTAAAATACTCTCTTCCCTTGCTTTTGTGAGATCTCTCTGTCTCTCTCTCTTTCTGTCTCATTCTCTCTCTCTCTCTCTCTCACACACACACACACACACACACACACACATCTTGTTTCTTCCCTTCTACCCACTGCTTCTAATCTCTTTGTGGTTCATTTTCTTCTTTCTACCTGCTAAATGTTGACATTTTTCAAGGCTTGGTTCCAAGTGTTTTCTCATTGGCCTCCTTAACCAACGTCATATCCAGCAAATGCTTTCATCATCAATTGTCACTTATATGCAAATGACTTCCAAGTTATGTGGCTATCTCAGATCTTTACTCTGAGGTACAGACTTATATTCAACTGTTTTTTTTCTGTACCTCTCCTAGGATGTCTCAAAGGAATTCAAATTAAAAAATGTATTAAAATTGAACTCAATTCTCCCCTCTATCCAATTCCAATCAGTTATTCTAGTGTCTTCTATGTTATTAAATTGGACCATCACCTAGGCAATTCTTTTTTTTAATTTTTATTTTTTATTATAGTTGATTTACAACATTCTGCCAATTTCTGCTATATAGCAAAGTGGCCCAGTTATACATACACACACATTTATGTGTGGTATATTCATATATACACATATATATATATGTATATATTTATATAATTTTCTCACATTATCCTCTATCCTGTTCCATCACAAGTGATTAGATATAGTTCCCTGTGCTATATAGCAGGACCTGATTGCTTATCCACTCCAAGGGCTATACTTTGCATCTACTAAATCAAGTAGTACATCCCACTCTCTCCCCTTCCCCCCATCAAACACAGGTCTGTCCTCCATGTCCACGATCTGTTTCTGTTTTGTAGATAGATCATTTTTTTCCATATTTTAGACTCCACATATAGGTGATATCATATCGTGCCTGTCTTTCTCCTTCTGACTTACCTCCCTGAATATGAGAGTCTCTAGTTCCATCCATGTTGCTCCAAATGGCATTATTTTGTCCTTTTTTATGGCCGAGTAGTATTCCATTGTATATATGTGCTACATCTTCTTAATTCATTCATCTTTTGATGGGCATTTATGTTGTTTCCATGCCATGGCTATTGTGAATAGTGCTGCGATGAACATACGAATGCATGTATCTTTTTCAAAGGAAGTTTTGTCTGGATATGTGCCCAGAAGTGGGATTGCTGGATGATGCAGTAGTTCTATATTTAGTTTTTTGAGGTATTTCCATACTATTTTTCATAGTAGTTGTACGAAGTTACATTCCCCCCAAGAGTAAAGGAGGGTTCCCTTTTCTCCACATCCTCTCCAGGATTTGTTGTTTGTTGATTTGCTCATGATGGCCACTCTAAGGTGTCATTAGTGTGAGATGATAACTCATTGTTATTTCGATTTGCATTTCTGTAATACTTGGTGATGTTGAGCATTTTTGCACGTGCCCATTGACCCTCAGTATGTCTTCTTTAGAGAAATATCTATTTAGATCTTCTGCCCATTTTTCATTTGGGTTGTTTATTTTTTTGTTGTTGAGTTGTATGAGTTGTTTGTGTATATTGGAGATTAAACCTTTGTTGGTAGAGTCATTTGCAAAAAATTTTCTCCCATTTTCTGGGCTGTCTTTTCATTTTTTTAATGGTTTCCTTTGCTGTGCAAAAGCTTTTGAGTTTAATTAGGTCCCATTGGTTTCCTTGTGTCTTTATTGTCATTATTCTAGGCAGTGGATCAAACAAGAGGTTGCTGTGATTTATGTCAAAGAGTGTTCTGCCTGTGTTTTCCTCTAGGAGTTTTATAGTATCTGGCCTTATGGTTAGGTCTTTAATCCGTTTTGAGTTTATTTTTGTATATGGTGTTAGATAGTATTTTACTTTCATTCTTTTACATGTAGCTTTCCAGTTTTCCCAGAAATATTTATTGAAGAAACTGTCTTTCTTCCACGGTGTTTTGCCTCCTTTGTCATAGATTAAGCAGTTCTTCAATGAGACTTTAAGGGTTATTTTTTCACTTCTCTCTCTATCAACCGCCCACACATCTCATTCAATCCACTACCACTCTTTTTTCATCTTACCTCCTCTCATATATCAAACTCTCTCCATCATCTTCTACTGTAACATCTTAAGCCAGACTTTCATCATTTCTCATCCAGAAAACAAATTTTAAAAAAAGTTCTAAGTAGTCTTCCTCCACCTTCCTAACCCACCATTTTTAATCCATATGTCAATCAGAGTAATCTGTTTAAAAATACCCCATTATGTCATTTAATTTAATGCATTCTTTATCTTCCCAATGCTTTTATAATAAAAACTAGAATCTTTCCATGGTTCATAAGAACTTGACTAACCAGTTTCTGCTTTTTTCCAGGTCCTTTTGCCAGTCTGCTTCTTGTTTTCTATAATTTACCTTCCCTGACTTTCTTTCAATTTCTCTCCCACCTCAGAACTTGTGCCATGACCTTTGGGCTCTGTGATTAGCTTGCCTCAAGATCGGTCTCTGGAACTGCCCTTCCTAAAGTGACTCCCTGTTCTTCACAGCATGTTTTAGTCTAGTGCTAAGTACTAGTCCTCAGAGTCTTTGCTTGCTAGAAGTAACCTGCCTTTGGTGAGCAAAGTCTTAAGATTCCATAATACCTTTCTAAGCTTCTTCCATGAGCTGTTGAAGAAGAAACAAAACTTAGCTGCCGGTGTTAAATAAGATGAAACTCACTTATAACTGGATTGAATGATAACAGGAGAGAGTGGGGACTTATTGCTAAGTAAGACAATTTTATGCAAGTCAACTGGCAATAATGATATTAGGATCTAAACCATGAAATCACCAAGGTATCTACTTCCTATTTCTAAACAAAGCTTGCCCTTGAGAAGTATAAGTTTGGTTTTTCTACTTCTCTGAATTGAATTTCTGACAAGATAACCCATGGTGGAACCAATCAGACCAAACTGCTTTGACACTCTGGGATGTGTGAAGCATAAGAAGGGCAATTGATCAGATCACATTACTGTCCATTCACCTTCAGCTAATCCTCTCTTCCTTGACCTACTCTAGGGAGGATTAAGCAGAAATTTGGTTGCTGCCATTTGAGAGGATTGAGTTTGTATAGGCTACTAATCATTACTGCACTTTGCACTTTTAATAGATATTTCAATCTTGGTATTCTCCTTTCTTACCCTTAGCACACCCCCTGAATTGATTTGTGTATAGACTAGCTTTACACTTTGATGAATTGGAAAAACAGGGCTCAGCAGTTTTTGCATTGGGGAAATTATCTGCATGTTTATTAAGGATGAAAATGGTTATTTAAAGGTGAGAATTCTTTAAATGTTTCTTAAAGGCCCCAACAGGCATGGTAAGTTTATTTAATAATTTACACTTAACCTGTCTCCAGAGAGGCCTCATGTTTGCTGAGTTTCACAAACATCTGGATAACTATACCATATGTGAAGGAACACAGATATTTTTGCCATTCTTGGACCAGGAATTTAGAGTTTATTTTTTCCCTTCTTGAATTTGACAATAGAAAAAAGACCTCAAACATCTCAAATTTAGCACACACCAAACTAAGATGATTGGTGATTTTTTTTAAAAAAATATAAACTCATCCATCCGTTAAGTTTCTATGTTCTGTCCATATACTTACTCAAGGAATGAATATTGCACTTATATTATGCCCTAGCTCTGAGGTGGATAATAAAGATATAAATGACAAAAAGAACAAACAAAACAAAACCATAGACACAGTTCCTACCCTGTGTAGTTAATACTTGTGAGTAAAGATAAATCAAATAATCACACAACAAATGTGCAAATGTATCTGCAATCACTGCCATGAATGAGAGTTATATTATTTCTACGAGAGTATGTAATAGTGATATCTTGCTAAGGGAATGATTCACTTAACCTATGACCTCTCACCATACTCTACTAATTATTGGGAGATTAGGGTCAAAAATTTGATATAATGACCACAGTTACAATGTTCATAAGGTTTTACTACAGTAGTTGGATTTTAGTAGTTGAAGAACTTCCTTTACTAGCATACTCTGGGCTATCTCTCCTCTATTTCTATCATAATATTGTGCTAATCACTTTAACCTGACACTCAAAATACTCTGTCTCCCCTTATCTCCAGGTACTCTCTACAAAAAAGAATATATAGCTTAAACATTTTATTCAGGTTCTATGAATATCTGTTAATCTCACCTAATGGCCCACATTCCTTCACACTGTGTTTTCCTAAAATCATTCCTGTCTGGTTTCTCCTTTTGGAGATGAGTGAAATCAAATGGAAATGCCGAACTCTGACATTTGTATGTAAGCAAAACTTAAGAGACAGCAGGGGTGCACATGTACAGAAGACTAATAATGTGAGAACACAGTGAGAAGGTACCTGTCTGCAAGCCAAGGAGAGAGGTTGCACCTGTGAAACTAACTTTGTTGTCACCTTGGTATTAGACATTCAGCCTTCAGAACTGTGAAATAATAAGTGTCTATTGTCTAAGGCCACTCAGTTTGTAGTATTCCCTAAGTTTGTAGCAGTCCTAGCTGACTAAGACAGTGAAACAGCAAACAAAGAAAGCAGCAACCATAGAATGTCGTACAAAGTAGAATCTAAACCAACACAAAAATGTTACTAGAGATAAAAAGAAGGACATTTTAATAATACAAGGGGCATCCCATCAGGAATATATAATAATTATAAATGGACCTAATTAAAGAGCATTAAGGTAAATGAAGCAAAAACAGACATATGAAGGGAAAAGTAGAGAGTATAATAATAATAGTTGGGAACTTCAATACCCCACTTTCAAGAATGGATAGCACAACTAGACCAATGAGCAACCAAAAAGTAGTCTTAAATAATACTATAAACTGATAGACCTATCAGACTTCTGTAGAACATTTCACCCAGCATCAACAGAATATACGTTATTAAATGCACATGAACATAGACTATACATTAGGGCACAAAACGAACCTTAATAAATTCAAAAGATTAAGAATAATATACAATATTTTCTCAGATCACAATGGAATGAAATTAGAAATCAATATCAGGAAGAAAACTGGGCAACTCACAAATAAGTGGAAATTGAATAAAACTTCTAATTAACCTATGAATCATATAAGATCAAAATGGAAATAATAAAATACTTTGAGAGGAATTAAAATGAAAAGCCAACATATAAAATTTGTGAGCTATAGATAAGAATGAAGCAGTTTTTCGAGGGAAATTTATAGTTGGAAATGCTTATATTAAGAAAAAAGGGAGTTCCCTTCGTGGCTCAGTGGTTAACGAATCCGACTAAGAACCATGAGGTTGCGGGTTCGATCCCTGGCCTTGCTCAGTGGGTTAAAGATCCGGCGTTGCCGTGAGCTGTGGTGTAGGTTGCAGACACGGCTCGGATCCTGCATTGCTGTGGCTGTGGCGAAGGCCGACAGCTACAGCTCTTGTTAGACCCCTAGCCTGGGAACCTCCATATGCCATGGGTGCGACTCTACATAAAAGGCAAAAAGGCAAAAAAATAAAAATAAAAAAAAAGAAAAAAGGACAGGAGTTCCCATTGTGGCATAGCAGAAATAAATATGACTAGGGACCATGAGGTTGCAGGTCCAATCCCTGGCCTCACTCAGTGGGTCGAGGATCTAGCATGCTGTGAGCTGGTGAAGGTCACAGATGCGGCTCAGGTCCTGCATTGCTGTGGCTGTGACACAGGCCAGCAGCTGTAGCTCCAATTAGACCCCTAGCCTGGGAACCTCCATATGCCATGGATGTAGCCATAAAAAGCAAAAAAAAAAAAAAAATAGAAAAGAAAGAAAGAAGGACAATCTCAAATAAGTAACCTGAACTCTACATTAAGACACTGCAGAATACAAAGTAAAAATAAACAAAAAGATAGCAAAATAGATGTAAATATCAGATTGGAAATGAATGAAATAGAGACTAGGAAAAAAATCCAGAAAAATCAATGAAATCAAAAGTTGGTTCTTTGGAAAGATCAACAAAATTGACAAAATTTTAGTTATGTTGGCAAAAAAAAATCACATGAACATCTTTACAGACACAGAAAAAAAGCATTTGACAAAATCCAACACTTTGATCCTGAAAGGCACCCAATAGAATAGAAGAATAGAAGAAAACTTCCTCAACCTGATAAAAAGCATCTAAGAAAATTTATAACTAACATCTAATTTAAGTGGTAAAAGACTAGATGCTTTCTCCCTAAGGTGAGGGATAAGACTAGAATGTCTAATCTCACCACTTTTATTCAGACTTGTACTGGATATTCCAACCAGGTAACTGGATAAGAAAATGAAAGAAAGGGCAACTAGATTGGAAAGGAAAAAGTAAAACTGTATTTGCTGGTGGCACGGTCTTATATATAGAAAATCCGAAAGAATCCACTAAAAAATTGTTAGACAATAAATGAGTTAAACAAGGCTTCAGGTTGTAGGGTCAATATATAAAACTCAGTTGTGTTTTTATGCACTTGCAGTGAACAATCTGAAAAAAACTGGGAACACGGTTCCCCTCACAACATCAAATAGAATAAAATGCTTAGAAATAAATTTAACAAAAATTATGAAACTTATACCGTGAAAACTGTTAATTTTTGAAAACACTTTAAAAGATCTAAATAAATGGAAAAGTATCTCACGTTCATGAATTATAAAACTTAGCATTATTAAGAATCTCCGATTTGATCTACAGATTTGACAAAATTCCTATACAAATCCCACATGGATTCTATATATAAATCGACAATCTGATTTGAAAATGCATATGGAATTATAAAGAATGTTTATCTGGCTTTTCAAAGACTAGGTCTACCTATTAATTCCTGAAGCTTTAAAATTTTAAAAACTACTCATGTAAGCAATAAGTTATCTTCTGTTTTGAAATTATCTATCTATCATCTATCTATCATCTATCTATCTATGTACCTGTCATCTATCTGACTAACTTATCTCAATTAGGTTAATAAGCCCTTTGCAAGTGAGTTCTATATAAATCTAATATTTACTGCCCTTTGCAAGTGAGTTGTATATAAATCTAATATTTACTAGAAGCTAATACTGTGCCTTACAAACATTAAATTCTAAAAATAAATTGGTACTGCTTCAAAGTAATTCTGTATACAAGATACAAAATTAGGACATGCATGTTGTGATTATCTGCTCTTAATAATTTTAATATCAAAGAATTTCCTTAAGAAAGATTCAGTTGATATCATTTTTAGGTACTTTCACCAAAAAATCTATATTTTACAAATTGAGTATTTCACAGGTTGTGCTTCTTTCAGCCCATAGGAAATTTTCTCTTTTAACAATTCTAGGTTCACAACAGATGCTATATTTATTTCAAAATTGTGGATTTAATACACTTTGATGTTCTTTGTGAGAAGTTAGAAAATCCTCAATGAACTTTCAGAATTAAATCCTACCTGATGGATGATGTGGAATATGTAATGATGCTTCTATGGGGAAGTGAGTACACTAGGACATTCAGCTCCATAGGTAGGAAAAACAAAAGAGGAGTTTCTAAAAACAAGATCATAACAACACTAAAAACTTTCCCAAAGAATGTCAATTTATTTTGATGTCTCTTTTTCTGAAAGAAAAATATTGTCTCCATTTCAAAATATATTTTTATAATTCAAGGAGCTCTTGTTATATTTTACTATTTGAGATTTGATTAAACCTTAATATTTCTACTATTTTATATTCTAATCTTCCAACCACTGAATAATAATCTACCTATATCTTTCCATCTGCTATAATAGAGAAAAAGTCTTCCCATTAACACTCCAGTATAGCAAACCTGCATACACCCACTCTTCTTATTTGACCTTTTGGTGACATGGTGTGTTTGTGTCTGCATGTGTGTGAGATACCATATGAATTATATATAGTATCTATATAATATTATAGAAAGTAAAAAATCTGCTCCTTCTGGAAAAAAATGTTTTGTTGGCTGTAACACTATACTCCTCTAACCCTTAGTCACTCCTTCTAATGACAGCATGCAAAGGCTCTGGTGCTAATGCAAAACCCTCCAAAAAAATGATGCTGAGGCTACAGTACCAATATTGTTCACACTGGACTGGTTCAATGACCGATAGACATTTACAGAGAGTTTCTTTTGGCATTTTCTTTTTTCTCTTCCTTTTTTCTTTGCCCTAGGCAAATGCCCCCAAGTGTCTGGGCAACAGGATAATTTATATGACAAGTAGTATGCTGAACTCAGTATCACTTGCTGTTATAAACACAGGGTAGTAAGTACAGATCACTTGTCTCTGCAGGGGTTCCTTCTAGAAGTTTCCTTGGACCTCACATAAGCAGACTTTTGGTGACTGACCTATCCATACTCAGCTATCCCCAAATCCTATGTCCACCACTGATTAATCTCAAGAACTCTTGTTAATTGCATTAAATTATGTACTTGAAAGAGACATAGACAGTACTTAATAATTTTTTTTTATTTTTTTTTAGTTAGGTTATCACTTAATTCAGTCACTTTAAAATTCAAGTACCTTTGGCCAGTTTGCCAGAAGTCTCTTTCTACAGATGGACCAAAAGTACATATACAAAAGAACTAATGAGATACATATGACTCTCACTGGAACTGAGCTTAGAATTGCTCTTCAGCCAAACCTAGCTCTTCTACCTCAGGTATGTGTAGCTTTGCTTATTTGAGAATGCTACTAAATGGCAGTAAGGAAATCTCTGTGGGATTAACCTTTTTCTCTTGTCTCTATCAGAACCAGGTTTTCCGCTATAGATCTCCTCTCTCACTCTGGTAGAAAACCCCAACCACACTCATTCAGCTGAGAATGTTTAAAATCTCACTTTCATTTTTCAGGGCACTCCCTCGGCATTCTTATAAAACTGTCTCTGAACCTGCCTGTATGGGCATCTGGCATATCTTGAATTCTTCCTATCTTAGCTATCCTGAAGTAGACTGATCAACTGCTTGTTTCTTCTCTCCCTTCCTGTTTTCCTTTACTTTCCCTCTCTCCCTCCCTCCCTCCCTTCCTTCCTTCCTTCCTTCCTTCCTTCCTTCCTTCCTTCCTTCCATTTTTTCTTTTTACAGCTGCACTGGAGCATATGGGAGTTCCTGGCTAGGAGTCAAATCAAAGCTGCAACTGCTGTCTATACCGCAGCCACAGCAACACTGGATCCAAGCTGAATCTACAATATACACTGCAGCCTGTGGCAACACCAGATCCTTAACCCACTGAGTGGGGCCAGGGATTGAAACTGAGTCCTCATAGAGACAATGTCAGGTCCTGAACCTGCCGAGCCACAATGGGAACTCCTGTTTTTTGTTTCTTGATTCATTTTAATTACTGTCTACATCATTGAATTCAACATCTCTGACCTTTGATAATGGTTAAAATCCTCCCACTGTGCTGAAATCACCCATCCCTGGGTTTCTGTACCCCAGTGAGGTTGGACATATATTCTGTGTAGCTTGGCTCCAGTTGACAGAGATCTGATTCACTCTCTTGACTTGGTGCAGAAAAATGACTGATGGACATTTATAGAGAGTTTCTGTTTTATGTAATTGCTTGTGACTGAGATACAGTACATGTTTTTGCCTTTAAAAAAGGCAGATAAACCCTAATAAGTCTCACTATTAAGCCTGAATATATAAAGATGAAGGCAACAGTTGGAAATTTCTATATGATGGTGTATAAAATGGTTGAAACATTAAATAAGGTGTGGTATATAGCAACCGTAATCAAACCTATTTACTGTTGATAATTTTAATTAAGGAAGTTGTTAATAGAGTTGTGCATATTCGGGAAGGATTTTGTGGCTTTATTTTTAGAAGCACAGCCTCCCAAATTTACAAGTCATATGAATTAAATGAATCCAATGATCTACATGTAATTGAAAGCCATCCTTCCCAGTGCCAGAGAATAATTTTAATTGCAGATGTTATTAAACTGTCCTTGTGAGTTTCTTTATGTGAATAAAGTTCCCATAGCAGAGCTACTATTTGGTTATTTCAGTGTGTATCATATAGTCAGTAAAGGTCTCCAGAATTGAAGTAAGTACCTTTCCCTTCCCTTTCATTTATTTCTTCAAATATTCACTTCAAGTTATTTCCCTGAAAGGTTACAGTGTGAGTTGGTTATGTTTTTCTCAGTACCAACAACATTACTTAGGTAAGGGTCTAAGTTCTTCAGTAGATGGGAATCTAAGATTTCAAAGAAAATTGAATTACATAAGTTCAACATTGCATCTACATATAGTACACAGTGAAGGAACTCCAAATTTCATATCCATACCTGCTCATCCACTCCATATTTGCTTTTCGATGGGATATAATCTTTAATCTGAATGATGCAAGTAATATTTTTATTTTTATTTTTTTGCTTATTAGGGCCACATCCACGACATATGGAAATTCCTAGGCTAGGGGTCCAATCTGAACTACAGCTGCAGGCTTACGCCACAGCCACAGCAACACCAGATCTGAGAAACGTCTGTGACCTATACCACATTTCACAGCAATGCTGGATCCTTAACCACTGAGCAAGACCAGGGACTGGATCTGTATTCTAATGGATACTGGTCAGATATGTTTCTGTTGCACCCCAATGGGAACTCCCCAGACGCAGGTAATATTTTAAGTGGCAATGTTTTAGACGAATCTGTACCGAGCTCTCTTTGAAACAATTTGTTCATTTTCAAAAAAGATGTGAATAAAAATATAACACCAAGCTGCAGAGATTAGCCACTTATTTACTCTTTCATTCATTTAATATCTGTATATTATATTACTGCATACATCTTGCTTTTTTTCCTACATTTTATGATATTTTGACATCCTAGGGCCTTGGTTGACTGGGAAGAGCTAGCCTCTTCCAGATCTATCTAGCTAATTCCTGGAGATTACAAACTGGTCCCTTTTGAACATACCTTTGATTTGCAAACCAACTAGTCCAAAGCTCTTATTTCTCAACCAACCTTCTTTACTGAATGTTTTCACACAAAGCCAATATTCTTCTGACCTAAGTAAGCAACCAAGGACCAGGTACCATACAACTCAAGACAGACCCTATACCCCAGAACCTGCTGAAATTATTTAAACTGGCCAATTCTAATCCTGTTTACCTTGCCTTACCAATTTGTTGCTACAAAAACCATAATGAAGTTTTTTGGCCAGTCTTTCCCCTAACCCCTTCTGACTACTGTTGATGTTAATCTATAGGTCCTGCATGACAAGGCAAATTCATTCCTCTTAGGAACTATGACTAACAAACTATCTTTACAATGACAATTACAATTCAAAGGGAGTTCCCATTGAGAACCCAACATAGTGTCCATGAGGATGTGCATTCAATCCCTGGCCTCACTCAGTAGACTAAGGATCCAGTGTTGCTGAAAGCTGTGGCATAAGTCACAGATAAGGCCTAGATCTGGTATTACCTTGGCTGTGGTGTAGACTGGCAGCTGCAGCTCTGACTCAGCTCCCGGCCCAGGAACTTCCATATGCCATGGGTACAGCCACTTAAAAAAAAAAAAAAAAAAAAAGGAAAATTCAAAGAGTTTTCATCTTCCCATATTGGAGAGTTTATAGTAGCTTTAATATGCATATAGACAGGTTTCCTTTGGAAAGTCTGTGAAGTTTGTTGTATGATCAACAAACACATAAATAAATATTCCTTGTCTCAAAGAAAACAGATCTTTTGCTCCTAACAGTAATGTAACACAGTCTTCTCACCCCAGCAAAAAAATTTATAAGCAAGACTTACATCCCAGGGAGATCACTAAAAATTAATGATCCATAGTTTCAATGGCACATATTTTTAAAAGCTTTGTTTGCCTCTCCTCATTAAAAATACCTCACAAAAAGCAGTAATCCTAATGATCTGAACTAATAACTGCATTTTGAAGTTTCATTTCTATTCTTATTTACTTGTGGTTCACTAGTTTCCTGGGCCATTTTGGGTACAGGGCTATTTATGTAGTAACTGGATTATTATTATCTGCCTTCAAAAGTGATAGAAAAACTCTAGGGGTTCTGAGAGCAGTGGTAAGATTGTGGAGAGGGAATGTAATTTTTTTTTTAAGAGAACAGATATCCAGATTGTATGAAAATCAGGGTTAGGAAGTAACAAGGACAAAATGATAGCAAAGTGGAAAATAGAGAGGGTAAAACATAATTTTTTAAAGTAGAACTGTGAGAAACAAGCAAATATCAAATTATTTCATTCCCATCACTTCTTAAGTTCTCTTGGGACAAAGAAAATATTCAATATACATTCAGAAAGGCAATGTGACACCTGGGAAGGAACAGGAAATTGGGACCTAGATAGATAAAGGCTGGAATCCCTATGCCAGCACTCTGTTAGTGCCACATAACATAAACAAATTATTTCCTTCTGTTTTCTCATGCCTGCAATGAAGACAGTAATACCTACTGCTAAGGGTAGTTATTAGAATTAAATGGGAATCAAATGACCATGAAAGAACTTGATCAATAATAAGGACACAAGAAAAATCCCCTTTTCTTAAATGGGAAACATGGTCTAATATGTTTGGGACTGGTCATTGTGCTACAAAGGATTCCTCATTTTATAAAATGATGGTATTGTCTTTAGGTCAACAAAACAAACAAAAATCTGGTTGTGGCTTTTCAGGAGGGTCTCCATTTTAAGAAGATTTTATTAGTTGTAAAGTTTAGCTAAAAATTAAATAATGCATATGAAAGAAGCTTCTGGAAGGCAAAAATTGTGTATTATATTTAAGCCTGTGGTACTTTGAATACTGAAGAGTTTTGGGGTAAGTCATGGGAAGACCATTTTAAGATAAAGATAAGAAAAGTGCCTGAAATATTCTTAAGGCTCTACATTTAAATGTTGGATGATGAAAAATATGAAGGATAGCTTTCTCTTTTTTTTTGGTTCTGCTATAATCACCTGGGTAATGTTTTTGTCATCAATTCAGACCCTGCTGTGCTTAGAGGTTCTTTCTGAGAAAATAACACTGGCATGTGCATAAAAGCTTTGGAGAAATAATTTTGTGAGCCAATTTGATTTTGTCTAAGTCGGGTCACTTAAAACTTTATCTAGTACAAGATTTCTCTTAGCTGCTGGAAACCATGGTGCTTCATCACAGTTCTGAATTACAACTTATTTGAAGGCAGACTGGAACTTACAAATGTGAGATCACCCAAATAATACCCTGAGGTTACAAATCTAACTCGGTGGTGTGTGTATGTGTGAGTGTTTGTGTACTGTAAATTACTTGCAAACATATATTCTAATAGCCTTACCAGTCTGATGTTGTAAAAATATATAATACTTTGCAATGCAGATTTCCACCAAGTAGTTTATTCTCCAATTTTTTTTTTTTTAAATGATGGGAGAGTCATGTGTTGAGTGGAGTAAAGAAAATGACAGGATTGTGGGAATGAGTCAAAGCTTAGAAATAAAACACGTTCAGTCCCTTACTTTCACTTTCAAAATGTGAGAGAGCAAAATCCCTTGGGCTTTCTGGGTTTGTTTTAGATTACATTTCTTCCAGTTGGGGAAAGATGTCAAATAGCAAATGTGTTAGTTAAATTATCAAGTAACTGGTTTCCAAGGTATAATTCATTGCAATGCTTCTGACCTGGTTCATATGAAATTGTAGTTCTTGCATTAATGGCTACAAAAAATATACCGTGCTAACTTGCAAATTTCTGACTCAAATGCAAAAGGTCTCTCTTTTTTTTTTTCATTAAAGGGAAGGATGAAGACAAAGGAATTGTCAGTGAGAACCAGCTAAGCCCCAGGTTCCCTGATGTTTAAAAGATGAACCTAACATCTTGTTTAATGCATTCCAAAGAATGTGTCTGATTTATGAAGCTTAATGTGCACTTAAGATATATCTGATTTACAAAGCTTTCTTGATTAAAATGGAGCCTTTTCCTGGTCCATTATGATAGGTTTGTAAAACTCAGATTACCCACTGAATGCAGTCTTTCTAGGGGAAAAGTGTACTCTGTAACACTTGAGAAACCAGGGCCATGCAAAACTCCTTTCTTGGCTTGTCCCTCACTACCTGTGTGGTCTTGAACTGGTTCTTCCATCTTCCAAGCCTCAGTTTCCCATTTACAACGTGGGATAACAATTATAGCTACCTAGAAGGAAGATTGTTAGTGTTAAATTAAATATTGTTGCTGAAGACCTTAGCAGAGGTCCTAAAACAAACCATGGATTCAGTAAATGAGAGATGTGTTTTAGCTATTATTACTCTAATAGTATTTTATATGCACACATACAACAACTACAGAATCCATCTAAGGAAGGAGAAGACAATCTTTCAAACTCAATTTTCCATGCCCAGATTATCCTCAAATCTTCAATCTCTCACCCTCTCCCACTTTTCTTTTTTTTCCTTCTTACTTCTCTTCTCTTAACCCACTCATTTTTGTTTTCATCTTTCTCATCTCTAATTATTTTTCTTTATTTATAATAGCTACCATCTGCTTAGGGTCAAATGTTTCACATGTGTCATTTCTATTCCTTTGAAACAATACCCATGTGGGTATTATTATTATTATTGCTCATTTTCAAATGAGCAAATTAAATTAAACTTTTCACACATCTAGCCATTTGCATGCTACACCCAAGATTTACATATCAGCTGATCCAACTCAATGCTTAATCAGTTTTTATTATTTCACATTTTTTCTAGTGATTTCTGCATAACAAAGTACCCCCAAGACTTGATAGCTTTAAATCCCCCATTTAGCTCTCTCATGATTTTATAGATCAATGTTTTGTACATGGCTCAGTGGGCTGGTTCTCCAGGTCAAGGCTGGGCTCATAAGGCATCCGCTGGCAAAAGTGTGTTGATGGTGTGTGTGGACGAGACAGCTCCACTGGTCTTAGAAGGCCACTGTTGTATGTTTTCAGGTTGGCTTGCTATAGGCTACCCTGAGGTAGCCTTAACTGGAATAACTGGTTATGCTTCTTGCCTTCTGTCATGCTGCAACAGAATAGCCCTGACATATTCACGTGGTAATGGCAGGGTTCTGTGAGAGCACAGTGTTTAGATCACAAGACTTGTTGAGGTCTGGGTTCATAACTGGCTCCCTATCTCTGTTGATCAAAGTAACTCACAAATCCCACATTCAAGCATAAGGGAAATTGTCTCCAAGCCCTGATGAAAGGAACTGTGAAGTTCACATTGAAGGGGAAATGAGTATAGGGAGGGATGGAAAATTGAGAACATTTTTGAAATCAGTTTCCATACCAGATATTCTGGCACCTTGGTTTCTTCCTTGCACTTTGAGTCCCTAGCTTATTTTTTTATTTCCCATTTAAATTCTAAAAAGCAGGACAGTATCAAAGGGCTTACCCACTCATTAATTAAAAAAAAAATCTTTCCTTTCTTAGGGCATGGGATGGCAATTGACTCAAAGGAGAGCGGCAATATAATTGCAAAATCTCTGCTTAAATTGAATACACTTGAGGGTCTGTAATAGTTGCATTGCAAAAACCCCAAAAAAAGCAAACACAAAAACTTCAGAGTTATTTCTCTGCCATCTGTCTTTATTTTGCTAACTGACTCTATTGACATCCCCAGGAAAGTCATGCATGAGGTAGTAATGGAAAAAAATTCACAAAGTAATTTGCAAACACACATTTCTATTTTTTATGGCCCAAACAGGAATATAGTTTGGGCTACATAGCCCTATGGCAACAGAGTACAAAGCCATAGCAGGTACCCACTTCCAAATTTATCTTTGCCTAGAGCCCCATCTAATTTATTTTTAAGCATATTTCACCAGGATGCCCAAAGTCAAAATGTTATTTACAGCATGAAGCTAGCCGCAGAACACACTGCATCAATTTCTGCAGAAGAGGACCTGGAAATCCATTCTCATGAAGGTCGGAAAATACGGTCCCCTTATTTATTTATTTGTAGCGTTCTTCCTTCTGGAAAAGGGCTTAAGGTAGCTTACACAATTAGCTGCAAGTTAAGCCACATGTTTGGAAATGAGAAATCAATCCTTTTGTAACAATCCTGCTTTGATCAAGCAGCATCTGTATGTTTAGGGAGAAGGAAAAAGATTCAGCAAGTATTGATTCCAAAGTCATTATCACCCATGTTCAGTGATAACAAACCAGCTTTCTGGTTCTATTCAACATTTGTTTGAATTAACTGAAGTGTACAAGGATACAAAACATACTAGTTATCTGTAAAGGGAATCTTAGCCTGGACCATTGAATCTAGATCTTCCAAGAACCCAGTTTTTTTTTTCTTGAATTTTATTTTGACACACATACAGACAAACTTAACTGAGGAAATTCTTTTCATCACTGCAAAGTGGTTTGAGTTACGTGACAAAGGAATTTCAGTCTTGTCAGAAGCAAATATATGAAACTGCAAAAAGCTGACTCCAAATATCAGTCTTTAACTTCTTCATTTTCACTTGATATTCGATAAATATTTATTAAATTCTAGCAGAAACCTGATGGAAGTTTCATTGCACACAAGGATGTTCATATAGTAAGTATTCTTAAATTTTCTTGCTAGGAAATTTGAATGGAGAGAGAGAGTTAGAGAGATGAGCATAATTATCTTTATAGGCTTCATTCTGACTAATAAGAAAGTACTGCCTATTAGCGGAATTTCAATAAATGCTTATTGAAGCCCAGAATGCACCAAACACCAGCCTAGCAGCTACTGATCATATCAAAATGTAAAATTAAATACTGTTTCTGAGCCAAAGTGTTTGCAGAGTGGCTTAGGAGATAATGGCAACACGAGATGTCATGCTGATCGTAAATAAAAACACACCTGAAATCAGAAGAGAGAAAATTTGCTTCTGAGGAGGAAAAATCAAGAAAGACTTCATGAAAGAGGATGATTTGAACTAGTTTACTTCTGGACATGTTTCTTATCAGTATTGCCTACTATTACCAGTTGATATGACTTTTTTCATTTCATATTGTGGTACATCTTTACCTACCCAAAACTATCTTACTGTGTAAAATATGGGTACCATTACTGTCTTTTTTTTTTTTTTGAACTTTGGAATTTCCCCTAACCATTCCAATTGTGTTCCTTCTGTTTATAAAGAAAGTATCAGCAGATTTGTGCTCAAGTTTTCCCAATTTTAAAGTCAAGGCTGGTAATTACGGAGGCAGATAAAATTTCTCTATTCTCCTTCACTTACTTTCAGACTTGTATTTCTCATGTTCTCTTCTCTGATCTCTAGATAGAGCTCTGCAGACTTATTCTCTCTACTATGAGATAAAACATAAATACACTTCTATTGTATAAAGCACTGTTTGGGGTTTTTGTTTCTTGGTTGGCTGCTTACTGTAGCTAGCTTTTAATGAGGAATGTACTGGAGATTGGATTAAGATGGCAGAATAGAAGGACTGGAGCTCAACTTCTCTCATAAATAACAGCAAATCTACAACCAAATGCCGAGCAACCTTCAACCAAATGGACTGTAAACTTCCAAAAAAGATACTCTACTCCAGAAGACACAGCGGAGACCACATCAAGAGGTAGGAGGGGCGATTATGCGATAGAAGCAACCCCATACCTCCCGGGTGGGAAGCCCCACAGACTGGAAAATAACTGCAGCACAGAGACTCAGCTACAGGACTGAGAGTTCTGAGCCGTACATCAAATCCCCAAGCCTGGGGATCGGGCACAGGGAGAAAGAGCCCCCGGAGCATCTGGCATTGAAGGCCAGCGGGGCTTGTGTGCAGGAGCTCCACAGGACAGGGGGAAACAGAGACCCCCACTCTTGAAAGGCACACACAGACTTTCACGTGCTCTGGGTCCCAGGGCAAAGCAGTCTCTGTAGGAATCCGGGTGGAACCTGACTGCAATTCCTGGAGGATCTCCTGGTAAAACAGGGGTGACTGTACCTTGTTGTGGGGGAAGGGTATTGGAGGTGAAGCTCTTGGGGACATTCTGCAGCCTGCTTTCTCTGGAGGTGGCCATTTCTGGGTAAAGCTGGTCCCTCCCATCAGTGCTGAGAAGCACCAGGCCAAACAACAATTAAGGTGGGATCTCAGCCCACCCATCAGTAAACAGTCTGCCTAAAGACCCCTCAGGCACACAGCCAGCCTCTAATCTCATCCAGAGACAAAGCCCCATCCATCAGAGGGAGAGGAATCAACCCCACCTACCAGTGAGCAGGTATCACTCCCTCCCATCCGGAAGCCGACAGCAAGCCCCCTCCATACCAACTTTAACCACAGGGGAGGCAAACACCTGAACTAAGAGAGGCTACAACTCCATTGTTGACACAAAGGTCACCACACCAAAAACCTATAAAAATGAAAAGACAGAAAACTCTAACTCAGATAAGGGAGAAAGAGAAAAGCCCAGAAAAACAGCTCAGTGATGAGGAGATTATCAGCATCCCAGAAAGAGACTTTAGACTGTTGATGCTGAAGATGATGCAAGGCATTGGAAATAGGCTGGAGGCAAAGACTGATAATTTACAGAAAACACTGAACAAAGAAATACAAGCTGTAAAAATTAAACAAGAAGAGATGCAAAATACAATCACTGAAATAAAAAATTCATTAGAAGCAGCCAACAGTGGAATACAGGAGGCAGAAGAACGAATCAGTGAGGTGGAGGACAGATTAGTGAAAATCACTAATGCAGATGAGAAAAGAGATAAAAGATTGAAAGGAAATGAGCTGAGTCTCAGAGAACTCTGGGATACTGTTAAACGCACCAACATCCGTATTATAAGGGTTCCAGAGGGAGAAGAGAGAGAGAAGGGGACAGAAAAAATATTCTAGGAGATTATAGCCGAAAACTTTCCTAATATGGGAAAGGAACCACTCACTCAAATCCAGGAAGTGCAATGAGTACCATATAAAATAAACCCAAGGAGGAACACCCCCAGACACATATTAATAAAATGACCAAAATTAAAGACAAAGAGAAAATACTGAAAGCAGCTAGGGAAAAGAAACAAATGACATACAAGGGAACCCCAATAAGGTTATCAGCAGATTTTTCAGCTGAAACCCTACAGGCCAGAAGGGAGTGGCATGATATACTAAATGTGATGAAAGGGAAAAACATCCAACCAAGATTGCTTTATCCAGCAAGGCTCTCATTCCGATTTGAAGGAGAAATCAAAATCTTTACAGATAAACAAAAGCTAAGAGATTTCTGCAACACTAAACCAGCTTTACAACAAATCCTAAAGGAACTTCTCTAGGCAGAAAAGAAAAGGCCACAACCAGAAACAAAAACTCCACAAATGACAAGGCCCACCAATAAAGGCATATATACAGTGAAGATACTAAGTCATACATGCACAATTATGCTACCCAAAACAGTAATCGTGAGAAGACAGCACAAATGCAGGTCACTGGAGAAGCATGTGCAATTAAGAAACCAACAACTTAATACAATCTCATTTATATATAGAGTCCTATATCAAAACTTCAGGGTAACTGCAAAGCAAAAATCTACAATTGATACACAAGCAAATAAGAAAAATCAACTCAAATCCAACATTAAAGATAGCCATCTTGTGAGAGGAGACAACAAGAGAATAAGGGAAGAAAAAAAGAGCAACACAAACCCAAAGAGTTAATACAATGGCAATAAGAACATATATATCAATAATTATCTTAAATGTTAATGGACTGAATGCCCCAGCCAAAAGACATAGACTAGCCGAAAGGATACAAAAACAAGACCCATATATATGCTGTCTTCAAGACACCCACTTCACTTCTAGAGACACAGACAAATTGAAAGTGAGAGGATGGAAGAAAATATTCCATGCAAATGGGCATCAAAAGAAAGCCGGAATAGCAATACTCCTATCAGACAAAATAGATTTAAAATGAAGAACATTTTAAGAGACAAGGAAGGGCACTACATAATGATCCAAGGATCAATCCAAGAAGATAAAACCATTTTAAATATCTATGCACCCAACATAGGATCACCGCAATATATAAGGCAACTGCTAACAACCTTAAAAGGAGAAATCAACAATAAACCATCATAGTGGGGGACTGTGACACCCCACTTACAGCAATGGACAGGTCATTCAGGCAGAAAATCAATAAGGAAACACAGGCCCTGAATGAAGCATTAGATCAGATGCACTTAAGAGATATTTATAGGACATTCCATTCAAAAGCAATAGAATACACATTCTTCTCAAGTACGCATGGAACATTCTCCCAGATTGATCATATCCTGGGCTACAAATCAAGCCTCAGTAACTTTAAGGAAATTGAAATCATTTCAAGCATCTTCTATGACCACAATGCTATACGACTGGAAATCAACAACAAGAAAAAAATGGCCAAAAATACAAATACGTGGAGACTAAACAACATGCTACTAAATAACCAATGGATCACAGAAGAAATCAAAGAGGAAATTAAAAAATACCTAGAAGCAAATGACAACAAAGACACGACACCCCAAAACCTCTGGGATGCAGCAAAAGCAGTT
>PVHT021183705.1:23989210-24014469 GCA_004024745.2 Catagonus wagneri | reverse complement strand
TTACAAATAGCTCCTACAGCTCAACACCAAAGAAACAAACAACCCCATCCAAAAATGGGCAGAGGATCTAGGCAGACAGTTCTCCAAAGAAGATATGCAGATGGCAAATAAACACATGAAAAGATGTTCAACATCACTCCTCATTAGAGAAATGCAAATCAAAACCACTATGAGGTACCACCTTACACCAGCCAGAATGCCCATCATCAAAAAGACTACAAACAAGAAGTGCTGGATAGGGTGTGGAGAAAAAGGAACCCTATTACACTGTTGGTGGGAATGCAAATTGGTGCAGCCACTGTGGAAAACAGTATGGAGATTCCTCAGAAAACTCAAAATAGAATTACCATTTGATCCAGCAATCCCATTCCTGGGCATCCATCCAGCAGAAACCATGACTTGAAAAGACACATGTACTCCAGTGTTCCTTGCAGCACTCTATGCAATAGCCGGGTCATGGAAACAACCTAAATGCCCATCGACAGAAGAGTGGATAGGGAAGATCTGGTACATACACACAATGGAATGTTACTCAGCCATTAAAAGCAACGAATTACCAACATTATAGCAACATGGATGGACTTAGGAATTATCATGCAAAGTGAAACCAGTCAGACAATTAGACAGCAACACCCAATGCTACCGCTTACATGTGGAAACTAAAAAGACACAATGAAGCTCTTTACAGAACAGACAATGACTCACAGACTTTGGAAAACCTTGGTTTTTCAAATAAGACAATCTTGGGGGTGGGGGGATGCACTGGGGGTTTGGGATACAAAATCTGTAAAATTGACTTGTGATGATTTATGTACACCTATAATTGAAATAAAATCCATTAAGAAAAAAAAATGAGGAATATACTGATATATAAGTCCTTGATTCTCAAGTGAAACAAGAGAACTATAAAAATAGAATATAGCCATGTCCCCACAATACTTCTGTCCCTACAAAGGTAATATAAATGGCTCAGCACTCAAATACTTAGTGGTACCCAGTAGTCACACAGAGGCCTCCAGTATGGACTGAAAGCAAAACCCCTCTGTATTGATCTTGACCACCAATTAAGCCACATCATTTCAAACTAACAAAAAATGATTTCCTTGGCCTTTTTGTCAGAATGCTAAAAACTGGTGAGTTCTTTCCACATTGCTTGGGTGTAGCCCAGAAAAGGAAAGGAAAAAATCCTTCCAAAATTTGGTATATATTATTGAGAGTTCAAGTAAACTATCATTTCATTTTTATGAGTTTTCAATTCACTTTCACTGAGTGCTTGTTATGTGGCAGATGCTATGCTAAAAAAATAGGTACGCAATTTTGAGTAACATATGAAACCTGCCTTTGAAGAATGCACAAACTTGGTAACAGCAATAAACACATACAAATAACTGTGTTATGTGCTAATGATGGAGATGAGTGAAAGTTACAATTAGATCATATTGGGAGCACCCAGTTCTGTCCTGGAGGGGCAATCAGAGAAGCAGTCATGATTCATTTCCTTGAACTAGGAGTTCAATAATGAGAGGCAGAGAAACCTGTATCTGAAAAGAGAAGGATATAAGAATGTAACCTATCTATGGAAGGGTAAGCAGTACACTATTGCCAGTATGTGGGGCAGAGGGAGATTGTGCTATCAAAATATGAAGTTAGAGAGAAGCTTGGGTCACATTTTGAAGTGACTTATTAAATTTTAGTTTAAAGACGTAGAAATATAATTAATTACCTGGGAAGAGTATGTTGAGTAATAATTAGGAAGTGACAGAGCTTCATAAAGATCCACACTGAAAGAAGAGTGAATAGGGAGATAGAACTTTAAGGAGGTAAGATGAGAACTACAAGAAGTAATGCCATGAAATTCAAGGATGGAGAGAATTTCATAAAGCAAGGCGTGGACAATGGGAACAAATACAACAGAAAGAAACATGAGTGTGTGGATTAAAAAGCTAACCTGATCTTCTTTATCCATTCCTCTGTTGATGGACATTTAGGTTGCTTCCTTATCTTAGCTATTGTAATAGTGCTGCAGTGTACATTGGGATGCATGTATCTTTTTGAATTATGGTTTTCTTGGGATAGATGCTCAGGAATGGGATTGCTGGATCATATGGTAGGTCTATTTTTAGATTTTGAGGAATTTTCATACTGTTTCCATAGTAGTTACAGAAATTTACATTCCCACCAATGGCATAAGAGGTTTCCATTTCCTCTGCATCCTCTCCAGCATTCATTGTTTGTAGACATTTTGGTGATGGTCATTCTAGCTGGTATAAGGTGAAGCCTCATAGTAGTTTTGATTTGCATTTTTCTAATAATTAACAACATTGAGCATCTTTTCATAAGGTTTTTGCCCATTTGTATGTCTTTGGAGAAATGTCTATTTAGATCTTTTGCTCATCTTTTGATTTTTTTTTTATATCCAAGCTGCAGGTGGTATTTATATTTTGGAGATTTATCTGTTGTCAGTTGCTTCATTTTCAAATATTTTCTCCCATTCTGTGGTTGTCTTTTCATTTTGTTTATGGTTTCTTTTTTTGTGCAAAAACATTTAATTAGGCTTCATTTGTTCATTTGTTTATTTTGTTTTTATTTTTGTACCCTAGGTGGTAGGTCTGAGAAGATATTGCTGTAGCTTATGTAAGAGAGTTTTTGGCCTATGTTTTCCTTTAAGAGTTTTAGAGCATCTGGCCTTATATTTAGGTTTTTAATCCATTTTGAGTTTATTTTTGTGTATGGTGTTAGAGAGTTTTCTAACTTCATTCTTTTCCATGTAGCTTTCCAGTTTTCCCAGAACCATTTATTGAAGAGACTGTCTTTTCTCCACTGCATATTCTTACCTCTTTGTGATGGATTACTTGACCACAGGTGTGTGGTTATATTTCTGGGCTTACTACCCTATTCCACTGATGTGTATTTCTGTTTTTGTGCCAGTACCATACTGTTTTGATGACTGTGGCTTTGAGGTATAGGCTGAAGTCAGAGAACCTGATTCCTCCAGCTCCATTTTTTCTTTCTTGGGATTGCTTTAGCTATTTGGGGTCTTTTCCATACAAAATTATTTTTTTTGTTCTAGTTCTGTGAAAAATGTCCTCAGTAATTTGATAGGGATTGCACTGAATCCACAGATTGCCTTGGCTGGTATAGCCATTTCAATAATATTGATTCTTCTAATCCAAGAACATGGTATACCTTTTAATCTGTTTGTGTCATCTTTGGTTTCTTTCATCAGAATCTTATAGTTTTCAGAGTACAAGTATTTGTCTCTTTAGACATGTTTATTCATAGGTATTTTTTTTTTTTGATGTAATGGTAAATGGGATGGTTTCCCTAATTTCTCTTTCTGATCTTTCATTGTCAGTATATAGAAATGAAATCAATTTCTCTGTATTAATTTTGTATCCTGCAACTTTGCCAAATTCTTTGATAAGTTCTAACAGTTTTCTGGTAGTGTCTTTAGTATTTTCTGCATATAGGATCATGACATTTGCAAACAGTGATAGTTTTATTTCTTCCTTTCCAATTTTGGTTCCTTCTTTTTCTTTTTCTTCTCTGATCACCATGGCTATGACTTCCAAAACTGTGTAGAATGAAAGTGTCAAGAGTGGATATATTTGTCTTGCTCCTGATCTTAGCAGGAATTCTTTCAGCTTTCCACCATTGAGGATGATGTTAGCTATGGGTTTGTCATATATGGCCTTTATTATGTTGAGGTAGGTTTCCTTTATGCCCACCTTCTAGAGGGTTTTTATCAGAAAAGAGTATTGGATTTTTGTCAATAGCTTTTTCTGTATTTGTTGAGAGGATCATATGGTTTTTACTCATCAGTTTGTTAATGTGGTATATCACACTGATTGATTTGCAGATACTGACAAATCCTTGCTGCTGTAGGATAAATCCTATTCGATCATGGTATATGATCTTTTTAATATATTGCTTGATTTGGAAAGAGGGTGAAGTACATATATACAATGGACTACTACTCAGCCATAAAAAAAAATGAAATAATGTCATTTGCAGCAACATGGAGGGGGATAGAATTTATCATACTACGTGAAATCAGTGAAAGACAAACATCATACAATATCACTTATAGGTGAAATCTAAAAAAAGGATGCAAATGAATTTATTTGCAGTACAGAAAGAAACTCACAGACTTTGAAAAATTCATAGTTACAAAAGGGTAAGATGGGGGGGAAGGATGGACTAGGGGTTTGGAGTTAGCATATGCACAATGAGGTATATGGAATGATTGACCAGTGGGGACCTGCCCTATAGCACAGAGAATTCTACCCAATATTCTGTGATGATCTATGTGGGAACTGAATCTTAAAGAGAATGGATGTGTGTTCATGTATAACTGAATCACTTTATTGTACAGTAGGGATTATCACAACTTTGTAAATCAACTATGCTTCTATAAAACTATATAAAAATTTAAAAAATCTAACCTGGCTTCAATAGTTTAAAGTCATTAGGTATAGTTTGGGGGGGCTGGCTGTGAAGGCAGATGCCAGACTGAAGTGAGTGAACTAGCAGAATAAGTGCTCTCCTCCATACATCTTACAGGGATGTATGCCTCTCTGACTGTATGGTTCTGCCATCACCTATTAGATATAGCCCCATTATCCTTCATGCAGAGGTGATAGAAAAGAGAACACAGAGAACCAAGCAGGAGGTTTTAGAGGAGCAGGGTATGAAATCGTGGACATCACATCACTTACATTCAAACAGCCAGAACCCATCTACAGGGCATCTCCTACCTGCAAAGTTCAGGAAAATGAAATCTAGCCATGCACACAGGAAAAAGAAGAAGTTGGAATATCCAATACAATAATGGCAATAATTTGGAAATATATAATTTTATCAAATCAATGCAGTGTACACCTAAACTCAAACAATGTTATATGCCAATTATATTTCAATAAAGCTGGGAAAGTTTTTAGATAATAAAAAGAGCCATAGGAATAGTGAACACAGATCTATCTCTGTTACAGCTGTTTTTCCTTACTCTTTTTTTAAAAATAGAGAAAATCAGAAAAAATAGTTTCTAAGTGAAAGGGACATTTACCCGAAAATTTTTAGCCTTTTCTTCGTTCTTCTTTCTTGCAGGTTATCTCTCAGGAAAGACACAAAAATCTTTCTTTTTAAGAAGAACAGAAACAGCTAGTTTTTAAAAAATCCTATTTGCTTTCTGATTTAAGGGAAGACCTTTACATGTAGCTGTCAGGATTCCCAGGCTCCACACACGGTATACTATTTGTATAAGGTTAAAGGTAGAGAGAAATAGAAAATAAAATCACTAATTATGATTATACAGGGACATTCTAGCCAATAAATAAATAAATAAATAAATAAATAAACAAAATTGCACATTTCCAAATACTGTGGTATTAGCAGACATCTGTTATTCAGATATCAGCTGGAAATCTCATTTGAGTCAGAGTGACTGTCTGACAGTATTAGCGTAGAGAAAGAAGTCAGTGTAACTTCCTCTCCGGATATAATTATAGCCAAAAATAAGAATGTACTGGTGATCTGGAGGGTACGAGAACCTGGGAGAAAGTGACCATACTGGGAAGGATTTTATAATAGTCAATAGGGAAATGTAGACTAGATTTCAAAAAAGAAATAGAAAACGTTTTTATTTTTAGCTAGTGACTCTGAAAGGATGTGGCTCAAAAGGGATAGAAGATGAAAAGCTGAAATATCTGACCATACAATCCATCACAAGTAGTTCAGAAGGGCAAGGAAAGGGAAAATTGACTAAAGAAACCAGTGTCACATCTTGGCATGGTCAGGGTGAGTTCCGTAAGAAACGGGAACTATATGAGATAGAAGAAAAGACAAAACCCAAAGAAAGTGCTAAGTCAAACTGAAACTTTTGCATCAAGTAGGGCACCTACTTATGTTTGCAACTAGACAGAAACAGAGAGGAGATAGCATAGCTGTTTGGGGCAGAGAGCAGTATATTTACTGTCACAGAACAAGAGAAAAATTTGCAAGTTTATGTATTTCCAGTCTTTTCCAAATATTTTTGTCCCTGATTGGAAAAGATAGAACAACTATTGCTTCTCATTACCAAGAAAACAAAGCCAATCAAAACAAACGCAGGAGTTCCCTCTGTGGCTCAGGGGTTAACGAACCCGACTAGTATCCATGAAGATGCTGGTTTGATCCCTGGCCTTGCTCAGTGGGTTAAGGATCCAGCTTTGTCGTGAGCTGAGGTGTAGGTTGCAGATGTGGCTTGGATCCCAAATTGCTGTGGCTGTGGCAGGCAGCTAAATCTCCAATTCAACCCCTATCCCCTCCGTATCCCATGGGTATGGCTCTAAAAAGGAAAAAAACAAACAAACAAAAATATCCAGTGTAAAAGGGAAATTTTTCATTTATTTTTTCCCCCAGAAACACTTAAATAAACTTGTATCTCTGGACCCAGACAAAGTTAATTCAAAGGTCTGGAGAAAAATAAGCAGAGGTGTTCATGTTGAAATCATTGCCTAATCTTTGAGGGAGTTTTTAGAAACTGGAAGAAAGGCCCCAAAATTGAAAGTAGGAAAAAATGTTTATTGTTAAAGGAGAAGAAAAACAGTTTATAGGGGAAAAATACTCATCAGTCAGTTTGCTAAGAGTCTATTATCAGATTGTACAACTTATAAGCAGGTGCTTATATGCACTTGAAAAAGTAAGTCACACTCATTTCAATATAGCATAAGTTTATGCAGAACAATATGGCCAAACTATCTTCATTTCAGTTAAGTAGTATTGGTAAGTATGATAGTTGTATTAACCATACAGAAGTCTAATAAGTAAACAGAACTTTCAGGACAATTTCCACACATGTGGAAAATGTGTTTTTATTTATTTATTTGCTTTTTACATTTAAATTCATTATCACTCAAAGCAGAGGTATACTCTTGTTGAAAAAAAATAGCATTACACATAAGACCAGAGACCACTTAGACTACCTTAAGCGATCTGTTCTTCTCTGCTCCTTCATTAAGATGACCACCATTGTAACTTTTTCATGCATTCTTTCAGACTTTTCTTATTTATTTATACATGTACACACATACACACCCATGCACAATGCATATATACAGTGTAGAAAATAAAATAAATATTAATCTTTTGAGTGTATTTTGTTATATAAAATGTTATATTTTAATTAAGCTGAATATTTTATTCAAAAATACTAATATTTCTCAAGCCATATAAAGAGCTAACATATTCTTTTATTGAGAGAATAAAATATCTGTGGCATATTCCTTTGTATAAAATATCATAATGTATTTAGTTAGAATACTTGAAAGCCTATTTTGTACTCTCCTTTTCGTGTGTGAATCAAGGATTAGATAATTTTCTTTAGGCAAACTAGCCTCTAATACCCAATGTTTATGTTGTACAATGGTGTTCCCTGTTTCCTTTTGGGAGCTATTGAATTACTTTACAATGCATTTGCTAGGTCATTTTAGGATTTTTCTCTCTTTATTAGATTGACAGTCCTCAGTTTCAGATGTAATTCTGTCTCTTTCTTTCTCTCATAATCTGACATTAATACTATGAGGTGTGCTTAGACCAAATTTAGGAGCATAGGTTTCCTTGATTCCATGAAATCTAGCGTTAACAGAGGCTCCTCAAATTAAAAAGTTTAGAAATGTGTTTTGAGTTTCCATATACCAAGAAATAGCAGATATATGACACTAATCTGGAGACTGTCTTTTGTTCATTTGTGCGAGCATTTCTTCATTTAACTGATAGTGTTGACTGATTACGTTGTGCTAGATGCCATTCTAATCAATCAAGATGTAATCATGCACAAACAAGAAGTTTATGGCATTTACCTGTCAGGTTGAAGGTTATCGAAAAGCAACAGGTAAACAGAAACAACAGTGAACAGTAACTTGAGATGTTAATGATGCTTTGAAGAAAATAAAACAGATACATTTCTTAGAATGACTGTGAGGAAGGAAAGCAAATGTTCAAATAACTATAGCAATAATTCTGATAATGATAGACTTTACTATGCAAAGAAAGTATTCTAAAAGAATTACATGTATTAAATCACTTAATACCCAGAAAAGCTCAGTGAAGGGGGAGGATTTTTCCCTTCTTTATTAGACAAGGAAACAGAAACCCAGAGATATTAAGTTGCTTTCTAAGATCCCATAGCTTTTTGTAAGAGGCAGAGGTGGAAAAGTAGGAATGGTCTCCGGAGGAGGTGACATTTGAGCTGAGACTAGAATACAGAAAAGAAGCCATCCACGGAAGTCCAAGGAAATACCAAACTCAGATTTCTTACAGTGAATATGCTTGACCTATTTGTGGAACAGAAAGGCCAGCATGAGAGGTTTCTGGAAATTTCTTTATCAAAAACGTATCTCACTGAAGGGATCTGAGGGGATCACGTTTCTTCTTTCATGAAATTCTGCTGGAAAATGTTCTAGTCTTTTCTATAGTAGCTTGGAATTGTGCAGGACCACAGGTAGGGGAGCGGAATAAGTCTTGGGAGCAGTTGTGTTTTGAGGAGGCAGGTATTAGCAAAAGCAACAGGAAAATTTAGTATCCAGGCTTCAACAAAGCATGATATCCTCAAAGAAGAGCTAGAGAAGTTAGGCCATCTTTAAGTGGTTGAATTATTATAACTTGAAAGTGTGTGATTCAATAGCAAAAATTTAGTTAGTCTTTAATATGCCTCCAGGATCTGTCCTTACACATGTCATAGTCCATGTTTAATAATCCTTTAATAAAGATGTGGAAATGTGTTTATTAAAGTTATAGATGATATAAAGCTATTGTTAAGTGCAAATAGGATGACAGGGATAGAGTTAATATGAATTTAATGGTGACCTTTAATTACAAGAAATGATATATAATAAATTATATATAATTAAAGGTCATAACAGTACAACCTTTAATTATAGGTCATACAAGGCATATTCTAACAATGAAAATTTGTGAGGTTGTGTATTATGTTTAAATATATACATACATATGTGTGTGTGTGTGTGTGTTTGGGCACGTGTGTCTCTATGTGCATATACATATAAATGTGCACTCACAGAATGGACAGTTGCTGACTTATGAAAATTTTTTTTCAAGATAAACATCAACTCTAATGCACTGTTAGGAAGGTTATATGTCAGTTTCCTCACTCTTACTGGGTCTTCCATCGTTTATTTTGAGAAACTTTGGTTAACAAGAAAGGTACTAAAAGGACCCTAGTGAAAATGAAATCTCTAGAAATTGGGTCATATATGGATAATGTAATGAAATAGAAATTTAACCTGAAAGAAGAAGTTAGAGTCTAAGAGCTATCTCCTCAAATATATGAAAATTTTGAGTGAAACATGGTACAGAATTTAGGGAAAAGGGCAGTCCAGTTTTGAAAGCCAACAGTCATTTTATTTGGCCAGTAAGGTTAGCCTATAAGTGTTTCAAATTTGAAGTAATTGTCAATGACTTGAAGTTTTTACATAAAAATCTAATTTTCTGGTCTTTCTTGAAAATTGAAAGATTGAATGACAATAAGCCACACTTTCCCACAATATTGCTGGAGGATGATAGCTCTTTTAGAAGGCAAATTTTCGGAGTTCCCCTCGTGGCTCAATGGTTAACGAATCTGACTAGGAAACTTGAGGTTGCGGCTTCAATCATTAGCATCGCTCAGGATCCGGTGTTGCCGTGAGCTGTGGTGTAGGTTGCAGATGTGGCTTGGATCTTGCATGGCTGTGGCCACAGCTCCGATTAGACCCCTAGCCTGGGAACCTCCATATGCCAAGGGTGCGGCCATAGAAAAGACAAAAAAAAAAAAAAGGAAGGCAAATTTTCAACTCACCCCCAACCCCCATTCCTTATTTTAACTCCACATTATTACCTTTTACCTAAGCCAAGCCATTTATTTAATTATCTTCCCAAATTCTACTATCCACATGGCAGAATTAGGGCCAAAGCTCAGCAGTTGTAATGAGGCATATATGAGCCTGGAATACAGAACAAAGTTAGATTTGCACAGTAATGGAGCGGGGTGCCTTGAGAAGTGGTGAGCTCCCTTACACTGGAAATACAAAGAGACACTCTGGAAGATCATCTTCAGGGATGGTAAGGGGTCTGAGAATCCAGTTCTGAAGTATGGCAGGAGATTGTGGGTGTGAGGTGAGGTCCTGGGGTGGTGGTTTTTAGACCAACAAGAAATTCTCCAGTGCCATCTAGGTATCTCACAATTCAACTCAATTCTGAAACTATCTACCTGGAGATAGCACTTGAGTCTCCATAGATTAAATGCTCAGTCCTGTGATACTGCTCCCCTACCCCCACCCCAGAGACCATTCATAATTCCAGACTGTCACCAGTTCTTCTGACCACATGGCTATAGATTGGAGGCTCCAAGAGTACCCTCCTTGGATTTGTTTACATTTATGAAAGGTCTCACAGATTTCGGAGAAACATTTTACTAACCAGAAGACAAGTTTGTTAGACAGAGATGTAATTCAGGAACACTCAGATGGAAGAGATGCATGGGGAAGGTATATGGGAAGAGGCCTAGGACTTCCATGCTCTCTTTGTGGTTGCCACTCTGGCAGATTCTGCACATGTCCACCAACCCACAAGCTCTCAGGACTCATTCTTTGTGAGTTTTGTGGAAGCCTCATTAAATAGGCACAATGGGTTAAGTCACTGGCCATTTGGGACTGAACTTAAAACTTCCAGTCCCAGTCTCTTCCTGGAAATCACAGGGGTGTGACTGAAAATTCCAACCCAACCATCTACACACATGTTGGGAGTTCCCATTGTGCCTCAATGGGTTAAGAACCCAACATAGTGTCAGTGAGGTTGTGGATTCGATCCCTGGCCTCATTCAGTGGGTTAAGGATCCAGCATTGCCACAAGCCACAGTGCAGGTCATGGATGCAGCTTGGATCCTGCATTGCTCTGGCTATGTTGTAGGCCTGCAGCTGCAGCTCCAAGTTGACCCTTAGCCTGGGAATTTCCATATGCCACAAGTGCAGCCATAAAAAGAAAAAAAGAAATAAATGCATGGTGGGTTCTCCTGGTAACCCAAACTTAGGTGCATTCCAAAAGTCATCTCATTAACATAATGAAAGACACCTTTATCACTCTCAGCACTTAGGGAATTCCAAGAATTTTAAGAGCTATGTGCCAGAAATGAAGTCAATGACCAAATATATGTTTCTTATCAATCACAATATTGCAGATAGTATGCAATGAATATCTGGACTGCGTCTGTAGTTAGGCCAAATGATTGAGGAAGCCCTTTCCTTTATTGCAGTGTGATATGAAAAGTCAGAAGGTCGGTGGTAGGAAAAGCCAAAAAAAGACATGAGGGAGAGAGAAAGAGAGTATAAGAGTCAGAGAAGTACCCACTAGGGCATAAGGAGAAGAAAAATGATAACCATGTAAGTAAATGTTACCAAGAGTGTCCAAAAGATGGTAGGAACAAACAAGCTTCTAAATGTTAGCTATATATTTCAGAAAGAATCATAAACTTATCTGCAACAATTGCAATTAAATGAGGTGTATCAGAGGCAGCTGTCTTGATGCACTAGGCAGCCAGCTGGAAAAGTAAAAGAGCAGATTTCCTCCACCTTTAAAGAATCACCACCAACTCTTAATGAGTTGGTGTCTAAAGGGTTTCAAATGGATTTATCTGATGTATTTTAGTAAATTAACAAAACAAACAAAATTTTTTCATCAGATCTGTGTAGCCCAAGAGTGATTATTCTGATCTATTTTTATTCATTATAATTACTTAACAGTTTGTGCACTGCATGTTCTCCTTAATCATAAAACTTACTAATCAAGCAGGCAAATAAGTTAAACTTCTCTGTACCTTTTCTTTATTTCTTAGGTGAGTCCTTAGAGACTTGGCTGTTCCTTATAATCAAGCTTCACCAAACTGTTTATCTGTGATGCTTAGAAGAAAAGAGGAATAGCTCTGTTAGAGGCTGAGAGATTATGAAAGTCTATGTAAACTCACAGAAGAATGGGAGGAAAAGGAAAGAAGAGTCCATTCCCCAAAAGGTCAGTTCATTTCTCTCTTGTGTCTTCCTGCTGCATATATACTGTTGAAAGCTCTTGAGCTGACAAGCCATAGCAAGTGAGCTTGTTGACTGCCTCTCCTTTTCATCTCTTTAAGATCATCATGGAATAGGGAGAGAAAGACATTGCATGCTGTTCTTTCTGACATTTTCCCAAATTATAGTTAATATTTCTCTTTTATATTCCCATTGCATCCCTCTGTGTAAAGCATTATCAGGGGAACTTGTTAGAAGATATAAATTCCCAGGTCCCTCCTTAGTTCTACAAAAGCAGAGCGTCAGGGGAGTGCAGCCTGAGAAGGTTGATTTTAAAATATAGTAGACAATTCTAATGTGTACAGATACATCACAATTACCATTATAGAGCAACCTTTTGTTTAGACAGTGTACCAAGCTTCTGCTGAAGGGATTGGGGCAATCAAAAGTAGCAACATGGAATGGAGTTAAAGGACTCTTACTTTTTTGTTGGTTATAGCTACTGAGAGCTCTGGAGGGAATTCTCAGTCTTTGGTATCATTGGTAAATAAAGTCATGCAATGTAGCGGGCTCTGGAGAGAGGAATGTATAAGTTGTTTCAACCTTAAGAGTACTTTAGTATATTCGTGCTTTGCTTGATTGCCAATTATACCCACGCTTGTTAGGAAAACTTGCACTAAAGCCACCCAAAGGGTGACCTGGGAAAAGCTTACAGCATCTCTCGTCCTGCCATTCAGGGAAGAAGAGAAATGTAGGTTTTTCTGGGCAGGGAATTGAGTACCATTCAGTAGTAGTGAAAATAAGAAAGAATTATGACACAGGTAGTAAAGCATGATGGATGGTTTGGGGAAAGCTGGTTGGCATTTTTATTTACCCTTCCCCATAACGGAACAACAAGAGGGGACTCATTCAATTGGGGAAATCAAAAAAGCAGCACATTTAAAACAAATGAAAGGAAACTTCACAGCCTATAATGAACTCTAGGCACTGTGGCTGCAGATTGCCAAGGAAGATTACCAAAGCAGTTAAACATTTGTGTGCAAATAATGATAGTGTTTTACAACCTAAATAGGCAGAAAAATAAATCCTGTACTTTTAGCTAAAGTTGGCTTCTTTTTCTTTCCACTTGGGAAGAAAAGCTTACCTTCATCTGAATAAAAAAAAAAAAGTGTTATTTCTTCCTTAAACAGATGATGTTATGCTGTTGCCCAGACTTATTATTAATAAATCTCTGAGAAGAAAAGGCTATGTTGGGGGTCTTTAAGACCAGAGGACCCTCAAGCATGAAGGCTGGTTGGAATGGACTCTTGAATTCAGCTTTTTGTTCTACTCATGGCTAAGATTTATTACAGCAGAAAAGCAGCCAGGGGGAAAGACACAGGGAGAGTCCTCAGGAATCCATGTGCCGGCTTCCTTATGCTCTGGTCCTTTCATGAAGGGTCACAAATGTGCATTATTTCCCAACAGTGTTACTGCAGCAACATGAATGTGATATTTCTGCTCAGAAAAATGCCCAATAGAGAATGAGCACCCAAGGTCTTTACCGGGGTCTGGTCACATAAGGACTATCTGCTTAGCATGTACCAAAATTCCATATTCCCTGAAATAAACCAAGTGTTTTGTCATAAACCGTATTATTTCCAAAAACAGTCTGGATAAAAAGATTAAAATAAATTTTAAAAAAATTAAAAAAATTTTTAAAATAAAAGGATTTCCCATCATGGCTCAGGAGTTAATGAACCCGACTAGAATCCATGAGGACGAGGGTTCAATTCCCGCCCCTGCTCAGTGGGTTAAAGGATCTGGCGCTGCCGTGAGCTGCAGTGTAGGTTGCAGATGCATCTCAGATCCTGCATTTCTGTGGCTGTGGCATAGGCCAGTGGCTACAGCTTCAACTGGACCCCAAGCCTAAGGACCTCCATATGCCATGGGTGTGGCCCTAAAAAGACAAAAATAAACAAATAAATAAATATAAAACAGTCTGGCACAGCTATTCAATCTTCTCAATTAGCTTTTTTTTTTAATGTTGTTGAAGTGTAGTTGATTTACAAGGTTATGTTAGTTTCAGGTGTACAGCAAAGTGAATCAGTTTACATATATGTATGTCCATTCCTTTTCGGATGATTTTCTCAGTTAGCTTTTGACTGGGAACATTCCAAGAGCCATGTTCTCAGATCCAGCCAAGAGCAAACGTTATAAGCAGATCCTTCTAAGGACAGCAGGCTCAGACCTCCTACATTAACCCTTCTTCACAGGTCACAGGGGCAGATGATGAAGCTGGGGTGACAGTGGAGTTAAAAAGACTTTCAAATCTAAAATAAACCAATGCTAGTTATTATAGGTTTTACAACATTGCAAAATGAATCACTGAGCAATCCAAGAGAACACATTAATTTATTATTTTAAGGCATGCATAAACACATGGTCATCTGTTTCCATAAAACATTTTCTTACCTTGATCTTTATCAATTCGCTATTCGCTTCCCTTCAAAAAACTTTTGTAATCTGAATCCAAGATGGATTACACTAAAAAAAAATTTAAAAAAGAAATTTAGAAATTCCAGAAACCTGGGGATAATATTTGTTCACTGATTTGTTGCTCCCTTATTTTAAAACTAATATGAAAGTTGACCTTTAAAATTGCTTGATATACTACTGTAAGCACAGACATACAAGTGCTCCATAAATTTCCACTTTCTAAAAGTGTCCCAAATCTTTCAGGTCTTTCTTAGTATTTAAGTAGACTATTTTCTGTACATAGATCAAAAGATGAATGCAGAGGAACTAGGGAATTGAGGATGGAGGTAATAATGCATTTACCTCTAAATGTAATACAAATGGTGTCTTTACACATTAAGGGATAAAGGCTCATTAAATACCATAAAAATAGCTATGTCTCAATATTAACTCTCACCTATAGCTATAGATGTATTTATCTGAATGAAATATGGAGCACCAGTTGTATTTCTTAGTACGTCGCAGCATGTCTTAAATATAGTTAAGCTCACTGGAAACTAGCTTGAAATCAATGCATGATTTGAAAAAAAAAAGTTTGTTTCTATTTTTCACACTTGCAATTCTAACTTACAGTTTGAATGCCTCAAGCCTAGACTATTACAAAAGCCCACTTTACAATTTTCCTACCTCTAAGATCTATGCATTCCGGACTTCCCATATGGCTCACAGCATAAGATCTACGCATTCCAAGTATATCATTGGCAAATGCATCTTCCCAAACATTCTGTAATGTTACTCCTCCCCCATGATCTTGGATAGCTTTCTTTTAGCTTGAGAATAAATCTCTAAAATCTCTAAAAACCATCACTCCCTAATTTGGTCCAACTGTAGCTAATTTTAGAATGAATCCATTGAATTACTTTTGGCAATCATACTGGAATTGCAGAGAGAGCTTGTTTGGTTGTGCCTCCAAAAAAGAGAGAAACAAATAGACTATACTCCTGACAACTCCTCCCATTAAAATTTTGCACATCCTAGATGCATAGACTGTTGAGGTTTTCCACACTGAATGCCTGTGTTCTCCCAATTTGATGGTTAATTTTATGTTTCATTTTGAGTGGGCTAAGTGTTGCCCAGAGAACTTGTGAATCTTCATTTTCTGGGTGTGTCTGTGAGCCTGTTTCTTGAAGAGATTAGCATTTGATTTCAGTAGACTGAGTAAAGAAATGGGCCCTTAGTAATATGGACTGCATTGTCTAATCTGTTTCTGAGGTCCCAAATAGAACAAAAAGGTGAAGGAAGAGATACTTATCTCTCTTTCTTCTTCAGCTGGGTACATTTTTCCTGCCCTTAGATATCAGAGCTTTTGTTCTCTGGCCTTCGAACTTTGGGACTTACATGAACAGACCCCTGGTTCTTGAACCTTTGGACTTGGACTGAATTAAACCACCAGTTTTCTTGGTTCTCCTATTTGGAACTACATATTGTGGGGTTTCTTGGCCTTGATAGCCACATGAACCAAATCCTACAGTTTCACATATCTATATATCTGTCTCCCTAACTATCCATTCCTCCATCCATCCATCCATTCATCTATCCATCCATCATACTGGTTCTCATTCTCTGGAGAATGCTAACTAATACACCCATCAAAGTTTTCTGTATTTCTTTGATGAAGAATAATATTTGTAGGGTCTTCTAAGGACTATTGAAATGTGTTTCTCTCTTCTCAGGTTATCCATTCTAGTGTTCCCACCTCTCTATATTTTCTGACACCTTCTTCATACTCTGCCAAGACTGATGCAGTGTCCCTACCTTATCTACTGCACAAGCCATCACCCCAACAGGACATTAGGATCAGTTCCAGATGTTGTTGCTGTGACATTAAAATCCTTAACCATGGAAGAGTACTCCCCTGAAATACTCTTCCCTGTTTACACTCATGATCCATTCCCACACCTTTCTCTCTAGTTCCTTTTTGTATACATCAAATTAGTCCTTCAGTTATGGAGAAGCAAGTTATTTCCACTCCAAGGAGGGATTATAATGTCCTGTTCAGGTAATGTTGAAACTTGTCCATAATTATCTGAAGACCTTGAGTAGTGGCAGAGTGGAATAAACATCACCTTGGAGGGAAGGCACTTCAGGTGTACTCTTTTGCAAACCTTCCAAGCAAAATAAGACCACTTTTCTTGGGCAAGAGAAGGCTGCTTCTGCCAGGCCTCTGTTTTCAGAGGAATCTGGGATTCAAGATTCTAAGGCTTGTTACCCAAATGTCCTCAGTCTAGATTTCAGGTGCTATGCACTCTTACAAGATCTAACTTTAATGTGAAACCTGTTAAATTAGTGTGTTTAGTCTCCTTTGCAGCTCTGAAACCTATAATTAAATCCTGGCCATGAATTTTAGCCCAATCTGTTCTCTTGCTATAGGAGACAAGTATTACTTTAAACACTATCATGGATGCCTTTTGGCTTTCATTGCTTGTCATTTTTAAAATTTAAGATTTCCAAAGCAAGGGCTTTGGAATTAAGTCAATGCTCTCCACAATTTTTTATAATTATTGGTGTCCTCATAGTGTTTGCATACCTGAATTACTATGGAAGTTAGAGCTTCACCTTCCACTGGTACAGAGTGCCAATCCATCACAGATGAGAGTCTTAGTAATTTTGTTGCTATGCCTCACCAAGAGTTATGGTATTCAAATGTCAGCACTAATGTTGTCTATGTTGCTCTTTAACAATGAGTGATCACTTTCCAGAATTCCAGGATTAAACAGAATATAACTGAAAAGATTTAGAAAAATACGGGGACTATTTTGCATAACCTTTTTTTTTTTTTGTCTTTTTGTCATTTTAGGGCCACACCCGTGGCATGTGGAGATTCCCAGGCTAGGGGTCTAATCGGAGCTACAACTGCAGGCCCACGCCACAGCCACAGCAACGCAGGATCTGAGCCGCATCTGCAACCTACACCACAGCTCATGGCAATGCTGGATCCTTAACCCACTGAGGCAGGGATGAAACCTGAAACCTCATGATTCCTAGTCCTACTTTTTTCTGCTGAGCCAGGATGGGAACTCCAATTCTGCAAAATCTGGAATCATTGAATATATTAGGCAAATGTCAGTATCTCCTTTTTTTTTTTTGACATAGTAGATGCTTCCATAAAATTTTTATATTAAATCAGCATGGTCTTAGGCTCTCTTACTTGCTGCCAACTTTGAATTTTCTAGGGAAAGAAAACTCAATGATTTTAAGTGAAAAACAATTTGCAAATAAATATAAATAAAATATGTGTGAATCCCCATTTTAGGGAATATAAATAAAACGTCTCTCCCTACTGTCAGTTTTAATGTAAATCTGTTTCCCACAGATATTATTTAAGAGTCAGATAAGATTTTCAGAAACAAATCTGAGATAGATATATTTATAGGAAAATAAATTTCCCCTTTCTCCATTATTATACCCTGGTTCATTAAATTGGAACTCTTCCATATAAGAAATATTGAAAATCTTGTGTTTTTCCCTTTCCAATGACTCATCTCTGTCCAGGAGAGGAGGAATGATTTGTGTGGTGGTCAAAATCAGGAGAAGAGATTTGAGCAATGACAGCATATCTTTCTTTTGAGGTTGTGGAAATGCAGGCTGGGCTGGTGGGAAATTAGGGCAATTTCCTAGCTTCTGAACCTTTAATTGAGGGGTGAATATGATCACCTATAAAGAACAACTAGCTCTTGCCTTGAATTGGTCCTGGTATTTAGATTAGAATGTGTCAAAGTAAATCCAGCTTCCACATTTGAGTCAATGCAGTTTTTAAAATAAACTTTATTTGTAGAAGAGGAAAGTGCCTTTAACTATACTTCCAGTTTAAAGAGACAAAGCATTCTTTTTTAAAACATATGTTTGAGTTAATGAGAGCCAGATAATGAGGTTATGGAAATTTAAATATTACCAAAGTTTTGGTTAATAAAGTCAACTTCGAAAGAGGAGTGCAGATTAATAACTTAAATGAAAGGTTTTCTTCATAAACATTTTAGGAGATGTTTTATGAAAGTATTAATCTTAAGTTTATAAATCGATGACATGATTCCAAGGGTCTTTGTCTATTCAGACCAAGATCTTTGTGTTTCTTAGCCAGTAGTCAGAGAAAAATATAATTTATGCTTACATAATACAAAAATAAATATAAATTTATCTAAAATTTCCTAGAAACAGGTATGGAAATATATTCCAACTTTCTCTTAATTGATCTAACAAGATAAAATAGCAGTTGGGTGTTTCTTCCCTAAGCACCTGTGTTAACAGTCTCCCACTCTTTCTTGGCTTTATTAACAGCTTCTAAGCCAGGAACCAAATCACTGACTCATATATTTTTCTATCCGGAGATAAATTTTAAAATATTGAGATCATAAATTTCTGTTTTTACAGGGCCAGCGTGGTTTTATTTGCAGTTTTAAACAGCATTTTCTAATCCATGTTTTCTAGCAATAAAGACTATTTCTTAAATGGTAATATTTCTTAAGGAATGGGGATATGATTGGCAACTCAGAGAAACCTCTATTGATATATTCCTCATAATATCGATCAAGGCCTCCTCTATTAGAAAATGTTCTCATCATAAGTAATTCTGGCTATTGAGGAAGCATAGTGTATAGGACTTTGAGAGAATTTCAGTCCTTTGTGACATTTTTAAAGATGTGAATTTATCTCTACCATTTTCTCTTTTTTGTTCTCCACTGTTCACAAGGTACTGATTTGTAATTCTGTTTCTAGTGATTATTTTTTTCTCCCTTCTGTGAATTATAAAACCTAGTAAAACATAACTTAAGTTTTATGGATTGGTGTCACTCTAGATTTATTTTAGAGGGCAAACTTTTTTAAAGTTATAAACTTGGGCTTGTAAAAATTAGACTTCTATGCAACTAGAGATTATCATACTAAATGAAGTAAGTCAGAAAGGGAAAGACATACTATATGATATGGTTTATATGTGGAATCTGACATATAACACAAATGAACCTATGCACAAAACAGAACAGACTCACAGACATAAAGAACAGACTTGTGATTTGCCAAGGGGGAGAGGGAAGAGAGTGGAATGCATTGGGAATTTGGGGTTAGCAGATGTAAACTGTTACATTTAGAATGGATAGTCAATCAAGTCCTACTGCATAACACAGGGAACTATATCCAGTCTCTTGGGATAGATCATGATGGAAGATAATATAAAAAAAAATGTAATTTTCTGTATAGCAGAAATTGACACATCACTATAAACCAACTTTAATTTAAAAAAATAAACAGATATTAAAAAAAGAAAAAATATATATAGTTCTACATATCCTTTATGGGCCTTTAAGATTATAAATTGAAGTTTTCCTCTTACAAGCAGACTGATACATATCAAAAGTGCTTCAATGCATTTGTTTGTATGTTTGAGGAAACTAAGAACTTGAAAGTGTGGCCAAGAGAGCAAAGTAGGAAGACCATAAGCTCATCTCCTCCCACAGGCACAATAAAATTAAAGTGACCTGAAGACTAGCAAGAGATTACATACAACTAAAGATTTAAAGAAGAAATCATGAAGAGACTGGGAGGAGGAGGGGAGACAGAGTAATCAAGACCCACAGCCCTGAATAGGTGACTCACAAAGAAGAGGATAATCACAATCACATAGGTTCTATTCAAGAAATAAGGGTTTGAGCACCACGTTTAGCTCCCAAACCTAAGGGATCTGTACTTGGAAGATGAGTCCCCACAATGTCTGGCTTTGAAGACCAGTGGAGCTTACATTCAGGAGAGTGAGCCAAAGACTGTAGAAAATAGCTCTTAAGGGGCATACACAAAACCCAGAATGCTCTGACTTCCACTGTAGTGACAATACTTTTAAGGTAGCTTGAGTCAGAAATGTTTGCTGATCTTGGAGAGCCACCCAGGAAGGTGGGAGTCAACTGGGATTCCCCCTAGGGACAAAGATGCTGGTGGCAGCCATGTTTGGAAGCAACTTCTAATATAAGGACACTATTTTGGAAACTTCCCTTTAGTGGAATAGCAGTAGACCCAGGACCCTGTGGGCTAAACAGGCAGTCATGCTGGGACTGGGCCTTGTCTACCAGTAGGCCAATAGCCACCACATGAGGCAGGGCCTGGCAGCCATCTGGACTGGAGGCCAGCCCCAGCCACAGCATGACCACACTAGTCACAACAGAAGGGTCCAAATAACCCCTAGGGCATATAGTTTTGGTGATCAGAGTAGAGTACACTTCTTAGCCCCATAGGACATCTTCATATAAGGCCAGTTTCATAAGATCAGGAAATATAATTGACCTATCTCACACACATAAATAAATATAGAGTTTTAGGAAAAATGAGGAGACAGAGGGATATATTCCAAGTGAAGAAACAAGGCAAAACCCCAGAAGAACTAAGTAAAGTAGAAATAAGCAATCTACTCAATATAAAGGATTCAAAGTAATAATTATCAATCTCACCAATGAACTTAGGAATGAATAGATTAACACAGTGAGTAGTTTAATGAAGAGTTAGATAATATAAAGAACCAAACAGACTGAATAACAGAGTAACTGAAATAAAAAAGTACCCTAGAAATAATCAACTGTAGATTAGATGATACAGAGGAGTTGACCAGTGAACTGGAAGACAGAGTCATGAAAATTATCCAAAGTAAAAAGAAAAAGAAAAATTAGGATATTTAAGAGTTAGTTGAAAAGGAAGTAATGATTCCAAACTAATTCTATGAGGCAAGCATTACATTGATACCCAAACCAAACAAAGACACCATAAAAAATAAAATTACAGGCCTAATCACTAAGGAACATAGATGCTGAATTCTCAACAAAATATTATCAAACTGACTTCAACAATACATTAAAAATATCATGGACTGCGTTCAAGTGGGGCTTATCCCAGAGGTGCAAGTATGGGTCAATATACACAAATCAAAAGTATATCACATTAATAAACTGAAATTAAAAGTCATATGATCTCAATACAGAAAAAGCTTATGACAAAATTCAACCTCAGTTTGTAATTTAAAAAAACAACTCAACAAAATGGATGTACAAGGAACATACCTCATCATAATGAAGGTCATATATGACAAACCCACAGATAACATCTTTTTCAACAATGAAAAGCTAAAATAAGTCCCTCTAAAATCAGGAAGAAAGACAAGGATACTTACTCTTAACCAATTTAACACAACATAGTTGTGGAAGTCCTAGTTATAGCAATCAGAAAAGAAAAAGAAATGAAATGCATCCAAATTGTAAAAGAAAAAGTAAAATGTCAGTTTGCAAATAACATGACACTTTATACACAAAAATCCTAAAAATGCCACAAAAAACTATGAAAACTAATAAATTAATTCAGTAAAGTTGCAGATACGAAATTAATATTCAGAAATTCTTATGTTTTTATTCACTAACAACAAACTGTATGAAAAAGAAAAAATTCTTTTTTTTTAAAGTCCCATTCTCACTTGTATCCAAAATAAAAAAAATGAGGGATGAATCTAACCATGTAAAAGACCTATACTCTGAAAACTATAAGATGTTATGGAAAGAAATTGAAGACAACACAAATAAATGCAAAGATACACCATTTTCATGGATAGGAGGAAATAATATTGTTAAAATGACCATACTCCTCAAGGCAATCAACAGATTCAATGCAATCCCTATCAAAATACCAATAACATTTTCCACAAAACTAGAACAAATAAATCTAAGAATTGTACAGAACCACAAAAGACCCCAAATAACCAAAACAACCTTGAGAAAGAACAAAACTGGACGTATCATGCACGCTGATTTCAAAATATACTACAAAGCTGTAATAATCAAAACATAACGCACATATAGATTGCTAGAGTTACAAATTGCATCAAAAAAAAAAAACAGACATGTAGATTGCTAGATTTGATAGCCCAGAAATAAACCCATCTATAGGGCCAATTGATCTATTACAAAATTATTTGGGGAAAATAAAACCTCTTCAATAAATGGTGTTGGGGAGTTCCCTTCGTGGCACAGCAGAAACGAATCTGACTGGGAACCATGTGGTTGCAGGTTCCATCCCTAGCCTTGCTCAGTGGGTTAAGGATCCAGTGTTGCCATGAGCTGTGGTGTAGTTTGCAGACACAGCTTGGATACCATGTTGCTGTGGCTCTGGCGCAGGTCAGCAGCTGCAGCTCCAATTGGACCCCTAGCCTGGGAACCTCAATATGCAGCAGGTGCAGCCCCTAAAAGACAATAAATAAATAAATAAATGCTGTTGGCAAAACTGGACAGCCACATGCAAAAGAATAATACTGAAGAACTTTCTCACACCATATACAAAACTCAAAATGGATTAGAGACTTAAATGTAAGACCTAATATCATAAAACTCCTTCAAGAAACATAAGCAGTGAAGTCTTTGATGCTGGTTTTGGCAATATCTTTTTGGATCCGTTCCCTCAGGCAAGGGCTCCAAAAGAAAATGTAAACAAATAGGACTATATCAAGCTAAAAAGATTTTTCACAGAGAAAGAAGCCATTGACAAAATGAAAAGGCAAACTACTCAATAGAAGACATTTACAAATGATATATACAATAAGGATTAATATCCAAAATATACATAGAATTCATACAGCTCAATGTCAAGCCATCAAACAACCTGATTAAAAAATGGGCAGGAGTTCCCTTTGTGGCTCAGTGGTTAACGAATCCGACTAAGAACCATGAGGTTGTGGGTTCGATCCCTGGCCTTGCTCAGTGGGTTAAGGATCCGGCGTTGCCGTGAGCTGTGGTGTAGGTTGCAGATGTGGCTTGGATCCTGCGTTGCTGTGGCTGTGGCGAAGGCCCGCAGCTACAGCTCCTAGCCTGGGAACCTCCACATGCCGCCGGTGTGGCTCTACATAAAGGCAAAAAGACAAAATAAAAATAAAAAATGGGCAGAGGACCTAAATGGCATCTTTCCAGAGAAGACATAAATGGCCAACAGGTACGTGAAAATGCATTCAACATCACTGATCATTAGGAAAACGCTAATCAAAACCCAATGAGATATCACCTCACACCTGTCAGAATGGCTGTTGTCAACAATAACAAATGTTGATGAGGATGCAGAAAAAAGAGAACACTTATGCAATCTTGATGGAAATGTAAATTGTTTCAGCTACTACACAAAACAGTATGAAGTTTCCTTTAAAAATTAAAAATGTAACAACTATACAAGACAGCAATTCTACTTCCGAGTATTTACCTGAAAAAAAAGAAAAACAGCTAAGATATATTTCAAATTCATGATTTTTTTTCATGTAAATACTCATAAGTGAAATAGTTATCTTTTCTAGTATACATATACACTTCTATGTTCACTGTAGCATTATTTACAATAACCAAGATATGGAAGTAACATAAGTGTCCATCAATAGATGAATAGATAAAGATGTGGTATACATATAGATATTATTCAGCCATAAAAAGAAGGAAACCCTACCATTTAGAATAACATGGATGGACCCTGAGTGCATTATGCTAAGAGAAGTAAGTTAGAAAGTGGAATACAAACACTAAATGATTTCACTTGTATGTAGAACCTAAAAACAAAATCAAATAAATGAGCAAGCACAACCAAACAGAAATAGATTTACAAATACAGCGAAAAACCTGGTGGTTACCAGAGGAGAAGGGAATAGGAAATAGGAAGGTCTGAGTGAAATAGGTGAATGGGATTAAGAAATACAAAATTCCAGCTATAAAATTAATGTCACTTAGATGTAATACACAGCATAAGGAATATAGTCAATAATACTGTAATAACTTTGCATGGTGACATATGGTATTAGACTTATTTTGTGATAATTTTGTCACGTGTAAAAATATCAAATCACTATGCTGAACACCTGATACTAATATAATATTCTAAGTCAATTACACTTTAAAAATACTAAACAAATAGATAAGTAAATAAATAAGTAGAGGCTAAGAATTATTTAGGCTGGTCATCCCAAATAAAAAAATGTTTTCGTTATTGAGGCATAATAGGTATATATAATAAAAAGCCCAGACTTTAAATGTGCAGTTTAATAACTTCCAACAAATTTATGCATCTATTTCCATCAAGCCAGAAATTTCCCTGAGACCATTTTCCATCCAATAGCTACCCCTACCACTTCCATGACAACTACTGTTGTGATTTCTATCATAATTAATTGTGTGGTCTGTTTTTAATCTTGACTGAGGTAGAGTCTTAGAGTGTGTACTTTATATGTCTGGCTTCTTTTGCTCAACAAACTGGCATTTTTCAGTTGGTGCATGTTTTTGCAAGAATTGTTATTCACCCTTATTGTTGAATTATAACACACTGTGTGAGTGCATCATATTTTGCTTATCCATTCTTCCAATGATGAGCATTTGGTTTGTTTGCAGCTTTTCATTATTTTCAAAAACATTTTTTTGAACATTCTTGAATAAGCTTTTTCTCTGGTGTTATCTAGGAGTAGAATGTCTGAGTCACAGGGTAGCCCCATTTATTTGTGTAAGAAACTGCCATATTATTTTATTTTATTTTTTTTTCCTCTTAATGGATTTTATTTCAATTATAGGTGTACATAAATCATCACAAGTCAATTTTACAGATTTTGTATCCCAAACCCCCAGTGCATCCCCCCAACCCCCAGATTGTCTTATTTGAAAAACCAAGGTTTTCCAAAGTCTGTGAGTCATTGTCTGTTCTGTAAGAAGGTTCATTGTGTCTTTTAGTTTC
>PVHT021183705.1:23907434-23988210 GCA_004024745.2 Catagonus wagneri | reverse complement strand
ATACCTGCTCACTGGTAGGTGGGGTTGATTCCTCTCCCTCTGATGGATGGGGCTTTGTCTCTGGATGAGATTAGAGGCTGGCTGTGTGCCTGAGGGGTCTTTAGGCAGCCTGTTTACTGATGGGTGGGGCTGAGATCCCACCTGAATTGTTGTTTGGCCTGGGGCTTCTCAGCGCTGTTGGGAGGAACCAGATTTTTCCTAGAAATGGCCACCTCCAGAGAAATGCAGGCTGCTGAATGTCCCCGAGAGCTTCACCTCCAATGCCCTTCCCCCACAACAAGGCACAGTCACCCCTGTTTTCCCAGGAGATCCTTCAGGAATTGCAGTCAGGTTCCACCCAGATTGCTCTGGAGACTGCTTTGCCCTGGGACCCGGTGCACGTGAAAGTCTGTGTGTGCCTTTCAAGAGTGGGGTCTCTGTTTCCCCCAGTCCTGTGGAGCTCCTGCACACAAGCCCCTCCGGCCTTCAATGCCAGATGTTCTGGGGACTCTTTCTCCCTGTGCCCGATCCCAGGCATGGGGTTTTGACGTGAGGCTCAGAACTCTCAGTCCTGTAGCTGAGTCTCTGTGATGCAGTTACTTTCCAGTCTGTGGGGCTTCCCACCCGGGAGGTATGGGGTTGCTTCTATCGCGTAATCGCCCCTCCTACCTCTTGATGTGGTCTCCGCTGTGTCCTCTGGAGCAGAGTATCTTTTTTGCAAGTTTACAGTCCATTTGGTTGAAGGTTGCTCGGCATTTGGCTGTATTTTTGCTGTTTTTTGGGAGAGAAGTTGAGCTCCAGTCTTTCTATTCCGCCATCTTAATCCAATCTCTCTGCCATATTATTTTAGATTAAAGTGTTTATATAATTTTATACTTTCAGTAGCAATATATGAGGGTTCTAGTTAAGCCACGTTTTGCCTATGTTTGGCATTGACTGCCATTTTAATTTTAGCCATTCTAGGAAGTACATGTAGTACTTAGCATTTTACCGTTTTAATTAGCATTTAATTAGCATTTTACCTTTTTAATTAGTATTTCCCTAGTTACTAGTGTTGTTGAGCTTCTTTTTAATGTGCTCATTGGCCATTTGTGTATCTATTTTTGTTAAGTGTTAAAATTTTTCCCATTTAAAAAAATTGCTGTTTTTTATTGTGTTGTAATAGTCTTTATCTGTTTTGGATATCTCTGCTTTGTCACATATGTGTATGGTAAATATTTTTCCCAGCCTTTTTCTTTTCTTAATGATGTCCTTTGATCAACACATCTTTATAAGAAAAGAGAAGTCTAAATGCAATTTATAATTTGTTTATAAAAGTCAATATACTTTTCTATTGTTGAAAATATATATAGAATATATTTTTCAAAATATACAAATTTCGTGTTCTAAAGTGTGTTCAATACATTAATCTCTTTCTTAATGATCCTTTCAAGTGTTATAAAAGACTCCTCAGTACATACCATACTTATAGACTTTGAGAATAAGTGTGTAACAGAGATAGAAAACATACACATGCAGCCTTTGGGGGTTCCTGGTGTGTCCAAATTGAGGACCTAGGATAGTTGTGTTAGTAACAGTTAAGTGAAAGGTAGGTAAGTTTGGACTGAGAGAAACTATTTTGGTTCCAGATCCTGTGGCAAAAGTGTTATAAAGTGAAGGTCTTTTCCAAGGCTGCAGCTAGGAAACACATGCTCTGGGCATGATGATACTGGGTACTTGCTTTCATTGCTGTGACTGAGGAAAACAAGCAGAGTTACATTTCTTATGAAGCTATGAAGCTTAAGCATCAGAGTCCTTGACTGGCCTCAGCTCTTTCCAAGACCCTGGGAACGATACTGCTACATAACTACACGGTCATATACTTCTTTTATAATAATTAGCAAAAATAAGACATTTGAAACAAAATAGGTTCAGACCACTGTCTTTCCCTATCCTGATTCCTCTCTTTTATATCCACTTTCCTATCGGTTGGTTTTGGAATTTCCATGAGTCTCTTGGAGATCTAGTTAAGCTGGAAAAGTTGAGATGAAGATACATTTATTTTTGGTTTAGTGGGACATATCTATGAGGCTTGTGGTCATCTGTTTAATTATTTCTTTGCTAGTCATTCAAGTGTAGGAATAGCTTTTAGAAATAGTCCTACCATCCATTATACCAATAGCCTTGGGGTTGCGAGATAAGAGTGGATAGCCAGAGGTTACATCATAATATAACAGTGTTTTTGATGTTGGGCTCCGGAAGCACATATGGAGTAGAAGAGAATCAACATTTGAAACACAGAGACCAGAAACTAGTCTGCGGAATATTCTTCTGATCTTTAGACATATTCAGGTATAAGTGATGAATTCATCTTTCATTGACAATTAAAAGTTCATACCTAGGAGACATATACTCAAAAAATATAGTTAATATACAGTTACAAACACGCCTCACTTATTTTTTATTGGAAACACATGAAATAAAAATCAAAATCTTCTCTTAGAATATAAATAGTACTAAAGCTAAGTACCTTCATTAGTGTATATTTATAAGTTTTATGTATCCCAACATGTAAGACCTTGACTAAGTTTATTTGATATGTGTTTATCCTGAAGAGAAAATCTGGTGGTTTAGGCAGAATGGCACACAACATCACCAGCAACAAAGGAAAAATATCTGAAAAGAAAAAAAGGTGCCTTAACAAAACTTGTACATATATTTATCAGTAAGGTAATGTACATAGCATAAAGATAATTTAATTATGTGATTATATGGGTCTACACTAATGACAATTTTAAATGCATTTGCATTGTTTTGTGTGCACCTAATTTTCAGATGAAAAAAATAGTTTTCAGAATAATTAAATGAATAAACTCTTGAACCGTTTGACAATCCAGTTAAAGAAGAAGAGTGGTTCATACATTGAGAAAAGGCTTAAATTTCTTCCTAATTTTCAACAATTACTTAGATGAAGATAAGATAAAATTTATAATACATCATGACAACCAGGATGTCATTGACAAACTCGGTAGAGTATTCTCATTTTAAAAAGTCACCTTGCTGTAGTGGAAAACCTGATAGAACACTATAAACCAGCTATGATGGAAAAAATAAATCATTTAAAAAAAGAAAAAGTTGTTTGATATTATTCTGATTTCTTTTCTAAATTTTCACATTTGTATCAAATATGGTTGAAATTTGGTATTCTTTCTTTTAAGGACAGACCTCCACATTGTTCATTTTCAGACTCCTTAAAAATTTAATATAGAGTATGCCAGTGTATGACCCTTCCACAAACATCCTGGGAAAATCCTCATACAAAGAGAGACAGGGTGGCAGTCATTGGGCTGAATACCTGACAGATTCTTAAAAACTAATCATGTACACAGTCAATCCTCAATCAAGCATGAAGCTCTGATCAAATACTACATCCCATATGCTTGTGCATCATGTGTCATCTCAATTTTTTAAATTTCTGCACTTTCCGTTCTTTGTAATTGTAGGCTTCCTAAAAGGTACTTCCAAATACTCTCACTGATTTTGCACTTACCAAATATGGTAGTGTTCATAAGACTCATTTTAAGAGAGAACTAAAACTAAGCATAAACTCACCAAGCACCCAATAGATTGACAGTAAATGGAAGCTAAAATGATTGTCTGATGTCAATGCCGCCCATTAATCACAGGCAAAGAAAGTACTCTTTAAGCAAAACTTGAACCAATTTTTAATAACTGTTAGAAAGTTTTTAAAACTAAGATAAGAACCTTTTCTTTTCTTCCTCTTTTGTCTATTCACTTATCTTTAGATACATCTGTCATCTTTTTTCTATTTGTAATGATTTTTGTTTTTTCCATTACAGCTGGTTTACAGTGTTTTTTCAATTTTCTACTGTACAGCAAGGTGACCCAGTTACACACACATATATACATTCTTTTTTCTCACATTATCATGCTCCACCATAAAAGACTAGACATAGTTCCCAGTGCTATACAGCAGGATCTCATTGCTTATCCATTCCAAACAAAACTTTCCTTGAAAAAGACACCATAGGCACCCACATGTTCATTGCAGCACTATTCACAATAGCCAAGACATGGAAACAATGCATATTTCCATAAACAGTTGATTGGATTAAGAAGATGTGGTACATATACACAATGGAATACTACTCAGCCATAAAAATAACAAAATAATGCCATTTGCAGCAACATGAATGGAGCTAGAGACTCTCATACTAAGTGAAGTAAGTCAGAAAGAGAAATGCCATATGATATCGCTCATATCTTGAATCTAATATACAGCACAGATGAACCTTTCCACAGAAAAGAAAATCATGGACATGGAGAACAGACTTGTGGTTGCCAAGTGGGAGGAGGAGGGAGTGGGATGGATTGAGAATTTGGGGTTAATATCTGTCATTTCTAATGTCATCTTTGTGCCCCGTTTTTTTTGATTGCTCAATTTTGTGAGAGATTAGTCTGAAGAGAAAAATAATTTGACAAGCGTTTGTCTGTTTTTGATCTTTTGTATTTTCTAGCTTATTAATTTAGTTTATTATTATTATTCTTTTTTAAAATTTTTTAAGGAGCACACCCACAACATATGAAAGTTCGCTGGCCAGGGGTCAAATCAGAGCTGCAACTACCTGCCTACACCACAGCAATGCCAGAACTGAGCTGCATCTGCAACCTACACTGCAGCTCACAGCAACACCAGATCCTTAACCTACTGAGTGGGGCCAGGGATCAAATCTGTGTCTTCACGGGTACTAGTAGGGTACATTATCACTGAGCCTCATTGGGAGCTCCAAGGACATTTTCTTTATTTACATTTTATAATAATGAAGTATCTGTACATAAAATGCACTCAGCAAAAACATAAAAAAACACTGTACTATCTGCTTTTGCTTATCTGAGCTTCTGTTTACCTCCGTCATTGACTATGTTTTTTTTCCTATAATGAATACATGATAGGATATCTGGAAGGGTATGAAGGAAATTTCTTTGGATCCATTGGTATCAATACAATTAGCTATAATGAAGAACCATTAGCTCATAACAACATAATATACACCGTACATGTTCATGGGACCCTCCCTCGTTTCTCCTTTCACTGATCTTTCTTTAGAATAAAGATTTTCAAATTCTTCTCAAAAACATTATAGACAGTTAAATGTGAAGTTGACTTTCATCCTTTTAGAAATGTGTGGGAATAAATCTAGTGACATCTCTTCTCCTAACTCCTGAGATTGACAATCCTTTTCATGTGGTATAGGGAAGGTGGGGTGTAGGAAGTGTTCTGGAAGGTTGGGTTCTTGTCTCCTCCCAGAAGAAATTCAGACAGGAGAAAGAAATTGAGAAAGAAAAGTGAGGATTTATTCACCTCTTAAAGAGGAATGGGCAGAGAGGGGAGCACCTACCCTGTGTTTGTTTTTCTGGCGTGCTGGTTATAGGGGATATCCAAGTGCATGGATGGGATATTCACTGGGAAAGTGGATTTGGGGGGGCCTTATTCCTTAATTTTCATCCCAGCTCCATCTTCCCAAAAGAAAGAAGGGTTTTTGCCTTTATTTATATTTTATCGGAAGTGTTATGGCATCAGTACGTGATGGATACTTCTTATCTGCATAGCTAATTTTATTATGAGGGTATAATGTGCAACAGGTTACTACCCTGTCACCTTTTTTTTTTTTTTTGTCTTTGTTTTATTAGGGCTGCACCTGGGGCATATCGAGTTTCCCAGGCTAGGGGTCGAATTGGAGCTGCAGGATCTGACTTACTCCACAGCAAAGCCAGATTCAAATCACATCTAAAACTTACAACACAGCTCGCTGCAGCACTGGATCTTTAACCTACTGAGTGGATTGAACCCTTTTCCTTATGGATAATAGAGTCCTTTACAATGGGAACTCCCCCTCTTCCACCTTTCATTGTTTGCCTCAGGGCACTTATCACCCCAAAATGCATGCATTGTTTCCTGTCAGTCTGGAGTTTTCTGCTTTTCTTTGTCTGCCCCTGGAGCCTGCTGTTTGCATGATGTGTGGTTTCCTGCCTACTGGCCCCATGCCACCCTTCTCTGTCCATACCTAGTAATCTGACTGCTATAACAGAAGGAAGGAGATATTATTTTCAAATTTGAGTCATGAGTGGACTCAGACTTGAGGGCAGTGAGTGTTAAGGGTCAAGGATACAGGAAATGCCTGAAAGTTGGAAAGGGGGATTGAGACAGAGTCAAAGCCAAAATTTACTTACTTTGCTACCAATTTTACCAAAGGGCTCTTCTTGGGATGTACTTCCAAGACTTCTTTGCTTGATTTGTCCCATTATCCTAGTCTCACTGAAGTAACACCTGCAAAGAGAAATTTTCCTCCACTGCCAACTGAATAGCTCTCCTCTAGGTACCCTCTCTTCTATTACTACAATATTTTATTTAGAAATCTTCTCCCTCTCTAAAAAATCTTTTTTTAAAAAATTGAGTTATAGTGGATTTACAATGTTGTGTTAGTTTCACGAGTACAGTGAAATGAGTCAGATGCATTTTTCAGATTATATTCCAGTACAGATTCTTACAAAATATTGAATATAATCCCCTGTGCTATAGAGAAATCCTGTTGCTTATTTAATGTATAGTAGTTTGTATCTGTTAATCCCATACTCTTAATTTGTCCTTCCCTCCTCCTCCCCTTTAGTAACTATGAATTTGTTTTCTATACCTATGAGTCTTTTTCTATTTTACATATTGATTCATTTGTATTATTTTTTTAGATTCCACATAAAAATGATTTCATATAGTATTTGTTTTTCTTGGACTTAATTCCTAAATATAATATTCTTTACTTCCATCCATGTTGTTGCAAATGGCAATATTTCATTCACTTTTTGTTACTGAGTAGTAGTCTATTGTGGTTTGTGTATATACGTATGTATGTACATATGTGTGTATGTATATGTGCATGTGTGTGTGTGTATCTATCACATCTTAAGCCAATCACCTGTTGATGGGCACTTGGGTTATTTTTATAACTTGGATATTATAATAAAAAATCTTTTTAAAATGTATTTCCTTCACAAAAATTTAAATTATATGAGGAACTGTTTTTTTTTCCATTTTTACTATACTGAGACTTAGAATAGTGCCTAGAATACAGTAGGTGGGCTAGAAATGTTTTAAGTTCTCACAAATCTTATAGCTTTATCAACTTGTTTTAAAGATACATATATGCCAAAGTCTTAATATATGTGTTAAATTAATGCAGTTCAAAAACATTATCACTTATTGTAGACAGAGGCCAAAGAATGTTAAAAAATATGAAAATCGATATTTTATTTACATAAGCATTCCATATTCCTTTAACATAAATGCATATTTAACCACTGTCCTAGCTTTAAGCCAATGCATTATTTTTAGGATTACTAATCATCGTGGAAATGGTAATTGAAACCACAATGAGATATCGTAGAGATACCTCTAAGAACAGCTATTAACAAAAAGGCAAGAGACAATAGTGTTGGTGAGAATGTGGAGGAAAAGAAGCCCTTTTACACTGTTGGTAGGAATGTAAGTTGGTATAGCCACTATGGAAAACAGTAGAGAGGGTCCTCAAAAAATTAAAAATGGAACTACCATATTGTCCCAGAGTCCTAAGTCTAGGTATATAACTGAAGGAATTGAAAACACTACCTTGAAAAGATATCTGCACCCCGCCCTGTTCATGATTCACAAATAGCCAGGGTATGGAAACAGCTTAAGTGTTTGTCAGTTATGAATGAAGAAAATGAAATATGGCATTTGCAAACTTGAAGGCACTGTACTAAATGAATAAGTGAAACAAGTCAGACAGAGAAAGACAAAATACTGTATAATCTTAATATTAATATGGAAAATTAAAACATTATTGAAGAGGGTGGGGAAAGGAGACAAGCAAATGAAATGATTGCTGAGAACACAGAGTGCTTACTCAACTACTGCAGTGACTTTTCTTCTACTGAGAGGAAAAGAGAGAAAGTAGAGATGGTTATGGGGAGCTACCTGACATAGCAGAAAAAGAACCAGTGTAGGTACTCATAGGGTTCTAATAGTCCCAGCTATAACATTAAGTAGCTGTGGAATTTTTAGCAAATTTCTTTGGTATCTGTCCTTTATTCTCTCTTTTGTAATATTTTTTGTTTGTGTGTGTGTTTGTTTGCTTGCTTGCTAGGGCCACACCTCTGGCATATGGAAGTTCCCAGGCTATGGGTCGAATAGGAGCTACAGCTGCCAACCTACACCACAGCCACAGCAATGCCAGATCCGAGCCACATATGTGATCTACACCACACTTCACAGCAACACAGAGTCCTTAACCCACTGAGCAAGACCAGGGATTGAACGCGCATCCTTATGGATCCTAGGTGGATTTGTTAACTGCTGAGCCATGCAGGGAACTCTACTTTTGTAATATTTCTTTCCAGCTCTGATTTGTGTGTGTGTGTGTGTGTGTGTGTGTAGACTTAAAACCTACAAGTTATATTTGATTGCTCTATTTTTTTCCTCATGTCTCACATCCCATTAGCTTTAATTCCAACATCTATCTTGAATTCACTTGATTTTTATGAACTCCTCTGATATCAGCTTAATCCAGATCATTGTTGTCTCTCCTGGACTTTAAAAATAGTGTCATGAGTGGATTTTCTGCTTCAGATTTTACTCTGCCTATAGTTTATTGTCCACACAGCAGCTACAGTGTTTAAAAAATAAAAAATAGGTGAAACTCCCCAATGGATTTCAAATACAATTGGAATAATACCCACATTCCTTACTTTGCATTCAAGGGCTTATATATCTTGGCTTCTCACTACCTCTCTGTATCCCTTTACTAACAATGGCATATCCAAACAGGCCATTTTTCTAACCTCCAAACACAATGAGAATATTTCCATCTGAAGTCCTTTGTCGTTCCATCTGCTTAGATCACTCTTCCTTAGGAGATCAATTTGTTATCATGTCAATCTTACTACCAGGTCACTTTGTCAGACAGATTTTCCCTGGTCACACAGTCTTAACATTGATCCTTCCTCATTTGCCATTATACTCGAACCCATAATCCTATTCGATGTCACTCATACCATTTAGTATATTTAACAATCTAGGTGTATACAGGTTTATGTTATTCTCCTCCACAAACCAGAAACTTATTGAGTGCAAGAAATATGCTAACTATTATTATTTCAAGGGTTCAAAATAACAATTACCACATTAAAATGATGTGCCTCAACAAAAATATTCTTGAATGAATAAATAGTAATAGAATCAGTGAAGAGAATTGGTAACACAATTTTACTTAGCAAGAGATGAAACCAGATTTTCTGCTAACACTCAGAGAGTTTTCTTTTGCTTAGAAAAAAATATAACATTATCTTGGCACAATAGTCAATATTCTTCCAAAAAATAATTAGTCAATCCCAAACTCATCACTGAAAATATCTTTTGAATTACTTTCCAACATTACAGACTAGATTGTCTTTTTCTCTGTCATTGCAAGGGTAAAGCAGTAAAGTTTTCATTATAAGAACTACCTACAACTAGTTACCTAGAATTTGTGAGTGATCACTCATTTTTCTGACACTTTTTGCACTTTTCTGTAGTATTCAATGCAATTCTCCCCATTGATACTATTCGCTGGCTTACAGGTCCCTCCTACCATAAATCTGTTTTAAAGTGGTGGCTATTAAAAGAAGATAGAATTTGTTAGCAGGGTTAGGATAACCCAATAATTGATCTACTTTTACTTGAAAATGGAGTACCTTTTTTTTTTTTACACAATGAAGAAAGCAGGAATTAGACACACATTGCAGAACAAGGACAAGGTGACCTCGCACAGAGGGATGGACTGTGATTCTAGATTTTATAACTTTTCAGACAGGAGACTAGAATAAGCTTCAAGACACAGGACAAGAGTAGTCTCTTTAGATTTCGTCTTTTCAACCAACTCTAACTTAGGTCTCTGAACATGTACTAGTGTCCTATATCTAGGGCAGAAGTGTACTTGGTACCTCTGCATATATTTACGAAGACTAAGAGAATCATTTCTGTATTAAGCCTCTGTTGGCTTACGATAAAGGAAACTGCACTTCATTGTGCACTAATGTTCTCCTGGTTCTATTTATTCACTGAAAACGGGGAATACTTTCAATATAAAAGGGGTATTCTAAAGGGGCTCTAGTGTCTTAATCAAAGAACTGTCAAAATCTAGCTTGCCATAATAAAAACTACTCTAAAATAAAAGCCACAATAACCATCTCCTCCTCATTTCCTTACATGTTCTGGAAAAAAAAAATGACAGTTTATGCTTATGGTGAAATTATTTTAGAAATGGTCCTTTGCTAGAGACAGATACTTGAATTCTGTTAAAACAGAGCTCATCAAAGACAAATTTCAATAAGCTTCCATCTTCTAAGCACCTTTTCTCTCTTAACACCTAAATATAGAGGTTTTTTTCGTAAAGCTATTAAGGTTTATTGAATAAATAATGCCTCTTTTACCATGCTTTTACCTACATATTCACTTGACAAATAGATGGAAGCACTGAGGGGCTGAATTACAACATTTTGTTTAGAGCCTTCAAAGATATCATTCTTCCAGGGGAAAATGCATTGAGACAAATAATCCCTTAATGTGTAAGTGCTTGTCATACATATTTAAATGTAAATATATTTTACAAATGTAAACTTTGAGTTAAATAAACTAAATAAAATTTGAGTCTGTATAGAATAGGTAGGGATAGGTGACTTGCACATACAACATGTTTATTTTTCATATTAGTTTTCTCTATTAAAACATTGATACAGTTTTCTAAAACACAAGGTCTTTGTGTAGTTAAATCTAGACTAAGCAAAGTATATTTTCCACATCAATTACAATTAAGAAGGATTTGATTAACTAAAAATTTCAGAAAGGTGCTAAATGTTGATCAGACTGTGGCATCCTTAAAAATCTCATATGAGAAACTTACACTTGGAGTTATGGGGCTTGCTGATATAATTGGTGTCATATTTGTAGTTATCACTAATTTTCTTGTGCTGTTTGGGTGGAAAGTTTAGCTCTCAGAATCTGCTATAAACTGCATAGCCCTTAGAATAACACAATCTCATCTGGTTCCTCAAATACCAGTTTATATATAAGTGACTTTGCCGTGCACAATCTGAAAATATAAGCATATGAATTCGTAGGCACAGTTGGAAAACATTGGTATAGGACAGCAAGCATATGAACAAACACAAAAACAATTAAGGCCACCTTGCTGTGCCCAAGGGTGGCATGCCTGATCACGGGCTGCACAAATTTATTAGCAGTAACATGTCTCAACAAGCACTTTGCAAGTCAAATTTCTTAACTGTTTTTTTAAACCATGATTGCGTTGCTAGTAATCTTTGGCAGCTAGTCAACTAAAACAATTTCATTAATTAATGTTCCATGTATGTAATATTTCTAACTCTAGAATTGATAATAAGAAGCATGTCTGATCACAAAATACCGGTATAAGAATTCTAATGATGAACATGAGTTATTAATTCACTTGTCCACATCTGCTAGAGGGAGTTTTCTGCCTCAATGGAAATCACCATCATTTTTTTAATGTGAGCTGAGGAGAAAATAGGAATGTAAATTATTGCCGTCTTGTATGCCATCCTTATAATGTCTTAGGGGAGCTATGGTTTTGCCATCCCTAGATGAATTTAGCCTTTCCATATAACTTAATTAGTGACCAAAGCAAATAATTCTAACCAAAGTAAACACTTTTGATGTGATTTAGTTGAAGTAAAGCCAAAGCTTGCATTTTATATGTACAACAGTCTTGACAAATTTATGTGAAGGCTTATATTCATAGTGCTATCGATGGTGTAGGAACACAGACTTTATTTATACATCTCCCAATTGCATGCGCAGTGAGTATGGTCTGTGACCCAGTGCTGTGCCAAGACTACATCCCCAGATTTACTTGGCTTTCTCTTCTTTTCTTTTTTCAGTAAAAAAAATAAATAAATAAAAGGGCACAAACCATAGGGAATTTTTTTTTCTTGTGAAAAGCTTCGTTAGGTGATGTGCTGATGAAGTACTTGCATTTTGCAACATTTGAACACAGAAAAAAAGAATATTATCTGTTTTTCCCACAAATACGCATACAAAATTCCACAGCAACTTTCAAAATTTCTGTAATACAGCAATCCAGATAAAGTACCAGAAACCTCACTGGAACTGTAGGGAATAGGTAAAACAAATTTCACAAGACACTTGGACATTTTAATCCAGGAAGAAGTGATATTCTCTCAACTTGTAACAAATCAGGAACTGGTTCCTGAGTTCCATTTATAAATAAGACTATTTAATTGTTTTAAGAATGACCTGAAAATGCTGAGCAATGCGAAAAATTGATGACAGGAAAACAATTTTTACTCTTAATATACAATTCGGTTGTTATTGAGGTAAGGTACCTGAAACTTCCATCTCTAATATGAATGCTAGATATTTAACTGATAATATGAATGCTAGATATTTAATTGTCTTGGAAACATACGTCTTGGAAGTGTTTCACTTTGTCACTTTGAAAATCCAAAAATGGGTGGTAATGTTTTCCAAGAAAACATGAGGAATTTACCATATATTTTTGTGGTTGATATTACAATACACAATACACTACTCAGATCTCCTTTCAGGAGTAAGGGATTTACAGTCAGTCTTCTGCTGCCAGTTCCTTACAGGGATTGACTCTGCTGAAGGAGCTCTCTTATCTAAGATCATGTCCTGTTACAAAGTTAGCCTGCTATCAGTGACTGCATGATATCAGAGTATAAGAATATACTTCATTTAGAATGGATAAGCAACAAAGTCCTACTGTACAGCATAGGCAACTGTATCCAACCTCTTGAGATAGAACATGATAAAAGATAGTATGAGAAAAAGAATCTATCTGTCTATCTATCTATCTATCTATCTATCTATCTACCTATGACTGGGTCACTGTGCTATACAGCAGAAATTGGCACAACATTGTAAATCAACTATACTTTAATTAAGAAAAAAAAAAGATATACTACTCCTACCCCACCCTGAATAACTAAAAGATGAGCTTTCAAACTCCTTTCAGGACCTTCTGAAGTCTCCTTTAAGACTTCATTGTCACTTGACTTTACCCTTGGACCAAAGCAAAACATCCAAAGAATATGAAAAGACTGGAAGAAGTACTACTGAAATAATAGTTTCATAGAGATCAAGGTGGTGGATTAGAGGATAGACCATGATGGACAATAATATTAAAAAGAATATATATGTGCACACACACACACACACACACGGCTGAGTCGATTTGCTGTACGACAGTAATTGGCATAGCATGTAAATCAACTATGGTTTAATTAAAAAAAGAAATGGCAGATTAGGAAGATCTTGAGCTCACCTGTTCCCATGGGCACACCACTATCATAACTGCTTACAGAGCAATTATCTCTGAGAACAACCTGAAGATGAGCAGAAAATATTTCCACAACTAAAGATAAAAAGGAGCCACAATGAAATGCATAAAAGGTGTGGAGATGTGGTCTAATCAGGACATTAGCCCCCAGCACAGTGATCCACCCACAGAGGTTCTCCCTGAGGAGAAAGGAGTTTGATTGTCACATTGGGCTCACCAGCCTGAGTTTCTTGTACCAAGAAGATGAGTTACCAAAATGTATGGCTTTGAAAACTAGTGGGACTTATATTCATGAGAGCCAGATGGTGATAAGAAACTGAGATTCTACTCCATAAATGCTTGCAAAAGCTCCTCAGTCCCAGCCTGAAGACAATAGTTTGAAAGGTACTGGGCCAACTTGCTAATCTTGGAGAGCATCCAAGAGTTAGCTCTCTAGGAATGAGACACTGGCAGTTAGCCAGCTTCGTGATCGCATTCTACCTGGTTGACCCTTGTACCGGTGGGTCCCCTTTTGGAATCCTCCCTCTAGCCAATTAGGGCCAGGGGTATACACCACTGAACAGTGTGTTCACAGTAGTTGCACTGGTCTTAACTACCAGACCTCAGATTCAGGCATATTGGAGGCCTGCTCCACCAGCAACACATGCACAACAACTGCATGAGGCAGGGGCTCACAACCAGCTGGACAGGAAGCCAACTCCACATACCAGAGTGTCCTCAGTAGTTGGCCAGCTTTGCCGTAATGTAAAGATGCATGCAGGCCATATAGAAAATATCCCTGAACCAGGAGTTCCCTGACTAGGATCCATGAGGATGTGGTTTTGATCCCTGGCCTCACTCAGTGGGGTGAGGATCCGGCATTGCCATGAGCTGTGGTGTAGGTCACAGACAAGGCTTGTTTCTGGCATCGCTATGGTTGTGGTGTAGGCCAGCTCCTTTGGACCACTAGCCTGGGAACCTCCATATGCATGGGTGCTGCCCAAAAAATAGCAAAAAAAAAAAAAATCCCTGAACCATGTGGCTCTGGTGGCCAGAAGACAGCATGCTATGCTGCTGTGCCTCAAAGTACTTCTTCTGTATAAAGCCACTTCTCCAAGATTTGGAGATGTAATGGACCTATCTAATACAAAGAAATAAACACAAGAGAACCAGGCAAAATGAAGAGACAGAGAAGTATCTTCCAAGTCAAAGAATAAGATAAAACCTCAGGGGGAAAGAAAGAAATAAAAGAAACAAAAATAAGCAAACTCCCTGATAATAAGTTAAAGGTGGTGATCATAAAAATGCATTGAGAACTTGGGAAAATTATGGATGAACACTTCAACAAATATTAGAAAATATGAAAAAGATTCAGAGCAGAAGAATAAAATAACTGCAATTTACACACACACACACACACACACACATATATATATACACACACACACTAGAAGGAATCAACAGTAGATTAAATGATCTAAAAGACAGAGTACTGGAAATCAACAAAGCTGTATACACACAAAAAATAAAGAATTAAAATAAATGAGGATAGTTTAAGGGACTTTTGGCATAATACCATGTGGACTAACACTTGCATTTAAGGATCCCAGAGGAGAAGAGAGAAAGAGGTGGATAAATTACTTGAAGAAGTAACAGGTAAATGCTTCTCTAGCCTGGAGAAGGAAACAGATATCCAAGTTCAGGAAGCACACAGAGCCCCCAGTACCATGAACAAAAAGAAGTCCACACCAAGACACATTAAAATAATATGTCAAGGAGTTCCCACTTGTGGTGTAGTGGGTTAAAAATACAACTGCAGCTGCTCAGTTTGCTGCAGAGGTGAGGGTTTAATCCCCAGCCCAATGCAGTAGATTAAAGTAAAACTGTCACTATTTGCAGATGACATGCTATTATACATAGAAAATCCTAAATTCTCCACCAGGACAAAAAAAAAAGCTATTAAAGTAATACATGAATTCAGTAAGATCACAGGATACAAGATTAATATATCAAAACCTGTATCATTTCTATACACTAATAATTAATCATCAGAAATATAAATTAAAAATGAATCCCATTTACAATTGCATGAAACAGAATAAAATACCTAGAGCTAAATTAAAACAAGAAAATTAAAGATATATACTCTGAAAACTATAAAAAATGATGAAAGAATTGAACTCAACAAAAATAAACGGAAAGATACTATGCTCATGGATTGGATGAATTAATACTGTTAAAATGTCCATACTAGGCAAGGTACACTACAGATTCAATGCAAATCCTATCAAAATTACAATGATATTTTCATAGAACTGGAACAAATAAGTCTAGAATTTGTATGGAACCACTAAAGACTCCCAATAGCCAAACAGTCTTGAGGGGGAAAAAGAATTACAAACTATACTTTAAAGCCACAGTATTAACTAAAGCAATCTAGATTCAATGCAATCAATATCAAATTACCCATGACAGTTTCACAAAACTAGAGCAAAAATCCAAGTTTATATGGAACCATAAAAGACCCAGAATGGACAGAGCAATCCTGAAGAAAAAAAAAAAAAAAAAAAACACCAGGAGGCATAACTCTCGTAGACTTCAGACAATACTGCAAAGCTACAGTAATCAAGACAGCATGGTACTGTACAAAAACAGACATACAGACCAATGGAACAGAATAGAGAACCTAGAAATAAACCCAGACACTTATGGACAATTAATCTTTGACAAAAGAGGAAAGAACATAAAATGGGAAAAAGAGTCTCTTCAGCAAGTGCTGTTGAGAAAACTGGACAACCACATGTAAAGCAATGAAACTAGAACATACCTGCACACCATGCACAAGAATAAACTCAGAATGACTTAAAGACTTAAACATGAGACAAGACACCATAAAACTCCTGGAAGGGAACACAGGCAAAACGTTCTCTGACATCAACATTACAAACGTTTTCTTTAGGTCAGTCTTCCAGGGCAACAGAAATTAAAACAAAAATAAACCAAAGGGACCTGATCAAACTTACAAGCTTTTGCACAGCAAAGGAAACCATTAAAAAAAAAAAAAAAGACAACCTACGGAATGGGAGAAAATAGTTTCAAATGATCCAACCAACAATGGATTAATCTGCAAAACATATAAACAACTTTTACAACTCAACAGCAAAAAAAACAACAAAGCAATTGAAAAATGAGCAGTACACATGGATAGACATTTCTCCAAAGAAGATATGCAGATGGCCTACAGGAACAGGAAAAATTGCTCAGCATCACTAATTATTAGAGAAATGCAAATCAAAACTGCAGTGAGGTACCACCTCACACCAGTCAGAATGGCCATCATTAACAAGTCAACAAATAACAAATGCTGGAGAGGGTGTGTGGAAAAGGGTACCCTCTTTCACTGTTGGTGGGAAGGTAAATTTGTACAACCACTATGGAAAACGGTATGGAGGTACCTTGGAAAACTAAATGTAGATTTACCATATGATCCAGCAATCCCACTCCTGGGCATATATCTGGATAAATCTTTCATTTAAAAATTTCATGCACTCATATGTTAATTGCAGCACTATTCACAATTGCCAGGACATGGAAACATCCTAAATGCCCACAAATGGAGTAAGGAAATGTGGTACATATACACAATGGAATACTACTCAACCAAAAAGGTAAACTAATGCCATTTGCAGCAGCATGGATGGACCTAGAGATTCTCATACTAAGTGAAGTAAGCCAGAAAGAAAAAGACAAACACCATATGATATAACTTATTTGTGGAATCTAAAATATGGCATGATGATCCTATCTGCAAAACAGAAACAGATCATGGCCAGGGAGAGCAGACTTGTGTTTCCAGTGGGGAGTGGGGAGGGAGTGGAATGGACTGGGAGTTTGCAGTTAGTAGATGCAAACTATTGCATTTGGGGTGGATAAGCAATGAGCTCCTGCTGTGTAGCACAGGGAATTATATCTATTCACTTGTGATGGAACATGATGGAGGATAATGTGGAAAAAATAATGTGTGTGTATATATGTCTATGACAGGGTCACTTTGCTGTTTAGCAGAAATTGACATAACATTGTAAATCACCTATAATTAAAAAAATATGGAAAAGAAAAAGAGAACACACACACATTTGCTTTAAAAATAAAAAAGCTATAGTAATCAAAACAGTTGGACTGGCACAAAAGCAGACACATAAAGCAATGGAAAAGAATAGAAAACCAGAAATAAACATATGCTTGTATGGTCAACTAATTTATGACAAAGAGGGTAAGAATATATAATGGGGAAAAGATAGACTCTGTAATAAATGGTGTTAGAAAACCTGGACAGTGACATGGAAAATAATAAAACTTTACCACTTTCTTATACCATATGCAAAAAAAACCCTCAAAATGGACTAAATGCATAAATGTAAGACTGAAAACCATAAAAGCCCTTTAAGGAAACATAGGCAGTAAGTTCCTTGACATCAATTTTTGCAATCTTTTTAGGTCTTTCTTCTCAGGGAAGGGCAATAAAAGTGAAAATAAGCAAATAGAATTACATCTAACAAATAAAATTTTGCATGGAGAAGGAAGCAAGCAACAACAACAAAAAGCAGCACATGCAATGGGATAAGGTATTAGCAAACATTATATCCAGTAGGGGTTAATTTCCAAAATATGCAAAGAATTCATACAAAATAATATCTGAAAAAATTTGATTAAAAAATGGACAAGGGGTTTAAATAGACATTTTTACAAAGATACACAGATACCCAATAGACACATGAAAAAAGAAGCTCAGTATCACTAACTATAATGAAAATGTAAGTCAATACCATGAGATATCACGTCACATATGCTGAATGACTATTATGAAAAACACTGCAAATGACAAGTGTTTGTAAGGATGTGAAAAAAAGAGAACATTCATACACTCTTGGTGGGAATGTAAATTACATATGCATATATATTTACATATACATATATATCCGTATGTTCATTATAATACTGTTTATAATAGTTAATATATGGAAGAGACCTAAGTGTGCATCAATACACAAATGGATAAAGAAGATGTAATATTATATACAATGGAATATTACTCTGCCATTAAAAAATAACCCGTTGCCATTTGCAACAGTATGGATCTAGAGGGTATTATGCTGAATGGAATAAGTCACACAGAGACATAAAATAAGGTATGATTTCACATATATGTAGAATCTGAAAAACAAATGCAGAAACAAAATGGAAACATACGTATAGATACAGAGAAAAAACTGGTGGTTGCTAGAGGGAAGGGGTGTGTTGAAATGGGCAAAATAGGTGAAGAGGAATAAGAGGTACATACTGGAAGTATATAAATAAGTCATAAGTATCCAACATACAGCTTGGAGAGTATGGTCAAGAATATTGCAGCAGGAGTTCCTGTCGTGGCTCAGTGGTTAACAAATCCGACTAGGAACCATGACGTTGCAGGTTCGATCCCTGGCCTTGTGGTTAAGGATCCAGCATTGCTGTGAGCTGTGGTGTAGGTTGCAGACATGGCTCGGATCCTGCGTTGCTATGGCTGTGGCGCATGCTGGTGGCTACAGCTCTTGTTAGACCCCTAGCCTGGGAACCTCCATATACCTAGGGTGCGGCCCTAGATAAGGCAAAAAGACAAAAAAAAAAAAAAGAATATTGCAGCAATTTTGTATAGTGGCAGTTAATTTCTAGACTTATCAAGATCATTTCATAATGTATATATAAATGTCAAATCATATTGGACATATAAAAGCAATATTGTTTATCAACTGTATTTAGCACAGGGCATTCTACCCAATATTCTGTGATAATCTATATGGGAAAAAAAAATCTGAAAGAGAAGAGACGTTTGAATACATATAACTGAATCACTGTTGTAGAGCAGAATTTATCGCAACATTGTAAACCGACTATATTTCAATAAAACTTTACAAAAAGAAATATGGTGGCAGTTTTTTCTGGGTGATTGGATTATAGGTGATTGAATTTTTCTTTGTCCTTTTTATATTGTTTTTAATCTTTCCATAATAAATACATATTATTTTACTTTGAAAAACATGGAAATTCTTAATGCTAGGTTGTTACCAACCGTGTTTATGAAGTGTGAATATTAGTTTTCCAGTTGTAAAGGTTTGGAAACCCAGTCATTTAAGAAAAAAATGAAGTGAAGAAAAAATGGTTCAGGAAAGAGACACTAAGAACACTAGAAAAATAATTAAAATAATATATTCTTATGAACCCAAGAGTTTTAAGAATTTTAAGGAAGGCATTTCTATAGCCAAGGGCAGTTCCAATGCAGTTGTTGGGGACAAGAGATAGATTGCTATGCATTGAGGAATTCCTGTTGTGGCTCAGTGGTAAGGAACTCGACTAGTATCCATGAGAATGTCTCACTCAGTGGGTTAAGTATCTGGCATTGCCATGAGCTGTGGTGTAGGTCAAACATGTGGCTTGGATCCTGCATTGCCATGGCTGTGGCATAGGCCAAAGGCTGCAGTTCCAATTTGCCCCCTGGCCTGGGAACTTTCATATGCTGTGGTGTGGCCCTAAAAAAAAAAAAAAAATGCTATGTATTGAAACATGATTAAGATGAAAGAAAGCAGGAATATATTCCTAAGCTGTTTGGTTATCAAGTGAGGAAGAAATAAAGAGTGGAGATAAAGTAAGGGAAAAAATTAAGAAAGGCATTTTAAAAAAATTACCATTAGATTGATTTGAACGTTTTGTAGGCTAGCAGCGTCAGAACAAAATATGAACAATACAACAGTAGGGGAGAATAATGGCAATTGATGGAGAAAGATATGGAGAAATTAAAACAGGATTAGATTATTTTAACAGAGTATATTCTTCTTGGATTAGAAGAGGGATACCGTATTTTCTGAGACGAAATGATGGTCTCAATAAAAATAAACTTAAATGTAGAGGATGTGGTGAATTGAAAAAGTCTATCCCTAATTGTCTCAAGTGTCTTCTTAATTTTATAAAGGAAATTACCTGTTGAGGGTGAGAGGACCACATCTGCAGTAGGAGCTTGAGCAGAGTGGTAAAGTTTTAAATAGTGGCAGAGGAAACTGCTAATTGAAACAATTACTGAGCAGTGTCAGGTTCCTGGCAGGAGTGATTGCCATGAATTATTCAGGGCAGCAATCTGAAGAGCCGTGGAGTTGTGTTTATTTATCTATTTATTTACTTACTTTTTTATTTTTGCTGGACATGATCAGGAGCCCACATGAAGCTACACTGAATGTGAATTACGTGTGTGGGTAGAGAGGAAGGTAAATATTGAAAGAACAGGGGAGAAAAGGAGAAAGATCTGGGATAAAAGCACATATGGGTCTCATTCTGAATGTGATAAAAATAATGACTCTTGTGGAGTCTGATGGACCTGGAAGCTTATGGTCTCTAAGATATCCAAGAGAGTTTTAATTAAAGCAAGGGTCTAAGAGAGATGGAAAATTAGATGCTGTGATTATAGAATGAGAACAGCATTTCCCAGATGTCACAGTCTGTAGTAATGATAAATTCTCCAGTGTTGATGCAGGTGTAGCAGAGAGATCAAGGTGAGAAGGTTAAGAGACTATGAGGCCAGATGCTGAAAAGCAGAGTTAATCAGGCCTGGAGGACATGCGGTAAAGCTGGGGAAGATTTTAGGATGAATAGAACATATAGAATACTTACCCTGATCTTTAGAATGTGGTGTGTCAAAGAGCTGCCATGTTCTGTCATTGTAAAGGAATGGACCTGGGCCACCAGTGAGGAGACAAGTCTCAGGCTGAAGCAAGGAGGTGGGGGCTGTGTCATTTTGTGGGCTGTGTAACATCTAGATCCTCGCTACTAGGCAAAAAGTTGGTCCTTCTCCATTCTTCTATAGGGATTCTGGGATAGAAAACGGTGCGTTATATAATAGAGCCCTGTGTAAAACAGGAAGATTAGATACCAAAACTTCTGTAACACTGTGTAAATTTAAAAAAGAAAAAAAAAGGAAAAACTAATCAATAGTATTCAAAGTCAGAGAAATCGTTTTGATATTTGATGGAGATTGTGACAAGAAAGATATGAAAAATGTGTCTGATGTCTTGTGATGTTCTATAAACTAGATATACGGGTTTAAAAATTTGGAGTTTTTACTGTGGCTTAGCAGGTTAAGAACCGGATATAGTGTCTATGAGGATGCTAGCTGGATCCCTGGTCTTGCTCAGTGGGTTAAGGATCCTGTGTTGCAGCAAGTTGTGGTGTAGGCCTCAGCTGTGGCACTGATTCAACCCCTAGCCCAGGAACTTCCATATGCTGCAGATGTGGCCATATAAAGAAAAAAAATCAATATAAGCTATTCTTTTAGGAATTGTAGACTTTTCTGAATAAATATTGTACAGTAAAAAGACAATTCTGGGAGTTCCCATCATGGCTTAGTGGAAACAAATCTGACTAGTATTCATGAGGACACAGTTTCAATCCCTGGCCTCACTCACTAGGTTAAGGATCCAGTGTTGCTCTGAGCTTTAGTGTGGGTCGCCGACATGTCTTGGCTCTGGCATTGCTGTGGCCGTGGTGTAGGCCAGTGTCTGCAGCTCTGATTCGACCTCTAGCCTGGGAACCTCCATATGCTGTGGGTGAGGCCCTAAAAAGACAAAAAAAAGGCAATTCTGTAATAGATTAGCTTTCAGTGGAGCAGTTGTTCTGCCAAAATCAACTCTAAAGTCTGGATAAAATTTTTTAAATATGCATAAAAGTATGAAGGCATCAGAGAACCAGCAAAAAATCCAAGTTTGGAAGGATTGATTATGTTCTCCAAAAGAAGTAGAACCAAAGGGCTGAGAAATCAAGGCAGCAGTTAGAATGCTGAGAAGCTCATCAGAGCTTTCAATAATGTCAGCTGGGAAAATCAAGTTGGAGCCCAAGACTTCATATAGTTAGGATTGGGGGTTATTATTACGGAGGAAATGGAAGCACATTGAGGTGAACTTGAGATGTGGTGCTGCTTTACCCTTGGATATCTTTCCTTAGAGCCAAAGAATACAAACATAAAACATCAGCTAAGAAAGAAAAACTTGGTGGCGATTATGACAGTCTTGAAGTGTATACGTAAAATACAATTTTTACATATATGTTTTATACACACACACATACAGTGAAACAGAGACAGACAATTACAGAGACAGACAAAGGGAGAGAGAGATCAAGGCCCATGAAAAGGATGGATTTGGGACAATGCTCTAGTTTTTAGTAACCAGAAATAGATCAGCCCTAACAAAAACTTAAAGCCAGATCTAAATCAGTTTAATCCCAGACTGGATTAAGTTGCTTCATCATTTCTCTATCAATCTGATATACGTAAAAGTAAATCATCTTTGGAGGAAGATAATATTACTGAATAAGGTAAATTTTTTTATAACTTTTTATGCACAATATTTGCTATTTAATCAATTTATCAGCTTTAGGATCAGACAAGACTAAATGATTGCAAAATAGGTAAAGTGTCCTCAATACAGAGATCCAGAGATGATCCAGAGACTGGAATTCTCAGGATTTAAGTATCTATAACTTATTTCTTCTAGAAAGTATAGTAAGGAGGGACTTAATTAGAGTAAATGTTTTATAAGAAAAATAAAAATAAAATTTAAGAACTAAAAATAAAGTGATTGAAATTAATTTATGCATGTGTTAAATATCAGTTTAGTCATAGCTAAAGAGAATTTCGAAGAACTAGATAAAATATTGGTCAGTAATACCCACTTTGTAGTGAAGAGAGAGAGAGAAGAGGAAAAAACAGAAGAGCATTTGAGACGACCAGGACATGGTAAAAAGCTATAGTAGGAGTCCTAGGAGAAAAGAAGAAGATCCAATATTTGAAGATATAATTGTTAAGATTTTTACAAATTGATTAAAAGAAATCAAGGCACATGGATAGGTAATTACAAGTGTCAAGAAGGATAAATTAAAAAGAAAGTCATACCTAGGAAAATCGGAGTAATACTGTTGAGCCCAAAGGCAAACGAGGAAAGATTACTGAAGTGGTCAGAGTAAAAAGACACATTCTTTTTAAGGAGAAGCTGAAGGATTGACATTTGATTAGGTTTTAAATAAGAACAACAGAGAACAAGATGATGATAATGAGAAAAATGGCAGTTAAGGTGCTTGAAGAAAATAAGTTACCCGTAATTCTTTACTGGTAAAAATATTCTCCCCAAAATAAGGTAATATGAAATCATTTTAACATATATAAAAATTAAGAGAATTATATTATTATATTTCAAGACATTAAAAAGCTGTAGTTAAATACTCACATTGATTTACAGATAAAACCAATGGAACACAGTAAAGAATGTAGAAGTAGATCATAGTGTTGTAATCAGTTGATTTGTAACAAAGGTGATGACACAAAGCATTGGGAAATTGCGGCCTTTTAAATAAATGGATCTGGATCAACAGGATCATCCATTTCTGCTAGTGTATTTCTTGACCTTAGCTCACAAAAATCAATTCCAACTAGAGTAAAAAACAATAAAGTTTCTAGAAGGTAATGTAAGTGAATATTTTCAAGACTTGGTCTAGGCTAAGATTATTTGAATTTGGAACAAAGGACACTAATCAAAAAAGAATGATAACTTGGATATATCTAAAATAGAGAAAAACTATATTCTTTCAAAATCACCACTAAAAGAGTGATAAAGCAAGCCATAAAGTAGTACATATTTGTAATGTAAATATCCAAAAAGGGCTTATAACCAAAACATATGAAGAGATCTTACTGTTCAATAAGAAATCCAATAGAAAAAGGAAAAAAAGACTTAAATAGGCATTACAAAACTCAACATCCAAATCTCTCTTTCTCTACCCCCAGCTCTGTCTCTCTCTCTCTCTCTCTCTCTCTGATATGCACATGTATGTCTGTGTATCACCCATCAACAAAAAAAATGCAAGTAAATCTTATTGAATTTTATACCACATAGCATCCAAAATAGCTAAAATTTTAAAAGATGGTTTTTACCCAAAAAACACACAACTTAAAAGTTGCAAGTTATGTTTTATTCGGGTCCTTACAGAGGACTATAGCTAGGGGGCTAGCCTATCAGATAGCTCTGAGGAACTGTTCCAAAGAGGTAAGGGAGGAGCCAGGGTATATAGGTATTTTTCTTTCTTACTTTTTTCTGAAAAACAAGTAGTTGAACATGCAAAGATGGCTGCTAATTACAGAAAACAGGCACCTGAAGTTTATCATTTAGTATTTTTCTATGCATGAGAAGATATGTGTCTGAGCTCATTGATATTATTCTTTTGATATGCATCTTAACTATCTAGGACCAGTGTCCTGTTTCCCTCCATCCTAAATTCCCCTTAGGGTGCACTGTTGAGGGTGGAAAGGCTTGATGGTGGTAAATTTGTTGTTCATCAGATGGCAGGCAACATTGTTTGTTTACTGAAATGGCAGGCAACATTTTTTTTTGTCCGTAATTTCAATTCTCAATATCAAGATTTTGTAAGGATGGGGAACACCTAGAAATCATATACGTTGTTGTGTGGACATAGGTACTGATCTGCACTGTCCCCTTGAAAAGCCATCTGGTTGTATTTTCCAAAAGTGAATATATTCATATTCTTTGTCTAGATAAGACTCCCCTGAAGGCAGACTTGAAGACATTTCTATCCTACTGCAAGTTTATTTAATAGGAAGTGTCTGCAGAAGCATGGAGAAGCAATACAGAGTAGGGAAGGAAGTCAAAGAAAAGTGTATATTACCAAGCAAATATCAGTGTGAGCAGCTGGAGCTTACTCTCACTAGGGAACTGTGGGAGACACTGTAGAAGATGCATCCAGATCAGAGTCAGTCATTGTTTAAAGTCTATTGTGAGAGGTGTTATTCTGGACTTCCAGCCTGTGTGGGTGTGCATTTAGGAAATGGTGGTTGAACCAGCTCTAATGGCCAGAGAAAGCCCTCATGAAAAGGATAGAAATAGAACCAGATGGTTACAGGAGAAGAGCTTCTGTTCTATCCTATAACCCAAATAATCAATTTTTAGGTATGTATCTAAAAAAATGCAAACATGAGGACTAAAAGTCATGTACAAGTATACTTATAGTAAGAGTACTTTAACAGCCCCAGATTTAGAACAAAAGCAAATGTGCATAATGGTAGCATAGGTAAATACATTGTATTATTTTATAATAGAGTATAAAGAAGAATTATGAATGAACTACTGTTATATAAAACAATACGGATAAAATTTACAAATACTATATTGTGGGGAAAATATCAGATAGAGAAGAATACATATTGTCTGGCTTCATTTACATAAAGTCAAACTCAGGCAAAACTTGTGATTGCAGTTGCTTAAAAAAGATGGTCTGTGTAATGAATGGTCAGGGACACCAGGCAACAATCTGTGGAATGTTCTGTTTCTTGTTGAGCGTTGTGATTAAAAGAACATCCACTCTTTGTGAAAATTCACTGAATCGTACACTTACTCTCTGTGGCCTTTCTGTATGAATGTTATCCTCCCATAAAAAGGTTCTCTCAACAAATATAAATCATAACTAAGAACTAATGGCTGTGTTGATTTCATCTTTCTTTGGAAGAAGATAATCTGACTTTTGTCTCAAGTTAATGCTGCACACTTTAATTACATTTTTCAGCAATTCTGGTGAAGGGTACTAGAGGATTCAGCACCTCTATGTGTGATTAGATGAGAATACTCTGGAGAAATGACTAGGACATGCCAAATGTTAAATCTTCATTATCATATGTTCTCTTTTACAAGTTCCTAGCTTCAACTCTATTTTTATATTTCATTTAACAGTTCCATAGTTCTGAGCAATTGGCTGGTTTTTGTGAAATCCATCTCATTATGAGACCAAAAGAAAATGTCTTTTGTTTCTTCTGCTCAGTTCAGTTTTTAGGAATCTTTTATGCAACTAACATCCCCCCATATACCCTTTTTAAACATATTAAAACTTTCTCCAAATATTAATCGCTCGGCAGCTATGGCTGCACTTCTGTATGTTTTTACATAAACATAGTATATGTTTTGTCCACTGTCTTATAAAAGGATATGTCCTTCATTATTCTCCTGAGAGCAGTCATAGGCAGGATAAGCAGATTTATCTGGGTTCAAATATAAATGGAGACAGAGCTTAAGTATTTTTAGAAATGTAGTCAAAGCTGATAGGAGCTGCTTTAGAAATGCAAATGAGAATCACATTGCCAGAAGGCAGATGTTGTAAGAAAAAAAAGTATGGGTATATAGCATGTCGCCCTGCCAGAGGTCACATTTGTGAATTTTCTCTTTTCCAAGAGAAGGGTATAGAAAATATTTTTAGGACTAGAAAAGTATCCTTTCATCACAAGCTTAAACTCCTAGAGTTAATAAAGAGGTTCATAATAGTTACACTTACAACTGTCAGTCATCCTCTGGTCAAATGTAGCTTTCCATATTCTCTCCACACAAGAATACAATAGGAATAGGAAGAGATATAAAAAGGGAGCAAGCAGAGTTCCTGTCATGGCTCAGTGGTTAACGAACCCTTCTAGCAACCCTGAGGATGCAGGTTCAATCCCTGGCCTTTCTCAGTGGGTTAGAGATCTGCCATTGCTGAGCTGTGGTGTAGGTCGCAGGTGTGGCTCGGACTCCGAGTTGCTGTGGCTGGGGTATAGGCTGGCAGCTCCAGCTCAGATTAGACCCCTAGCCTGGGAACCTCCATATGACATAGGTGTAGCCCTGAAAAGACAAAAGCCAAAAAAAAAAAAAAAGAAAGAAAAAAAGGGAGCAAGCAAAGTAAGTTCAAGCCACAGAGGAGAAAAGATAAATTGGAATGAACAATTTGTATATGTGTTAACAGAAAAACAAGGGCTGCTGATCTGTAAGAGTTCTTTGATTTTAGCTGCCAAGAAGAAAATCAAGCACTGAAAATAATGAATAGTCAAGAAGAAAATCTGTGTGAAACTACCTAATATTTAGTCCTGTGTAAAGCTTCCTAAAGGACATGCATGTCTGTGAAATTACTGTAGCTTTATCATTTTTATTCAAATATAAAATAATGACTGATATTGTTAAACAAAATTGTTATGTTTGTTCAAAACTCGGGGAATTGAGATTAAAATTACTTTTATGGGGAAATTTGGAGAGACTAGGAGGAAGGTGGGAAAAAGTTTGGCTTCAGGGAGTGACTTTTCATGGAGATTGGTTGAATTTTCTCACCTTTATTTTCATCTATTTTGGGATATTTCAACATGCAATAGTATATCTTCCTCCTTTCTGACTCAGCCTCACTTTAAATTTCTCTTTTAAAAAGAGGGAAAAGTAAACTAGGACCTTTCCAAAAGAGATGCCATGTGAAATTTTCCCAAAAAATACATAAGGTTAAAATAATTGGGGATAGTGGTACAATGACCTTTATTTTTTCAGTTCCTCCCTGGGCAGTGCTGGGTGTTAACTTCTGCACAACTTGAAAGTTGAGAATAATGTTTTATTTGGGGACCTTTTTGAGGCCAATAGACTGGGAGACAACTCTTGGATAGCTCTGAGGAACTTCCCAAAGAGGTAAGGGGGGAACCAGGATATTTTTGCTAAAATTATAAACCATGTAGTCAAACCTCGAAAGAATGCTGCTAATCATGAAAAAACTGGACATTTCAAGTTAATAATGGTAGCGCTTTTCTACGTATGGGAAGATGAAAGAGTGGGCTCATTAAAATTATTCCTTTGACAGGAATCTTAATGATCTAGGACCAGTATTCTATTTTCTTCATCCTTAATTCCCCTCAGAGTGCAGTTTTTTGAAGTGGGATGGTTTGATAGCTGGCAAAATTTGTTGTTTATACAAACTGTAGTCAACATTCTTTGTCCACATACTTCAGGTGATGATAATAAGAATCTGACCACCACAGCCTTAAGGGTTGGTCCCTCAGCTTGACTAAATTTCCTGGCTATAGGCTTCCATTTCACAGGTCTGAGAGCACTTAACTTGAGAAACTTGTAACTTCTCTCTTTGCCCCTTTGGGATGTAAATTTTCTACTAACTAGGAATGTCAATGTCGTTCTCAAGAGCCTGGGAGCCATCCATTTGAAATGTAATTATCAAAAAATATAGCACCCCTATTTTCCAGTCTCTGTGAGAGGGTTGGAGCCTAACTTCGATAAGCACCAATTAGCAAATAAAGCTGGCTTAATCATATAGACCAACCTCCCCCTAATATCCTCCAGCTATTTTCCACTAGTTCATTTCAATGCTTAAAAATTGGAGTTGAATTCAATTTCCTTCCCCTATTGCAGTAGTCTTACTTGCTCTTACTTTTCTTTTTAACTGGTCTAGTGCAACTTTTATTTAAAAAAACAAAACAAAAACCTTAGAGAATGTTGCCATAAGAATGAGTGTGTTTAATGAGAGCAAGATTCTACAGATTACGCAACAGCGTAATCTGTAGAATCTTGGAGCTCTCCTCTCCACACTTTTGTACAATGTAAGGAAATGGCACCAGGCAATATTTAGCAACTCCTATAATTTTAGGGTAGGAATTCCCTAAAGATTAGGCAAGAGATTTGGCTAGAATTTGTACTTCTGACCTCAGAATAATGAACTAAAAGGAGAGGGAACCATACGTATCTGGATTTTTGGCCACACCCAGGGCACATGGAAGTTCTAGACCAGGAATCAATTAACTCCTGCCTCCGTTGCGACCTATACCATGGCTGTGGCAATGGCAGATCCCTAATCCACTGTGCCACATGGGAACTTCCTGAAAAGGTCTTTTGACTCTATAAACCGAACTAGTTTCAAGAGTTGATTCTTTCTAGAAATTCCAGTGTCTTCCTTGCTATTTGCATCAATATTCACAGCCTGTCTTCTGATCCCATCTTTCGTGTATGTGGAAAGAAGCTTGTCTCCAATCTCATCTGGTCTTCCCACATAACTCAGGGTCTAATCTTGATCTTCTTTTTTTTTTTTAAATTAAGAATCCTCAGAACAGTTTTCTTCCTATCAAATAGCAAAACCAATGAGCACAAAGATGGCCTTGTCTTGGTCAGAGTTTCTTGCAAATAATACACATGTACTGAATACTGATTGAATAAATGAATGAACTCCACCACTGGATATTCTCAAATTTGTTTTATTACTTTATTATTGGCTAATATAACCATCAAGCCCTTAAATTTTCAACTGTTAAAAGTATTTCATTTCAGAAATATACTTCTTGTGATTTAAACGAGCTGTTCCTACATACTCAAAAAGGAGGTTTTTTTTTGTCTTTTCAATAGAGGGTGGTAATCTGTTCCATGTCATCTGTTTTCTACTCCTTCTTAAGTCATCCTTACTAAAGGCCACACTTAGAAAAAGTCTTTTAAGACTGATGATGCAACTTTCATCTATAAAAGAGGGAAAATTAATAGGCTCATATTAAGACTAAACTCATAGTCACCATAAGCCTCTAACAACAACAACAACAAAAAGCATTTAGAACATAGTATTTAATACTCTCGCTTTTTGCTCTTATCATTGAGAATGTTATTATTACATACAAATACCTACAAATACCATACAGAAAGTCGCATACCCTCAAGCTATGCTATAATGCATTGTTGTACCCACTGGATTGTGTTGACTAGGAATATCAGAAAACGCCACCAGGAATATAGAGGTAGATAATCTTGTGTTATGGTAGTGGCTCACTGATGTCATCATATACCAGGACTCTTTTTGTTTGTCTTCTCTTGCCTTTCTTGGTATATATGCTGACTTCTGTCCTCTTACCTCTTTCTGGTGACCAAAGAGCTTCCTTCCTTAGCAATATAGGCAGAAAGAAAGAGAAACGGAAAAAGAGGGAGATCCAAGCCAGTCACGTCCATCCATTTTAATAAGTGAGAAAAACCTGCCCTGGGTGCCTGACCCATAGTCTCCCACTCACCGTCACTGGCCACTCCTGCACCAGTCACAGGCCAGGTGTTAAGAGAGTGATAAGACTTGATTAAAGCACCACAGTTTATTCCCTGGGGCTGTGATGGACTCCAACCACCCTGTGATACCGGGATCTTCATAGTCACTTGAAAAAATCTGGATTTTGTTGGAAGAGAAAAGTGAGAGCAGGAAATGTTGGGCCTTATTTAAGCTGTAGATACTGTATGTTAAGACTCTCCTTTTAAAAACCAACATCGGGTTCCTGCTGTGGCGCAGCAGAAATGAATCTGACTAGTAACCATGAGGTGCTGGGTTTGATCCCTAGCCTTGTTCAGTGGGTTAAGAATCCGGTATTGCTGTGAGCTGTGGTGTATGTCACAGATGCGACTCGGATCCCGAGTTGCTATGGCTGTGGTACAGGCTGGCAGCTTTAGCTCTGATTCAACCCCTAGCCTGGGAAACTCCATATGCCACAGGTATGGCCCTAAAAAAACAAACAAACCAACAAAAAACAAAACCAACATCAATGGGGAACTTGCTAAAAGACAGTATAAACTTTACCTGCATTAATTTGTTAAATGTTCATAACAACTATATGAAATAGGTTCCCATAGAGTCTTCACTTTACATATAAAAAAAAAAAAAAAACTTGTAAAAGTTCCAGTAATTTGTTTAAGGTCTTATAGCTAGAAAGGAGCAGAGCCTAGACTTGAACCCTAGAACTAAAGCTTAGTGCTCACCACTTTTCCATTTGACTTGTCTTATTCTAAATTTATATGTGGCTTTATAGAATGGTATAAAACCTAGGCTAATTTTCTGTTACATGATTTTATTTTATAAAATAAACTTGTAAGTATTATCTGTAACAGAAAAACCAATATCTTGCCAAGTTCACTTTATTTCTAAAGCATTTGATGGAGATTTTAAAAAGTAGTGACATATGAAGCATTCCTTATTGTTATTTTCAAGTTTTGAAAATCCCAGGTCTACCATATACCTCTTGATTTAAATTGAATTCTATAAATCTTTATGGACTCCCCACAATGAAACAGAAACCACAAAATTAGAGCTTGATAATAAAAATACTCTGGTCAGGGAGAGAGACTCATAAACAAATAATTACAATTATGGTATGATTAATGTTATTAGAAAGAAATGCACAGTTACACTAAAGTTGACAGATTTGCCTAAGGCCAATTGTGGGAGCCTGGGAACACTGTGAGGAGAGGTAATTGAAATGGACTTTGAAAGAATAAATGTATAAAACCCATGGAATCAGTAAAGGTGATAAAATTTTGTAGAAGCAGAATCTTGAAAAATCGGAAACTGTAATAGATTTAGATACCTTTAAAAGCACGAGTATATTCAATTCACAATCAAAGAAAATTGATGTAAATGGCATGATCCACAATGAATCTTTTGATTTGCAGGACAATTATCCAAATATGAATCACTATCAGCATCAGAACTTCAGCACTAAAAACTACCCCCACTAGAGGTTTAACATTCCAAGGTCTGAATGCAAAGTATATAGCCTGATGATCAAATTTTACATAGCTTGTGGAAGAGTTTGAGAACAAACGCATTATAGGTTTATGCAAATGTAACTGACTTTAGAAATACATTACGTTTTGTAAGTACCAATATTTTTGTGATTTTCAAAAACTAATGCAATGGATAGATGGCTAGACATCTGATACAGCAAATAACAATTTGTTATGGTCAATTGCAGAATGTACATGATGGGTAAATGAATGTTCATTCTATAATTCTTTCAAATTTCCTTCATGTTTGAAAAACTTCATAATGAAATCTTGGGAAGTAAAAGCAGTGCAATATGTCTCCTCAGGAAAGCTGTGAATTACCAGGATGTATAATTTAACTACATGGCTCTTGCCTGTGGGCAAAGCTGAATGTTTTGCTATATCTTGGGCTGCGGGTCAAGCCACTTGGCTCAGGTTTAAGCTAATCATGTAATCCAACCTCTTGGCCATAGTCATGGATCCAGTCAAGGGCATGTATGTAAAGTAGACTATTAATATTTGGATGGAGTTTGTTGATGTCTTCTAGGGAAGGAAGTTTCTTCACTCTTTTGAGAAAGCTTCTGGAACCATCTGTCTCTCTGTGTTTATGGAAGAAGTCCATGCTTTCAGGAATTGTTGAGATCCATTTGTGATGAACAAATGGAAGCTGGCAAAAGAAGAGTAGGTTCTTAGAGCTTCTGAATCGTATCTTCTCTGTGATTTGTCTTGCCCGTTAAACATATAAATAAATCCTCCTTTAATTTATTCTACTGTGCATTCTATTGAATGCATACTGTTACAGATTTCTTATGTAAACAAAATAATCAAAGGAGACAGAATAATGATATTCACATTTCACAAGGGTATATATGTGTGTGTACATGCATACATGTATTCTAATTCATTAAAATACATGTCCTTAACTATAAGAAATATACATACAGAAAATGGGTAATTCCATGTACACATTAGAAACTGTTATTGATTTTCAATGAGTAATTTTTAAGCTTAAAGCATTATATTTAGACCTAAATGTAAAAAGAAAACTTCCAGAAATTTCCTTCCGATGGCTCTTGCTATGTTGAAAACTAAATAGAAAATATCCATTTATTTCAGAGGACTACTGAAATTTTTCCTGGTCACACAAAACACCTGTTCATATACACATTTATATGCACACACTCACATACATACATACACGTGTGTATGTGTGTTGTACACTTAGGCTGCTGTAATTATAATACCACAGACTGAGTGGCTTAAACAATAGATGTTTACTTTCTCACAGTTCGGCAGGCTGAAAGTCCAAGATTGTTTCTGTTGAGACCTCTGTCTCTGATTTGCAGTTGGCTGCTTCCTCACTGTGTTTTTACACATCGCTTCCTCTGTGTATGAGAAAAGAGGAAGAGCTCTCTGAGGCCTCTAAGGATACCACTTTTTTTTTCTTTTTTGGGGCCTCTGGATCCAAGGTGCTTCTGTGACTTACACCACAGCTCATGGCAATGCCAGATCCTTAACCCACTGAGCAGGCCAGGGATTGAATCTGCATCCTCATGGATACTAGTCAGATTAGTTTCTCCTGAGCCACAACAGGAACTCCCTGATGGTAGCAGTTCTTATGGGATTAGGGCCCCAAACTTATGACCTCATTTAACCTTAATTACCACTTTTGAGGCACTATTTCCAAGACACGTTTGAGGGCTTCATCGTGTGAATTTTGGAGAAAACAATTCACATGCAATACTCACACGTATATATTCACACACACACATGCGTTTATATTTCTAACATCAGCCCTGGTAAGTGTGTGATTTTTGAAGTGAAACATTGCAAAAAGTGAGTGAACCTAGTGAATGCTCACTGCTCCATGTGTCCCCTTCCTCTGTCCCCCATGCTCCACATAGATACAAGGAAAATAGCTGAAAAACACTTACTAGGTAGTAGTGGCATCATGAACAGTGTTTGCTGATTTAGCAAGAAAAAATAAAGAATGCAAATTAGATTGTAATTTTAGATAAATATTGCATGAAATACACTTATAGCAAGACTATTGTTAGAGTCCCCATTGTGGCACAGTGGAAACAAATCTGACTAGAATCCATGAAGATGCAGATCTGATCCCTGGCCTTGCTCAAGTGGGTAGGGGATCTGGCATTGCCATGAGCTGTGATGTAGGTTGCAGATTTGGCTTGGATCCACATTGCTGTGGGTGTGGTGTAGGCCGGCAGCTGTATCTCCAGTTTGACCCCTAGCCTGACTTCCACATGTCATGAGTGTAGCCCTAAAAAGCAAGAAAAAACAAAAACAAAAAACAACCCCCCCAAAAAAACAACAAAAAAAAGTCTATTGTCCATCTAAAAGTCAAATTTAATAGGGGGCTTGAGTATTATAAGGATAGGGAATTTTTTGTTCTTGTTGGAAAAGCTATAGTATTACCTTTACACTCAGAAATAAGTGTAATTTTTGATTTTGCTCAATCCTTCTAAGTCTTTATGTCCTGGCCAGTTCTGGATGAGACTCTTGCTGACTCTATGGCATTACATTCCCATTTAATGTTTAATTTCATGAATGTCAAGTGATGTTTTTGGTGGCATCAAATGGGTGGCTGCGTGATAGGATGAAAACACCATGCAAGATAAGACACAGATTCTGCTTTTAATAAGTGTAACCTTCTGAAAACATCTTGACAGCAATACATGTTTAGCGCAGAGACCTCTGTCAAGCCCTATCTGTGTGCCGAAATGGTAGTTGATGTCTTGTCTTTGCATTGTTGATTTTTCAATAAAGATTATAATATAGTTGAATTGTATCCCCCCAAAAAAGATACCTTGAGATCCCAATCCTTGGTGCCTCAAAATGTGCCCTTATTAGGAAATAACATCTTTGCAGATATAATTAGTTGACATTGAGGTCATACTAGACTGGTTGTCCCCTTCTGCAATGTGACTAATGTCCTTATAAAAAGATGGCTACATGGAAACAGACATACACCTGGGGGAGTGCAGCAGAACAACCAAAGCAAAGATTGGGATAATGTAGCTGAAAGCCTAGGAACGCCAAAGGTTGCTGGCAAACTACTAGATTCTGGATATATGCAAGGAAAGATCTCTTTGTGTGTCAGAGGGAGGACAGCCATGCCAACACCTTGAGTTTGAACTTCTAGCCTCCAGACCTTATAAGGTCATAAATTTCTGTTGTTTTAAACACATTGTTACAATCACTTGTTGTTACTAGAACAGTGATAGAATCCAAAGGGTAAAGTCTGTCCTGTGGGCCTACTCCCAAGTTTTGGTAAAGAATCATAAATTGGGAGGAAAAGTTTAACTGTTTAGAAAAGAGGGCCCTTTAACTCTGGACAGCTCAGAGCTTCTTTTTTTTTTTAAAAAAAAAAAGGTTTAGAGAAGAAAAAAAAGTCATTTTTCTTGATAGTACTCCTTATTTCATTTTACTGCAACAATTCCAATGAGAAGTGCAAAAGACTTTTTATTGTCATATCAGATTTACATGGTAAAATTTAATGTACTTCTTGTCAGCTTTAAACACTGGAAATATCAATAAAATGTCAAATTATATTTGACTTCAAACCCAAGTGGTTATAAAAACGCAATACAAATTTACAATCATTTAGCCTTCCCCTTTTCCCATAATAAAACCCCATTTTATTCTTTATGGGAAGCTAAAGTTATTTTGCTCAAAGCTGGTAATTTATTAGAGCTTCCTTCAGATCTGAAGTTTGTTTCTCTTAGAAATCAATGGTAGGCCTGGAATGAGGACCAAACTTTTTAATTATGGCTTTGAAGTAATGTAATTGTGGTTTTTAATGCCTCATACATCTGCTTGAAGGATTATAGGAGTTTGTTCAAATTTCTGGAAGCAATAAAATTAATTTTTTGGACAGTGAGCTAGCAAAAAGATACCAGTGATGTGAACTGGAGTATGCAGCAATGGATTTCTCAATGCATTTTGTGATCTATATTACACAAGGAACATCTTGCCCAGGGTGTCAGCAGGAATTGCATCAAAGGAATTTTGTCTGTCTTCTGTTCTCTTCTCCCTTCCCTGTTTCAGGTTACTGGTTTTGCCACAGTTTATTCTCCCGTGGATGAAAAGATCAGTGGCATGCAGCTGATATTTTTCAATGTTATCCAGGATTTGAAGCCAAGCCTGTTTTACACATTTGGGTTTTTAGGCAAAGTCTATGTCAGGGATCCAGAACTTTAGTCATCGCTTTCAAGCACAGCTAATTACTGGAAGTGAAGGGTAGAACAGGAACTTCAGTGGGAGAAATGGGAGAATGCTGGAGAGAGCAAAGAAAGGCCACAGGGAAGGTTCTCTTCTGGCACTTTTTCTTGGATTTCCCCCAAAAAGCATTTCTATATTATTTCAAGATATTCAGCTCTCTGGATCATAAATTGCTTAGTCTAAATTAACAATGAAGCCCAGCCAGTCCCCTTTTCATGGTTTCTCCCCCTGAACATGTGTGTTCATGTTCTCTTTCTTTCGCTTATTTCAATCTTTATCATTATGTGGCATCATTTTTGTCCCTCTAAAGCCAGTTAACTTTCTCTGGAAAGGTAACTCTCTTACATCAGCAGTTCACAAAGTTAAGACCAACTTTGTATATAACTTTAGGTTGGTGTATGTTAAAGAAAATGTCGAACTTAGGGAGTTTGTAAAATTGTTCTTCCAGTTGCGATGTCTGCTTGGAATCAGATCTTTCACATCCAGAAAACTTCTGTTCCCATGGCTGTCTCTCTGTCTTTTGCATTTCTCCCCAGTGGTGGCTCTGCTCTCCTCAGTCATCTGAGCCCCTCTCCCCACATTCTCTCCTTCATTCAATGGCTTGACCTCATGTTTCCTAAAGAAAGGAAAAGCTATCAAATGAAAGCTCTTTCGCCACCTTATGCTTAGAAATCATATCCAGGTAAGCCCTGGATCATTTTTCAGAGGAAGGGGAACTTACATTGGAGTGTTTCCTTTTTCATACATATTTTTTTAATTTAAATTTTTAAATTTTTTGTTCTTACTGCCACACCTGTGGCATTTGGAAGTTCCCAGGTGAGAGGTCAAATCAGAGCTACAGCTGCAGGCCTACACCGTAGACACAGCAATGCTAGATCCAAGCTGCATCTGCAATGTACATTACAGCTTGCAGCAGTGCCACATCCTTAACCCACTGAATGAGGCCAGGGATTGAATCCGAATCCTCATGGACGCTATGTTGAGTTCTTAACCCACTGAACCATAATGGGAACGCCTCCTTTCTCATATTTTTTTATTTCTTCCTTGAAATGACTCACCAACATTCATATCTTTGTACCTGGCCCATAAAAATTTTGGTGGTAGGAAAAATAATGCCGTCCCCACCCCCACTAAAAAAAAAAAAATCCGTATCCTAATCCCTAAAATTTGTGAATATATTAGGTTACATGTCCATTAGTTTACCTGGCAGATGGAATTAAAGTTACTAATTAGCTCACTTTGAAATAGGGAGATTATGCTGGATTATCTAGCAGGTTCATTATAATCACAAGGGCTCTTGAAAAAGTACACGAAAGGCAGAAAAAATGGTCAGGGTGATATGAAAATGACCCAGTTTGTGTTTGCTAATTTTGATGATGCAGGAAGGGAACTCTGACCCAAGGGATATATATGAGTGGTCTCTAGAAGCTGGAAAGGTCATGGAACAGATCCTACCCAGACCCTACCGAAAAGAATGCATCCCCATATTCACCTCAGTTTTAGCCTGATGAGACCCGTGTCAAACATCTGAACTGTAATATAATACATTCGTGTGTGTTTTTTGTTTGTTGTTTTTGGCTACACCCAAGGCATGCAGAAGTTCCTGGATCAGGGATTGAACCTGTGCCACAGCAGCTACCAGAGCCTCTGCAGTGACAATGCCAGATCCTTAACTCACTGCACCACAAGAGAACTCCTGTGTTGTTTAACTTCTGGTAGTTTGTTAGTATAAGATCTTAATTTAGTTGCTGGTAGTTTTTCATGGCTGCAAATAGAAAACTTCCCAACCTTCAAACCAATAAATTAAACTAAATGAAATAAACCAAACTAATCCAGACAAAAGAAACCTTCGCAAACACTGTACGTTCATTATTCACTTTCCCTCTCTCTCTCTCTTACACAGATTTTCTGTCTCTTCTTCACGCTCTCCCTCAATCATCTCTCAATTTCAGCCTCTCTCCCTCCCTCTCCTTTTATAGGTAAACTACTCAAAATAGCTGTATGGAACACTCACCTTCTGTCCTCTTTCACGTGCCCTTCTACCCACTCTAATCTGACTTCTGTATTCACCATGGCACCTGATCTGCCAGTGCTAAAATCACCAATGGCACCACGTTTCCAAATTCAGGAGACTTCTATTCCTCATGAGCACTTAATGCCTTTGCCTCTATTCCCTTATTAAAATAGTACTTTCTCTTGGCTTCCATGACACCAAAAACTTAAGGTTGTCATTCTCCTTTTGGACATTCTCAATGTTGTTTCTGGCTTTCCTTACTCCATCTGATGTTGTTTCTTCCTTCTTTCCTTCCTTCCTTCCTTCCTTCCTTCCCTCCCTCCCTCCTTCCCTCCCTCCCTCCACTCTGTGCTTAAACATCATTCATGGTCCAAACAGCTATAATACAGATACCACTGTAGATGTGTTGGCCAAAGAAAATGTTTGTAAATATTGATTTGGTTACACAGATGATTACAAAAAAGCACAGGAGTTAAGTAGGAGATGGCAAGGCAACTGAGGAACTGGTAAGAGCAAGAAGATGCAGTCATTCTTCCAAAATCCTGATGCATATAACACATTGCCTTCCTTTCATATTTTTTAGATAATATAAGGCATTTAAAACAATTGAAAACAAAACAGCTCCCCCCACCAAATCTCATTCAAGGGTTTCCCACTTGGTAAACGAAACCCCCATTCACCTTGTTGCCTTGACTAGAATCCTAGGCACCATCCTCAGTACTTTTCTTGACATCTCCACTCTACACATAACCAATAAACTAGTCTTAATATTTCCCATGAAAATAATTTTTAAATTTGACAAATTTTCTTAATTTTGACCATCCTTATTCTGATACAAACTGCCATCATTTCCTACTGGACCATAGTAATACATCACTTTTTTTTTTTTTATTTTGCCAAAGAACTTCTCTTAAAATGCAGATCTGATAGATGTTCCTCCTGTTCCCAAATCACAAATTATACTTACTTTTAGGATACAATGAGAAGTTTTTAACAGGACCTAAAATTTTTTACAATCTGATGTTATTCCCTATTTGGCTATCAGAGGGCGATTTGTCCTCCACAACACAACGTAATTGTGACTTTCTCAGTGGATCTTCTCTCCCTGTCTGTTCCTCATTTTTCATTCCCTGGAATGTTGTTCCCATCTCCTCTGTTGTCTCACTCATTCATTCCTAGGAGAGAAAGATGTATTTATCTGTTTGGCAAGGTGAAGAGAGAAAACGAGACACACAAAACTCAACTATTCTTTTTGCCTTTGTCTTTTTGAGATTTACCCCGCGGTGGAAGCCACACATCTGATCTGCTCTCTCCACTGAAACATTGAACTGTAAACATAGTATTTAGGCTTGTAGTTTTAAGATTTTTTTAATTTTTATTATTGAACCTGATGATAAAAATTTTTAAACATACCAACTCTTATCTCCCGCAATTGCATTTAATCTCAGGCACAGAAGAGAGAGGTTTGTATTTAGTGTGCCCAATGCACAATGCACTAAATGCACAATATTCTAGCCTGGTTGCATCTCTCTCTCCCAAAGTTCTCTATAGGAGCCCCCTCTGCCCCCGCCATGTCATTTGTCACAATGGTAATTCTATTATTATTAGACTATCATCTGGAAATGAACTGTTTGCCCTGCAAAAAGCTGCACCCTGTGAAGGAGAATCTCTGTTTTTATCGCTATTTTATTTCTAGTGCCTAGAGTGGAGATGACACAGAATGAGCAGTCAGAAAATGAGTGTCGATAGAATCCATAGAGAAATTTACCGCTTTATACAAGAATGGCCACCAGGGCATCAGAGGGCAGCCACCTCAGGCAGGCAATGTCCCAAGAGGAGACTTTGATGCTCCAAGGCACTGGCTTTTTATAGAAAGAAATATATATATACATACACACACACACACACACACACACACACATATATATATATATACACATATATATATATATATGTATATACTATTTTCCAAAAAAATTAAGTCAGTTTTATTTATAATGTGGCAGCAAACTGCCTCCGTATACAAGAAGGGAAAAAGAAGGCAAACAAAATCTGAGTATGAGGTATCTCACATAGAAAATGTGGTGTTTGGACTTTAGTCTGTGTTTTCTTGTACTGTATATTTTAGCATTTGATTTAACAGTTGTGGTATTTAGGATAGATGTACTCAATCAACCAACATTTTTAAGTACCTCCATTTGGTAGTAACCTTTATGGGTTCTACTGGGGTTATAAGCCAGAATCCAAATTTCAGAGTCCTCATGGAGTTTATCGCCTTATCAAATAGCTAATAGCAGGCAGTATGCTTTAAATGATCTGGCTTTGTTGCTGTAAATGTTTATTTCTTTTATAAATTACCCTGGCTGGGCTCTTCTAGAGTTTCCTAGCATCTATTTTTAAGGTTCAGTGTATGCCTCTTGCCACCGAAAACACTAGGGGCAGCATACAAGAGAAATGACTTCACCCACCGAGGACTCTAGCAATTCTATTAGAACTTAGCAGTTCTCACGGGGGATTCTTCTTTGGAAAATAGCTCATATATCAGTATTTTAATACAGTGAGACTGGACTCAAGTCACAGTCCTGCTCCTCAATAGCTACTTGACCTTGGTAAACCTCTCAAACATTTTAGTCTCTGTTTTCACAACTTTAAGTGAAGGAAATAAAAGATGTCAAAGTACTTTTCTGACTTGTTTTTCTTAAATCAATTTAAAAAATTCAGTACAGTTCTAGATTTATAGCAAAATTGCAGAGATAGTACAGAGTTCTTATCTGTTTCATCAGACAGTTCCCCTATTATTAACATCTTATATTACTGTGGTGTATTTGTCACAATTTAGAAACTAATATTGATAGAGTATTATACATTATTACTAACTAAAGCCTATACATCATTCGTAGTCTCTTAGTTTCTACCTATCACCCTTTTATGATCCAGGATCCCACTCAGTATATAGTGTTACAATATTCAGTTTTCAAGTAGCTCATCCTGCCTATGACATTTTCATAACTTTTTGATGTTTTGTATTTTTTTAATCTGTTTTCGAGGACACTGTTGTCTCCCCGTTACCTGTTCTCTCCTTCCTTTCAGAAGGAAGGTGGTGACAGTGTACAAATCTGAAACCCTCAATTACCCAGACGCCCCTGCAGCTTGGAGTTGCCATGTGACCTCCTCCTTGGCAGTGAGATTTAAGTCAGAGATTCTAAAGGGTTTCTCAGACAGCTCCTTAAAGAATCAACCTTGACTGGCCTGTATCTTTCCTTTGTCATTAACCCACACTTCTTGACCAGAGAATGAAAATAATGATCAGAAATCCTGCATGTATCTTTTTAAAAAATGATTATATTTTATTTATTTAAACATCAACATAAAATTTGGAATTTATAAATTGATATGTTTATTCATATTATCATGTTTTAAATGAGTTTTATTGATGTGATTCACATATCATACAACTCATCTTTTTAAAGTGCACAGTTCAGTGTTTTCTTAGGATGTCCACAGTAGCGATTTTAGAACTTTTTTTTTTGGTCTTTTTGCCTTATCTGGGGCTGCACATGCGGCATATGGAGGTTCCCAGGCTAGGGGTCTAACAGGAGCTGTAGCCGCCGGCCGACACCACAGCCACAGCAACATGGGATCCGAGCCGCATCTGCGACCTACACCACAGCTCACGGCAACGCCGGATCCTTAACCCACTGAGCAAGGCCAGGGATCGAACCCACAACCTCGTGGTTCCTAGTAGGATTCGTTAACCACTGAGCCACAAAGGGAACTCCGATTTTAGAACATTTTCATTACCCCTCAAAGAACCTTGTACCCAGTAGCAGTTGCTTCACATTTCTGCCAAATCTCTCTGCCCCCACTCTAGGCAACTTGTAATTACTTTCTGTCTCTCTAGAGTAGCATATTCTGAGTATTTCTTATAAATGAAATCATGCAATATATGGCTATTTTTGTCTAGCCTCTTTCACTTTGCACAATGTTTTTAAGATTTATCCATGTTGTAGTGTGTATGAGTACTTTGTTTCTTTTTATGGCTGAATAATATTCCACTTTTGAATATAAGGCATTTAATTTATCCATTCATCAGTTTATGAACTTCTGGGTTGTTTTCACCTTTCTGCCTCTTTTAAATAACGCTTCTGTGAACATTTGCACATAAGTTTTTGTGGGGACCTATGTTTTCCTTTCTCTTGAATAGATACTTAAGAGTGAAAGTAGCAAATATCTTGAGAGCGTAAGGATGACTATGAGGATGAAAGCCTCACAGTAAGGATGGCTGAGCAAGAAACACAAGAAATTGGGTCCTACAGATGACTTAGGGGTAGTGCAACTCCCCTCGACTGTCTACATTTGGATTTCTTCTATGAGGAAAATGGTCTGCACTTGTAAGGGCTTCTGTTCTATGTTGCTGAAGAGGATTCTCACTGACACCAAGATTACACAGGACATTGCCAAGAATGGGGCAGTGTGCCTGGTGCGGAGTAAATTTCAACCTCACCCCGAGGAAGTTTTCTCAGATTCTTCCAGCTAGTACTGCAGGCTTCCTTCTTGGAATCTCATTTGTTTGCTCTGATTCTTCCAGCTGGTACTTCAGGCTTCCTTCTTGGAATCTCATCCTAATTACCAAGTGTATTCTTTGATCTTTGGCCCTTACTTCTGTATTCTTGACTTAAATTCTTTGAGGGTAAAGTACCATTGACAATGCTTATTTGTTGTGCCTCTGAGGCATCCAGCTAAGTGTTAGAACAGGACAAGTGTCTACAGGGTGGAAGCAATAAATCTATGGTAGCGATTTCAAAATTCTCACCTCCTTTTTGCAGAAAACCCAGCACAATTGCCACAAAAGACTGTAACAGTTAACGGTATATGCCTGATTGTTACTACTGACACTCTCAATTTTCCCCTTGTTTTGTTTTGTTTTAAGATTAACAACAGCAAGACTCTTCTGGTTTTAGCACCAAAATTTCCACTTCTTGAATTTCTCCACATTCCCAGTTAAACCAAGACAGTCACTATATATTTTACTGGTAGTGGTGGCTTAAAAAATGTAAAAATCACTAAGTGAGAAATTATCATAATAATTTTTGTTTTTTCATTAAAACACTAAAAAATATGAAATGCCAAAGCTGCTGCCAAAAAGATTTATGTTTCTCCAGCCTGTGGTTTTCAGTGTGTGCTCTTAGCACTTATTTGTTCATCCCCTCTACTTGACAGCTTGAGGGCTTGAGAATGGGGGTTTTGTCAAAACCATTCTTCAAATTCTTTGACTTAGTGCATAGTAAGTATTCAAAATATGACTGTTCTGTATACAGAGATTCGTCAATATAACTAGAGTTTAAATACCTCTTAGGCATTTACTGTGTGTTTGTTGACCGTTGAATTATGAGGCCACAAACTCTCAGTTGCATAGCAGGGAATGAAGATGGCAAGAGAATAAAAGACCAGACCACATAGTGGCTTAGAAGCAAAGTAAAGCTTTCAGGTTTTACCATAAATATAGAAGAGGAAAAAAACAAACAAACAAACCTCAAACAGGTTTTTTTGGGATCAGATTGATCAAGTGATCAGATTCACATTTTCTAGACTTTTCCTTTTCTTTCATTTCACTGCTTCTCCTACATTCTCACTACCAGATAGAAGTGGTATCTTCCCTCCTTGAGTGACTGATGGGTAATCGTTCCCTAGAGTTTCTTGGAGGCTCCAACACTTGTGGTTGGGAGAGCTCTCTGTGCATCTTCCTCCTCTATGAGATGGGGGTAACAACAGTATCCACTTCCCAGTGTTGTCAAGAGTATTGACTGAATTCATATTTCTTTTTTCTTTTTCCCACACCTGTGGAATGAGGTCATATTTCTAAAGCACCTCAGTAGTTCCTGGAACACAATAAGGAGTCTAACGTGAAGGACGCAGGGATTGAGGGATAAATACCTTTCCAAGTTATATTTGGGTACAACGTATGAAGAAGAAATTGTTGAATCAATATATGGAACTGGAATTATTCCAGTGCATTACCAGCCCTCACAAAGCTGAAGTCAAGAGTTTACTGAAATCTATAACACCATTGGAGCTACAAGATCCTTGTCCAAACCTGTTGGCTTTTAGCAGAATTCAGTTTTTTCTTTTTTTTTGTCTTTTTGTTTTTTCTAGGGCTGCACTCACGGCATATGGAGGTCCCCAGGCTAGGGGTCTAATCAGAGTCGTAGCTGGGGGACTATGCCACAGCCACAGCAACACAGGATCCAAGCCGCGTCTGTGACCTACCCCACAGCTCACGGCAACGCCAGATCCTTAACCCACTGAGCAAGGCCAGGGATCGAACCTGCAACCTCATGGTTCCTAGTCAGATTCGTTAAACACTGAGCCATGATGGGAGCTCCCAGAATTCAGTTTTTCATAGTTGTAGGAACTGAGGCTCTCACCAGGGACCACTCACTTTCCCCTACCATGTGACCCTCTCTACAGCAGGGCAACTTCTTCAAAATGAGCAGGGAATTTCCCTCATGTTTCAAATCCCTGCTTTCAGGAAGAGTCCAGGTCTTTTTAAGGACTCACCTGATTAGGCCAGGCCCTCTTGGGAAAATCACCTCTTTGATGAATTTAAAATCAACTGATTTGAGGCCCTAAGGTCACTCACTGTCAAGGTCTCTTTTACTATTGCCATACAATGTAACTGAATCACAGGAGTGAATGTCATCATCTTCTCTGGTCTGCCTACCTAGGAAAAGCAGGGAGAGATTACACATGGCATACATATCAGCAATAAGCATCACTGGAGCCATCTTGGAATTCTGACTACTGCAGTGCACTTTTCAGCCTTTGGAGAGCATAACTGCAGGATGAGAAGAGATCTCTCTGGCTCTGGCATAATGTAAAGGATTCATTGGGTGGTGGGTGGGTCAAGTAAAGTACAGGGGAATAAATAACAAAAGCAGGAACAACAGTTGGAAGGATAATGCCATAGTGAACAATGATGGCAGCTGACAAAGGTAGTGGCAGTGGAGGTAAAGAAAAGTAGATGGTTTTTGAGTATATTTTGGAGAACAAATATCCAGGCCCTGGTGATACAGAGGATGTATAAGAAAGGTGAGAAGAAGGAAGAATAATGGATGCTGCTTTGTTATCTATTACTGTGTAACAAAATTCCCCCAAATTTATCAGTTTAAAAAAATGAACATTTGTTGTCCAGATGTTTGTGTGGGTTGGAGATGTTGCTACAACTCAGTCTGGTTGCTATCAAGATGTCACCTTAGGCTCTAGATTTCTGAAGGCTTGACTGGGGTTGAAAGATCTGTGTTGAGGGTGGCTCACTCACATCCCATGGGCAGGAATATTTCTATATCTTGATGTATGTATTTTCCCATAGGATTGCTTGAATGCCCTTCCAATAGGGCAGCTTATTTTTCCTAGGCAAGTTATCTAAGAGAGAGGGCCAAGTAGAAGCCAGGATGTCTTTTCTAAGCTGTCCTCAGATTTCTCACACTGTCACTTTTGCTGCATTTGACTCATTGGCTCTTGAGTCCAGAACTCCCTGAAGGGGATTGGGAATTTGGTTCACTATTTGAAGAAATAAATACCAAAGAAAGTGAATATATTTTAAGTTTAGACTTTCAATACATTTCCATAAGAGTTTATAGAAGAAATAGGTGGATATGAACTGAAGTGGCCAAGAAAGATTTAAATTTGAGCTAGGCCCTGAACAATGAGTAGGATATTCTCTTTTTGTAAAATTCAATTTAATTTAAATTTTGTTAGAATACAGTTGACTGGCAACTCGTGGTTACTGTAGGGGAAACTGTGGGGGGGGATTAGGATGGGATTAACATGTACACACTACTGAGTAAAGTACATAATAAGAACCTACCGTATAGCACAGGGAAACCTACTCAATAGTTTTTGATAACCTATAGGGAAAAAAATATATAGGTAATATATAACTGATTTACTTGCTGTACACCTGAAGCTAGTGAGTAGGATTCTCACAGAGAGATACAGAATGGTTATCCAAGCGGAGAAGCCAGAATGAGCAAGAGCATGGCGGCGAGAGAGCCCACTGAAGCCAAAACATTTGATTTGAGGATCACAGGAGAGCAGGCAATATAAGGTGGGAGCCACTTAATAAAGGGCCTTAGGCAATTTCATGCTAAAGAATCTGCACTAACAATTTGTGATTGTTTTCAGAGAAAAAGAAAATTGTTTTGACAGTAGGTGGCTACAGCACAAATCTGGCACAGCCAAGAGATATTTCTGCTATTGGCTTATGTTCCAGATGTAAGGCTTGCTCCTCAAACTCAGTGACACTCAGGAACCTGGTATTTTGTGCATTGAAGGGACTGATTGTGAATCAAATTATTCATCAGGTTTCCAAGGATTTATTGAGGATCCTGAAGGAAAAATCTCCTGTCATGAAAGCAAGATTTAAACCGCTTAAGTGCACATAAGTCAAGCAGAAATTATGGTAATTGGACTTAAACCTGCTTCCCCTCTGCATACTGTAAATAAAAGAAGACAGTTTAAACAAAGGAGCAAGATGTAAATACAAGAGTGAGATCAAAGCAAATCTGGAATTTAATTCTACACAGAGAAAACAAAATCCGAGATATACGACCGGCACTTTGTAATGCATTTTAGAGCAGTAAAAACTGGCAGCCTAAAATATGATCTGTTCAGCATGTCTATGCAGAGTTTGCAAAACAATTTAGAATTCACCCTTTTTTGATGTTTTCCAATTATCTTATATTTAATGAAGTCATTTACTAATTCTTCACTGAAATATGCTCAGTGACTATCATATTTACATACAAATGGACTACCCCCATTCTTGAACTTTTCTTCATCACTTAAGCCACCCATAGTCATGATGTTTACATGTTATTTTCTTTAGTAATACTGTAATTCTTTTTGAAAGCCAATGAACTAAATGAAATGAATGGACGTTTTTAGGCATAGAGTTAGACTGGTGATATAATATTGCTTATGGAAGCACTAAACCTTAAACATTTATTCTAAAAAGAATAATAAAATTAGCTCTTCAAGTAAGCAGAGGTAAGAATAAATATTTTTTTGAGTAAGGAATTAAGAATGATGGGAAAGTTTACGGAGGTATCAGGGCTAATAGATAAATGCAGAGTAGGGGAATGGGTCGGAAAAGCAAATTGGCTAAGGACAGGGGATAACACAAACATTACTAATTTATCGTTTTTAATCAAGACAAAGACAGGTGTGCAGAATTAGTATTTGCAAAGTCACCTCATAGATAAGGTCTAGCCAAATAGTCCTAAACAGAAAATTTTCTTTAGATCCCAACTCCATCCGTGAATAGTGTGCTTTCTCAGCGAATGATCTTACCTCCAATGGGGTGAAAATTAGGGTGAAATATCTCCCTCGTTTTATGTGTAGAATGCAAATATACATGTAGCATCTAAAGAGATGTACAGCCTGTCTATGGTATTTGAATTTCATACCATAGGGAGGGAGCAGTTAGGTAAAAGTTGTCTAAAGGGTTCTGAGTAATTTGGTTTGGCAAGGGCGGCCCATAAAAAGAGCTGACGAATATTGTTCTAGATCACATTGTCCTAAGTCTTGTGTCAAGATGTGCTTAAACTCTAGTTTAATCTCTTTAAGCATACAGATTTTTAAAAATCTCACTGCTTTACTCTGGGTGCCTAGAACAATGCTTGAGATATAGTAGGTATTTATCAAATATTTATTGAATAAATTAATCTTCTTACTTTAGAGCAGAGGCAAAGGTAATAGTGCCCATATCTATTGCTTTTTATGATCAAAAAAGAACAATCTAACACATAGTCCAGTAGTCCCTGGCTACATGTCTAGTTCCATATTTTTTAAGTGGCTTCAGTCCCACCCCAACTCCTCACCTGGCATCTTTCAGATTCTCTGTCCTCCCTCCTGCAATGAGGCCTTTGTACATAATGCTCTTTCTATTCTAAATCTCCATACTTGCAAGCTCATCAACTCCAACTCATCCTTCATATCCCTGACAGACTCAAAGATTTTCATCTTGTTTGTAGAAACAACAATAATGCCTGTTTTCCCACTAGACCATAAGCTCCATCATGTCTGTTTGAGCTTCTTATTTTATCCTCTGCACATAGCACTTTCCTTAGTACTATGCTCAGTACATATTTCCACGTAAAAAAACATTATTAATTCTTTTGCAAATCCCAGAATTAAATATGAGTGTCTCAGGTGTGTGATCAGGATAACACAAGCACCATACCAACTGCAGTTAATATAAGAAGAAAGTATTTTTGACCAATTAGTCCCTCATGAGCTACTTGGAAATAAGAATGAATTAATCAATGGGTAATAATTGAGAAATTACCTTATGCCCAGAACTGTACTAGAACCAATATTTAATCAGCTTCTTAGTGTTTGCAGGTATTAGACATACATACTGGGACCTGGCCTTTTGGCATTTGCTGTAGTGTGGAATTCAGCTTAAGAGAAGACTGTTCTGAGGTTTGTGGTATCTTTTAGGTATTTCTATTATCTAGAAAAATCAGATGAGAAGGGTTAAAGCATAACACACTCTTTGCTGAGCACTTTGTGATTGAAACATTGATAGGCACTTCACTTGAATTCTTATTTAATTCTCATAAACCTATGAGATAGTAATTATTTATTGTTATTTATTTTTTGTTTTTTAGGGCCTCACTCGGGTCTTATGGAGGTTCCCAGGCTTCGGGCTGAATTGGAGCTGTAGCTGCTGGCATATGCCACAGCCATAGTAACTCCAGATCTGCGCGGCATCTGTGACCTACACCACAGCTCACAGCAGCACTAGATCCTTAACTCGCTGAGTGAGGCCAAGGATCGAACCTGCATCCTCACGGATGCTAGTCAGATTTGTTTCTGCTGAGCCACGACAGGAACTCCATATCACCACTTTTGAGGATGAAGAACCTTTGGTTCAGTGTTGCTTTGACCTACTTATCCTCTCATGGAGCAAGGATAGTGTCTTTTAGCTAACATTCATAAGCCAAAAATGAATAAATAAAATAAAAACCAATCTGACATTAATATTCTCCTATAGAGAACAAGAGAGACAGTAAACAAAACTTCTAGAACAAAGATCGGCAAACTTTTTCTGTAAAGGCCCAGATAGTAAATATTTGAGGCTTTATGGGCTATACAGTATCTGTTCCAACTACTCGGTTCTGCCTTTGCTGCTCAAAAGCAGCCACAGACAATTCCTCAACCAATGAATGTGGCTATGTTGAAATACAACTATTTGTGGACAATGAATTTATATTTAACATAATGTTTACATGTCACAAAATAGTCTCTTTTTTCGTTGACCTTTCAGCCATGTAAAAATATAGAAATTATTTTTAACTTGTGGATTATACCAAAGCAGTCAGTGAAATAGTTTTGACCTGGGGTCATAGTTCATGGGCCCCTGTTCTGTGTAGAAGTTGCAATGCTAGTAGGAATAGATAATATATATTGGCTTAATACTATGTCCCAAGAATTATGCTAAGCACCTTATGTAAAAGAGTTTGTTTAATATTCACATGTCAGGTAGTTGGTAATAATATTAATCCTACTGAAATGGACAACACTGAAGGCCTGAACCCAGCCTAAACCCAGACTGGGACTTGAACCCATATGCCAGGACTCGAACCCAGCCTAAAGCCAGATTGGAATTTAAACTCATGGTTTCAAATTAGAATCACTCACCCTGTGTCTGGACGCACCGAGGTTCATGTTCTTCATGTCTCTGCGCAGAAGGAATTCAGCGAGAGACAAAGTGATAGGCAAGAAGTAGATTAATTAAGATAAGACACTTGTGAGAGATGCAAGCAAGCAGACAAGGAAGCTCTTCTCTGATGACCTGGTGGGCTACAGTTTTATCCTCCAAGGGGAGCTGGGGACAGAAAATACGCCCTCTTCCTTTCTGGGAGTAGTAGCTCCTCCTTGGTATCTGGTAAGGTGTGTATTCAGATCAGAAGAAGGGCTGCAGACTCCTGTCTGAATCTGAATGAGGGCTCATCCCAACCCCCACCCAATGACCAGAGGCAATTCTCAAGCCTCCACTTGTCAAGCAAGCCTGCCTTGTTCTGATGGATTTTTTGAGCAATTTATTAACTTATCGTGATCTCGCAACATCCCCTAGATTTCCCTCTTTATCTATGACCCTTTATTGGGACTTCTGCAATCCCCATCACTACTTCCTCAAGATAACATAGCTATGGATGATGGAAGAATAAGAATCAAGATACATGCCCAGGACTTTTATATCCCAACCTCTAAGCTTATATTTATTAATGAAAACTTATTTATTCAAATCAGAAATATGACTGACTCTGAATTTATGTAGTAGCTAGTATACATAATAGGAGTTTGGGGATGAATAAATCCATGGCAGTGGGAATAGAACATGGAAAACCTGAGTCTTAAATTGGGCCTTGACAGGATTAAGGAGGTTATCTCAATTTTAGGTAGGAGGTAGTGGGTGGAGTAGGGATAACATAAACAAAATGAAAAATAAATTCAGTTTAGCTTTCACACAAAGCTTGGTTATTTTATGTACAGTCTCATGTGCATTTGTATAATATCTGGAGCTTCCCATTTTATTTTAAAAAGCCTTTTTGAAAAAAAAAGTGCTATTTTAAAAGCCTTTGACTATTATTAATGTTGGTTTTTTAGTTCTGACAAATGTAACATGGTAACATCAGATGTTAACTTAGGGTGTGAACAAAGAAAAAAGGCATTGCTCACCACCCAGTCTTACAATGGTTAAGTCTTAACCCACCAAGGTCTCTGATTGACAGTGGACTCTGAGAGGGAACTAAGAGGATAACAGAATGAGCATTTTGTGCTTTGGATAAGCAGGCCCCTTAGACAGTTAGCTATATATCCCTGGAAGAATTTTAATGACCTCAGATTTCTTGTATCTTCTCAGACATAGAAAAACATTAAAATTATTAACTTGAGATATCTGTTCTTTGTGATTAGAAGTAATCTTTTACCAAGATGTATGCTCGATTACATGTATTACCTAGCCAAAAATTATACATAAACTGGCTTCTCCCCCACCTCTTTGGGGTGATTTCCTCAGAGCTAGCTAACTGAGTGAGTGTCTCCTGGGCTATAGTCTTCAGCAAGACCCAGAATAAAACTTAACCTCACAGTTCTTATGCTGTGTGCCTTTCTTTAAGTCAACAAGGGGAAACTAGGCCAGGAGTTATTAGGAACTCTGTATTATATTTGCAACTTTCTTTGAATCTAAAATTATGAGCAGTAAAAAGTTTATGACCAAAAAAATAAAAGAAATGATATTTTTCAAATGCAAGTTTGAGAAAACTACCAGTTCAAAATATATCCCAACTCAAACAATTTATTCAGTTTTCTCTGTACATGTCCTGGGGCTAATCTGAGGATCTGAGCTTCCTCCTGTTAGCCCTGATTTATTTCCAGAGGAGGAAACCTTAGAGTGATTTAGAGATGAACATTCGAGATGCTATACTCCATCTGCTCCTGCTGTCACTCCACAATGTTTTGGTTTCAGATCCATGGCATGGCGGCTTTTTGATGTTGGATCAATGATATAAACAATGATTTTGAGTGACATCTTAATCAAGTTAAAACACAGCTGTAACTTCAGAGGCACTGAAATATCTGCTGGAGATCTACCGAGAATCAAAGGATGAACCTGAAAGAACTTAATTCTATAAAAGAGGGATCCCAGAGACCTGCTCTCCAAAGCACTTCTTTTCCATTAGAGGAGACTGATGGGAAGTCAACAAAAGGAGAGCTTTTTTCTTTGAACCAGGTGAGTTCAATGCCAGTGAACTATTAGAATACAGCTTTGACATTATCTCCTTCCACAGTTCCTTTGGCACCATAAATAGATAATAGTTGATCGTTATTTAACCATACCCAGAATGTACTTAACTGCTCTGTAGCATTGCAATCTCATTATAAAGGAAAATCTTTGAGTAGAGACTGTTTAATTCAAGGAATTGAAGTAATAAACTAACCATATTTTCACACAATTTCTCTGAAATTAGCATATGCCTTCAAATCAACAGTGTATTACATTGTTGCTTGCCTTTTCTTTTTTCTTTGTTTTCCTTTTCTTTCTTTCTTTCTTTTTTTTTTTTTTTTGCCGTTTAGAGCCACACTTGCAGCATACAGAAGTTCTCAGGCTAGGGACTGAATTGGAGCTGCAGCTGCTGCCGGCCTATGCCACAGGCACAGCAAAGTCAGACCTGACCTATGTATGTGACCTATACTATAGCTCATGGCACTGACAGATCCTTAACCAGCTGAGCAAGCCAGGGATTGAACCGCATCCTCATGGATACTAGTCAGGTCCATAATTTGCTGAGCCACAAAGGGAACTCCTGTTGTCTGCCTTTTGCCTGAATTAAAATTATTTTTTTCAAAGAGAATTTATGTTAGCTTCTTTCAGCCACTTAGGTTGCTCTAAGAGATCACTTTAAATTAAATTCAGGTTTTGGAACTGCACTGGTTGTATTCATTCAGGCTCTAAATTTGAAAGAATATGTACTTGGTTAAAAAAATATTCAGAGGAAATTTTTCCTTTATCCTCCTAATTGGTGCCAAGTCTGAGACATGCAGACTTCTTTGTGGTGTGTTTACTGCTAGGTTATCCTTTCAAAGGGCATAAAGTCAGTTTACATCATGGCTTTAAGTACCATTTTCTTACTGATCTCCCCATTTGGGGCAGTTTTGGTTTTCTTCCTGATATATATAAGATAATGGTGTCTCTTACAATCAATGTCTTTTATTCAGTGAAATATGAAAAGCTCTCAAGTTTGAGTGTTGTTTTTACTAGCTGCTATGATAAATGTTTCCATACATTATAACTTCACATTCTCCCTCTAGTACTGTGAGTAATACTCTTTGCTTTGGATTTCGCCTTTCCTTGAATAAGACAGTGGCACTATTACGTGTGCATGCCTGTTTCTGATATTGTGTGGGCATGGATATTTCTTAAGCAGCAACTTTGGTTTAGTTGATTTCAACAGGAATTCACACTCTAGGAGTTCTGAGCTAAACATCTAATCAGGTAGTGCCTACTTCATAGGCAACTACTCCAGTTTTTTTTTTTTTTTTTAATTCATATCCCAATAGAAAACAAATACTTCACTAGTGAGCTATTTCAGAAATAAATGTTATTGATGGAATTGCAAACTTGTTAAATACCGTGACATTGTTATAAGTGGGCTTTTATTAATGCCGTTAAAGATTTCAATATAAGTGATAGCTACAATATGGAGATTCTACCTTTTTTTAGCACAAATGGGTCTAGGAAAATGGTGGGTCCTGCTCTACCCTTGGGGCTGGCACCTGAGACTTGAAACATAAGTGTGTTATTACTTTGGAATTTTTTTATCTGTCTGATCCCAATTAAGAGAAAAACAGTATTAGGGGTTCCCGTTGTAACTCAGTGAAAATGAACATGACTAGTATCCATGAGGATGCAGGCCGGCAGCTGCAGTTCCGATTTGACCTCTAGCCTGGGAAATTCTATATGCAGCAGGTGTCATGCCCCGCCCCCACCAAAGGAAAATATTATCTTGCCTCTAAATATTGTTTTGTCTGTCTTACATGAACATTTCATGAAAAGTATGGTTGATACAGCTAAAAGAAGAGATAGGTAGACAGACCACTGGTTCTATTTCTCTGGTGAACCCTGATTAATAAATAAGGTAAAGTCATGAAAGTGGGGCCCTCATGGTAGTATTTGTGTCTTAATGAGAGATACCAAAGAGCTTTCTTACTCTGTCTCTCTATCCAAATGCATGTGCTCTCTCCAAATGTGAGCATGCAGTGAGAAGGTTGCATCTGCAAGCCAGGAAAAGAGCCCCGACCAGGAACCAAATTGGTTATTACTTTAATCTTGGACTTCCTAGCCTCCAGAACTGTTATTCATGCAGGCTGTGGAATTTTGTTATGGCAACCTGAGTTGACTGAGAAAGTTACCTAAATAAAACTAGGCAATGTAGCTTAACTTGCCTCTCAGTGCCTTCTATAAAATGTATATTGGATGCTAGGCACAAAGCACTTGATTAGTGCTAATTGAAATGAATTCATTTAGTACTCTCAGAGAATTTGGTTATTTCATTGTAAATTTCTACCAAAGGCAGAAGCACAGTGTTGTTAAACACACGAATTATGGAACCAGACTGCCTGAAATACAATCCAGGTTCCACCGCATAACATCTGTATAACCATGAGGTTAAACCTGTTTCCTCATCTGAAAAATGGGCATAAAAATAGTATTAACCTTGTAGGCTAGTGAAGATTAAAGATGGAAAAACATATAAAGCATTTAAATGCGTATCATGAAAACAATCTGGTTTTTTTAGGTTTTTATTTTTTCTATTATAGTTGATTTACATTCTTCTGTCAGTTTCAGCTGTATAGTAAAGTGATCCAGTCACACATATATGTATGCATTCTTTTTCTCACATTATCCTCCATCATATTCCATCACAAGTGACTGTGCTATGCTGCGGGATCTCATTGCTTATCCAATAGTTTGCACCTACTAACCCCAAACTCCCAGTCTATCCCACTCCTTCCCCCTCCCCCTTGGCAGCCACAGGTCTGTTCTCCAAGTCCATGAGTTTGTTTCTTTTCTGTAGAAAGTTTCATTTGTGCCGTATATTAGATTCCATATATAAGTGATAAGATATGGTATTTGTCTTCTGATTTACTTCACTTAGTATGAGGGTCTCTAGTTCCATTCATGTTGCTGCAAATGGCATTATTTTGTTCTTTTTTTATGGCTAAGTAGTATCCCCTTTGTGTGTGTGTGTGTGTGTGTGTGTGTGTGTGTGTGTGTGTGTATAATCCATTCATCTGTCGATGGACACTTAGGTTGTTTCCATGTCTTGGCTATTGTGAACAGTGCTGCAATGAACATGAGGGTGCATGAATATTTTTCTAGGAAAGTTTTATATGGATATATGCCCAAGAGTGGGATTGCTGGGTCATATGGTAGTTCTATATATAATTTTTTGAGATATTTCAATACTGTTTTCCATAGCGGTTGTGCCAGTTTACATTCCCACCAACAGTGTAGGAGGGTTATCTTTTCTCCATACCCTCTCCAGCATCTGTTATTTGTTGACTTGTTAGTGATGGCCATTCTGACCAATGTGAGGTGGTACCTCATAGCAGTTTTGATTTGCATTTCTCTAATAATTAGTGATGTTGAGCATTTTTTTTCATGTGCCTGTTGGCCATCTGTGTACTAACAATGAAATATTAGAAAGTGAATATAAAAATATAATACCTTTTAAAATTGCATGCAAAAAATTAAATACCTATGAATAAACCTGATCAAGGAGGTTTAAGACTTACATGCTGAGAACTATGAAACATTAATCAAAAAATTAAAGAGGATTCAAAGAAATTGAAAGATACTCCATGCTCCTGGATTAGAAGAATTAATATTGTTAAAATGACCATACTACCTGAAGCAATCTACAGATTCAATGCAATGCATATCAAATTTCCCATGACATTTTTTCACAGAACTAGAACAACAATCCAAAAATTTATATGGAACCACAAAAGACCCAGAATTGCCAAAGAAATCCTGAAGAACAAAAACTCAAGCAGGAGGCATAATTCTCCCAGACTTCAGACAATATTACAAAGTTACAGTAATCAAGAAAGTATGGTACTATACAAAAACAGACATACAGACCAATGGAACAGAATAGAGAACCCAGAAATAAACCCAGACACTTATGGTCAATTACTCTGTGACAAAGGAAGAGAGAATATAAAATGGGGAAAAAAAAACAACAGTTTCTTCAGCAAGTGGTGCTGGGAAATCTTGACAGCTGCATGTAAATCAATGAACTAGAACACACTCTCACACCATCCACAAAAATAAACTCAAAATGGCTTAAAGATTGAAACATAAGACAAGACACTGTAAAACTCCTGGAAGAGAACATAGGAGAAACATTCACTGACATCAACCCTACAAATACCTTCTTAGGGCAGTCTCCCAAGGCAGTATTAATAAAGACAAAAATAACCAGTGGTACGTAATCAAACTTAAAAGGTTTTGTACAGCAAAGGGAATTATAAACAAAACAAAAACAAAAAGACAACCTAAAGAATGGGAGAAAATAATTTCAAATGATGCAGCTGACAAGGGATTAATCTCTAAAATACATAAACAGCTTATACAACTCAAGAACAAAAAAACTAACAACCCAATTGAAAAATGGACAGAAAACCTGAATAGAAAACAGTCTGTTCTTAATAATGGTTACTGCCTTTACCATTATCATTATCATCAAAGGCAAGCAGATGACACAGATTTTGAGGACAAATATTCTTTCTGGCTCCAATTTACTGTACTATTATAAAGCTATTTGCAAAAAAGGGCCATGTTTTCACAATATATTAGCAACACTAACCAAGAAGGTAAGAGCTGAGAATATTCCACAGGCTCACATAAGGAAACTTTTATCACTACTTTGGGTCACCATAGGAATAAAGGTCACTTCTACCCTCTATGTTTACTAAGAGGCCCTCATGACATTAAGCTCAGCTTTCTTTTCCTAATATTTATTGCAACTTTTATCAACTCTAATAGGAAACAGATTATACTCATTTGAGGTATGATAATTATATAAGAAGCCATAATAAGTATAGATTTTAGAAGCAGAAGCTATCTGAATCAATGTCAGTCACAGTAAGGTCTCAGAAATATCTAGAAGCAAGGAAAGCAGATAAGTTTCAGAACATGTGCTTACTAAATAAATATGTAAAAAATAAGGAGAAGTCACTTAGGAAGCAAATAATTGTACGTCCTTCCTCCTTTCATTGTACTGTATAAAGAAATATTAATTTACACCCCTCTAAGTATAAAATTATCATCATTTCACTTAGTTTGGGCTCATACTTCCATTAGACTCTAGGAAGAAAGTTTTGCTGAGTACATTAGTATGAATGACATTGTAAGAGATATGTTTAACCTACTGGGAACCAACTTATTTTAAGGACTCAAGATCATTAAGTGTGTGCTGCTATGTATAAGTAGTTATCAATCGAGTTCTTAGAATCCACTAATACCCAGAAATACCTGTTTATGTTAGTGACTATAGATTTTCTAGGAGGTGAGAAATACTTTTCATTTAAGCTTGGATGAAAACTTTGCAGTGGAAAGCTCTTTCTGCTTTTCTGTGGTGGGGAAAAGCTTGCCACGTACATACACACACACAGACATTCACATACGGACACATACCAAATTATAGGTAGCATCTTCAAGTGTCTAATCTGACAATCGGACTGAAGCTTTTGCCTGCTGTCAGCATACATTTAAGATCTCCCCAGGGATACCCTTTACGGAGGAAAGCATAAGAAATGAAGAGTGACAAGCTGCATTCCCTCCAGTGAGCTAGGCCAGCAAACTTCAGATGTAAAGAGCAGGCCTGCCCTTCTGGGTCTTGATTTTCATTAAATATTTCTTCTTTAGATGTCCCCCCTCAAACTTAATGAACCAAAATCTTCTAGGACTGCAGTTATAGAATAAATGTGATAGCAGAATCTTATAAGGTCCTGACAGTATTTCATAGCATTCATCAATGTGGGTGAAAGAACTTTTTTATTAGTTCTTCATTATATTACCCAGAAGATAATAGGATAATCCCATGGAAATGAAAGAAAGTAAGTTTTGGTTGAGGACAGTAAAAAATCTGGAATGTTGTTAAGAAAGACATGTGGGGGTCTTCTGATATCTGTGTGCATGTGCAAGCTTGCATGCGCACTAGTTATGTTGGCTGGCATAAATCAGCAGTGAACATATCTTGACATGAGAGATAAGGTGGGATGGAAAAACATGAAAAACAGGGTGGAACCAAAGATCCTTTCTTGAGTTATGTTCATCACCTTGTGCTGCCCTGAAGACTGCTAACCTCATACCCTCATTACTCTCCTCTCCCACCATTGCTATTCCTCCTTGTTATAAAGTACTCTGTATCCTTCTTCCTGTAATTGTAAAAGGAAAACAAACAAACAAACAAACAAAAAAAGGTAAGAGTTGCCTCTGTATTTTGTGTGTATCTTAAGAGCAGAAGCCATGACTTTTCACATGGAATGAATTCACCCTAACACAATGAAATATTGAAAAAGATGTCATTGAACCTGCATGTCTTTGCTTCTAGTTAATACATTTACCACCCAATAATGCCTCTGTATGCTGTCTATAGGGGAAACTTCCAATAATCCTAACTTAAATATTCGGGATATACCAAGGCCCTGCTGGTCTCAGGAAAGAAAAAAAAAATCAAGAAAAAATTTAAGGAGTTCTCATTGTGGCTCAGTGGGTGTAAGAACCCTGCTAGTATCCATAAGGATTCCTGGCCTTGCTCATTGGGTTAAGGATCTGGCATTGCCACAAGTTGCAGCATAGGTCACAGATTGGGCTTGAATCTGGTGTTGATGTGACTGTCGCCTAGGCCGGCAGCTGCAGCTCTGATTTGACCCCTATCCTGGGAACTTCCATATGCTGCAGATGCGGCCCTAAAAAATGAAAAGAAAGAAATATTTAAAATTAATAATTAGGAGTTCTTTTGTGGTACAGCGGTACAGCAGGTTAAGGATACAGTGTTGTCACTGCAGTGGCCTGGGTCATTGCTGTGGTGTGTGTGCATCCTGGTCTGGGAACGTCCATAGGCCACAGGCATGGACAAAAAAGAAATTTTAGATTCAGAGATCGTAGCCTCTTTAGAGGATCCTTCTTCGCTTTTCAGAAAGCCATTTTTTTTCCACTTGAGATTTTGCCCATTATCCTTGTACATAAACATAGCTTAGCACATGTGCCAGTGAATCCATCCAGAAGTGGAAGGGTAAGTCTGGAGTTTGAGAAAGTGACTGCAGGTGGGAAAATACCCATTAAATTTTTTTTCCCTTTTTTTGTTTAGGGCCACACTTCTGGCAAATGGAAGTTCCCAGGCTAGGGGCCGAATCAGAGCTGCTCTGGCCTAAGCCACAGCCATAGCAATGCCAGATATGAGCCATGTCTGTGACCTAGACAAGAACTCATGGCAACACCGGATTCTTGGATCCTTAACCCACTGAGCAAGGCCAGGGATTGAACTGGCATCCTCATGGATATTAGTCAGGCTAGTAACCCACTGAGCCACAACTGGAACTCCCAGTTAGAATTTTTTCTTGGTGTTGTCCCACAACCCTCATCGTAGGATTGAAGGAGTTCCTTCCTAGAGGAAAAACAGCTTTCTCCACTGATTTTATATGGGAGTCAGAGAGAATGGCAACGTGGGCAGTGTCAGGATAGGTGGAACTGATTATACTGCTGTTATGTGAAAGTCCATTTTAGTCAAACCACAGACAGGGAGTGGTGGCTAAATACAGATAATGCTCTCCTTTAGTAAATATTGGAATATGGTGATTTACGTTTAAACTTGATGCCAAATATCTCTTGGAACAATGCCTTTGAAAATGTTCGTGCCCATAGTATGACATAGGTCAATGGTGCTTCATTATCTCAAACCTTGGGGATATCATACATGCAAAAAATTAGGGGAATGTCCAGTTATTTGAAGCTTCAAAACCTTGTTATTATGCTTTTTAAAGTTGTTACCTGTACTCCGTTTTCAGTAAGTAGAATGTACTGAAGACAGATTTCCCCCACTTCTATCATTCTATGAATATGAAATAATCACTTGGGAAGATTTTTTCCTCTCCTGCTCTGGCTGTGGGTCTCTTTCTCTCTCTCTCTGCCTCTCTCTATTTCTCTTTCTGCAGTTCAGTTTTCTTTCCTTTTTGGATGTGAAAAAGGAAGGATGGCATCAGGATTACCCAAGTCCCCTTGGGCTCCAGCAGTCTGTTATTCTGGCATTTCTGCTGTTTCAGGCAAGTCAAATCCCTCTCCCCCTGCCTCAATACATGTGCTGCATCCCTGCTTCTTCCCTTAGAAATGCAATGAGCAGCTTATTAAATATAATCCCTCAAATCTCAAAGGCAATACTGCCACTTTGGAAGGTTTTTTCCCCAGAAAGCTGTTTAATTTGATGGTTATTGTTTGTTTGACAAAGCCCACTGTTTATTCAGATTAATTAAAACCAATTGTTCCAGCTGCAGCATGGTAACAAAAATATCTATGGTCCCAAATTCATCAACCTGCACCTGATCCCATTAGAAAGTATTTAACCTTACTCTGTAAAGCAGTATCAGTCAACCTGCTTCATAACGGGCTCAGTATATGGGAAAACTGAATCCTGTAATATGGGCCTTTTACTGGTGAAAACTCATGGCCTAAAACTGTTAGGAATGGCCTCTCAAATTGAGATCCATGAACTGAAAGCCCCAGATGAGGTCTAAATTAGACAACAGGAAGTGAAACTTAGCTGCTACATTTTAAACTCATTTAAAATATCATCTAGCAAATGATGTTTTAAAAACTGTTTTGCTGTTTTTGATTATCAAGAGTCCTTAGGTGTTATGGATTAGCAATGCTATCATTTCCTAATAAATAAAGACACTTAATAGAAAATAGCTATTTGATGAAATAAACCTAATTTATTTTGGTTTGTAAAATCTGCTGAGACCAAATATTGTTACCTGCAGTCAAATTTTGCTTATCCAAAATAATCTCCATATAATTGAAAATCCCTAAATTTAAAAGCTTAACTGATTCACATCTATAATATTAAAATTGGTTTCCAGCATACTTAGACCTGATGAACAGACAGGAGGAAAAAAACGGGAAGTTGTTTTCCACCTATATATTAATTTGAAAATGCATCTTAAATTCTCTAAAGCAGTTCATTTATTTATTTGTACAAACAAGTGAACTCAAAATACTCCAAAGAAAACCATTTTCCTCCAACACTTCCAGATATTCACAACATTCCACCTTTGAATGTAAGTGTGAAAAATTTGGCTAATTAAAATACACATGACCACAAGGCCTTACCATCGTGATTGCTATTGGCAGCAGTTAGTCATGTCTGTCCTTAACTGAAATCACAAAGCTATTTGGAAGATATATATATATATATATATATATATATATTTTTTTTTTTTTTTTTTTTTTTTTTTTTTTTTTTTTTTTTTTTTTTTTTTTGCCTTTTGCCTTTTGGGGCTGCACCCAGGGCATATAGAGGTTCCCAGGCTAGGTGTGAAATTGGAGCTGCAGCTGCCTGGCTACGCCACAGCCACAGCCACAACAACACCAGATCTGAGCCACCTCTGCAAACTACAACACAGCTCATGGCAACACCAGATCCTTAACCCACTGAGCAAGGCCACGGATCCAACATGCAACCTCATGTTTACTAGTCTGATTCGTTTCCGCTGTGCCACAATGGGAACTCCCTGGAAGAAATTTCTTAATCGATGTATTTTAAAGTTGGTTGGTTTAGCTTTTTTTTTCCTTCTCTCTCTCTCCCTTTTTTTTTAGCTCGCCTGACCAGCTACCTTAAGTTGGTGTATGCTTCCATTTTCCTATTTTGGTGTCCAGAATAAATGTACCATTGACTCTTGTACCTGAAATGGTTCAAAGGCTAAATAACTAAACTGTTCCCATACCTGGATCCTCCTAAGTCAAAAATATTGAAAGCAGGACCCGAAACTGTGTCTGAAAAACTGGAAAACACACATAATCCACCAGTTATTTAATTCCTTGCCTTCTTCAAATCTGTTCTTTCTTTAAAATGCCACTTCTTATCTTTGTTATATGCCTCCTGTTCCCACTTCATCTCTACAATCTTTGCCTTCTTAGGGCTTGGTGTCCTTGCATGCGTGGACTCCATTAGGAAACTAATCTGCAGAACACTGGCTTTGGTAGGAAATAAATATCAGCTGAAAGAAATGCACGACCTGAGAGTTGAGAATAATGTTTCATGCAGCAGACTTTCTGAGGACTTCAAGCCCGATAGGCAGCTTCTCAGGTAGCTCTGAGTGACTGCTCCAAAGATGCAAGGGAGGAGCCTGAGTGCAAGAATCTGGGGTCATTGAAATCATTACTTTGATGTGCACCTTAGCCATCTAGGGCCAGTATGCTCTTTCCCATCCTGAGTGCAAGCAGGGTGTACCATTGGCAGGGGTGGGAGTTACGTATTGGGGGATGGGTGACATTGTGGCTTTATGCTTGCAACATCCTTTGTTTGCTGAAATGGCAGACCTTTTTCATTTACATGTATATATTAAGGAAACTTAAAATGAGCCCAGCACGCTCTGATAATTGTATTTTCTTCTAAGTAACACCCTGATTAACCATCTTTAACCTTCCATAAAAATGGATTCATTCTGGGGTCTTACCCTTCTCCCCAGTAATTCTTCTGGGGCTTCATTGCACTGGCAGGCATGTTTTATGCCTTTCAGTAATAAAAAATAAACAAGCACCGCTTGTTACTCTTCTCTCCCAAAACAGGGGCAGTCTTTGCTGCCATACGTACATACATTCTTATTTCATGCAGGGGGTTCATTATGGGGACTGTTGCTACACAGCAAATGATAAGAAGCCTGGGGGCCTTTGCAAAACAGCACTTTAAAATAGAAAGGCAAAAATAATTCTTTTTATTTTAAGAGGCTTTCTTTTAACCCAGGCTCTTATTTATCTGTCAGGGGTCATCCCACCTCACACAGCAGGGGAGACCAGTAACAAGTATTTGACCAGTTCAAGAGGAAACTATTCCACACAGGAGGCTTCTTGCAAGAAAACCATTAAAGCACATCAATCCTGACAGCTGCACAGACGCCCTGAGGGCTGTGCTGCAGAAACCCAGCTTTAATACATCAGCAAGCTTCTCAGGGGCCTGCGTGGCTGCTGTTTAAATGAGATGAGATTGGAGTTACAGAGTGATGGGGAGGTCATGGGGCTGGGGGTCAAGACGGATGGCATGGGGGGAAGGGAGTGGTCAGTAGCAACCTAAACCCTTGAGATGATCTGATGATGGTCTTCAAGTCCTAATCTGAGAAAATGCATGCATCTGCATATAGAATGACCCCAGGCACAGTTTGTAGGACCAAGTCAACACATCCAGGAATTAACCACCAGGGTTGCATAAAGTTAGAATCGGTTCAGTCCACCTACAGTTTTCATACAGCATTTGACTTTTTGAGAAATAATGCAGTATACCATCAGAGAGGAAAAAAAAAAAAAGCAATACTCACAGGATAAAGGAGGGAACCAACTAACATTCATCACAGATTTTAGACTTTCCCAATCTTATTTTTCCTCTCCAAACCCTAACTATGCTTGTATGTATAATCTGTTCAGTCTTTGTGAGATGTCCTGAAACCCAGGAGAACAGCCAGCTGCAATGGTCTAAATGCTTTTTGGTGTCAGAATGGGAATTTTGGCTAACAGAGAAGGCTTCTCATTACTGATACTAACTAAGAAAATATGCACTGCTTAGCCTTTATCTGGCAATGGTTTGATAAAACTCTCAGGAGACAGTGGGACATGGTGGGCCTCCAAGCCCTTGAGGAACATGGTAGTCCCCATTGCAGAGTCTGGTCTATTCCTAAATTAGAATTGTTCCAAGCCATGAAGATGCCAAAAACCTTTAAAAACGGCATATTAAATTAATAATAATAATAACAGCAATTTCACTTCATGGGTGCACAAGGCTAATGGCCATAAATGTATTGTCTTATTCAACCCTATCATAATCTTAGGAAATAGCCTTATTTTTTGGTGCCACTACTAGATTATGACTTGGTGTCAAAAAAGAGGTGAAATGGTTTTTCTGTAGTCAAATAGAGCAGTATGAGATAGGGTTATAAATTGTGTTATCATATTGACTTTACTGTGAATTCTGATTTTCTTGTTTATGAAATGTGTGACCTCCAAGTAACTTCTCTGGTCCTTATATTAATGGTTTACTGGGATTATTATAACATCTTGCACTAAAACAAGATATTAGCTCTAATTTCAGGTAGATTGGGTGAAGCCTGTAGCAGAAGACTTGACATGGAGAAGCACAATGTATTTAGCCAAAAACATAAGCAAATTATGTTATTCTCAATTTAAAGAGTAGTTAACTGAGATCCAAAGAATCTAAGGGATTGATCCAAGTCCACGCAGGCAGTATATCACAGAACTGACATAGACATTAGAATTTCCAGCTAGTTTGGTATTCTCTGTGCATGATCACAAGTTTGCTATATGTTAGTGGCCACACGGTCAGTGGAATCATAGTCTGTAGGGAAGTCAGGTAAAGAAAACTTACCCTCTTAATATTTTACAACTTAAATATGTTGACTCAAGGGTGATTAGAATTATTTTCTATTGTCAGATAATTAGTTTGTAAAATTAAAAGGCAGTCACCTTAGGTTTCATAGAGAATAACTTTGGGAGACCCTTTGGCAGATTCAAAGAACAAACTTTTAGGAATCCTCTCACTTCTATATAATTAAGGCTAAGAAGATCCTTACCCTCAGACTTCCCCTTCTGTTTCCATCTCTCTCTCAAGAAAGGCCATGATTGGGCAACTTAAAATACAAGTAGAACATCTTAGTTGCCTCCCTCCAAAATTATTCTCTGACAAAATGACTTACATTTACTCATAGGTACTCATTTATTTTCTCCACTCTAAGAAGTGTAGTGAAGATATTCCTATAGTCCTAGGGAAATAAAACAGGACAGAGAAGTGCTTTAAAAAATTGAAAAATATTCACACACAAAAAAAGACTTTTCTCCACTCTCCATTCAACAATTTGGCTGAGTGGCATCTGGGTCAAAGAGGGTGTAGTCATGAATATTTTATCAGATTTTTGACAAGACATCCATCTCACTATAGAATGAGGCTAGGTCTTAAATCACCTTGGACAGTTTTGCTTCTTAATTAGACAGTCAATACACTACCAATGGGGAGATCTAGGTTATATTTGGCTTCGGTGATGGTGAGATGGCTGAGACCATTGAGAAGTGGAATCTGGTCCAATTAAATCTTTTGATAGTTTACTGTCTCTTCAGCTATGCTAGCCAATTGGGAACTGACGCAGTACAATGGTATTAATTTTAAATGATGCTCAAGCAGAGCATGGTGAAACAGGATTGCTTGCAGCCTGGACCAAGAATTCTGTTTAAAATGGTATTACATCTATATATGCACACACTGAAAGCTCAACATAATCCATCCCTTCATTAAGACTGAAGATTTTCTACTGCTGTCCAACTTCAAGTGCTGGTTCTGTCAGAATGATTATTGGTCACTGAGTTCTTGGCTATGCCTCTGAGTTCTAATTAAATTTGAGACTTTTGTCTTGAAACCAATGGAGAATAGTTAACTACTGATTATATGTTGGTTGATACAAAACAACTAGTTTTATAATGGCTTGCAATTAAAAATTCAATATCTTATCTTCTTCAGCCAGTGATTTGGCTGGAACAAAACACATACTGTCCTGAAATATTTGAGTCAATAAGAATACTGCATAGGCTACTCTATTTTCCAAAAAATGTGCTTTTTTTTAAGGTTTAGGGAAAAGAGCTGGAAATGGGCATTTGGAAGCAAAACGTGTTATAATTCAGAATATTAAATTACTCAGCAAAATAAAATTCATCTTTTTATTAGCCAAAGGTGGAAACATATGAAGCAATTAGAGGAAAAAAGGGGTTATCATATAAATACAATAAAATAAGAAAATGGCTACTCTACCATGATTTTGGTTAAATACAGTGATGAAAAACAAAATGCTTATATATACATATATATACTTCATTTAGTATTCCCCCAAAATGACAATTAAAAAATAAAGTTATTAATATAAAAGCACAAACAGAATGGGAGTGGAGACAATAAAAGAGATGCAATCAGTTTTGAAAGATGAAAATAAGTAACTCATTCTGAAGAGTAGATCATGGCTACAAGAGGAGACTAATTTTGACATTATGAGAAGTGAAGTAGCTTTCCCATAAAGCCCTGGAAAGCTTGGTTTCTTGAGGTTTCCAAGAATCACAGCAAATGGGAATGGGATATCATATGAAAAACATGTGGACTGGTTCAAAATTTATCCCTCAGATCCTCATTCTTATGCCTTTTAGCCAAATGATGACCCCATCCCTACCACCCAGAAGACAGGATGTTCATTCTTTTCTGGAAAAACTGGAACCAAGCTCAATTGGGGACAGTATGTTTGCGTTTGCCTGGCTCACCTTCTTGGTTGTACAATCTGCATGGTCACACAGAGTCCCATACTCAGAAGGGTCTATTACTTGCTTATACTTTGCTGTTGTAACCTGAAATTCTTAATCACATTTTTAGCAATGTGTCTCACTTTTTCTTGCATTGGGCCCTACAGATTATGTAGCTGGTCCTGGTGTTTATAGCTGTGAATTTTGTTGAGGTACCAGACAGAAAATATGAGCATTTAGCAAAGCATGAGTAGAGAATCCTAAGTTGCCCTAGCCTGTTCCTAGAGTAAGATTAGCAAAATATATTACCCAACCGTTCCACACTCACGCAAAAAACTGGAGACACTTTCTTAGGGGATATAGAACAATTCTAAGGAGTACAGATATTAATATTTGAAGGAATTACAGTATGAAGCAAATTTGCTGTCCACTCTCCTGTGAGACCCTCAAGCTAGAAAGAACTCCAGCATCTAGAGAGTCTATTAGTTATTTAATGCCATACTCTACAATACAGACTGAGAGCCAAGGATTACCAGATACTTGAGGAGGGTCTTCAAAATGTAAGACAGAAACTGAAAAAAAGAAAAAAATCTATGAAAAAATTTTTACAACACAGGGAACAGAGTAACATGTCAAAAATATTATCTATTTTTAATTATTTTGGAGAATTAAAATCATATGCTATATCCATGAAGTCAAAAACAGAATGCTATAAATGAGAGTAGGGATAAGAAAAGAAAAACAAAAGTAAGCTTAAAAATTAAAAAAAGTAATAGTTCCTTTCCCCCAAAAAAATCAATAAAGGGATTGGAAGATTGAATTTAAAAAAAAAAAAGAAAGAAAGAGAATGGAAGACATGAAGCATAAGGAATTATCAAAGAAATCATAAAGGAAATTTCCTAGGACCAAAGGATATGTGTCTTCATGACTGAAGGAAGTCACTTGGTAAAAGAAAATAAATTTACATCAAGGCTCCTCATCATGGCTCATTGTAACACTAGCAGCTGAATGAAGTTTCCAAAGATTCAAGAGTAAGAATGGAATCAGACTTCCAGAATGGCTGCCTAGAGACTGCGGTTACACCTTCAAAATGTTGACAGGAAATTATTTCCAAACTTCAGTTCTTTACCTCATTAACTAGCACTATGGGTTCAGGGTTTAAATGATGAATTTCCATATTATAAGAAGATTCAGAAAATGGACTCCCAAACAGTGTTTGCTAAAAAGCTGCTAGCTAGTGTTGTCAGGAAAACAAAGAACATGAGTGGGATTTAAGATCCAGATACAAGAAATCTCAAGCAAATGAGAGGTGAAAGATTAATCCCACGTCCACAGAGAGAGAAGCCAGGTTAGATTGAAGCAGGAGGCTGAAGAACAGCAAAAGGGATGACTTCAAGGAAAAAAAATTAAATAGGAACTGAGGGTGTGTTGGAAAATATTGAGCATTTGGTCAAAAACATTTGTAAGGCATTTGGCAACTCTCTCAGAGCATTTAAAGAGAAAACAAAGAAAAGTTAGTAAGAGAATATAGGAGGTTAAGGGGCAAAATGGCCATTATTGAACAAGGAAAAAATAAAAAGAAGCATATGAAGAAAACATAATCACATGCACTCTGGCTTTGCAATACAATGTGAAAATAATTGTAATAATGCAAAACCTAACAGTTGGTTAAGTTTCTCCCCAAACTGAAGTAATTATTTGGGGAGGATTTTAGCAGTGATGGTACAAGAAAGATTGCACAAAGTTTATGGGTGTTTGAGGAATAGAAGTAAAAGTCCTTAACTATTTAACCAAAGAAAACAAATATGTATAAATTGAAAAAAATGAAAAATTAGAGAAAAATATCATTTTATAAAGATGGACAAATGTAATAGAACACACAGTTAAGAAAGCTAATTTATACTATAGATATTTAAATCACACCTTGATAAAAAATGAAAATTATCTTAAAACAGTTAAATAATAGAAAAATCTTTGTTTCATTTATTGAGGGAGTTCCTTTAAAGAAATAGTTGATTGCAAGATGATATTTCATTAGGACCTTTAAAAATGTAGGTTCTACGTTATTGGTATCATTTTTGTCCACTGGATGGTGTTCAAATGGCCCTAAAAGAAAACGTGGCATCTATATTCATGATAATAATCAGATATATGGCTACAGTGTTCTGTTCTCCCACTGTTGACCCCCATCATCATGAAGGGAATGAAACATCAGAAAAAAAAAAGGCTCTTCTCTGCATTTTTTGTCCTTTCATTGTCGTCTTGGTTAATGGCTGTTTTGTTCCTACAGGAGTAAAATGAAGGCTTCAAAAATGCTAAGCATATTCAAAGTCTTTCTCAAGGAGTGTCAACTCATGAAACAAGAGTTGCCACAATGTGAAAACTGAACATGTTAAGTCTAATAAATAAACTTCAAAAAGAAAAATATTCATGTTTTCGAGAGTCCTTAAGGTTCATATTTGCAGCATTTCATGTTACAGTAAAATACTCGGGAAAAGACATTAAAATACTGTCCATGCATCGTTACACTCTTCATCACTGAAAATAATTAGAGAGTAATAGGTATACAGGTATGAAATGATGTTCAAGACATATTGCTAAGTTAAAAAACAACAACAAAAAACAAACAAAACCAGCTGTAGAACAATGTGTATGGTACACTTTTCTCGCATGAACTTATTCTGAAGGTATAATTTTGCTTTCTATTGGACAGAGGCTCTGAGTCTGGATTCTAGGGATGGATTCCATATACATATATATATATGCACACATGTATATAAATATTTACACTTATTTTCAATTTTTATAGTGGTAACTAATAATTTATAAAAAAGTCAATAATATATAACTAATGCGTTTTACTAGTCCATGTGACCAGAAACCCATACCTCAAATTTTAGAACTTTCAAATCTACCTTTAATTCAGGAAGTAGGATGAAACTGGAATATTCGCCTTAGATAGTTAACATGGTAAGAACAAAGAATATGGAATTTAAGTCAAGTTTTAATCCCATTTTTCCCATGTAAAATCTGGGCATGTTTCCTTTTATCTTTTAGTTTCAGTTATGTGATATATAAAATGGGAATAATAGTGATCTTTCCTTTTTCCTCAAAGTTGGGTGTGAAAACAAAGTCAGGTAGAGGAGTAAGCTTTGTAACCTGGAAAGGACCATATAAGTATTCACTGTTTTGCAGAAAATTGTCTCTTCCAACTTAATACACATTATATTTACCATTGATAATAACTAAAAAAAGATCACTAATATCTTTGTGTATTTATCATTCCATATGGTGTTGTAAGGGTTTTAATGTATGAGCTCATTACTCACAACAACAAGTGCATAAATGTGCATTATTGTTGTCCCTTTCATAGATGAAGATACTCAAGTAAAGAGAAGTTAAAGTAACTTGCCTGAAGTCACACAGTCACTAAACGATGGTATCTGGGCTCCATAACCACACAGTCTGCCATATTTCCATCATTTGATAAGAGAGTTTTTCTAAGTGAATACAGATAAAAACTGATGAGGACTTTCTGTGCTTTATAGTTGAAGAAAGTTTATTTTAAATTTTACTTTTTATTATTATTAAAGTATAGTTGATTTACAGTGTTTTGTCAAATTCTTTTGTACAGCAAAGTGACCCAATCACACCCTGCGCTGTACAACAGGATCCATTGCCTATCCATTACAAATGTAACAGTTTGCATCCCCCAAGCCCCAAAAAGGCCTATCCATCTCACACCCTCCCCCTAAAACCCCAGGTTTACTCTTCTTGACTATGCTTTGTTTCTGTTTTTTGTTTGTTATTTTTAGATGAGATATATCCCATATTTTAGGTTAAACAAATAAGTGATATCATATGGTACTTGCCTTTTTCTGTCTTACTTCATTTAGTGTGAGAGTCTCTAGATTCATCCATGTTGCTGCAAATGACGTTATCTTGTCCTTTTTTATGTCATTTGTTTTGTTTCTTGAACTAACTCAGGTATTGCCTTTTTTCTTTGCAAGTTTTTCCAAAGTTTCTACTCTGATTTGTTTTTAAAATTCTTTTTCCTTATGACCAACAATGAATGCACTGTACAACACCTAGGGAATTAATTAAAAAAATAAAAAGTATATAAGAAAAGGGTAACTGCCTCTGCCAAGGCTTTTTGTTCTGGTTCAACTCCTAAAGATGGCTTTAGAATTGACTCACTTAAGTGTGATACCCTGAATCATAGCATCCCAAACACTGCAGCACTAGACAGCACCTGGGGTTCTTTCCCAAGTATTCAAAGTTAAAACTATGACTTTTATCAAAAGAATATAAAATTAAAAATGGAATTTAAAATATTAAACAGTTATGTGATTCCCTAATATGAGTTCTGAGCCTGAAAGCAGTCCCTTAAGGATATTGAGATTGAGGTGCTGGAGCAGACAGCAGAAGGGGTGGGTAGCCTTGCTTCTTTCCTTGACTCTGCTTTTCAATGTGGTTGTCTCAGAAGAGTCATTTACATTCTCTGGGATACACTGTCAAATCTTTAAAGTGAAATGAATGCAGTAGATGATATAAAACCCTTTCTGAGCTTACTTTCTATTGATTTTCTTGGGTAGTCTTATTTTGTGTCCAAAACATATGATTTCCATCAGTGTTTTGGGGGAGAGAGTGGTTAGAAATGGAAATGAGGAAGCATTAGTTGCATTGCTCAGAAGAAATTCTTTAATGATGTCTTCAGCCTGAAGACTTAACAAAAAAACACACTTCCTCATGTGAGTCCCAGGTCAAGGTACCAGGAAGAGGAGAGCAAGTTCACTGCTCATTCTTGAAATGAATTCTACTTCTGAACTTCTCTGCCTGCATTTGTGTGATATTTCATGTTTTTGCCACTTATAGGCATGTGCACTTTAAAATGATGTTCTGGGATGCTTCAGTGACTTCTAGTAGAAAAATGCAAATAGATGTAGATTTCTCTTATTATCAGCTTCATCAAAGCAAACGGGCAGAAGCAGGAACATTATTAGAGTTTGATAAGAGTGTATATTTGAATGATTTCTCCAGAGGACTGAGGAAAAACTCATCTTGTTCCATTTCTTATTATAGATGAGCATCAGTTGTTTCATGTGGAATTATCTGCATACACCACTTGTCAGTCCCACCCTCAACCCCCCACCCTCACTTTTTTTTTTTATGTGAAAGCGACTCTTTTGATTTCTGAAATGTAATTTCAAAGAAGAGTAGACTTGAATCAAGACTTTTAGGCAGAAGCAGGTGAGCAAAGGTATGAATAACATAATAGAGCGTTTGAAGTATAATCGCTCCAGAAGGCAATATTTATAGCAAAGGGAAAATAAAGGAAAACTCAGAATTCTAGTTCTCCAATTAGAATTAAATGAAAATGAGGAATCTTGGAACCTCCCCTTGGCTTTCCGGTCTGTACCATGTCACTTACCCTTGAGTATAGTTTAGAATATCTTCTGATATATTTCCCTTAAAGAAATCTGAATTTCTTTGAAAGCAGGAGTCTTATATTTAGTTAAACATATTACTAAGTCTAGCACACTCTTGGGCAGATAGAATGCTCGTAATAAACTAATGCTAATTGAGAGACTTCATCCACAAAATGGTCAAACTCTGAAATAGTCATTTGATAACATCCTGATATATATATACGACCAGGCTTGTTCTAAACACCTAATTATTCACTCTGGAAAAATATATCATTTTCTTTGCTAGGATGCAAAATACAAATCAATTGGATGCTTGTCTCCAAAAATGTATAAAAGACTACCTCATTCCTAAGTGTCTATTATTAGAAAACAAAATGCCTAAAATGAAATGAAATCTCAAATTGTATTTCAAAATGCAGTGGGATTTCAGGAGCAATTCCATAACAGGACGTTTTAGAATGATTTCTCTAATTTTTCCTATTGACAACCTTGGGAAGTCTTGAAATAATACCATTTTAAAGCTGATTTGCTTAGTCCTGGATTAGACTCCTCAAATCACTGTAAAACAGACCATTGGACAGGGAGTAGGATCCTGAAATTCTGATTTTAGGTCTATAGTTTAGGAGCTAGGTTGAGTCATAGGTTCTTAGCATAAAGAGGAAAAGCTCTCTAGGGGGCTAAATTAATTCCCTAGGGCAGTTCTCAAGCTTCTATTTGCATCAGAATCCTTCAGAAGGTGTGTTTAAACTCTAGGCTCCACCTCCAGAGCTTTTGGATTTCCTGGATCTGGAGTGAGTGCCTGTTGGGGTGGGGGGTGGATTTACATTTCTAATAAGTTCAAAGGTGCAGTGGCTGCCTGTGACCAGGTGCTCTCACTTTGAGAAACACTGTCTTAAGGGAAAAGATCAAATGAGAACCTGTTAGCCTCCAAGTTCCTCCTCTGGCTCCCTCTTCTGTTCCTTAGCATTTGTTTCTTATGGGGTTGCCTGATTTTGCACAGCTGGACTCTCTCTGAGGGCCTCTTCCCTGCAGGAGCTCCCAGTGATAACAACAATAACAGCAAGCCTTGCTGCTTCCTTGCATTGCTTCTAATGAAGCCTCAAGTCTCTGGAGCCACCTTAAATGGCTCTCCACTGTTCCATCAAATCAGAGCTCAAAGTAAACTGTCAGACCTCACAAAGGAAGACTGAGCATGCAGTGCAATCCCACAGCTGACCCTTTGCCTCTGGCACTTCACACAGTGCTAAGGGGAGGCACTCTCCGGACTCCTGTGGAAGGCTGTTTGCTCAGACCTTCTTGCCTGGGAGGTGGTGAGTAACCGGATTTGTTAGTTGGATAAGACATTCACTCTCAGGGCAGTTTCAAGATTTGCTCCTATTGGCTTTTGAAATGTGAATTTTTTCCAGGTCGCTGGGAAGAGAACAAGTTTAATGGTATTGGGCAAAGGCAAGGGTAAATGTCCATACAGGGGAAAACAGAAAAGAAAGAAACAATGTTTCTCATTTGTGTTGCAAGAAGAGATCTAGCTTGCCTCTTCAATAATTTAAGCTAATCATTGAACCCTTAAAGTATGGTGGTGAACAGTTTGCCAATGAATGCCTTGTGCACATTCCCCTTTGGAAATGAGACTGAATAATTAAAAGACAGATCCACAGGCCTGGCTCCAGCCGCCTCCCTGACTTCCCTGGCAACTGCCCCTCTCTAACCACCATCTTAGGTAGTTTTTATAGAATCATCATAATATTGAAGCAACTAATAAATGGGATTTATCATGATACCATCTATTTTCTTAACTACCACTCCCCATCATTTTGGAGACTTAACCATGGCTTTGAAATTTTTGCAGCTTCTAGTCTAATTCCAGCCACCTTTCTTCCTATTAATGCCTAAAACCTCTCCTTTAGCCTTGCTAACTTCTTCCCTGAACCCCAAACGTGCTCTGTATACTTCTTGCCTCAAGACCTTCGTTTATGTTCTTCATCTCATCTGAAACACCTTTCTGAACCTTCTTGGTTTCTTTCCACCCTTCCCTCCCCTAAATGACATCTTTTTCGAGAAGTCTTGCTTTACTGCTGCAATCCAGTGATCCAGCTTTGTTCTTTGCTAGATGCTACATTTGTGATGGCAATAGTATTTATCTGTCTCTGATTTTGTTGGGTGGATTAGATTTGTCTTCTCTTTTCTCAAAGAAAGGTGAGGGCTGAAGTTTAATCTCATGTACTGTAGTTTTACAAAATTTTGTTGTACATTTGTCTTTTTGGTAGTGACTAACATGCAATTAAAATTAGTTAACTTCTTCAATCCATCTTCCTATATCCTTCTGCCAAAGTTTCTGCATGATATGATGCACAATAAATGCTATAATAATAGCTACTCAATCTGTTTCTATACATATTGCTTTTTTTCTTCTTTTTTTTTTTTTTTTTTTGTCTTCTTAGGGCCACACCTATGGCATATGGAAGTTCCCAGGCTAGGGGTCAAATCAGAGCTACAGCTGCCGGTCTATACCACAGTCACAGCAATGCAGGATCCGAGCCGCGTCTGCGACCTACACCACAGCTCACGGCTAACGCCAGATCCTTAACCCACTGAGCGAGGCCAAAGATCAAACTTGCATCCTCATGTATACCAGTCAGGGTTCATTACCACTGAGCCACGATGGGAAGTCCACATGTTGCTATATTAATAGTCATTAGATACCTAGTATTATTCCATTTACTAACCCATTTATCTCAAACCTAGAAAAATTCCAGAGAAGTTAGGTAAACTACATAAAAGAACACAGGTATAAATTGATGGAGGCAGGGTTACAAATTCAGGTTCATCTGACTTTAAACAGTATAACTTCCAACAGATTCCACACCAGTCCTGGATTATTTGAGGAGGAGTGAATTTAAAGATAAACAGCTTTCTACCTTCACACTGTATTTTGAAGAGATAAAAAAATATTAAATTGTTCTTTTATAATCTGTGTATAATATTATACCCAGATAATTACAACTGAAAAAGTCACTCTCTCCAGCATTTTTGTTAGTGAATTCTAATCTTAAATTGAGGGCCCAACTTGTCTGTTGGCTCTTGTTTTCTCTACCCTCTAAGTCTATCAATCAAAGAAGACATGTGAGGTGATGATAGTTTAGCTCTCCTCAGGGGCTATAATGCATGTATTTTAAAGGAACAGGGGGTTTTATAATGCCTGCTGCCTCCTAGGTCTCCATGGAAGAAATTGCCTGAAATATCCTGCCTGATGGCCCCATGGGAACCAGGGCTTTTTGGTTATGTACAAAAAGTTCCTACAACTGCTTTAACTAATGACATTTTAATATATTTCATATTTCCATATTTATTGTGCTCCAATCATGTTTTATGAGGAGACAGAACATGGAATCTGATGTAACTGATGTTTAGTATGTATGCACAGTATCCTTTCCTCAAGAGGCTCCCCTGCTGAGAGTAAATATAAAATAAATACAAATAAACTTTTCTATAGGCCTCTAGAGTACCCCACCCTAGCTGATCAAATCATCTCCTTCCCTCCACTTAAATAATTTTCTGCAAAAACTAAATAAACTGATTAGAACTAAATTCCCTCCCAAAACAGGTTTTCCTCTTTCAGGTTTATTAATCTGGCTCAACCCTGGGCCATGTTACTTGCCAAACAGAACCTGAAAAATGATTCCAGTTCTCCTTCTCTGCAGCTGATGAAGAACCTTTGCTTGGAAGGACAGAGGATGTGAAAGAATGTTGTAGTGTCCAATATGTCCATCTTATGGCTGGTATCACGAAAGAACTAATTTATGAAGAGAAGGGTCCAGATCTACTATCACACCCAGGTGGGGACCATTAGGGAGCTAGGGGAAAAAAAAAAAAAAGATGCTCAAAAGTTCAAACTATTTCAAGGATCCTGGGGGCTGCACTTAGGTATGGTTGCAAATTCTCCAAAGAGATTTCGTTTTGTGATTATCTAAGACAATGGTGAGAAATGGATGCTTTACACCAATAAAACTGCAGCCCTGAGGCTTGTAGTCATTTCACAAGCAATACATTTTATCCACTCCAGTTTTGTCTCCTGAAGCATTAAAATCCATACTCTTTCATTTTCAAAATTTGGATATTTCTGGAAAAGAAAAAATAATTTCTTTATTCCCTTTCTTTGAGATTCTTTTCTTGCTAAGATCCAAATAGAAACAGGTAAGCAATTAAAATATGTAATATATTTAACAGGTGAGCATTTTTAACAGGTAACATTTAACAGGTAAGCAGTTAAAATATCTTCAAAATAGTTTTTAGATATTGAAAGCAAAGTATTTGGGAGCTGAAGTCTTTTATTCTATATTAAAGGAAATGCCATTTGGGAACAAATATGAATATCAGTTGTTATCATTATCTTAAAGATACCTGTCTTAAAGACTAAACATCTAGAACAGAGTTTTTCTAGTTCACCAAAATCTTCAACACTGGAAACAAATTTAAATTGTTCAAATGCAGCAGGTAGATGTTCAGGGAATAAAAGGAAAAGAGTATCTGGCTTCCATGTGTCTCTATAATGAGACCAGAATGAGTATCAGCTTCTGTTTACTTCTGGGGAGTCTTACAGTTGAGTTCATAGCATCATCTTCCTGAAAGCATTGAATAAAAGGGCAGGTGCCCTTCTGTAGTTATCTGGAATGACCCAGGCAAGTGCTACTTGGGGGCTCAATGACTTTCAAGTTTCTGCTAGTCCTGGAACTCTGTTTATTTACTGCCTTATGATTTTGCTCTTATCAATCTATATTATTTTTTTCATAACCTGTGGTGGTATATTCTAAGTGTTAAACAAGAGAAAGGGAAAGGAAAATGGAAACTAATGTAAATTGTCCACTGTGTTCTAGCAACTATACTGTCATATCTTGTTTTATTCCTTCCCAAACTGTAAGTATCAGCATGTAAGCCATTATTTGTTGATGAGGAACCTAAAGCTCTGAGAATTAAGTAATGAAGATTGACAGTGGTAGAGATGGGTCTGGAAGCAAGAATGTCTGTCTACATGCTCTCTCTGCCTCAGGACACAGCACCCAGGGTGACATTGGCTCAGGAGAGGTAGGGGTAAGAGAAGGCTAAAGGGATGCTCCAGAATTTCATAAAGGAGGTGGAATTTCAGTTGGATTTGAAGCAAAATGGCACCCTGGCAATTGAAAATCCAGGGAAGGCAATGTACTAAGGGAAAGGATGTTTGCAAATATTTATACATGTAATGAGCTGAGAAAATAGGTAAACTGGGTGGGTTGGAACAGAAACTTAGAAAATAGAAGGTAAGACAGACTAGAGACCAGAATGTCCTTTTTTTCATTCCTTTGTATGGGGCTCAAAAAAGGTCCTTCAAAGTCACTCCTGTTATTTCTCAATGTTGGTGTCATTGGAGGCAGTCCAATCTGTGCTCAGCTTGCTAGACAACTTTGGATAATGTCAGCATAAAGGGTATCTCTGCCAAGGTTAAGTTTAGATAAAACCTAAAAGAAAACCAGGAGCAGCCGTGTGTGCAAATGTATTAACAAGGGAGGAAAAGTTGGCATATTCAGGAACCTAAGACCACAGCTACTGGAAACCAGTGAGCCATACGGAAAAATAGAACAAGGGCTGAAGAGAGAAGTATGCAGGGGCTTGATTACATTCAGTTCTGGGGGCCATGGTAAGGTGTTTGATTTCTGTGAAATTTAAGGGAATGCAATTAAGAGTTTCAAGGCAGGGAAGTATAAAGATCATGCTGGCTATGGGCTGAAGAAAGTGTTGAAGAGAATGTGTGTCCACTCTAGCCAACTGGATTAACTCAGGCCAGAGATCATGGTGTCTTGACAAGCCAATAGTGGTAGAAGTGGGAATGGAGAGAAATGTATTGCAGCCAAGACATACCTTGAAGATAAACTTGTCTGCACTTGCTTGTGAACTAGAGTTTGGTAGTAGGTAGAAGAACTCATCAGGACAGAGTTTCTGGTCTGAGTGACTTAGGAGTTCAGGTTTTGATTAATTATGTTGAAGAGCCTCTCAGTCATTTAAGAGATGTCTAGTTGACAGCTGGATATTTCTCCAGCTTGGACTAGAACTCCATGTTTTCATAGCTGGCTTTGCCCCTAGATGAATATTAAGATCAGATAAGAGTAGGGTTGCCCAGTAAAATACAGGATGTTCAGCTACATTACAATTTGAGATAAACAATGACTTTGGGCAGGGCAGGGATTTTTATTGTTTGGGACACATTTTCACTTAAAAATTATCAGTTGCTTATCCAAAATTCAAATATAACTGGGTATCCTAGTCTTTTATGTGCTAAATCTGACAACCCTATATATAAGTCACACCACTTATCGTCTCCCTATCCCCTTACCTACTCCTGTTTCCACATCAGTACTCTTGCTCTTTCTTCTTTTCAGAAGGAGAGGAGGCTTCCATTCTCCTTTGCAGGTCTGATTCTGTGCTACCTGTTCCAAGGCCCTGATGTTACAGTTATCATTTTTTTTCCCTGTTGAGATAATTTGGAGGCATTTTACGTGTGTGAGTGTGTGTGTGTGTTCCCCTTTTTACCTTACATTGGTCCATCTGCAGTTTTATTGACTTCATAAGTTTTTCTCTTTTGCTGCCAAAATATTTCTGAAGTTATTCTCTTATTCTCTTTTAACCTCTTCCTTTCATGAATAAATTTATTTTATACATATTTTTATCAAAGTATAGTTGACTCTATTAAACTAATATTATATTAGTTTCAGGTATACAATAGAGTGATTTAATAATTTTTACAGATTATATTCCATATAACGTTGTTATGAAATATTGGCTATATTCTCTGTGCTCTACAATATATCCTGTAGCCTATTTATTTTCTACATAGAAGTTTGTATCTCTTAATTTCCTACCCTTTTCTTTCTCCCTCCAACTTCCTTCTGGTAACCATGAGTTTGTTCTTTATATCAGTGAGTCTGTTTCTGTTTTATTATATTCATTAAAAAAAAGTTTTTTTTATATTCCACATAAAGGTGATAACATATAGTATTGTCTTTCTCTGTCTGACTTATTTCACTAAGCATAATACCCTCCAGGTCCCTCCATGTTGTTGTAAATGGCAAGATTTTACTATTTTTTATGGCTGAGTAGTATTATGGCAGTATTCCATATATATATAATATCTTTATTATCCATGCATCTGTTGATGGACACAGAGATCACTCTCATATCTTGGCTCTTGGAGATGATGCTTCTATGAACACTGGTGTTCACACATCTTTTCAAATTTGTTCCTGTTTTCTTTGGATATATACACAGCACAGCAGCAAAATTTCTGAATCTTAAGGTAGTTCTATTTTTAGGTTTTTGTGGAACCTCTATACTGTTTTCCATAGTGGCTGCACTAATTTACATTCCCACCAGCAGTGTACTAAGGTTTCTTTTTCTCTACATGGTCTCCAGGCCTTGTTATGTGTAGACTTTTAAACAATACCCATTCTGATAGGAATGAGGTGATATCTCATTGTGGTTTTGATTTGCATTTCTCTGATGATTAGTGATGTTGACTATCTTTTCTTATGTCTGTTGACCATCTCTATATGTTTTTTGAAAAGTTTTCTACTCTGCGTCAGCTTCAGATAGCAAATCAGACCTATTAATAAACACTTCTCTCCATTTTCCCCCTGTTCAGTAATTATCAAGAAGGTTGGGAGGAGATAGCGGCAAGATGGTGGAGGACTAAGAGGTCGCACTCACCCTCTCCCACAAATACATCAAAAAATGCATCTAAATATAAAACAAGTTGGACAAATCATCATCTGAATGCTGATTAATTTAAACCTCCAAAAACTGCAAGAAACCCTTGAAATAACTGGGTAGAACAACTGAAGAAAAAAAAAAGGTGAGAGAGAAAAGCAATTAGGACGGTAACCAGCACTCCAGGGAGGGAGCTGTGAAAAAGAAAAGTTTCCTGGGAAGAAACCTAAACAACGATCAGTGGATCAACGACCAATGGAACTAGAGGGACATCAAAGCAGGAGAAAAACGCAGCAGCTGCATTGAGATAGGAAAATCGGAGTTGGAGACCTGAATACCGGTGCAGACACCAGAGCCTGAGGTGCCGGGCGGTGCCTGGGAGCTAAGACACAGGTTCCTAAGGTTAGTCCCTGCGAGAGGGCAGAGGTCGGTGAATAGGACAAGGAACAGCGATATTCTAGGATTTGTGGAGAGCAAAATCAGGACTGAGGGAACCGAGGAAGTCTGGTCCCGCAGGGACCATTGTTAGGGAAGCCTCCATTGTTAGGGAAGAGGAGAGGAGGAGGGGCTGGCCGCCATAGGAAGCAACTTGAACTAGCATGCAGGGCGGGGTGACGGTGACCCACCAAAGAGAGCGGAAGTGGGGAGGAGCCAGTGAAGGCTGCAGCCGCGGTGGTGGGAGCGGAGCCCGTGCTTTGAAGCCCTTGCATGGAGCGCGGTGCCAGGTTGTGGACCCAGGCGCCTGTGCCAGCCAGCATCGCCGGGGGTGGCGGGGCCCTGGGCCGGTCCACGGACCTAGGCGACTGTGTCAGCCCACAGAGCTGGTAGCTCTGGTGGGTGGAGCAGTACGCAACCACACGAGCTAGCTTTCGCAGAGGAGCGGGGCCAGTGCCAGACGCTGCCGCCCGCCCCAACAGATGAGAAAGCATAAGTGGAAGGGCAGAACAAATGCCAGCCTGCTGATCCAGCCTCTGACGGGTACTGCTTGTGGTTCCAGTCACCTCAAAAGAGGACTTTGCAATCGAACATTAGTTCCCCGTGGCTCACACTCCCAGGGGAAATCATACTTCCTGCTGCTGCTATTGCCAAATGCTTAAGACACCTGGTATATCTGCCTAGAACTCGCGACCACATCCCAGGGCTGGGCAACTAGGAGTGGACAGTGCCACCTTCCTGCAATTGAGAGCATAGAGACTAGGCTCCCACTGTCGAACTTAGCCATTCCTACACTCTCACAGAGAACACTCAGAGTACCACTGAGATAACAGCCTGCTCATTCCAAAGAAATAGACATCAAATAGTCAAACTCCTACACCAAAAATAAATAGTAACCCCACCAAAAAATACAAAGGGGAGCTCCTCCCTAGAAGTAGCCTTCCAAGTCTACAGCGTGGCCTCCCCAAACTCACAGA
>PVHT021183705.1:23852216-23904064 GCA_004024745.2 Catagonus wagneri | reverse complement strand
CATGTTCACTGCAGCACTATTCACAATAGCCAAGACATGGAAACAACCCAAATGTCCATCGACAGATGACTGGATTAGGAAGATGTGGTATATATACACGATGGAATACTATTCAGCCATAAAAAAGGATAAAATAATGTCATTTGCAGCAACATGGATGGAATTAGAAACCCTCATACTGAGTGAAGCAAGTCAGAAGAAGAAAGACAGATGTCATATGAAATCCCTTATAACTGGAGTCTAAAACACTGCACAAATGAACATCTCAACAGAAAAGAAAATCACGAACTTGGGGAACAGACTTGTGGTTGCCAAGGGGGCGGGGGAGGGGTGGGAGGGAATGGGGATAACTAGTGCTTTAATGATGGAATAGCAAGGAGCTCCAACTGTAATGCACAGGGAACTATATCTAATTACATGTGACAAATCCATATGTGTACATGTAATCGGGTGACCACATGGTGCAGTTGGAAAATCTGACAGAAATCTGTAAACCAGCTATAATGCAAAAAAAAAAAAAAGACCCCCCCCCAAAAAAAGAAGGTTGGCTGCTTAACAACTAACCGTGCCTTCAATTTTTACAGCATTTATTATTTGCAAAATGTTCTTACTTTATGAGCTTTTTTTATTCAACATTCCAATTTTGAAACATTGTGGTATAATAGAACAGGAGGAAAAGTTAGGACCAAGCAACTAAAGCATTCATCTCACAGATAAGGAAACTGATGTCTGGAAAGCAAGTAACTTGCCTGAAGTGTGCAGTTAGCATCCAGATTGGAATTAGAATCTGAGGCTCTTTGTCCAGGCAGTCTAAAACCTGATATAAGTATAGTGTGGGGGAAAAAAGGACAAAAAGTCAGGTATAGTGAATATTGACAATAGATCCCCAGTAGTAACCTAGCCTTACACTTTCACAGGTTAGGTCTAGATGGATGAACCTGAGTTTCCATCTGTATTCATTCTACAAAGCCTGTTGTTAATTTGTCTTATCTACTTTAAGAGATAGATTTCTACCTGGAGGTCAGTGTTTCCCCTTGTCATTGTGTGGCAGTCTCTACTCTTGAGGTGACATTCTAAAGCATTACCTGCTATTTCTGGATACTGAAAAGAGTCCAAATAGCAAAGGGCATCTGCATCAGACCCCTGCCTTTCCTCCAGCTCCATTTCATTCTAAATCCTTCTATGACCTTATATAACCCACCCTGGCTTCCTGAATAGAGATTCTGCCCCTCGATTCCCTAAACGCTACACATAGACTGTCACCTGTCCATCCTATCTTGGTAACCTGGATAACTTAAACATTATCTTCCTTGGAAAGTTTCTTCTCATCTTTTGAGAAGGGGTTAGTAATTGCTCCTTTATGTCTATTCTCTTGTTATCAGGTTTGCAGTTTTTGCAATGACAATTTAAAAACACTTTTAATACATGACTAAAAATGTATAAAACTACAAACAGTGTATTTTGAAGGAGAGAACATCCATGTATCATTGCAAAGTTAAAAAAACAAGTGCCATCTTTGCAAAAACATTTGCCGTAAGTGTAATATACAGAGGATTAATGTACAAAATATGTAGATAATCCTACAAGTCAATTGGACAAAAGTCAGTGAAACACAATTTAAAGATAAAGAAGTCTGATCTAAAATTAGGCAGTTCACAAAAGGGCAAATCCAAATGGGCCGTAAATGTGAAAGATGATTAATTTCCCAATAAGAGGAATGCAAACTATCCCAGTAACAAGACAAGATTTTACTCATTATTTGGCAAACATTAATAAATTTAATAGGAAGTGATGATGAACCTGTGAAGAAACTGTATACAGACATTAATATACATTAATGTGTCATAATACATTAATATCTAAATGAGCATACTCTTTAATAGTTTTCCCATCAGATATCTGTGTATCCAACAGAAATGAACCATTTATACATATGCATGAATAAAGATTCTCACAGTGGCCTAAAATTTAAAAACAGCTTAAATGTTCATCAGTAGGGAAATGGTAAGATGTGCAGCAGTATACTGGGCAAAAGTAGAGTTAAATAAAATGATGCATGGTTTACATACTGATTTGGAAAGATCTCCAAGTGAGAGATCTTTCATTCCAAGTATTGAATTTAAAAAGGAAATATGCAGATCAATATGTAAACATCATACTATTTATGTAAAATTAGTCACATCCAAACAAAAAAAAGCAAACAAAATTGTTTTTATAGATTTATGAATTTGATGAACACAGCTAAAAATACAAGGTTTAAAAGGATAACACCAAGCTCATAGAATTGGTAACTGGAAGAAGACTGGGGTAGGCCTAGGTGTTAAAGGAGAAGCTTTCTTTCTTTCTTTCTTTCTTTTTTTTTTGTATAGTCGATTTACAATGTTCCTTCAATTTCTGCTGTACAGCAAAGTGACCCAGTCATAAGTAAAAATACAATTTTCTTTCTATCTTCCATCATGTTCTAACCCAAGAGATTTCTGTGCAGTAGGACCTCACTGCTTGTCCTTTTTTTTTTTAATTTTCTTTTTAAGGGCAGCACCTGAGGCATTTGGAAATTCCCAGGCTAGGACTCATATCAGAGATGTAGCTGCCAGCCTATGCCACAGACATAGCAATACGAGATCCAAGCCATGTCTGTGACCTGCTTCCCAGCTCACAGATCCTTAACCCACTGAGGAAGGCCAGGGATCAAACTCTAGTTGGTTTCGTTACCGCTGAGCCTCAAGTGGAACTCCTGCTTATCCATTTTACATGTAATAGTTTGCAGCTATCTACTACCAACCCCAAACCCTTCGTCCACCCCGCTCCCACTCCCCTCGCCCCTGGCAACCACAAGTCTGAAGCTTTATTTCTAAGCTTTTTGTTAAATTGCCTATTTATAACTTGTAAACTTAAAGCAAATTATTTGAAACTGAAAGTCACTTTCTTCACCCTAGAATCCCCCTTTCTCCTCAGAAGCATGCAAAAATCTTTAAGTATAATTTTGAATTTGTTTATTTCTCCTTATATTTCTACCACTGTTGGCTTTATATATATTAAATCCAAAGTGTTCGGTGCATAAAAACTCGTTTTTGCCTCTTTTTGATAAATTTAATGTTCATCAGATGGAATAATCTCTCTTTGTTTCTTTTAACATTTTTGCCTAAAACACATTTGGTCAGATATTGTTGTTGCTATACTCCCTTTTATTAATTTATCTTTGTTGTATGCCTGATCTTTATCCACTCTCTGATTCTCTACTTTTTAACTACTTTTTTGTAATTTTTTGTATCATCCGTTACCACACTGCATCTGATTTTGTTTTAAATTTTACTCAATCTAAGAGTGAATCCATTTTTCTCAACTTAATTTTACTTTGCCTTTTTATTGTGGTCACTTTTCTATCTTTAACTCTTGCACTCAGGTTTTCTGTTCACTGTATGCTATTAGTGTGCTCCACACCCCCAATCTGTCTTTTACTGGATTGACTGACACTTTTTATCATTCATTTTTTCATTATTATTATTTTTCAACTTGTAAATTCTTTATTACTTAAGTGTGTGGAGATTCTCAAATTTAGAGCACATCAGAATTATCTGGAGGGCTAATTAAAAACTGGGTCCTGCTTTCAGAGTTTCTGATTTATTAGTGCTGGGGTAGGGCCCAAAAATTTTCATTATTAATACATTTCCAGGTGATAATGATGTTGCTGGCTAGGGCACACCATTTTGAGAACCACTGCTTTAGTTGTCACTCAATCTTTTGATATGTAATTACTTGATACTTTCTATTGATATCTATGTGGAGTCAATAATTTATCTTTCCTACAAAATGGTGAGAATCTTAGCACTCTCCCACAATGTCTTTTCCAGTACATTGATAACGTATAAGCTTTTACTGATAAACATTACAATATATTTATATTATGAGACACAACAAAATCTTTCTTGAATTAGATGTTTTACTTGCTCACCAGCATTTCATTTATTATAAGATACAATGCTACGGAAATATCAGTAATTACAATAATACATGAGTCGTTTTCATTGTTAAATTCATTTTTTATTTTGTTCCAGCACCTTCTGAACATATGTATACTTAAGAATAGACTAGTGGGTAATATTCCTTCTTTTCATGCTTCTTTTCATGTCCCCAATAGCCTTATTCTCTCCCATGCTAAAACCAGTGGTTAAGGTTTAGAGTTGTTATAGAATTCACCTGGTATTGCATGATATTAATTATGTTGCTGTTTTGGTTTATATTGCTTTTGTAAATAATTTTTTTATTAATTTTCCTTCTTTGCAATGTTCAGAATTTCTTCATGATTTTGGTCTTTTGGAATATCATTATGATGTGTTTATGCACTGGTAATTTGCATGGATCATCCTTTAAAAAAAAAGCTCAATAGTGAACTTCAGCTTTGAGAAATTTTCTTGTCATTTTTATTTCTTTCATTATTTTGTTTCTGTAATTCTCCATTTTTCTCATTGTGAAATTCCTATGGGACAGATTAGAATTTAAGAAAATAGCATATCTCAACTTTTGTGGCATGCTTTTCACATCTTTTTCCCTCCTTTAACTTTTGTGGTATACTTTTCACGTATTTTCCCTCCCTCCCTTCCTCTCTCCCTCCCTGATTCTCCTCTGCCTTCCATTTATCTGTTTCAAATAATTGAATGAGCTTTATTTGTGGGAATACTTAACTCAGACTTCCATTTTGCTTACATGTTATAGAAATAGAACAGGTACCTATCTGCATTGTTTTAGTTCAGCTATTAAGTTTTAATTACTAAAAAAGTAAAGTTTAGAGTTTCAGATTTATAGAAAAATCATGAAGACAGTATAGTTTCAATATAACCTATACTCAGTTTCCCCTATTATTAGTATGATAATTTCTTAAGTTAATGAATTAATACTGATATATTATTAGTAATTAACTATAATTCCCCAACTTTCCTTAGTTTTTTTTTTTTTTTAACTAATGTCCTTTCCACATTATAAGATCTCATCTAGGATATCACATTTTATTTTGTAGTCATCATTCTTCTTCAAAGTTCCTCTTAGCTTGGTACAATTTCTTAGACTTTCCTTGTTTTGATGACCTTGAACATTTTGAGGTATACCAGAAAATTGTACTGTAAGATGTCCCTCTATAGGAGTTTATTTGATGGTATTCTCATGACTAGACTGAGGTTTCAGGTTTTGGTAGGAAGACCACAGAGGTAAAGTGTGATTCTCACCACAGTACATCAGGAGTACATGATAGCAGCGTGACAACACTAATGATAATGTACTTGATCCTGGTTGGAGTCGTGTTTGTTTGTCATATTGCTCCAATAGTAAAACTACTCCCTGTCACCCTTTCACTTCTGTGCTCTTTGGAAGGAAGTCACCACACGTAGCTCACACTTCAGGAGTAGAGCATTATGTTCCACATCCTTGAAGATATAATATCCACATAAATCATTTAGTGATTTTCTGCACAGGGATTTGTCTCTTCTCCCACTTACTTATTTATCCAATTATTTATATCAGTATAAGCTTGTGGATATTTATTTTATATTTTGGGTTATAATCCAATAGTACTTTGTTTTTGCCAAACTTTATTGGGAGTCATTCATTCAGGACTCCTGTGTTCTTTGACATATTCCCATCATTTAAATGATCTTTTTCTTAGCATTGCCTTACTTTATGCTAACACAAGATACTCCAGGCTCATTTTGGAAATGTTCGGCTCCAGTCAGCCATTTCTTTTTTTTTTTTTTTCTTGTTAACAATGAATTTTATTTCAGTTATAGGTGTACAAAGATCATAAGTCAATTCGATAGATTTTGTGTCCCAAACCCACAGTGCATCCCCCCACCACCCAGATTTTCTTATTTGAAAAACCAAGGTTTTCCAAAATCTGTGAGTCATTGTCTGTTCTTCAAAGAAGTTCATTGTGTCTCTTTAGTTTCCACATGTAAGCAGTAGCATTGGGTGTTGCTGTCTAATTGTCTGACTGGTTTCACTTCGTATGATAATTTCAAGGTTCATCCATGTTGTTATAAATGTTGTTATTCCATTCCTTTTAATGGCTGAGTAATATTCCATTGTGTGTATGTAGCATATCTTCCCTATCCACTCCTCTGTTGATGTATATTTAGGTTGTTTCCATGACCTGGCTTCTTCTCTCTCTAGCTGCTTTATATGTAAAGTTAGGTTGTTCATTTGAACTTTTTCTTGTGTCCTGAGGTAGGCTTGTATTGCTATATACTTTCCTCTTAGAACTGCTTTTGCTGCATCCCAGAGGTTTTGGAGTGTCATGTCCTTGTTGTCATTTGCTTCTAGGTATTTTTTAATTTCCCCTTTGATTTCTTCAGTGACCCATTGGTTGTTTTCTAGTTTTTGTATCCATTCGGCTAGTCTATGTCTTTTGTTTGGGGCATTCAGTCCATTAACATTTAAGGTAATTACTGATATATATGTTCTTATTGCCATTGTATTAACTGTTTGGGGTTTTTTTTTTTTTTGCTTTTTTTTTAACCCTGAAGTTTTGATATAGGAGTCTATATACAAATGAGATTGTTTTAAGTTGTTGGTTTCTTAATTGCACGTGCGTCTCCAGTGACCTGCATTTGTGCTCTCTTCTCAAGATTTCTGATTTTGGTAGCATAGTTGTGCATGGATGATTTGGTATCTTTACAGTATATAGATCTTTATTGGTGAGCCTTGTCATTTGTGGCCTTTTCTGACTAGAGAAGTTCCTTTAAGATTTGTTGTAAAGCTGGTTTAGTGTTGCAGGAATCTCTTAGCTTTTGCTTGTCTGTAAAGGTTTTGATCTCTCCTTCAAATCTGAATGAGAGCCTTGCTGGGTAAAGCAATCTTGGTTGGAAGTTTTTCCCTTTCATCACATTAAGTATATCATGGCACTCCCTTCTGGCCTGCAGAGTTTCAGCTGAAAAATCTGATGATAACCTTATTGGGGTTCCCTTGTATGTCATTTGTTTCTTTTCCCTAGCTGCTTTCAGAATTTTCTCTTTGTCTTTAATTTTGGTCATTTTGATTAATATGTGTCTTGGGGTGTTCCTCCTTGGGTTTATTTTATATGGTACTCGTGCTTCCTGAATTTGACTGAGTGGTTCCCTTCCCATATTAGGGAAGTTTTTGGCTATTATCTCTTCAAATAGTTTTTCTGTCCCCTTCTCTCTCTCTTCTCCCTCTGGCACCCCTATAATATGGATATTGGAGCCTTTAACATTATCCCAGAGTTCTCTGAGACTCTGCTCATTTCCTTTCAATCTTTTATCTCTTTTCTCTTCCGCATTAGTGATTTCCACTAATCTGTCCTCCAGCTCGCTGATTCGTTCTTCTGCCTCCTGTATTCTACTGTTGGCTGCTTCTAAGGCATTTTTTATTTGTTATTGTATTTTGTATCTCTTCTTGTTTAATTTTTACAGCTTGTATTTCTCTGCTCAGTGTTTCCTGTAAATGATCAATCTTAGCCTCCAGTTTATTTCCAATGCCTTGCATCATCTTCAGCATCAACAGTCTAAAGTCTTTCTGAGAGGCTGATAATCTCCTCATCACTGAGCTGTTTTTCTGGGCTTTTCTCTTTCTCCCTTATCTGTGTTATAGTTTTCTGTCTTTTCATTTTTATAGGTTTATGGTGTGGTGACCTTTTTGCCAACAATAGAGTTGTAGCCTCTCTTAGTTCTGGCCTTTGCCTCCCCTGTGACTAAAGTTGGTATAGGTGGGGCTTGCTGTAGGCTTCCCGATGGGAGGGACTGATGCCTGCCCACTGGTAGGTGGGGTTGATTCCTATCCTTCTGATGGATGGGGTTTTGTCTCTGGATGGGATTAGAGGCTGGCTGTGTGCCTGAGGGGTCTTTAGGCAGCCTGTTTACTGATGGGTGGGTCTGAGATCCCACCTGGATTATTGTTTGGCCTGGGTCTTCTCAGCACTGATGGGAGGGACCAGATTTTCCCAGAAATGGCCCCCTCCAGAGAAGTGCAGGCTGATGAATGTTCCCAAGACCTTCGCCTCCAATGTCCTTTCCCCACAACAAACCAGTCACCCCTATTTTCCCAGGAGATCCTCCAAGAATTGCAGTCAGGTTCCACCTGGATTCCTATGGAGACTGCTTTGCCCTGGGACCCAGTGCACGTGAAAGTCTGCGTGTGCCTTTCAAGAATGGGGTCTCTGTTTCCCCCTGTCCTGTGGAGCTCCTGCACACAAGCCCCGCTGGCCTTCAATGCCAGGTGAGCCGAGGGCTCTTTCTCCCTGTGCGTGGGGTTTTGACGTGAGGCTCAGAACTCTCAGTCCTATAGCTGAGTCTCTGTGCTGCAGTTATTTTCAAGTCTGTGGGGCTTCCCACCCGGGAGGTATGGGGTTGCTTCTATCGCATAATCGCCCCTCCTACCTCTTGATGTGGTCTCCTCTTTGTCTTCTGGAGTAGAATACCTTTTTTGGAAGTTTAGATGCATTTGGTTGAAGGCTGCTTGGCATTTGGTTGTAGTTCTGCTGTTTTTTGGGAGAGAAGTTGAGCTCCAGTCCTTCTCTTCCACCGTCTTAATCCAGTCTCCCCTCCAGTCAGCCATTTCTGTAAGAAGTCTTGTTTCCTTTTATTGGAGAATGGTATTAGAAACCAAGATCTGGAGCAACATATGTTACTTCCTACTGGGATAGCCTTGCTTCTAGGCCTTCTCAGTTGAAAGAACAAAAAGATATATAATCTACTAACCTACATAGGCTAATCGATTAGTATGCACACATTCCTTGTTCAAATGTGTATACACACATATATACATAAATGCACATTTGCATATAGATAGACCATATATATTCATGTGTATTTGCAGATATCCATCTGTGTCTATATTAAGCTAAACATGAGTTCATACTGATCTCTCCAACTCCAATCCATTAACACAAGGATTGTTCTAGCCTCTTTCTGTTGCTTATCCCCCACTCCAGTAGTGAGAACCCTGTCTCTCACTCTCATATACCCATTTATTAACTTTAATTTCTTTAGATATGTATCTTGAATCCTTGGGTGTTTGTTCTTCCATTTGTTGAATGACTTGACGTTCCTTTGAGTTGATTTCTCTTCAAATGTTTAGTTATGATTGCCATTTGTAATCCCAGCTCTCCTTTATGTGGATGCTGGTTCTGACTTCAGAAACCTGTTTCTGGAATCTTTGGGATCTGGCAGGATCTGCTACTAAAGAATTTGCTCCTAATGCTTTGTACTTGTGACAAAGAATCTCTCTTTCTCCTGGGGTAGCCAGTCAACTGAGACATTGCCCTACTTTTCATTCCCAATGGTAAAATCTCTGGTCAGAAAAAGCGTGAAAATAGAGAATATCCTCGCCAGCCTGCTGCTCAAAGAGAAGTTTCTCGGTTAAGCACCTTGATGATTTCCCCAGAGCCCTCTCATTTTCTCTAACCTAATCAAATCTGAGCCTGAACAACCTCTGAAATTATGCCTCTCTTTGTAACCACTTTTTTTCTGTGTGCTTTGGTCTGTAGTCTCCTCCCTTCATCCAATTTATTCATAGCTACCTTTTAGAAAGCCTACAACGTTTTAAATTTGCTGATTACCCTCTTATTTTCTAGCTTTTATAAGTTCAAAAATGAAATTTATTGCAATTTGGAATTCACTCAGGTGATCTTTCTTGGACTAGTCTCTCAGACCATAAACATATAACCCTAATTAACCTTCAATTTCAAGAGAGTAAAAGTAGTCATCATATCTATGTTTCCATCAAGGAGCACAACCGTATACTTAGAGGATCTTCATTGCGTTGTACACCGATTAGTAAATATATATTAATAAATATATAAACAGTTATGCTATACCCTGTTTGACATTGTATTTGGAGTATAATTCAGGGATTATACCTATATAACTAATGGGGTTATTGTTAATGTGACATTAAATGTATTGGGGTTGAAAAAGAACCAAGAAGAAAGAAAAAATTCAGAGAAGGAAAGAAGTTTCTATTTCTGACAATAATTGCTCGTAAGAGAATCTTCCCATAATGTTCTCTGACATCTCCATCCTTCTCTCCCATCACACTGTTTTCGTGGCACTGCACTCATTGGCTGTGTGCTATGGAGATATGACATAGCATTTCTTTTTTGTTTTTTGGCTGCCTTACTTTATAAGTTACTTCATTTTTCTTCCTCTGGGTCAAAGGCAGCTATTGTCAATTGAATAGGCCGGCTGCTCATCTAGCTCCTCTCAATCGTGGGGCTGGTGCCATGCAAGCAGTGAGTGTACTGCACTGTGTGCTGTGTTTGTCTAACTTATTTCCATACTGGGTTTCTATTCAATGATCTGGTGGAGTGACCCTCACTGCGATACTCTTTGGTCTGTGGAAAAATAATGGTAAATCTTAAAAAAGCCCCAACACTTGTTTCTTTCTTTTCTTTTTTCTCTTTTTCCTATTTCCCTTCTTCCCCTTTTTCCTTCCCTTCCTCTCCTTCTTCCTTCTTTCCTTCCTTCCTTCCCAATGTTTCTATTAATATTAGAATTAATAATTCTGTTACTATTAAAATATTAATAATACAAGGAAGTATGCAACTATTCTTCCTTTCAAACAAAGCCTTCTGAAGCAAAGCATGAACTTTTAATTGAATAATCTAAATCATTAAATTACTTTCTTTCCCATTGCTGATCTTCATAAAGTCAAGCGATCTTTACCCAAATCGTTAAATATCTTCTTAGAGGCCAATTATATTCTGAGTAAATTCTAACCTGGGACCAGAAACTTAGCCAATTGTCTTTAAGACTTTAATGTCTGAAAGCATTTATAAAGGTAGTAACCACAATTTTGGAATTGTCACTTCTAGTACTATTCTAGTACTTTTTTTAAAATGGAGATAAAACATATATTAACCTTAAAAAATAGAGAACTTGGAGTCTAGAAATTAAAATGTGCTTCTGGCTCTGCTGAATCACTTTAGAAAAGCTGAATACCTCTGACCTTATTTTCAATCTATAAAACGGTTGTATTAACTGTATATCTACTAAAGCCTGTGGTAGCTGTAAAATTTTTCCATCCACTGCATGAACTTATTATGTTCCACATATTTAAGGGATTGAAGGTTTAAGTTAAAATAACTTTATATTGCCAAATATTGGCCATTTATGAGTGTAATGAGATCTGTTTTTATACTAGGGGCAGGGAGCAGGAAGAAGGTTGATATCATACTCAGTGGAAACCATCACACTGAATAATACATCACATTTCTGCTATTTCATTAGTTGGTCAGTTCAGTTAATCTTTTAAAGGCAAATGAATAAAGATCATTTCAAATCTCACATTTCTGCTCTTCTATTAAGACCAACCCACTGAAAATAATTTTAAATGGCCACTTCCCCTGTGGAAGGTTTACAGAGTAAACTGGCAACATGTCTTCACTGGCAAAGGTAACCCGGGAACCTGCAACAAATGGATTTATCATTTTGGGGTGCTATATTTTAATTAGTTGCAAATGGTGCAGAATTTTCATTAAAAAAAAAAGCATGAATAATGTCACTGGTGTGACTGAAATCTATTTGGCTCCGAGCTGCCACCAATGGAATTATCAGGATTTAAAATTCTCTCCTGCAGCACAAGGTTGTGGGGCCATCAGAATGGTCTGGTTAGAGCTGATTGGTTGGTCTCCACTGTGACACCTCCTGGCCTTATCCATTAATGCAACTCAGGGACCTCTAACATTAGTTGTGTCCTTTCTCCAGTCTTCGAATCCTAGTCATGCTAGACCTTAGTGTTTCTCTGGCTGCAGGTAGGAGAAGAAAGGAACATTTCCCTATCATTGCTGTAACTATTAATGACTTTCCTATGACCTAATCTTATTGTTGTGTTTTCTGTATCCCTAGTGACCTGGGATTAACCACTCTATTGTGTGTGGGTCAGAAGACAGGTAACAGTTAACAACCAAAATAGGAGTTCCTGTTGTGGCTCAGTGGAAACCAATCTAACTAGTATCCATGAGGACGCAGGTTCGCTCCCTCTCTTCTGGAAGGTTTCGGCAGGTTAGCGGGTTAAGGTTTTGGCAGGTTAGCGGGTTAAGGTTTTGGCATTGCCATGAGATGCAGTGTAGGCCGCAGACGTGGCTTGGATATGGCATTGCTGTGGCTATGGCGTAGGCCAGCAGCTGTAGCTCTGATTCAATCCCTAGTCTGGGAACATCCATATGCTATTGGTGGGACCCTAAAAAAAATAAGGAAAACAGAAATAATCTGCACCACTAAAAGCTTTCAGAACTCACCTCAAATATCTTGCCAATCACTTTTCCGGATAAATCCATTTTGTTCTCTTATTTATTTAGAGTCTTCATATTGGTGTCCTGTGTGCTTTGTTACCAACTCTAACATTTTTCCCAGAGGTCCTTTGGATCACCTTCAAAACCACCAGAGCAGCACTTTCTGGGGCCAGGCTTTTTAAAAGGGGTATGCAGATCAGGTCCCACACCATTCCTCCCCTCCCCTGGGCCACACTGTGTAATAAGACAACACTGTTTCTTTTTTTTGTCTTTTTTGCCTTTTCTAGGGCCACACTCGTGGCATATGGAGGTTCCCAGGCTAGGGGTCTAATTGGAGCTGCAGCTGCCAGCCTACACATCAGCCATGGCAACACGGGATCTGAGCTGTGTCTGCAACCTACACCACAGCTCAAGGCAACACTGGATCCTTAACCCACTGAGCAATGCCAGGGATCGAACCTGCAACCTCATGGTTCGTGGTCAGATTCTTTAACCACTGAGCCACAACGGGAACTCCGACAATACTTTTTAAGTACATATGAGCTTGCTAACAATCACACACAGGCCATGAAAATGGATGCACTCTAAAGATCTGTTAAACCTCAAACTTTTTCAAGCTTCTGAAAAAGTATTTCAAGTATTTCTTTCCAGGGCTTTCACTTCTCCCCCATATCAGTTTCTAGAGCTAAATACAACTTTGCCTCACTTATACTCCATACCCGAGTCCCAACTCAGAATCTAATTTCTGTACTATGATGATGATGATAAAAGTATAGATATGTAGATGAGTAGACAAATAGTTGTAGATGTATTGGATATTTAGATATATTTGATATATCTCCTGCCATAGCAAATATCTCCTACACATATGGATAAATGGATCTTGAAATATGCCTCATTTACACGTCATGGCAGGTAGAACTCAGGCCTACAGCCCCCTCTACTGGGTGGATTTTCCAGAGATATTATGCATAGCTTAAACAGAAGATTTTTGTCATCCTTTTTGGAATCTCTTGCCCTTGGCCTAATTAACTCAATATCCTATTCCTGTTCTGACTTATAGGAACCTACAGGGGTTGTTTCAAACTAAACTGCAACTTTATTCCATTTGGTCCTGAATCCAAATTCCATGCTATTAATTTAATTAAATAAGGAGGCTGTCAGATTTAAGGGTCTCTAAAGCTGTGGCGCCCCCATAAGCAAACCAAATTCTAACCTTGTAAATGCCTCAAGGTTGCAGAATGGAAACCTGAGGACAACAGATCACAAACAACCAACCAAGCTTTAAGTTATAGCCAATGAATAGTTTCCTTATTTTTTTTTTCTGCTTTTTCTAAAATCTCTCTTGGAGCTCCTGTGGGTGGAAGACTCCTTAACCACTTCCAGTTTGGTGCTGCCCAGGTCCAACTGGTTTTTAATGTGCCTCAGTTCATCTTTTAGTAATGCTTATCATAAGGATATATTTATTTACCTTTTTTTTCTCTTGAACATCTGATATCATTAGTAAATAAGATACTTTAAGCCAGAAGCTCATTAATTGGTTATTGAACATCATATATTGGCTGCCTGTCATGTACACTGTACTAGGACCTACAGATGCAGAAAAAGCTGAGAGGTATTTTGTTTGATATAATTCTCTATTGAGATTTGCCTATTTTTTTAAAAGAAATAAACAGCACAATGGAACGCATAGGTTAGATGCCTTTTATCTTTCTAGATTTTTTAAATTGATTTATTTATTTTTGTCTTTTTAGGGCCGCCGCACCTGCAACATATGGAAATTCCCAAGCTAGGAGCTGAATCACCCCAGGTCACAGCCACAGCAATGCAGAATCTGTGGTATCTGAGACCTATACCAAAGCTCATGGCAACACTGGATCCTTAACCTACTGAGCAAGGCCAGGGATCAAACCTGTGTCCTCATGGATGCTAGTTTGGTTCATTACCGCTGAGCCATGACTGGAACTCCTAGATGCCTTTCATAATTTGTTTTCTGAAATAACTTCACAGACCCAAATATTCTCCTTTTTTTAGAGAGAGGACACAAATGTCCCCAAAACAACTCCCATACTCTTAAGTGAATGCAGTCTGACCCAAGCAAAGTCTTGGTAATGATGTTCTTCTCTGAGACTTTGACCTGACATAACAATGTGGTTTCTAGCAATTTTTCTAGGAAGGAGAAAGAAAATTCTGTTTGAGGTCCTCCTGGGTAAACATAAGCTTCTTTATCATGAGACCTCTGCCGTGCTGGGAGGACCATGGTTTGCAGAGGGAGGGGGCTTGGCTGAGTTATGAGATTTGGGGACACTAACTCTTAAGAGGCTGTATTTATTTTTTTTCTTTTTGGAGTAGAAGGATAGAAATGACAAAAAGGAAATTAAAAGAAATTTTCAAATTTTAAGTCTCTCTAATAATAGTAAGCTGAAAATATCAGAACATAAACTCAGTGTATGTTGTGCACCCACACAAACAAAACTGTGCATCGACTTTGAAATTAATTAGGCAAAAGATATACATGCCTATGGAAATTATAAATCACACGATATCAATTATGTCTTTCAGATACTTGTTAACAAAAATGGTTTTGATCATCATTATCAGTCATTGTCATCATCATAGCTGACATTTATTGGTCATTTATGATGCGTAACTCTTTTCTAATTATTGTTCTTTTGCAGTCAATAGCCATGGTGAAAATCAGTTTTGGGTGATAGAGGTCTTACAGAAGCAGAACCCAATTGCTTAAGGGAGTAAATTTCCATTATGTCATTAAGTTGATGACAGTGCACGGGTATATAGAAGCTCTCAACAAGAATATGGAGCTTGAAATAGCTTTCAGCCCAGCTCCATGAGCTGCAAAGATAAAATAGTTTGAAGTCTGTGGAAATAGGCAGGAAAAAGGCCATCTGTATAATAAAAGACAGAGTTTTAGAGACAAGCTCTTTACTTAAGGCCTCATTCACCCCCACTCCCCTTTTTTCTCCTCTTTTATTTCTTTTTCCATGATAGGGTGGTGGCTTATTTAGTTCTAGGGTGGGTGTTCCTTTGAACACCATAACATGGATCTGTTTGCTGTTGAATTGCTTGGTATAAACCAGGAGCCATATCTGAAGGCAAAACACTCTCCTGTCAATAACCCATAAGAAATACATTGTATCCAAAGGAATCAAGAATAAACTATTGTGTGCAGGCCATGTAAGCAGCATTAAACAGATGGCATAAACATCTCTTTAGGGGTTGGGGTTTAGTGTTAAAATGACCATTGAGACAGGGCAGAGGTGTTTCAGTCTTTATACTTTTATAATTCTTCTTAAAATTTGATGTTCTTAAACTAGCGACATCTCCCTGGGAACGGGTATGAAAGCATACATTATGTATTGCCAAGACCAAAACACCAGAGTACCTCCCCACTTCTCCCTAAGCCTGAAGCTCCATATATTGGGTACAAATTCCCTTTAGCACAATGATTTTTTTGCTTATCAAAGTCAACTTTCAGAGACAGAGCCAAAGATAATCATCCTGAATGTGACAATGACTGAGAGCTAACAATCTTTCTCTTCCTGCTTATATTTACATTTTGATAGAAACAAGATTTTGCGAAAAAGGACTGGAATTTTTTTCCTAGAATTTTAGTCTTCTTGGAGAGTTTGGGAGGAGTGGATGTAGATAGGAAATACATTCTTTCTGACCCCCTTTTTAATACCGTTTCCTCTTTCCCATCGAATTCATCTTATGTAGATATCTATTAATAATGCAGACAACTAAATCAAGGCACGTGGTTGAAATATGACTTTGGACAAAGTGTTTAACTTATCTCTAAACTTCCATCTGTAAAATTAGTAAGGATGCAATTAAAGTGTGTATACACACACACACGCACACACACACACACACACATACATATATATACTTTATGTATATATGTGTGTGTGTATATATGTGGATATATATATACCTGGCCCTTGATATGTTACTTCTTTGTCATGCATGACCAACGTTTGTTTTCCAAAAATGAACTGAGTGATTCTAATCTCTACCTTGCAGTCCAAATAAAACTGCACTTACAACCATTAATTCATTCTCCCACCTGGATATACCAATGATTATCAACATGTCTTATATTAGCTATTTCAAGGAAATAGGAGTGATTAAAATTTGGAATTTTGGTCATGACTTTACACACTAATGATCAAATGAGAATGCCCTTATAATTAGAAAATTATTATTAAACTATAACCTATAATATTATTTAGAGGGTTATTGATAAATTAGTATGATAGGAGCCAAAAAAAATATAGTTGAATAGTTGAGTAGTCAATGATAGATGGAGGAAAAGGGGATAAAATAAAAAAAGTACAAAAACAAACAACAGCCTAGGATCCTGAGTGATGGTGAGCAGTAAGACAGAGCATATCCATGTATAGCACCATGCCAAAATCACATTGGAGCTTCCTGGTGGTAGGGAGCAAGGCTTGGGAGGCTGTGCTTGGTGTTGAAGATAAGAACTTTTCCAACTGAAGGGACCTCTAGGAAAGTGAAAGGAGGGACATTGCTTCTCATTTTGCCCAAACTGTTCCAAAGAATGGTCTTCTGGCCACTTCTGTCCCAGTTAGTGCCAAAACAAAACAAAGTGACAGCAGTGGTTGTACAATTCAGCCTGGGAGGACATTTTTGTCATAGAGCACCCAATCCCTTCTTTTCCTTCTCTTTGCCCTCTTCTTCCTCCTCCCCTTTTTCTTCTTCTCCTCCTTTCTCCCCTTTTTCTCTTCCTCCTCCCTCTTCTCCTCCTCTTCCTTCAGGATCATAGCCTCATCATCCTAGTCTAAGCATTTCATCAGTCCCTCTTCAGAATCATGTTGTCTCATTTTTCTCACATCAGACATGTAGGTGGTGGGGTTTAATGATAAGGCACTCATCTCTAGCTTCCTTACTGTTCTCCTTCTTGCACGGGAGGAGGAAATCACACCAAAAAATTATCAGCAATTCATATTGTACTTACTTCAGTCCCTTCATCTTGTATTTTCTATTCTTTGACATACAAAAGAAAAGATAATGTGAAACCAGTTCTTTTATCATGGGAGGATTTGCTCAGCTTGCAATATACAGTTCAACTAATTTCCCGTTCAGTTCAGAGATGCTGGGGAATGTTACTACTTGAAGGCTGGGACAAAGAATAGACAGTAAATTTGCTGTGTACTGTGCTTTAAGTAAATATTGAAAAGGGGGGTGACTAATTTTCTCAGGGCTGCATTATAAGTTACCTGGTTCTTTTTTCCTTTGTAGTTAACAGCCATAATGTTTATTCCAAGAGACTATATGGTAAACATAATAGACAGTATCTAGGAATGAATTGGATGTGGCATAGTGCATACAGTTCTTCATGGAGGTTAGGGTGGTGATCTCCATTGCAAAAGATTTACATTATCAGACAGAGAAACTTTGTTCGAGAAGACTGACCCCATCCGACATGAGCTGGGTGAAAGCGGTATTGTCTACTCTGGAAGAGGCGTCCCAGGTAAACATACACACAAAGGCATGAGTTTCAGAGATCTAGATCCAGCTACAGTTAGGATCTCTGACTGGAGCCTTAGCTTCAGTATGCACTGAACGACTGAGATTTCCCTGGGCTCGGCAGTCTTCTGTACAAAAGATTATCTTGGTGCCAGATTTGGGGATTGCCAATTGACAAAGATCAGTCTCAGCCCATTTCTAAGTCTCACATCTGTAAGATTTCTTAGCCAACCATTTCCTGAGTCAATGGGTAGTCCAAGGAAGTCAGAAACAAAATTCTACTCTCTTGATCCTGCCTCTACTTTTCATTTTCTCTGAACATTCTAGTGACTTTTCAACAATATTCTTTCATGGTGACTGGTCCTGGCTTTTCCCAGTTTTCCCCCTAGGATTCTAGGAAATTTGACAGGAGGTGTTTGCATCTTCCCCACAACTTGCTCATTATTAATGGTGTATTCAATTATTGTGAAATGAATCAATGAATGCACGAACGATTCCTACTTTGAAAAGCAACACTCACTGAATTCCCTAATTGATAATATGGGGGAAAAAAATAGGTGATTTTCATAGAGTCAAGCAAGGTCTTCTGCCTTGTTGATGCAAATTTTCATTAACCAAACATGTATTAGGTACCAGGAAGAGTGAAAATATTGATTAACCGGTGGTGAGATCTTTGCTCTATTCAGGGTATATTTGAAAGGTGTTATGAAGTAAATACAGTGAAAAATAAAGTATACTGTCTGCTTTTAAACAGCCATAGTACAGTAAATTATGCAAGGAGGTAAACACAGAGTTAATTATAAATGTATTAGTTATGGTAACAGAGGTGTATCTGTGATGTTCCATGAGCACAGAGAGGTAGAGTTACCTCAGTCTGGGAGGCTTGGGGAGGTGCTAAGAGGGAGAGACATAAGAGTGTTAGCCTCTGTCTTTAAAAGGAAGCTAACTCAGCAGAGCTGGGGGTTTGGGACAAGAGGACAAAAGGAGAAAAAAGAGAGAAGCACAGAGGTCTGATATCCTCTCCGACACATTACACTGTACCGAATGAATGAGTGAAGAAAGATCTGCTTTCCATGGCCCATTAACTTTCCACCGATCCTCTGCTGCATAAGCATAGCCATTAGAGAATTCTTTTCAGGGTGTTTCCCTATTATAGCCATTTGGAGATGTGAGAAATTACATTCAACAGCCCGGAAAACTACCCTCAGAGCTTTCATTAGCGTCTGTGTATCACCTCCTTGTACTGGTAAATATCTAGATTCCTATCTCCAGCCACTGTACCCCAGTTTAATGCTGGCAAATAAAACCCAAGCACTCATCAGAAAATAAAATATTTACTCGGCACCCTCTCATAAACACAGCTATTGGAATGATGCAAATTTTAATGTGATAAGATAAACATCACAGGAATGGATTAACATAAATAATACATTTTATGCAAAACATCAAGATGTACTGGTGATGATCAGGGGCAATGTGGGGAGCAGCTTCTCCAGCTTAAGTTTTCGCAGTAAAGTGAGTTTGATTTGCCAATGCATGTGATGATTCTTTTCCCATTCTCGCTTTGTATCAGCAATGCCTATTTTCAGCAAGTCTGGCAACACCTTTATCACTGTGTGCAGGACCCTAAGGTAGTCATGAAGCAATCCTGGGGAAAAGGAGTTATGGTCCTTCACACTATCATAATGTATGCTTTTTACTATCTGCCACTTCTGAAGCCAGGGTAGACACAGAAGAAAAGCAGATATTTTTTTAGTTCCTTTTGGGATTTAGAGCTGAGGAAAAAAAGCTACACTAAATTCATACCAAACTGTGATTCTGTAGTGCTCTGTCTTGATGGAAATTGCAGGATCTCTGTGAAAGAAGTCTTGGCAACTTCAGCTCTGCTCTTATCTTTGAACTTCAATTTGTGTTTCCCTAAGAAGGTCACATGGTTTCAAAATTTCATGCTTTTGAGCATCCTCTTCTCTTCTGGTAAACTCCTATGGATCCTGTAAAACTTTAATACCAGAAGCAAAGATAAAACTGAACCGTTCGTTCTCCCATTCACATGGAATATTGTTTTTTGTTTGTTTGTTTGTTTGTTTGTTTTTTAGGGCCACACCCATGGCATTTGGAAGTTCCCAGGCTAAGGGATGAATCAGTCACTGGACTACACCACAAGTACAGCAACGTAGGATCTGAGCCCTCTCTGTGACTTACACCACCCTCACCAATGAGCGAGGCCAGGTATCAAACACACATCGTCATGGATATTAGTTGGATTCCTTGCTGCTGTCCCACAACAGGAACTGCAGCACACAGAATATTCTTACTACAGGTATGCATGGCAAATGAGTTCAGGAGCAGTGTTTGCCTAGTGAACTGTTCTAATTCCTGTACTTAGAAGAGTTATGGAATAGAATCAATGTTTAAGACATATTCACTGAATTAATGAATTATCAGAACTTACCCAAAACATGGAGATTTTAAGCTTCCTCATATGAATACGCTGCCTTGCCCTTGTTGGATGGACTTAGGACCTATTCAGAGGCAGGAGGGTTCGGTGGTGTTCCCCCAAACACTTTCTGCTTTATTCCCAGCTCCCTGATTTATTAAGTTTTCACTGACTCAGGCAGCTGAGTGTGCCCCCTGACATACTGTTGAGGTCAGGATGACCACTTTACGTATGCCCTCTGCCTTCTACTCCCCTCCCTGTTCCTAATTTGAAGGAATATCAGTAAGATGAAATGTTGCCGCTTTCAAAATGGTGACAGTGAAGGATCTAAGCCTCTGAGTGATGAGCAGAAGTCTTTCCCCAGCCACAGGGGGAAAAAAAAAAAAAAGGCAGGAACAGAAACAAAAAGTGCACTCCCTCAAGAGAAGGCACTTCCAAGGTGGTGTGTGTTCTGCAGAGGGTGGCAAAGTGACAGGTATGTGGGATCTGCCACATGCCCAGGTGTTCTATGACCCAAGTGATACAAGGAACGAGAAAAGATGAGAAGCTTGGGGCTGAAGAACAGATTTCTGGTGGAGATGGAAAAGAGCCAAGCTTACAAAGAAAGGAAAGCCCATCCGTATTTAGAACAGGATTGTTCTAAAGGAAGGGGTTAAGTCTGCGAGCAAACTGAATGCAGGCAGGCAGGCAGGAAGGCTCAGTTGTCTAATTGCTGCTAAGAGGGAGATGTAAGCTGGAGACAGAGTCAGAGGCCGAGACCTAGGCCTTGGATGCCAAGGTGAACCATTTCAAATTTGCCCAACATGAAATCAGACCCAGTTCTGTGCTGTCCTAAGTCCCTCTGCCCTATCTGAGATTGTCTCTTCAGTTGTTCTGGGAGATATTTCAGGAAACTATTTACAGTTGCTTTTTCCTCAAGACTGATTCCTTTGTGTATGCACCCATCCCCCACCCCATCCCACTCAGTGGTCCTAGGATGCTGGTATGGTATCCTCACTCATTTAGAATGAACACCACTGGCTTCTAAAGGCTGAGGCTTCTAACAACCTAAGCCAATTTCTTGTCCTGACTATCTGAAAAAAACTGTTTTTTGTCTGTTTATTTTTCGGAAGCTCAGGTATGACTGTGGCAGTTCTGGCCTCGGTCCTGAGAAAGGTGACCATATCTTAAGCCCTGTTCTGATGAAAGCAGACAAACCACACAGGTTTAGTCATCCTGAAGTTATTGCTAGGAAAATGTCCCTGCCTCCTACCCATGCTGAAATTCTGAGCTGAGAGCAGAGTGCACAGAACCCCTGCACGCTAATTCACAGGGCAGCTATAAAGTCCATATTTTGAAATGAATTTTCAAATTCGTGGTGTTGTGTGAAACATTATTAAGCATGTATTATTACCTCAGTAGATCTCAGTGGTGGTTTACCTATTAGAGAATTTCACAGCATATATAATATCAAAATGAATCAATACCTTCACCTCGAGGCTGATTCCTCAATTACTGTAACTACCAGTTGTTAATTGGAATGCTTTTTACACTCTGCTCTCCCTTCAGACTGTCCAGGCTGCCCATGTGAATGCAGTCAAGGAGCACAAATAAACTGAGCATGAACAATTAGACTATTCAGCTTTGGGTGATCTAAAAAGAGATGCAAGATGCCCGCATCGTGATTCTAAATCTCTAGGCTGCTGCGTGACTATGCCTGATTGAGTCTCTCCCTCCTGGCAAGGGTGAAAGAAGGCATTTTTAAAGGCCTGAAGCAGTTCTCAAGCCTCTGATGTTTTCAAATGGTGATGAAGAGTTTTCCCCAAGATGCTGTACATAGTGTCCCACATACCTATTACCAGCCTAGAGGTTACTCAGTAGGGTGCCATTCATTACTGTTCCCTTTAGGCAGAGGGGGATCTGGCTTTGAATGGTGATGGAAGGGTGCTAAGCATCTGTGACCACTGCAAAGGTCTCAGCTTAACACATTAATGTAGGCTACTTACTCCAGCAGGAGGACCTCCTGTGTTCAAACATGGCTCAGGGGGCCTGGAGACCACTGCTCTCTTTTGCTCTAACATTGTCTTTACATTGAGACCCATTTGTTGTTTTTTTAGGAGGAGATAGTCACAAAAATAACTGAATACCAGTGAACAAGGAAATAAATGGGACAGTTTTCAGTGATCCTCTGAAGCAAAACAAATCAGGGACACTTCACTGACTAGTAACCAAATGCATCAATGGCTTTTATTCATCTGCTATTACAAAGTCAATGTGTTCTGGCAGGTCACAAAGCAACTGGGTGCTCACAGTACAACCCGGGCTGGTGGAAAATGAAATATTATCAATTAGGATTAACATACTAGGGGTAAAGATTTATGTTTTTATTTTTGTTTTTTTCATCAGATTACTATGGTAATTAAAACCTAGGGAAATAACAGTGTTTGCTGGGCTAGGTTCATGGTACAAACCTAAATGCTAACCATGGTTAGGCAAGCAAATGAATTAAGGATTTCAGGATTTTTAAAACTCTAATATGCATGATTCCTCCCAGGAAATATTAAAATTCAGAAAGCTGTGCCTACTTTCTAGAGAGTCTGACTGGATGGTTTGGGTGAAGACAGTGAATGTGAATTGCTTTCTTTCTTCCTTCCTTTCTTTCTTTCTTTCTTTCTTTCTTTCTTTTCTTATTTTTTTAATTTTATTGCAGCATTCACAACATATGGAATTTCCTGGGCCAGGGATTGAATCTGAGCCACAGTCATAGCAACAATGAATCCTTAACCTTAGACTACGCTGGGCCAGGGATTGAACCTATACCTCTTCAGCCACCTGAGCTGCTGCAGATGGAATCTTTTTTTTTTTTATCTCTCTTTTTGCCTTTTATGTAGAGCCGTACCCACGGTATATGGAGGTTCCCAGGCTAGGGGTCTAACAGGAGCTGTAGCTGCCAGCCTTCGCCACAGCCACAGCAACGCGGGATCCAAGCCGTGTCTGCAACCTACACCACAGCTCAGGGCAACGCCGGATCCTTAACCTGCTGAGCAAGGCCAGGGATTGAACCCACAACCTCATGGTTCTTAGTCGGATTTGTTAACCACTGAGCCACAAAGGGAACTCCTGCAGTTGGAATCTTAACACACTCCAACATAGCAGGAACTCTGTGAATGTGAATTTGAATTTCTAACGCACTCCCCAGTGGTGCTGCTCTGCTGGTCTGTAGAGCAACCCCTTGGTAGAATACATGTATATTATGGACAAAACTGAAGGGTCTGTTTCACTGGAAGTGAAACTAATTAACTCTAGCCAGTGTCTCTGCTGGGATGGGGGCTCCTGCTGACCCATCCTCTGAATTTTGGTGGAATCCTGCATTGAAGGCAGTTCATTTACTGTTTTTCTCCTACAAACCTCCTTATGAAAAGTAAGACCTGTCAATGCCTATCAGACGGTGTGGTCAGTAGGTCAACAAACAATGGAAGAGTCATTTGCCCTTGTTCTCTATACCGGAGGGAGTGGGACATTGTTTAGTGCCATTAAATGTTGGTTATAAATGAATAAGACCACCAAATTCTAAAAGCACGGGGTAAAATGTGAATTCTTCTGATTCTCATTGTTTAGATATCTAAACAGCTCTTTCAAAAACCCAAATGGGAGAAAATGCACAGGGTTCTTTTCCAGGGAAAGAACATGGCTATACATACAACATGTCAACAAGGAAGCCGTGCCTTGGACATTTCCTGGGTGAATCGCAATTAATTCTGAACTGAGATATGCTCATTATGAGCATGAATAGGATACTGGCAAACAATATTGTTGTTTGTTGTTGTTTAAGTTTTTTTTCTGTTGTCAACAGCAAGGGCAATTAGTGCAACTGGGCTGCAACAGGAAAGTGTGAGCTGAAAGAAGAGTGATATTCCAAAAAGATTTCTTTTCAAGCTCTGTGTCTTTAGGAAGCTTCCTTCCAGTGACCTTATACTTGGAATTCAGCTTTCAGCTGGTATATCCAGCATTAAAGGTGACAGGGAAAATAAAAGTCTTCCTTCCAAAGATTGTGTGTGCCTTTGGCAAAGGTTATAGATGTGATGTCTTTGAACATCCTTCTTCATGATGGCTCTGTCGCTGAAAATGGGCAGAGGAGGGAGGAAATCTGCAGTGAGCTAAGCTGTTTTCAGGGTAATGATTGTCAAATCCTGTACCTCTTGAATGCCAAACAATTGTGGGGTTCATATTTACATCTAAATATCTGGTTTCTTTACCATCTCGTTCCCTCCCACCCCTGTCCTGTCATATCTTGTAGACATAGGATAAAAAGGAGAAATCATTGTGTTAAAAAAGTAAAATACCCAGCATCATCTAAAGTAGTGATTTTTGAGACTAGAAGCAAGTCATTAACTCTTGCTGGTCCCAGACTCTTCCCCCGGCTCACTTTGTTTTTTTTCAGCCAGGAATAACAGAAGGCAGAAGGATGATATGTGCCCCTTCTGATCCACGGTCCCTGCCTGAAGGGATCCAGATGTCTCGAAACATGCCTGGTTATAGGTCATTATCATTATTTCAGCAATTATTCATTTCCTATCCGGCGTGGGTTGGGAACTGGAGACAGGGACAAGAAATGCCAAAAAAACACATTTAGATTTGCAGTCCTTCAGATATCATACTCTTCACTATCATACTCCTCTCTGGTTACTCAGGCCATTTCTAGAATACTTAGAGTGCTCCTATCCACCCATCAGAAAGCCCCACTGACCGATTCAAACTGTTATCTCCTTCTTGATGCTTTCCCTGGGTACCTAGGCTAACATTTCTTGTGTAATTAGGTAATTCCATAGAACCACATTAGAATGAGACTATCATGGGTTCGAGTCCTGACACATCTGCTAATAATTGTTCTATGTCCTTCAGCAAGTTTTTTCACACATATAAGCCTATTTCTGAATTTCTGTGGTCAGCTTGGCATCATTTCAACCCCTTCTATGCTGCCCTTTGTGTAGCAGGAAGAAGTCTGGAGCAACATAAACTAGAAGCATTTTCTCCCCATGATTCCAAGTTCAATTTCACTATATTTGAAGATTTGAACATTCAATGCAATGTTTTCATACTCCAATGGCAGTTGCAGGCAGAAATATGGGTGGATGTGAAGTGTGTGGCATCCTTGTAAGGTGCTTGGAGGAGCACTCGGGAAGGCGTCCAGACAGTGGATATCTTCAGCAGGCTTTCCCATGATTGCTAATGTTTTTGGCTCTTTCAGAATGAACATCGTGTATCTCTTGCTTTGCTGCCATAGGTTGTGAGATTCTATGCACAGATTTAATGTTTTGGGGCTCTTGTTAGTGGCTTCCTTGCTTTACATTCCCTTTCTCCAGAAAGATATTGCAGTGATTATGCAAGCCTCTGATTGCTATATAAAACAATTTTTACTTGGACTAGTAGTTGTATGGTCTTTAGTTTCTTTCACCAAACCTTGAAGGATACAAGCCTCAATCCCTTATCAGCAAAACAGAGATTAAAAGCATAATAACCCATAAGGCTATTGTGAGAACATAAAAGAGTGCATGTGAAGTGCCAGACATGGCACCTAGAACTCCGCAAATAGTAAAGTTCTTCTTTATTTTATAGCACAGAGCACATAAGCCAATGCTCTAGTTCTCGGTCCACACTCAGTTTATTAATATGGTGCTCAGCCCAGTTATAGTCAGACCATAAGCACTGAATAAATATTTATTGATAGAGTAATTCCTGTGTTTGGCTAAGGTAATTTCTAGCACATCTGCTGCCATCTTTCATGTCACAGGGAAAGTCCTGAGGGAGTCTTCCAACCACTCATTGTAAAGCACTTTGATACTTCTTGGATTTGGGAAACATCACCCCAAATTAAGACTAATGATGTCGTGTTTCCTACAATCAACAGCAGAGTTCCATATGGCTATCTTCTCGTCTTCTTTCTTACATAAAACGTGGGTTATGACTGTGGATTTAAGTTGTGTACAGGATGAAGGCAATCAGTCCCAGGACCAGTGTGGAGGTGGAGGTGGCCTTTTGGGCACCCTCAGGCATAATTCATGGTTCTAGTTATTAATCAATAAAGAGAATAGTGACAATAAATTTGGGCATTTTTTATTTCTCTATACAACTGAATGTAGTGATTCCTTTGTGCTTTTGAAAATGTAACATTTATGATCTGAATTAACTTCTTTAAAGGGTCTGCATTTAGGTGTTAATAATGGGGCTCACTTTCTCCTCTGGTGTGAATTAGTAAGGTCAATTAGACAAGTATTAGGGTACCAAGAGTGACACCGTCATTGTTGATGGGCAGACTTTTTGGCGTGTTTTCCCTTTAAGTTCAGGGAAAATTCCCCTGGAGTAAGCTCTCCGAAGAACTATGTTTTGTTTCCTGAGGTGTCCGTGTGGTTTAGCCTTGATGTAATTTCCTCAAAGATACATCATCTCTGATTGTCAACATTCTAGGTCTGCACAGTAATACAATGTCTAAAACATCATCTCTGGAGTAAACCAGCTTGTTTTAAATACTGCCTTTGCCAGTTCAAAGTTGTGTGACTTTGGGCGAGCAACGTAACCTTTCTGTGCTAGAGTTTACTAATCTAGAGGAAAGAGAATGGGAGGATAATGATAGCAACTGTGTCAGAGGGCTACTGAGAAGAATATAGAAGATATTTATTGAAAGTCTTTAGCTGCATCTTCTGTACAATAAGCCCTCACAAAGTATTAGCCTTTGTTGTTGTGGGAGACACTACGTATATAAATAGCTTGCATCTTTCGATAAACACTTGACATGTTCTAGTAACTTTGCTAATTATGTAGGAAGATAAAATGTAAGTGTGGTCTACAGTCTCTGGTCTCCTGGGCTCACATCTAGTGGAAAGGATACAAACTACATGTAAAAACTCAAAATACAAGGCATAAGATATTAAGTGTGTTTCATTTTAACAGCGAAACAGAAATTTGGGTGCATGCCAAGGGAATATCAACAGAGGAATGTTTCAAAAGATGACTATAAAACATGCAGAAACGACCAATGGTGCAGAGACAGGAAAAGGCCTTTAGGCAAAGGGACTGAAGCTATTAAGTACAGCAACAAATAGACACAAAGGGAAGGTTCAGAAGGACTGACTCCTTCTGAAGGGCAATGTGAGCAAAAATAATGCACCCAGAAAGAGCAAATAAGCAGCAATGGATTATAAAGTGTGAACTTTGGAAGTTAAGAGGTAAGGTGCTGTTAAAATTCAGAGAAGTTAATTGTTATGAATGTCACTCATCAAAATTATAGTAAGGCACAGTGCCCGGCATACAAGGAATACTCAATGCTGTTTGCATCTTTTTGTCATTGAGTTTAACTAGTTTATTTTTTAAGTTTTATTGAAATATAGTTGATTTACAAAGTTGTGATGAACTCTGCTGTACAACAAAATGATTCAGTTATACATATAAACACATCCATTCTCTTTCAGATTTTTTTCCCACATAGATTATCACAGAATATCTGGTAGAGCTCTCTGTGCTAGACAGTAGATCCCCACTGGCCAATCATTCCATATACATCAGAGTCTAAACTATTTTATACTTGACACACATGAGATGGTTTTTTATGTGTCAATTTGACTAGCCACTGGGTGCCCAATTTAAACATTATTTCTGGATGTGCCTTGAGGGTGTTTCTGGTGAAACTGGCATTTGAATCATCAGACTCCTCTCTCAAAGTGCGTGGGCATAATCCGATTCCTTGAAGGCGTGGCTATAACATCAAGGAAGAGGAAGGGGGATTCCTCCTTTTCGTCTTGGCTCACTGATTTCTCACTGAGACATCTCATCACACCTTCTGACTCAGACTAGGATTTACACTATTGTCTACCCAGGTTCTTGGTCTTTATACTCAGACTGGCTTTCCTGGGCCTCTAGCTTGCAGACAGCAGATGATGGGACTTCTCAGCCTCTAAAACTGCATGAGCCTGTTCCTCATAATAAGTATCTAAATATATAGGTAATAGGTAGATGATGGATATTTAGGCAGGTAGATAGGTGCAGACATAGATGTAGATATATACAGAGATCCTTAAACATCCTATTTATCCTGTTTCTCTGAAACACCCTAATAGAGCACATTATCCCATTAATTTCTCACATCTACCCTATGAATTAGGTATTATATCCATCTCCATTTTACAGATGGGAAAATGAAAGTTAAATAAACTATTATTTTTTTTCTTTTCCTTTTTTTTTGTCTTTTTAGGGCCGCAACCGTGGCATATGGGGGTTCCCAGGCTAAGGGTCTAATTGGAGCTGTAGCTACCAGCCTACACCACAGCCACACTGGATCCAAGTCACATCTGCAATCTACACCACAGATTACAGCAATGCCGGATCCTTAACCCACTGAGCCAGGCCAGGGATTGAACCCACAACCTCATCATTCCTAGTCAGATTTGTTCCCACTGCACCACAGCAGGGACTCCAGTTAAATAAATTAAACTGCTTGTTTATCCTGCACAGGTAGTAAATGACAGATTTGGTATTTGAGCCCAGAAAGTGAGAAACCAGAGTTCAGAGTGTTGGGTGGGGCCTCCTCTATCTCTGTGCTTCAGTAACCAGCAACTCTAGCAAAGATGGACATATGGAATATGTTCTGAGCATGTGATAAGAGCCACAAGAAGGCTCTGCAGAAGTGTCTCCCAGAGAGGAAAAGAAGAAAACAGGTATATTTCTGAATGAGGTCAGAGAGGCTTGACAGAAGGAAGGGTGCTACAGCTGAATCTTGAGGGCTGGTTTGTTCTGCAGCTGTGAGTGTCAAGGGAGAGGGGGTATGATGCCAGAAAAATGCAAGACATATCCATTGCACATGCTCATGTGTCCTTAGTAGCAGGCTCAATGACCGTCTCTTAAAACATAGATGATTCATGCCTTTTGTATCTGTAATTTCATTAACTGCAAGCATGCGGAAGAAAAATGTAAGGTGTTTATCTGAAATATTGTTTTAAATGTTACTAAGATAGAAATTATATAAAGGTACATCATTGCTTGTACAAAATAATACCATCAGTCATTAAAATTGAAGATAGATACATATCAGGGAACAATCACTAAGTGGCAAAGACAGCTAAAGCTAATATTGCATACACAGAATTAGACACCACTATGCTATGGGCGTGGAGAATAACCTGGATGGATATCACCAAAATATCTGAAGTGGTCATCTCCCGGTAATGAAATTTGGGAGGAGTTTTAAGTTTTTTCCTTTTACTTTTCTGAATAGCTTTCATTTTTGCAATAGACATGTGTCACCAACATTCAGGTATTAAAAAAAAAAAAAAAGGACCCATGACTCTTGAAAGAATAGACAACTTAAATAAATATTAAGCAAAAGAATTATGGAATTGGTCTGTTAGCATAAGGCACAGGAAGTGGAGAGAGAAAAGACTGGAGAAAAGCATTGGTGTGTCCCATCTCTTTCTTTTTATACGTATAACTGATGACTTCAGTGACAATGTGATTTATGGGAATGACGTGGTTCAAAGCTGTGAAGGATCATCTGTTCAGGAAACTGCAGAGCTGCTGTCCCATAGACTTTTAGTTCTTCAAGGCAGTGCTACCCTCTTGTGTGCCAAGTCACGCTGTTGAAACACAGGTGTGCAGGTATATCCATCCTTCAGCCTTCAGGCTGAACTTGCAAGACTTGTGAGAGCAAAAACCCTGGACCAGGAACCACTGGTAATGGGCTGCCTCGTCTGTTTACCCCAATACATAGTTAACATGTTTTGTTCAGTGCAAGCTGTAAGGTGAAAAATAACTGAGAGCCCTCCCTAGAGAGACTATTTTGTGTGAGCCATTGTTTTTTGAAAAGAGTAACTTAACTAGCATTCAGAGAAAGCTAAAAAATTCCCAAAATTGTATAGCTCATTGAATAAGTACGCCAGTCCCTTATTAAAGTAGAACTAAGAATGCGGGCAAAAATGCAAAAGAAAAAAGCAAACATTGTATTACAATCAGACTAGGAGAATAGAGAGCAAAGGAACTGAATTCTGGGAAAGATTTTTTTCTGACAAAGTAAGTCACCTCACTGCTTTTCAAGGAAACTACCTCTTTGTATCTGCCATCGATTACTAGCAGTGGAATTCTCAGCACCTATAAAATGAGTAGTTAGAAATTCAAACTGTTAGCCTAGCACATCTGACATAGTGGTTTTTACTTACATGGTAACATAGGTCTTTTTTTTTTAACAGTCTCTATGAAGAATCTTAATCTTCGTGGTGTCATCTTCTGTTGGAAGGCTCAGTTCCAACTATTGATTAGTTATGATATTTATGTCCATGTTTGTCTTCATGACAGCGCTGGGGCGTTGCACTCATGATGGCCTTACTTGGGGCGTAGCTGCCAGTCACTGACACAGATTAGATCACTCAGAGTGAAGGCGATTTGGGAGATGAGATGCTCACTTTAATGGCTGACGGTATGTTTTGTAAGGCTCAAGTTCATTTTCCACTTGATGACTTATCCATCTTCCACACCGTGGGCTTCTCAGAATCTCCATTAAAGTAAACTCCACATTGGCCCTCTCTCTCCCCCCTCATCCCAAGACTGATGTGTCTACTCCTTCCTACTCCCCACGTTGCTGGGCTGCATGCTTGCCTACTGTGTTCCTTTGATTAGAGTCCTGAGGAAACAGGGAAACAGCTCCTGTGGGAGGCTGAATAATGCTCTTCCCAAGAGTCCACATCATGGTCCCCAGAAGCTGTGAATGTTACTTTACATCATAAATAGGACAGGCTATTAAATTAAGGATCTTGAGATGAGGAGATTCTGGATTATCTGGATGGGCCCTCCATGTAATTACAGCTGTCCTCATGGGGAGGCAGAGGGAGATTTGATACAGAAGAGGAAGCAGGAGATGGAAGCAAGAGATCAGAGTGATGCATGGGAGGGATCAATGGCTAAGGAATCAAGGAATACTTGATTTCTAGAAACTAGAAAAGGCAGGGGCACAGATTCTCCCCTTGAGATTCCAATTGGAACATGCCTGCCTACAACTTGAATTTATCCTGGTGAACTTGATCTCAGATTTCTGGCCTGCATGACTATAAGAGAGTGCATTTGTGTTGTCTTAAGCCACTAAATTTGTGGTATTTGTTTGCAGCAGCAATGAGAAACTGTTAACAGCTTTTGTGGACTCTGATCCCCATACTACCTCCATGTGCTTCCATCCTTACCTAAAAGTGCTTTTATGGTTAATTTCTCTCTACTAATGGTAGCACATCTTTATTTTTTTCTCTGTTTTACCATCTTCTATTTTACACAGGAGAAAAAGCAATGCCATTTTCTCAAGGATGCATCATCAGTAAGTGATAGGGTGTCAGGGAGAATCCCTTCTGCTTCCAGAAATATCCTTTCTGCTTCCACTATTCTGCTGATGCTCTTTCTCTGACCCTGAGCCCTTTCCCTGAATCTGAGCTTCCCCCTTGGTGATGAACAGAAAGCGTAGAGTCCCTAGACTCCTTTCTAGTGTGTATTTACATAAAATGTCAATATGACCATGACTTTAATAATGATGAGCTGTTGACTTAGACATTCTGGGAGATGAGGCTGCTTGGAACATTTTAGTGTTCCGTGCCCTAATGATGGGAATAGAATTAGAGAGCCAGAAATACCATCTGAAAAAACTTTATTTCACTATGTGACCTCTAAGGTCCCTGAGAATTGGATGAATAAAAGAAATCTTTCAAGAGGTTGGGTCACTGCCACATTTTTGTAATATATATGGGTGCACTTTCCTATTATTTAAACATACTTGTTTTTCTCCTCCTATGATTTTTGTCTCCATTTTAAATAAAGCTATTCTTCTTATTCTTCCTCTGTCATGAGCAGCCCCAAAGTAAATTTTCTATGGATCTGATATGATATTGATGATGATGATGGCGAGGATGATAATGACATCTAACATTTATTAAATGCTTGCTATGTGCTGGACTCAGTGTTAAGTAATCTTGCACCCTTTATTTTAAACCTCACAACAACCCTATACTCTAAGTAACTATATTAGGATTCTGAAACTCAGAGAGGTTATCTGACTTATCCAAGATTGCAATGCTAGTCAGTAATAAAACAAGTAGTTGATCAAAGTCATCTCATTTCTAAGCTCATGCACTTTCTTCTAGAACTACCCTCCATCTCATCTGTTTCTAGGAAGTATTACATCCCAGCCATTCTGTTGCTGATTAAAACGCATCCGTGGTTCTCCAGATATCTATAAACTCCATGTAGCTTCCTAATCTTGCCCACCCTTTTGGGCAGAGTCAGGTACTTTCAAATTATTCAAATACCTCTTCCCCTTTTTTTTTGGCTGCACCCTTGGGGTGTGAAGTTCTGGGGCCAGGGATCAAACAGGCAACACAGTAGCAACCCAATCCACAGCAGTGATAGTGCTGGATCCTTGATCTGCTGCACCACCAGTAAACTCCTCTTCTTCCTTTTTTGAGTAGAGGTGCAATTGATTTACAATATTGCGTTAGTTTCAGGTGTATAGCAAAGTGATTTGGTTATATGTATATATGGATATGGATATGAATATAGATATAGATTCTTTTCCATTATAGTTTATTGAAAGATATCAAATATGGTTCCCTGTACTGTACAGTAAGTCCTTGTTGTTTATCTATTTTACACATAATAGTGTGCATCTGTTAATCCAATACTCTCAGTTTACCCCTCTTCCCACCCTTCCCCTTTGGTAAACGTTAAGTTTGCTTGCTATGTTAGTGAATTTGTTCCTGTCTTATAAATAAGTTTATTTGTACTGTTTTTTAGATTGCATATATAAGTGATACGCTATTTGTCTTTCTCTGTCTGACTTCGCTTAGTATGATAACCTCTAGGTCCATGCATGGTGCTTCTTCCCCTATTCTTCCTGACCTCAAGTTCACTCACATTCCCACTTCCTCAGAACAGTGATCTAGTACAACATTTCCATAGAATAAAGTCTTGGTCACCTCAACCCCACCAGTGTGACCTTTGCTCAAGGATTTATAAAGTTAACCTTGACAGTTGCAGGGTGGTGGGGAGGGTTTTGTGTGGATAGAATAGTGAGTTGTGACATTCCTACTTACAATTACAAACTTGCTGTATTTTTAGTAATCTCTCAAAAACCTATTACCCATAGTCTAAACTTTGACAATGTACTTCCTTTCTCTCTCCCTCTCCTCCATCCCACCTCAAAGGTTAGATGGGATGGAGGATTAAGCAGACCATGCTAAAAACAATGACGTGTTTCTAGATTGATATCTAGAAACTACAATCTGTTCCTCTTAGAAAATTGGCCATGTCTCAGGGGTTCCCAGAAGTGTGACATGGAAAAATGCAAAATAAGTTTTTAGCATGAAGGACAAAGTCAAGGCTCAGACTCGCTTTTTCATTGAGGGGGTTTAAAGACCCCATTGTCCTCTGCAGCACATGATGTTCTTTTAATTGAACCCAACATTCACTATCAAGAAGAGTGAGTGAAAGATGAGAAGTAAAATACTTCCATTCTTTTCCACCGGCTATTACCTCAGTAATGGCACTAATAAAAGTGACATTAGAAGGAACTGGGAAAAAAGTCATTATTACTCTTGGACCCATAAGAAATGAAGATTCAAAAGGTTATTGCAGGTAATAGATTCACATTCTAACATGGGAAATGATTGTGGGCTTAGATTGCAAGCATTTGGCTTAGTGATGGTTTTCCAATAGGAGTCCCTCGATAGGTGAATAGAAGCAGAGCCCCTGGGTCAGGGAGGGAAACTAGAGGCTTGGTTCCAATTCTGGACTCTGGAGCAGAGTCTCACTGTAAACACCAATTCTCCTCAAATCTGTTCTGAAGAGCCTAGCTAGGATCGGTGTCTGTGCTTGCCAGATTCTCAGAGGACAGGGAAGAAAGATAGTGTGAGATGAAGACAAGATGAACAAATGACATCCATCTAGCCTGAATGAACACGCTGTCCAAAAGCTATTTCAGGAGTCTGAGTGTAATCGCTCTCTGGATGCCTCTGTTCACACTCAGGCTCCAGCGGATGCACTTTGTTTCCACTAAAACCTGATCTTCCCAAGCCATGAGTTGAAATAAGCAAAATGCTGCCATTCTTACCCCCAAAATGAAGGGATCAAACATGGCTGCCACTGCTTAGCCAAAAACATAACTTTCAGTGGCTCAATTTATATATGAAAATGTTATTTCCTCTCTGTGGTTTTTAGGTTATAATTGTCTTTACCTTGAATTCTAAGAGAGGAAGAAAGAAAGAAAATAGGAAATCCTACTAATGCTTTATCCCCTTCCTTTTTTTTTTACATTACTTAAAATTTAAAGTATATTTGATTTACAATGTTGTGCCAATTTCTGCTGTACAGAACAGTGACCCAGTCACATATATACATACACATTCCTTTTCTTATATTATTTTCCACCATGGTCTATCCCAAGAGATTGAATATATTTCCCTGTGCTTATTTCCCTCATTACTTATTCCTTACTTTTTAATTCAAAATAAAGAAGTATTGATTACCCATAAAATTTTACTCACTGAGATTAAGTGATAAGAAGCCCTTTATGGCCTCTGCCATTGTGAAGTAACAGAAAGGGCCCTAGTCAGGGAGTTGAGGTCCTGATAGGTTTTCTCTTCTGTCTCAAATATCCAATTATTCAGACCCCAAACCTCAATGTTACTCTTTATTTCTTTTCCTTTAATTATTTTCATCCTTTCTTTCAGGAAATCTGACCATTTCTTTTTATTCCAATATTCTACGAAGGTCTATGTTACCATTGCCTTTTTCATACACATGCCAGAATGTTCTTTTAAAAATAAAAGTCATATCAGATCTCTCCTTTTTCAAACTGTCTGATGGCTTCCCAAGCTACTTAGGACACTCTTCAAAGCTCTTACCCCATTCTGTGAGATGTGGCCCTGAATAACTCTCACTGCATTGCCTAACACCCTTTCCTCCCTCACTGGGCTTCGGCCATACTGGCCCCTTTGCTCATCCATAGGCGAGTCTCAGCCAGGAAGCTCCCCAGGTTGGTGCGTCCACCTGGGATGTCCTTCTCTGGGCTCCTCAAAAGGCTCTTTGGATATAGCCTCCTTTGAGACACTTTTCTCAACACCTTCTCTGAAGAGGCCACCACTGCACACTCTTCACCCTCCTCTGCTTTACTGTCAGTGAGTCATGCCTACCTGCCACTGTGTTGTATTTTAGTTTTCATTGTCAGTCTCCTCCCAGTAGGATGAGAGCTCATAGAGAGAAGGGATGTGGTTTATGTTCTTTTGGTCGTTGCTTGCCACACATTTTCAATGCCTGAAAAGTCTGGGAGAGAGGAAGCATGGGATGGATATGTAAATTGGACCATCTTACCTCATTAGTCTTAGTTATTTTAACCCAAGTCTTAGATTTTGAGATTTTTTTTTAGGGGGGGGTCTTTAAGGGCCACACCCATAGCATTTGGAGGGTCCCAGGCTAGGGGTCCAAATTGGAGCTGTAGCCACTGGCCTACACCACAGCCACAACAGTATGGGATCTGAACCACGACCATAACCTACACCACAGCTCAGAGCAAACTCGGATCCTTAACCCACAGAGCAAGGCCAGGGATCAAACCCACGTCCTCATGAATGCTAGTCGGGTTTGTTAACTGCTGAGCTGTGATGGCAAACTCGCAGATTTTAAGATTTCTAAAGGCTTTTTATATTTAATGTTCTGGAGCTCTATAGCCTTCATATGGTTCACTACTCTATCTGTGATGCACGCACAATACAAAAAAAAAAAATTAGCTAGTGAAGATAGCTAAAAAGAAAAAAATAACTATAAAATCCTTCTATTTCCAACAAGTAGACATAGCTATGGTTTTTCTATACAACTGTTGTGGGGTGTGTGTGTGTGTGTGTGCTTTTGGGTCCCAGCTTTACACTTTTGGCGCTCATTATGTACAACTGAGGGTGAACAGTTTACCTGCCTTCTCTGTGCCCATGTCTCTTTTTCTGGAAAATGGGAGGTAATAGCAGTTGGGTTATTCTGAAAAGTGAATTAATACATATAAAGAACACCAAGTACTGTACAGTAAGGACTAAACATATTAATGATTCTGTTCCCATTTAGTAATCCATGTTGTCCTACTCTGACCACCTTAAACCCTGACTGCTCTTGTTTATCATTTTGCCTCTTGTAAAACATTCCCTCAAGTCTCACTGGTATAATCTTCATGGAGACTTGCTCCATGTGGTTCATGGTCATGACTTCAATGTCATGAAACATTCATTGGATTACCCAATCAATTAGAAATAGTGATAAAACTCCTATGTGGGCTATACATATTGGGGGCATTCAGGGAAGTGTTAATTCTGGTTGTTTTCCTCTAAGTGCTTATATACTAGTTGGGGATCTGTAGTGCACATGTGCACACGTGTGCACACGTACGTGCACACACACACACACACACACACACACAAAGATAACGATACCAGAGAGTGAATAAAGTGATGATGGTCTTGGCACCATTAACACATATTGAAGAACTCTGAGGAGGAAAAGGACATTGTGATCAAAGCTCCTTGAAGAGGCTTCCCAGGTTCTGCATGAACTATATCTCCTTATCTTTCTCAGCTCATCACCTCCCATTCTCCTCCACTCTGTCCTCTCTACATACAAAACTCAGTCATGCTAAATTTCTTTTCATCCCTCAAAGTGTTCCATGCCTATGTTTTTTTTCTAAGGCTTTGTTCATGCTCTGTCTTATGCACAGAACATTATTTGCCCCATCTTCACTCCATCCAGCTAACTCCAATTCAAACTTTCAAAAATCAGTGTAGGCAACACTTTCTCTAGAAAGCCTCTCCTGGTGTCTGGGTTTGAGATCCTTCCTATCTGTGCCTTAGTATCATTTTCCATTGAAAGTACCTGTTTACTTGCTATAGCTTCTTACTAAAATTCCATGTGGGAAGCTCATTATACATGCAATTCTCTGCTGCATCGCCAACACATGACACAATGTGTGGGTCAAATGGAAGTCTATTAGATAAATGACTTAGATCAACTACTGTTTTGGAAGAGTGGTATATCCAGGTTGGTAATGTCTGTAAATCAAAAATAATTCTTCTAAAGAAGTAAGGGCAGCTATTTCTAATATTCAGTTCTAGAGACTGATATAGAGGTTTTCATTCTCTAACTTGTCTAAGTTTATTTATTTGCCTGTGTCTCCCATAGCTAGTTGCAAAACATACCAGCCATTCTAGGAGTGTCCACTTCCCTACAGAACACAGTACGGACTAGTTATGTCCATCTGGCATGCCATCTTGTCATGCCTCTGTGAATAACATCCTATTCCCATTATGGCAAAACTACTCCTTCCCTGTCCCTTCTTCATCTGAGACATAATTTCCATGGAGAAGCTATGTGTCCATATGGGCTGTCTTGTGCCACATTTGACTTGCCTTTCCCCTACAGGCTGTAATATCCAGTTCTAGGCTCCACTGTATTCTTCCTTGGCGTACCTTCCAACAGAGTTAAGAGTGACCTGTCTCCAGCACTTCTACAGTCTTCCTCATATACCTTCTCACTCCAACATAATCTCTGGATCACACTTCTATGGGCCTGGATACCTATCTGAGGACTGGGCTTGATTGGCCACATCACTAGTTGGCTTTACCATCTAATTATGGATCAGTCCCAGAGGCTGTCAATTCTGTTCTATTTTGTGCCACATTATAGCTAATTTTCTTACATTTTTCACACCCTGGATTACCAGTATGCTGTGCCTTGCTATATTGATTGTTCAAACACTTTCCTCGATGTAGAGTGGGATCATAGCTATCATAACTAGAGAACATAAAGTATCTTTGATTTTCTCTGTGTTACCATAGAGGACAAGGTCAGATACATAAAGGTCACTCAAATTGTGTGTACATATACCTGTGTGTGTTTATCTAAGCCCTTGGGTAGGGAATACATAAATATAACAAAGATAAGTCTCAAGAGCCTGTTCAGTTCAATGTTCTTTGGCATCCAAAAAGTTTATAATGCTAAGGTAACTTTGTCAACTAATAAGAATCCCCTTTTTCTGAAAATGCTCAAAGGGGCAAAAGATGCTTTCTTCTTTGCGATTTTTGTACCAGGCCTCATTTTTTTTTTTTTTTGGCAGGTGTATTTTTGACAAGGGGTTATTCAGTCCTTAGGTCCAGTGCTCGCTCCCCACATGCCAATTACTGCCAACTCTTGTGCAGATACATGTGAGAACCATGTTTGATGCTGATATCCATAGACACCTCACAGAGGCCTCCAGTCCTACACCTCGAAAATGATTACTAGGCTGAGATTGACTCCAGAGAGAAAGATTGTTCTGTTTAATTTGAAGATTTTTTAAATGGTGCTCAGGGAATGATAGGCTGCTAATGGAGAAAGCAAATTTTTTAATATTTAATTTTCTTAAGCTGTGGCTCCTCATTAAGAACTCCCTTATGTAAAGTATGCTGGTATTGTTTGGAGGTAGCTAAGCATCCTTGGACTGATGATCTTTGCACATTAAGTGCTCCTGGTGCTGGGACTTTTTTGCAAATCCATAATATTCAAACTCAATTGCCAGAGGTCTCTCAAATTATCCATGACACTTATTCTTGAGGTCGCAGCACTGCTGCTTCAACACTGACCTCTTCAAAAGACCTCACCCTGACTCCCTCATTCCTTAAGAATATATTTAGGATGTGCCCATTATGAGCTAGCCATCATGATGGAGAGAAAATGACCAGATGAATATGACACGGTCACAAGAGAGACTTCAAATAATCTGCATATTTAAAACTTTGCTTCAATCCTGCTAAAATATATATCCTGCCAGGTCTCCCCTTCAGTTAAAAGAAGTAAATAATGTATCTTCCTTCTTGCTAATTTTATTTAAATTTACATATACAAATCGTGACAAAATTCCTTAATTCAAATGTGTCAGTCTCTGACCTAGGTCTTTGGGAGACAAGAAGAATTAGGAGAGTCAAAGTCCTTGTATTTTAGAGATCAAATTTCAGTTGTAAAAAGATATATTTTATTTTAAAAATAAAACTGATTGAGGCAATACTAGATAATATTAAGTATAATAAAGAAAATAAGTTTTATTGAGAGAGAGAGAATGTGTGCATGTGAGTGTGTGTGTGTGTGTGTGAGTGTGTGTGTGTAGAGTAGTGTTCCTTCATATAAGGTTATCAGGAAAAACCTCTCTGACGAGTTGACACATAGACTAAAATGTTAGCGAGTCAGCCACACAGCCATCCTGAAACTGAGTATTCTAGAGAGTTAAATCAGTGAGTGCAAAGGTCTTAAACTTAACTTTTTCTTGGGAACAAATTTAAGCATAAGAGTCAAAGCATAAGCATAAGAGTCAAAGCATAAAAATGAGGTAAGAAAGTGGATGAGAGAGAAAAAGGAATGAAAAGAGGGCAGGGGCTGGATCTCTTAAGACTGTGGTACTGAGTTTGAAATTTTTAAATTTAATTTTTAAGTTATTATTAAAGTATAGTTGATTCATATTTCTTTAAGTTCTGTTGTACAGCAAATTGACAAAATCACATGTATTTCCTTGTGCTATACAGTTGGACCCCATTGCCCATCCATTCCAAATATAGCAGTGTATATCCAAAAAAATCCCCCGAATGGCCATCCATCCACTTGCTCCCCTTTCCACCCTGCAGAACCCCAAGTCTGCTCCCCTTGGCCATGATCTGTTTCCCTTTTTTTTTAAATATAGGATCATCTCTTCCATATTTTAGATTTCACAAATAAGTGATATTATATGGTATTTGTCCTTCTTTCTGGCTTACTTCACTTAGCATGAGAATCTCTAGTTTCAAACATGTTGCTGCAAATATCATTCACTTGTCTTTTTTATGTCTGAGTAATATTCCATTGTTTATATGTACCACCTCTTTTTTTTTTTTTTTTGTATTTTTAGGGCCACACCTGAGGCATATGGAAGTTCCCAGGCTAGGGGTCAAATAGGTGTAACAGCTACTGGCCTACGCCACAACATAACCACAGCAATACAGGGTCTGAGCCTCATTTTTGACCTGCACTGCAGCTCAGAGCAACTCTGAATCACTGACCCACTGAGCAAGGGCAGGGATTGAAACCACATCCTCATGGACATTGATCAGATGTGTTTCCACTGCACCATGATGGGAACTGCTCCCTGTACCACATCTTCTCAATCTATTCATCTGTTGATGGACATTTAGGTTGTTTCCATGTCTTGGCTATTGTAAATAGCACTGAGATGAACATGGGGTGCATGTATGTTTTTCAAAGGAAGTTTTGTTCAGATATATGCCTAGGAGTGGGACTGCTGAATCATATGGTAGTTCCATGTTTAGTTTTCTGAGGTACCACCATACTGTTTTCCATAGTGGTTGTATCAATTTATATTTTCATCAACAGTGATGGAGAGTACCTTTTTCTCCATATCCTCTCCAGCATTTTGTTATTTGTTGTCTTGCTAATGATGGCCATCCTGAATGGTGTGTGGTGTTACCTCATTTTATAGTTTTGCTTTGCATTTTTCTAGTAATTAGTGATGTTCATCATTTTTTCATATGCCTGTTGGCCATCTGTATGTTTTCTTTAGAGAAATATCTATTTGGGTCTTCTGCCCATTTTTCAATTGGGTTACTTGTTTTTTTTATTGTTGAGTTGCATGAGTTGCTTATGTATTTTGGAGATTAGACCCTTGTCTGTTGCATTGTTGGCAGATTTTCTCTCATCTTGTGGGTTGTCTTTTCATTTTTTTAATGCTTTCCTTTGTTATGCAAAAGCTTTTGAGTTTAATTAGGTCCCATTGGTTTACTTGTGTCTTTATTGTCATTATTCTAGGAGGTGGACTAAAGAAGACTTTGCTGTGATTTATGTCAAAGAGTGTTCTGACTGTGTTTTCCTCTAGGAGTTTTATAGTGTCTGGCCTTATGGTTAGGTCTTTAATCCATTTTCAGTTTATTTTTGTAAATGATGTTAGATAGTGTTTTAGTTTCATTTTTTACATGAAGCTTTCCAGTTTTCCCAGCCACATTTATTGAAGAACTATCTTTCTTCCACCATATGTTTTGCCTCATTTGTCATAGATTAGTTGACCATAGGTGCTTAGGTGTATTTCTGAGCTTTCTATCCTGTTCCATTGATCTGTATTTCTGTTTTTGTGCCAGTACCATATTGTTTTGATGACTGTAGCTTTGTAGTATTGTCTGAAGTTAGGAAGCTTGAGTCCTCCATTTTCATTTTTCTTTGATATGATCAACAAAATTGATAAAACTTTAGCTAGACTTATCAAGAGAAAAAGGAAGAGGCCCCAAATCAGTGAAATTAGAAATGAAAAGGGAGAAATTACAACTGACTCCACAGAAATACAAAGGATCATAAGAGACTACTGGAAGCAACTATATGTCAATAAAATGGACAACCTAGAACAAATGCACAGATTCTTACAAAAGGACAACCTACCAAGTTTGAACCAGGAATAAAATTGCAAATATTAACAGACTAATCACAAGTACTGAAATTGAAAATGGGATTTAAAAACTTCCAAAAACAAAAGTCCAGGACCTGATGGCTACACAGGTGAATTCTATCAAATATTCAGAGAAGAGTTAACGCTTATTCTTCTGAAATTTTTTCAATAAATAGCAGAGGAAGGAAGACTCCCAAGCTTATTCCATTAAGCCACCTTCACCGTGATACCAAAATCAGACAATGCTGTCACAAAAAGCAAAATTACAGACCAATATCACTGATGAACATAGATGCAAAAATACTCAACAAAATACTAGCAAGCCAAATCCAAATATACATTAAAAGAATCAAAACACAATGATAAATGGAACTTATCCAAGAGATGCAAAGATTCTTCAATATCCACAAATCCATCAATGTGATATACCACATCAACAAACTGAAGAATAAAAGTCATATGATCATCTTAACAGATACAGAAAGGCTTTTGACAAAATTCTATACCCATTTCTGATAAAAAAAAAGAAAAAAGAAAAACTCTCCAGAGAGTGGGCATAGAGGGAACCTACCTTAACATAATAAAAACCATATATGAAAAACCCACAGCTAACATCATCCTCAATGGTGACAAACTGAAAGCATTTCCACAGATCATGAACAAGACAAGGATGTCCACTTTCACCACTATTATTTAGTATAATTTTGGAAGTCATAGCCACAGCAACCAGAGAAGAAAAAGACATAAGATGAATCCAAATTGGAAAAGAAGTAAACCATCACTGTTTGCAGATGACATATTATACCTAGAAAACCCTAAAGACAGCACCAGAAAACTATTAGAACTCATTGATGAATTTGGCAAATGTATAGACTACAAAATTAATACACAGAAATCAATTGCCTATAATCAATAAAAATATTGAGTCACTAAGTTGTACACCTGAAACTAATACAATATTGTTAATCAACTGTACTTCAGCTTTTAAAAAAAGACCTCGTTTGTATATGTTAAATTTCATCCAGAGTTACTAAAGTGTTCTAAATATATGCACATTTGAAAACAAGGTATATGAGATAGCAGTACAAAACAATTTTAGATCAGATTCTTTGGGGAGCTTTCATTCAGCGATTAAAACTTCTTTTTAATTAGATGAATTGTTTTGCAAATTAATGGAAAAACTAATTGCACAGTATGATCAGGACTAACTCTTGGGTAATCCTGAATAATTATAGGAATAATTATAGGAATAAACTTAATTAGTGATACAAAAGGCCTATAGTTGAAAACTATAAGACTTTGATGAAAGAAATCAAAGACAATGCAAACAGATGAAAAAATATACCATGCTCTTATATTGGAAGAATCAGTATTGTCAAAATGACTATACTACCCATGGTAATCTACAGATTCAGTGCAATCGCTATCAAATTACCAAAGACATTCTTCACAAAATTAGAACAGAATATTTTAAAATTTGTATGACAACACAAGAGACCCCCAAATAGCCAAAGCAATATTGAAAATTAAAAATGAAAATGAGGAGTTCCCGTCGTGGCGCAGTGGTTAACGAATCCGACTAGGAACCATGAGGTTGCGGGTTCGATCCCTGCCCTTGCTCAGTGGGTTAAGGCTCTGGCGTTGCCGTGAGCTGTGGTGTAGGTTGCAGACGCGGCTCGGATCCTGCGTTGCTGTGGCTGCGGCGCAGGCCAGTGGCCACAGCTCCGATTAGACCCCTAGCCTGGGAACCTCCACATGCCGCGGGTGCGGCCATAAGCCCGCGGCCATAAAATGACAAAAAGGCAAAAAAAAAAAAATGAAAATGAGTTTGGATTTGATCGCAGAGCCATGAGAAAGCAATATAGGGTTTTCTTAAGATAACCAAATTATTGAACTTAAATTTCAAATTTTATTCTTAACTTATGAAGTAACAGATTGTTATTAGGCAAAATGAGGAACTAATTATGAGATCATGAAAATAGTGAAAAAAAATTCATGTTATGATCTAGAATATTAGAAATGATGATAGGTTTAAGGTGCGTGTTGGGTGTAGTACAGATAGGAATTGTTAAAGTTTTAGATTAGGGGGATGAAAGATAAAATGAAAGAATGGTTTCCAAGACTGTAGCTTGTATCCCTTCATATTGATGCCTTTTACTGAGATGTGAAAGACTGTAGGAGAAACACATTTGACAGTGACGAAATACATTGTTTTGCTATGGAGGCTATAATTGTGAGATACTACTAAATAATGAAAAGTAGATGTCAAATAATCAGTAAGTAAGTTGGAATTTGGAGCTCAGTAAAATGGTCAAAAATAGAAACCATAGGCATTCCTGTTGTGGCTCAGTGGTTAACGAATGCGACTAGGAACCATGAGGTTGCAGGTTCGATCCCTGGCCTTGCTCGCCAGGTTAAGGATCCGGCGTTGCCGTGAGCTGTGGTGTAGGTCGCAGACGCGGCTTGGATCCCGTGTTGCTGTGGCTGTGGCGAAGGCTGGCAGCTACAGCTCCTGTTAGACCCCTAGCCTGAGAACCTCCATGTGCCACAGGTGCACCCCTAAATAAGGCAAAAAGACAAAAAAAAATAGAAATCATAAACTAAAGCTTCATGTTATACAAGTGGTATTTGACTGAATGAGATCAGCCAAAGAGGAATAGAGAGTCTACTTACAAAGTAGTAATAGAATAGAGGACAAAAATATTCAGGTTGAACGGAAAGAGATAATGCAGGCCAAAAGTTAGAGTTGAAATGGCCTGAGGGAATAGGCTACTGTGATGTCATTGTATTCAATAGAAGAAAATATAGACTTACAGTGGTTTGACTTAATGTTTTTCAGCTTTATGTTGATGTTAAAGCAATACACACTCAGTAAAATCCATACTTCAAAGTCTGAATTTTGATCCCTTCCTGGGTTGCTGATATATGCTATGATACTGTCTCAAGAGGTTGGGCAGCTCTCAGTCAGCTATGCTACCACAGGTGCAAACAACCACTCTTTACCCGTATAATACAAAACATTCATATCCTAATCCAGCAGAAGGTAAAAGTGGTGATGTAGAAGACAAGGAATATAATTGTATTAGGTAAATATTTGGGGAGGGAGGGAGGGAGAGAGAGAGATGAGGGGAGGGAAAAGGAAGAGAAGAGAGGAGAGGAGAAAGGAAGAAAGAGAACGTACAGGGTTCAAGGAAAGGGGTCAATATTAGATGAGATCAAGGGTATTTATTTTGTTGTAAGTGGAGGAGAGGCAGAGATTTAGAAGTAGATGGCGGCCTATGGAAAATTAGGTGGTAGGAACTTAAAGTGGTTTGTTTTACTCTGTTTCTATATTCCAAGTGAAGTTGAGGCTGTGCTACTAGCAGAGAATAAGGAAGGAAAAAGACAAAAATTTTTAAGGAGATAAACTGTGAAATCGTCATTTTGGAAAGTGGGAGCATAAACCTAAAGTTAATGAGATGTTGGACAATGTTGAGCCCCTGCTAAGATTTGACATTATCAATCAAAAGTGGGGTCTTTAGAATTATACTAGTATTTGGAGGTATTAGAGGTGAATATAATGGAAAAAGTGAAGATTCAAGGAGTTATGTTTGTTTGTGAGAGTCATTATAAAGATGATATAGAATTGAAGTTGGCTGCAAAGGCAGATGATGTCATTAGGAGAATGGTCACCAAGGAGTGGATGAATAGATGTGGCTGAAGAATTTTTCAAGTGAGCATACTGGAGAAAATGAACCTGTAAAAAAAGAAAGCTCTCAGTGTCTGTCCTTGATTTGATCTACTACCTATATCACTTGAGATATTGTTCCAACAGTTAAAACTTTTCTCCAGTGAGCACTTTATATTTCCTCTCCAATATCAACTTCACCTCCATCTGCAAATGTTACCTGATGATACAATAATATATTCACCTTTAACTCATTTATTTTATGATTAGTAGTGAGTACCTTTTAATTCTCTTCAAACATGAGTTACAAGATATGTCCAACACAAGGAATATAGTTAATATTATTATATTAACAATGTATGATGTGTAATATAGACAAGTATTGTATCACACCTTACTATTGTATAATTTTCACACACTATTGTATATTTTTTATAGTTCGATAAAATCTCACCTTTGATCTTACTGTTTTTTTTCAACCCTCCAACAAGATTTTCCTTTCATTCTATACCAAGGTTTCTTACCCTCAGCCCTATGATCATTTGGGCCAGATCATTCTTTGTTGGGTAGGGCTCTTCAATACTTTGTAAGATAACTAGCAGCATTTTTAGCCTCTACCAACTTGATAATAGTAGCACCCCCCACCCCCATGTGACCACAAAATATTTTTCCAGATATTGCCAAATGTTCCCTGGGAGCAAAAACTGCCTCTTGTTAAAAAGTACTGTTCTATATTAATTACCTCTACCCACTTATTACTAAATGCTATGATTTGGTTTACGTAACAATAGTCAGTAAAATTCTTTCTGTGAAGTTGTCTGCAAGCAAGTTCAATGACTGTTTGGCTCATCTTCATCATTTTTGCTTCCTATTCAATTTTGAAAACCTCTCTTGAAACTATCTTACAGTGGCTTCCCTGATATTCTATCTTCTGCTATTCATCATAATTCTAAAATTACTCTCATTTTCAAATCTCTTCTTCAAATATAAAGCTCTGTAAGCCTGACCTTAAACATATCTGGTTCTATTATTTCCTCACTTAATCCCCGCAACTTCCATTATGACCTCTATGTAAACAGGAATCAAATATTTCAAGAGATTCAGCCTCTATTCCTGGCTAAGGATTGTATTTCTTCCTGCCTTCCTTTTACTTGTGTTTATACATTTTGCTGGAACTTGAAATTCAAACTTAAAAACTGATAATTTCTCTCAGTCTTACAGTATATTCCAACATGATTACTTATATTAATGATGCTACTATGTTCCCAGTATTTTAGTGTTAAAATGCTAGTGTAATCTTTGATCCTATCTTTATGATGTCTAAACCACTGTCTTGTACTGGCCTGATTACTTCATCTACACAGCTCTTGCCCAAATTTAGTCATTTAGTAGTTTGCTTGGAATAATTGCTCTGGCTGTTTTTATCATCTCCTGGCATACAAGTTATTTCGCTTTCAACTAGTGCTTCACACTGCTTTTCTTTCTACTTGTTTTCCTAAAGGAATTACATGAACGTGAGGCCCTGACACTCCCTCTCCCCCCTTACTCCCTCCATGGCATTTCATGTTATTCATACAAGTATTTTTGAACTCTAAGCAATTGCCAGACCAACTTTTATCTGGTCCTAAACTGTCCAAATTTATTTCCCTTTGTCCTGATTAAATATAACACAGATGTGTCCCACACATGTAACTCACATTTTTTTACCCTTTAGCATTCCTTAAGATTTTTTCAGTCTGTGTAAATTTCATGTCCCTGCTATCATCCCAGCTGCAAAACACATCATCTTTGATACATTCTCCTGATATTTCCAGAATACTTTAACTGCTATATCCCCTTACACAATAACTGAAAATAAAGTCATTTACAGAGTTTTTAAGTATATTATACATTGTACTAGATTTAAATGTGTATACTATATAATATATATTTAATATAGCATATGTGACTTATGAATATAAATTAGTTTAATAGACATTTCTGATTTATAGATAAGTAAATAGTAGCACAATGAAATTAAGTAACTTGCTGCACTTTGTGTAAAATTTTGGTTGAGAATCTGAATTGACTTTCTAGGTCTATGTGGACCTAAGTCTAACACCAGTGCTTCATCTACTAAAACGTGACTTCGTATGTAACACTACCTTACTCTGACTGTTCACTACTCTTTATCGAAACTTCTAATTTTTTATCATTTTTACTTTCAATATGGTGCATCAGGTATATATGTAGACATTCCTGTTTTCCCTGAGATCTCAAAATTTCTTCATTTGAATCACGTGTATTTTCTCTACATCCCTTAAACCAGTACTTCACACATTCAGCTGAGGTTTGCAGAAAACTTCTCTGACAGAAAGATACGTTTGTTGTTGTGCATACCAGCACTGAACTGAGATCTAGACAACAGTTCCAATTCCAGATCCAACTGTAATTACTGATGCTTCCAACCATCAAAACTTGAGCTTTAGATCTCTACCATATGAATAGGCATCAGTATGCCTAGTGTTATAATGCAATGAAAGGAACTAGAGGGTCCCTGCCTCTAATACTACAATGCCTACATTTTGACCAAAATAAATTTATTTCTTAGAGGGAAAGTCATTATGACTTATAAGAATGGAATCATATTTGGTTGGAAAAATGCATTCATTTGTAATCACTGATATCATCACTGGGATTTGTTTCTTACAACTTACAGCAAGATCCTGGCTAATATTATAGCATGAGCATTGAGGAAAGCTAAGTTTTATATCCTTCTCTGATATTTACTAGTTATGTTGACTTGGTCAAGTTTTCTAAACATCTTGATCCTCAGTTTCCTCTTCTAAAAAGTGAAGAATTTACAAACACCTACTAGAATTGTGAGGGGTTTTGCTGAATAATATATACAAAATATCTATGAGAGTAGTCAACACATGCTGAAAACCCATTAAATGATAAATAATAATGATATTGAAATTCAATGAAAAATATGCATATAACAGGGATTTGTGGGTAGGAGGGAGAAAGGGGAGAAGAAGTAAAACAAAGCAGAAAGCCATCAAAGACAACTTTCGGGACAAAGGCATCAGCTCAAAATGGATTGAAGACTTAAACCAAGGCCTAAGATTGTAAAACTTCTTGAAGAAAATGTGGGGGAAAATCACCCTATTAACATTGGTCTTGGCATGGATTTCTTGAATTTAACACCAAAAGCACAGGTGCCAAAAGCAAAAACAAAAGATAGGTGGGGATGTGTCAAACTAAAAATCTTCTTCATTAACAAAGGAATAGCAGAAGGAAAAGACAAGTTATAAATGGGAAAAAATCCTTATAAATCATCTACTTAATAGAGGTTAATAATCAAAATACATGAGAATCTCCTATAACTCAACAGCAAAAAACAAAACACAAAACAAACAGCCCAGTTCAAAAATGAGCAGAGGGTAAATGAAAGCTACTTCTTCAAAGAAGATATGCAAATAGCTATAAGAACTATGAAAAGGTGCCCAACATTAGTAATCATCAAGAAAATAAAGATTAAAACCATAATGAACTGTCATCTCACACCTGTCAGGATGGCTGTTACCAAAAACAAAATGATAGCAAGCATTGGTGAAGATGTGAAGAAACTGGAATCTTTATACTTGGTGTAAACTTATATTGGTGTAGCTAGTACAGAAGACAGTTCTTCAAAGTCTAAAAAAATGAAACTACCATGTGATCCAGCTATTCCATGATCCCACTTCTGATATATATCCAAAAGAATGGAAAACAGAATTTCAAAGAGATAAGTGCATCCATGTTCATTGCAGCATCATTTAGAGTAACCAAGACCTGGAAGCAATTTCAATATCCACTGAAATGGATGGATAAATAAAATAGATGGATGAATGGATAAATAAAATGCAGCATATACATACAATGGAATATTATTTGTGCCTTAAAAGGGAGGGAGTCTTACTATGTCTATGAATGGGGCTGAATCTAGATGACATTATGCTATGTGTGAATTAAACATCACAGAAGAACGAATAGTGCATGATTGCATTATATGTGGTATATAACATAACCACACACATAGAAGCAAAGAATACTCACACACACATACACCCCCTCCCCATACACAAAAGAGCACAAGGACATTTTTGGATCTATGATTATGATGATGGTATAATGGATATATGCAGATGTTCTGATTTATAAACATGTGTATATTAAATGTGTGCAAATTTTTGCTTATCAATTATACCTCAATACAGCTTTAAAAAGACAAATTAATAACTTCAAATTTACCCAAGCTTTGGGCATACCTGGTTTTCCTAACTGCATATATATGTATAGATATACACTCATTTGTAGAAAAATATAATGCTTTTGTAACTCACAGTCACGCAATTCCTCAGCCTCCATTTCACTCCAAGATAAATATTTGTCATCAAATAAAATGTAGAATGACATCAGAAAAGGAGCCGTGTATCTGTAAGTAGCCTGTCTCACACATCTCTCTTTTTTTCTTTTTTCTTTTCTTTCTATAAACACCTATTGATGTAACAGGTTCATGGGTGGCAGTTTGGTTCTAGTCATTTGAAAAATCTCAGCACTGGTGGCAATTATGTATGGATATTTGATCTGACCCCAAGAAGAAGGATGCTTTCTGTGGCTGCTTTCAGTCTTTTAGAGGAGACCTTGTGTTTGCTTCCCATGGAAGATGGTAAAAAAACTCTCCACCTATTGAGAGGGTTTTTAAACTCTGAAACTGAACCATTAGAGGGTATAAATTAAATGCTGATCACAGACCCAAGAGTTGGGACTGGTGGCTTGCTTGTGAACTGATCATGGAACATAGATTATAGATTGAGGAAGAAAACTAAGGTAATTACAACTCCAGAATGCAGAATAAGGTACCATTAGGCAGAGGCCACAGAGATGGAAGGTGTTCACTGCCAGAGCAACTAGTTGACCTAGAGTCATGTCTCACAGCTTTTCTGAGCCTTGTTTTCTCATCTATATGATAGGAATGATACAAATGATGGCAAATCTTATGGTGTTGTCAAACTGGGAAAAAATTTGGTAAATTTGATGAATAAATGCCATGTAAGTGATTTTTGTGACTCTTGACCTTAACAGATTGATGTTAAAAATTTCAGAGACTTGGCTAGCATTCCATAAGAGCCAATGCTCTGATATGTTCAGTTTCTCTGCTCTGAAGATCTTTCTTGCCTGTACCAAAGGCATTTGGTTTTTAATTGCAATTGGGACTAATATCCTCCAAAGATCTAGTAGTTGGACTGGTCCTCTGCTTCACTGGGTATTTGTTTTTGGGAGACATCTTTTCTTTTTTTTTTATTTTATAAAAATGAATTTTATTTCAGTTATAGGTGTACAAAAATCATCATAAGTCAATTTGATAGATTTTGTGTCCCAAACCCACAGTGTATCCCCCCACCCCCCAGATTGTTTTATTTGAAAAACCAGGTTTTCCAAAGTCTGTGAGTCATTGTCCATTCTGTAAAAAGCTTCATTGTGTCTTTTTAGTTTCCACATGTAAGCAGTAGCATTGGGTGTTGCTGTTTAATTGTCTGACTGGTTTCACTTCGCATGATAATTTCTAGGTCTATCCATGTTGCTATAAATGTGGGTATTTCGTTCCTTTTAATGGCTGAGGAATATTCTATTGTGTGTATGTACCATATTTTCCCTATCTACTCCTCTGTCGATGGGCATTTAGGTTGTTACCATTTCCTGGCTATTGCATAGAGTGCTGCAATGAATACTGGAGTACAGGTGTCTTTTCGGGTCATGGTGTCTGCTGGATAGATGCCCAGGAGTGGGATTGCTGGATCAAATGGTAATTCTATTTTGAGTTTTCTGAGGAATCTCCATACTGTTTTCCACAGTGGCTGCACCAATTTGCATTCCCACCAACAGTATAATAGGGATCCTTTTTCTCCACACCCTCTCAGGCACCTATTATTTGTAGACTTTTTGATGATGGCCATTCTGGCTGGTGTAAGGTGGTACCTCATGGTGGTTTTGATTTGCATTTCTCTAATGAGGAGCAATGTTGAACATCTTTTCATGTGTTTATTTGCCATCTGCATGTCTTCTTTTTAGCATTGCCTCCCTAGATCCTCTGATCAACTTTGATGGGGTTGTTTGTTTCTTTGGTGTTGAGCTGTGGGAGGTGTTTGTAAATTTTGGAGATTAAAAGTGTCAGTTGCTTCATTTGCAAATATTTTCTCCCATTCTGTGGGTTGTCTTTTCGTTTTGTTTAGGGTTTCCTTTGCTGTGCAGAAACTTTGAAGTTTAATTAAGTCCCATTGGTTTATTTCTCTTTTTATTGTCCTTACTCTGACACATGGATCTGAGAAGATGTTGCTATCATTTATGTCAGAGAGTGTTTGGCCTATGTTTTCCTCTAAGAGTTTTGTAGTATCTGGTCTTATGTCTGTATCTTTAATCCATTTTGAGTTTATTTTTGTGCATGGTGTTAGGAAGTGTTCTAGTTTCATTGTTTTACATGTAGCTGTCCAGT
>PVHT021183705.1:23831013-23847642 GCA_004024745.2 Catagonus wagneri | reverse complement strand
TTAGTCTCCACGTATTTGTATTTTTGGCCATTTTTTACTTGTTGTTGATTTCCAGTCGTATAGCATTATGGTCAGAGAAGATGCTTGAAATGATTTCAATTTTCTTAAAGTTACTGAGGCTTGATTTGTAGCCCAGGATGTGATCAATCTTAGAGAAAGTTCCATGCGCACTTGAGAAGAATGTGTATTCTGTTGCTTTGGAAGGAATGTCCTATAAATATCTCTTAAGTGCATCTGATCTAATGCTTCATTCAGGGCCTGTGTTTCCTTATTGATTTTTTGTCTGGATGACCTGTCCATTGCTGTAAGTGGGGTGTTAAAATCCCCCACTATGATGGTGTTCTTGTTGATTTCTCCTTTTAAGGTTGTTAGCAGTTGCCTTATATATTGTGGTGATCCTATGTGGGGTGCACAGATATTTAAAAAAGGTTATATCTTCTTCTGGGATTGATCCTTTGATCATTATGTAGTGCCCTTCCTTGTCTCTTAAAATGTTCTTCATTTTAAAGTCTATTTTGTCTGATAGGAGTATTGCTACTCTGGCTTTCTTTTGATGCCCATTTGCATGGAATATTTTCTGCCATCCTCTCACTTTCAGTTTGTCTGTGTCTCTAGAAGTGAAGTGGGTCTCTTGAAGACAGCATATATATGGGTCTTGTTTTTGTATCCATTCGGCTAATCTATGTCTTTTGGCTGGGGCATTCAGTCCATTAACACTTAAGGTAATTATTGATATATATGTCCTTATTGCCATTGTATTAACTGTTTGGGGTTTGTGTTGCTCTTTTTTTCTTCCCTTATTCTCTTGTTGTCTCCTCTCACAAGATGGCTATCTTTAATGTTGCATTTGAGTTGATTTTTCTCATTTGTTTGTGTATCCATTGTAGATTTTTGGTTTGCAGTTACCCTGAAGTTTTGATATAGGACTCTATATATAAATGAGATTGTTTTAAGTTGTTGGTTTCTTTTTGCACCTGCATCTCCAGTGACCTGCATTTGTGCTCTCTTCTCATGATTTCTGGTTTTGGTAGCATAATTGTGCATGGATGATTTAGTATCTTTACTGTATATATGCCTTTCCTGGTGAGCCTTGTCATTTGTGGTGTTTTTGTTTCTGTTTGTGGCCTTTTGTTTTCTGTCTAGAGAAGTTCCTTTAGGATTTGTTGTTAAGCTGGTTTAGTGTTGCAGAAATCTCTTAGCTTTTGCTTATCTGGAAAGATTTTGATCTCTCCTTCAAATCTGAATGAGAGCCTTGCTGGGTAAAGTGATCTTGGTTGGGAGTTTTTTCCTTTCATCACATTAAGTATATCATGTCACTCCCTTCTGGCCTGCAGAGTTTCAGCTGAAATATCTGCTGATAACCTTATTGGGGTTCCCTTGTATGTCATTTGTTTCTTTTCCCTAGTTGCTTTCAATATTTTCTCTTTTTCTTTAATTTTGGTCATTTTGATTAATATGTGTCTTGTGGTGTTCCTCCTTGGGTTTATTTTAGATGGTACTCATTGCACTTCCTGGATTTGAGTGAGTGGTTCCTTTCCCATATTAGGGAAGTTTCCAGCTATTATCTCTTCAAATATTTCTTATGTCCCCTTCTCTCTCTCTTCTCACTCTGGCACCCCTATAATACAGAGGTTGGTGCATTGAACATTATCCCAGAATTCCCTGAGACTCTGCTCATTTCCTTTCAATCTTTTATCTCCTTTCCCTTATGCATTAGTTATTTCCACTAATCTGTCCTCAACTTCACTGATTCGTTCTTCTGTCTCCGTATCCTACTGTTGGCTGTTTCTGATGAATTTTTTATTTCAGTTATTGTATTTTGCATCTCTTTTTGTTTAATGTTTACATCTTGTATTTCTCTGCTCAGTGTTTCCTATAAATTATCAATCTTTGCCTCCAGTTTATTTCCAATGCCTTGCATCATCTTCAGCATCAACAGTCTAAAGTCCCTTTCTGGGAAGCTGATAATCTCCTCATCACTGAGCTGTTTTCCTGGGCTTTTTTCTTTCTCCCTTATCTGAGTTAGAGTTTTCTGTCTTTTCATTTTTTTTAGGTTTTTGGTGTGGTGACCTCTTTGTTGACAATAGAGTTGTAGCCTCTATTAGTTCTGGTATTTGCCTCCCCTGTGGCTGAAGTTGGTATGGCAGGGGCTTGCTGTAGGCTTCCCGATGGGAGGGACTGATGCCTGCTCACTGGTAGGTGGGGTTGATTCCTTTCCCTCTGATGGGTTTGGCTTTGTCTCTGGATGAGATTAGAGGCTGGCTGTGTGCCTGAGTGGTCTTTAGGCAGCCCGTTTAGTGATGGGTGGGGCTGAGATACCACCTGGATTATTGTTTAGCCTGGGTCTTCTCATTGCTAATGGGAAGGACCAGATTTTCCCAGAGATGGCCACCTCCAGAGAAATGCAGGCTGATGAATGTTCCCAAGAGCTTCACCTCCAGTGCCCTTCCCCCACAACAAGCACAGTCACCCCTGTTTTCCCAGGAGATCCTTCAAGATTTGCAGTCAGGCTCCACCCAGATTCCTGTGGAGACTTTGCTTTGCCCTGGGACCCAGTGCATGTGAAAATCTGCGTGTGCCTTTCAAGAATGGGGTCTCTGTTTCCCCCAGTCCTGTGGAGCTCCTGCACACAAGCCCCGCTGGCCTTCAATGCCAGATGCTCCAGGGGCTCTTTGTCCCTGTGCTCGACCCCCAGGTGTGGGGTTTTGACGTGGGGCTCAGAACTCAGTCCTGTAGCTGAGTCTCTGTGCTGCAGTTATTTTCCAGTTTATGGGGCTTCCCACCTGGGAGGTATGGGGTTGCCTCTATGGTGTAATTGCCCCTCCTACCTCTTAATGTGGACTCCTCTTTGTCTTCTGGAGCAGAATATCTTTTTTGGAAGTTTACATTCCATTTGGTTGAAGGTTGTTTGGCATTTGGCTGTAGTTTTGTTGGTTTTTGGGGGAGAATTTGAGCTCCAGTCCTTCTATTCCGCCATCCTAATCCAATCTCCCGGGAGACATCTTTTCTTAAATTAGGAGAAAGAACATAACATTGGAGACCAGACAGTAGATGTCTATATTTGTGGTAATTTTAAAAAGGTATAGCAATATAATAAAAAATAAAACATCCTTATAGTCTCATTAAGTTACCTTCAGAATGAAAATTTATTTTCCAAAGTAAAGTTCCTTTTTCTCCCTTCTATTATTTCTTTTTTATTTTTATTTTCTCTTTTAAAGCCACACCTGTGGCATATGGGAGTTCCCAGGCTAGGGTTCAAATTGGAGCTACAGCTGCCAGCCTACATCACATCCATACCAATGCAGGATCCAAGCCATGCCTGTGACCTACACCACAGCTCACAGCAGTGCTGGAGCCCTGACTCACTAAAGAAGGACAGGGATCATACTTGCATCCTCATGGATACTAGTCAGATTCATTTGCACTGTGCCACATTGGGAACTCCCTCCCTTCTATTATTTGTGAAGCCTTGTCCATTGAATAAAATATTAATCCGTTCAAGGGAACATATGACCATGATAAAAAGACAAAGGTTTTAATCATTCATTTGGCAGATACTTATTTTGTGCCAATTGTAGGCTGGGCTCTGTGATCCTCAGAGTCTGAAGGAAAGGGTGGAGATGATGGGAAGACAAACAGGTATGCGGGGAAGTACAGTGATACATAATAAGCATTTAAGTCAGACATGGGGTTCAAAAAAAATCTCAAAGGAAGCAATGTCTTTATAGAGACCTGAAAAATGATACTAAATGAAGATTAGAATTATTTTCAAATGGAAAGAGCAGTATGTGCTAAGACAATGCATTTGTGCCACTCTCTTTGAGCAAATCATGTATTTTAAGGTGAGGCATGATTACTGCATTAGGTAGAAAGGCAAGAGGGGATCAGATTATCCATAATAATGTAAATCATGTTAAATTTGAGCTTTACCTAATAGCAAGGGTTGAGGTGGCATCAAAATATTGTACCAAACATGTGACTCTAGTTTTAGTAAGGCTGAGGTTTAAAGGAACTGGGATATCTAGGAAGTTACTAAGGAGAGATGGTGGTTGCCAGACCTAATATACTACTGTTCAGCAAGTGCATATTGAACGCTATTGTGTCATTTGTTTTATCTCAGGTCTCATAGGAGAATTAAATGTGTCACAGTGCTTGCCCACAAGGAAAATCTGTTTGCTACTTTGATTGTTATAGTTTCCCCAAATAGCTCAATGTCAGAAGGCAAACATTTAATTTCCTGGGATTTTATTGGAGCTCAAACCAAAAATTGTACTGGACAAAATTAAGCAGTCATGGAAAACCTTTATCAACACTACTGCAATAGGAGAGAGAGGCCAGACTGCAATCTGAACTCAGTGTTGCTGAAACAAGAGGCTGGAGAGTTTTAAAGAGCTGGAGTGGGAAAACGTTTAGGCCATCTGTGTTTGCTAATTGGCCTTGCCCAAAGGAAAAGTAAATTTTCTCCTATCTTCATGACAGCCGGTAGCTTCACAATGAAACATCCACAGCGGTTAGATTCCTACCTTCCAGGAGACTTGAAGATAGGGTTGCTATTTTCCTTGATGATTATATTTCAAATAGATAGCTCCCAGGTCCTTGAGAAAGACATTCCTGGGTTATTATGGAAAGAGGCTAGAAGAAGATTTACATCTCAAAGGAACAGATAAAGAACTTGTAATTACAAGTTTTCTAAAGTAAGTGCGCTTAAAAAAAGGAGGTGAAGGGATTGGAGGCACAAAAACCTTGTCTAAAATTTGGTCAAGCTGAGGGAAATGTTAAGGCTGACTTGGTCAGATGCAACCTGCCAGAACATATTCTGCAGAGATAAAATTTTATTTTGAAATCATCTAATGAGAACTGTATTTAACAATATATATGTTTATCAAATGTAAAAATGTTAGTCTTCGTTTAGATTCTGCCAAAAGCGGACCTTAAGATAAAGACCGAATCATTCCAAAAAGCAGCAACAAGAGTGAGGTGAGTGAGACAGGGAGGGTAGAAAATTCAATAAAGTCATGCTATGAAGGTGCACTATTGAGTTGCTGGTAGTGGCTATATGAACTTGGCAAGGACCCCTGAGAGCGGTACCAAAAAAAAAAAAAAGGTAATGCAAGACATTTAATGAAATGTGCTACAAGCTTTCCCCCTGCAATTGGTTCTGAGAGTGAAATTGATATGCATTATGTACCTCCTTCACTACCCATTCTAGATTTTTCCCTCACCTTTAAGGAGAAAATTAGCCCCTATGTTGTTTGTTTGCTGTTGTGACCCAATCCTTCATCCTGAGGGATAATCCGTTGGTTTTTCTTTGCTTGTCAGACTGTGTTGGCTTTAATTTCTTACTTACTGTACAGACCAGACATAAAAACCCCAAAGTGTATCTTAGTCGGTTTTCATAGTTCCAAATATAATTCTTCTCATCTCACGATATAATAGCAATGCAGCTTCTCATGATATGCAGGGTTGATAACCCCAATCTTTCTTTGCCTGTTGGCCTTCCTGTGTGTGGAGACTAAAGTGACCTGGCAGCATTTTCAACTTTAGGTTCAGTAGAATTTTCATTATGTCTCTCAGTGGAAATATCTTTTTCTGGAAAATAGGAATTTTAATACAACAAAGCTTAAAATCGTAGTGCCTGAAAACACAAATTCTATAACAGGTTTTTGGGAATAATGGAAAGAAGGGCCAAACATATCCTTCTATTATTTTCCAGTCTGATGTAGTCTAGTTATTGGCTTTGATATTACTATAGCACATATACAGAATTCTTGAGAATAATTTCCACTCCGCAGTGTGTCATCCACAAGCTGGTACTTTAGCTGAGCCTTTAATAATTGATTACAATTCTATCAGGACCTCTGCTTTGCCATGATAAAGTATATGGTAGAAAGAATTAACAATCTGGTCATGAGTCCATAGTCACATCTTGCTTTAAAATGAATCTTTTGGTCCAAAGCAACATTTTATAGGATCCATTGTCACTAAATCAGGCTAATCTTAATAATTCTGTAAGCCCTTGGATTATGGGGCTGGCAAGATACCGTAGGATGAGATGCCAAACCCGTATCCGAAGTAGTTGTCATTTCTAATAAGAATTACTGCTTCTGCAAGGTTGAATGAATCCAGCAGAGTCAACTCACCAGCAAGTGGCTGGCTGCTCCTATTGAGGGATATTCCCATATGGAGCATTCAGCTTCTGTCACTGATGTTGACTTGTTAGACATTTATCTGCAGCAGTGGCTAGATCTGCTTTGATGAGAAAGAGCCCATGCAGAGCCTCCATCCCTGCCACCATGGCTACTCCTTCCATAGCCCCATTCACAAGCCGTGGAACAGCTGAGAACAGAAGCTGGTAGACATCTACTGGAGGACCCATTCTATCCCCTGGATTCTTTAATGCCTCACCCACAGTTGAATTCTCTGTTGACTGTTGAGTAAGATACAAAAATCTGTACACTTGGTGCTACATCTTTTAATCTATGTGCCTTGTTCCTGTACCTACCCTTTTCTGTCTTCTAAAGTTGCTTATTTTCAGGTCCCTAATCTAGCTAGAAGCTGAAATCTAAGTTCATCATTTGGTCCAAATCAAATTGATAACTAAGTGCAACAAATCGGGAAAATGTCCACTTGATGAGTTCACATGCCTTTGGTTACACTCTTGGAAGGACTTAAGCCAGGATTACATTTATCACCTATCATAATTTTAAAAATAAATTTCCCTTGGAGTTTCCACTGTGGCTTGGCAGGTTAAGGACCTGATGTATGTGAGGATGTGGGTTCAATTCCCTGGACTCACTTAGTGTGTAAAGGATCTGGTGTTGTCTTGTTTGTGGCAGAGACCAGCAGCTGCAACTGATTTGACCCCTAGCCCAGGAACTTCTATATGTTGTAGGTGCAGCTGTAAATCAATCAATCAATCAATCAATCAATCAATAAATAACTGCCCTCTAGCTGTAGGAAATGTAAGTCTGTGTGAAGGTGGCCCAAATGACTTGTTGCTTTCACCGCATGCCCTAAATTATATGTGTCTGATGGAATCCTGCCATTCTTTTTCTTTAGGTGTCTAAAGCAGTTAACAAAAGCAACTAACTCCACTATTCTTAAAATTGCTATCTCACCCAGACTGTCCAAGTACTAGAGCTATTCCACAAATCAGTGTTTGCTCTTATATCTGTTATATCTCAATCTACCCCAACTTAAAATCATTGTAATTATGATATTTCAGCACATCAAATGTTATCAATTCTGCATTAACTATCAGCAAGGCAGTCTGTATTGGCATCAAAGTGGTCCAATATCAGACCAATTCGAAGGGTCTATTTCCTATGTTCATTTCTCTTTTTTTGTGCAGTATTTTTTTTTTCATTATAGCTGGTTTACAGTGTTCTGTCAGTTATCTACTGTACAGCATGGTGACCCAGTTACACATACATGTATGGATTCTTTTTTCTCACATTATCATGATCCATTGTAAGTGGCTAGAAGATATAGTTCCCAGTTCTACAGAGCAGGATCATCTTACGTTCATTTCTTAGTTCTACTTCAGTTTCTCCTAGTGATGGGGAATGGGTACAACTATCTCATTTGCATAGTGATCCTTCAGAGTAGGAGAGAGAGAGAGTAGAGAAGAGTGATATAACGAAGGGAAAACCTTAAGTTTTGCATGATCAAGTTTGCCTCTGTGGGAAATGAAGGATGAATTCCTTGGGGAACTCTGAAAAATTCCTCCCAAAATGACCTGATAAAGAATGGGCTCAGGCATTTATCTCTTGGCCCTGTGTCCTATTGTTTGAGAGTTGCCCCCAAGGGCCTTAATAGTCCTTCAGTAGGATTTCTACCTTAACTTGGTTTGAGCTGGATCCCAAAGACATGAGACAGGAATGTAGAGAGATTCACAGTGAGTTCTGAGGAGCAGCACTATCAGCTTGCATAGGCTAGTTCACAGCCTTTTGACTCAAATCAGAGGTGGGCTGATAGAATGTGATACTAAACATCAAAAGCATGTTATAGTATTCTCTTTTAAATCATTCACAAAGAAAGAAAATGAATAACAACAAAATCAACAAACCAACAATAATAAAAAAGATTTAGAATGACAAATCATGAATATCTCATGTATCTTAGTGATGACTGTTAATTAGTTGCTTTTCACTGAGCTTTTGCATATCCAAGCTTGATAAATGTGATAACAGGAAAATAAATCTCCTATATAGTAAATATTCTAATAAATGAATATACAACAATAGTTATTGGTTACCAGATTCCAGTATAAATAGCTCAGGAGATGCTGCATGGAGAGATGCTACATGCTTCCAGTCCAACAGAGAAGTGTCTTTAAGTCAACAAAGTGAATAGAGCTCAGTGTAAAAGAAAGAAGAGAGAACATGCCATAAGATTCATGAAAGAGGGAAAGATTAGTTGAGAAAGTAAACGTGGTTTTATGAAATAAGATCAGTTTAATTGGGCTTTAAGACATAACAATACAATTATTGAAAAAGGCTAAGGGCATTTGAGAGGAGAACTGTAATGAAGAGAACAGTAGAAGCAAAGAGGGTGTGTGCTCAGTGACTACCAAGTAGTTCTACCTGGGCTGGTTCCATGACTTAATTCTTTTTCAAAATGAGAAGTTCGGGAAATAAATACTGTCAAAATTTGAAGGAATTTTTTTTTTAATTATATGAACTCACCTTGTGATATATATCGGGAATATCATCCACTGAGAATGAACTGCCCAGCCATTAGTTTCTAAAGCCACAGGGCACAGATGCCAAACAAGGAAGTTTATGTGCCTCAGCCATGGGGGAGTGTCGCAGTTTGAACTGCATAACCTTGGAAGGAAAAAATAGACCATGGTTTCCAATAATGTCAAGGTCTGGCCAAGAAGAATATGGAAATGGAAAAAGCAGCAAGGCAGAACTATGATTTTCTGTAATTATTCACTCTTGAAACTTGAAGTTTTCCTCAAAGCAGAACAGAACTGCTCTTTTTAATCTATTTTTTTTTCTCCCAAGGTCTGGGCTGAAGTTTCAACTTTAAAGTGCAGGTGGGCTTTCAAGTTACAGCACGGCAGGTCTCGCTGTTACTAACAACAAAATTTCTTTCATCAGCGCTCATGTTCAAAGGGAAGAAAAGCTTCAAATGCATATGTTTTCAAAGGGACTAAGGGTCTGAGCATCTATAGAGCCAGTCACACCTATGAGCTCATGCCAGCTAAAGTTAGTATATTAACGTGATTAAGGAAAAAATTGTCATATCTTAAAGGGCAAATATTCTGTCCTTTTTGGTGCCTGATGCCTTGCAGGCACTCAATTCCAAGGTGTTGATGAGAACCAGGGTCAAAAACTTTTGTTTTCTGTATCTGTTTTTCTTTTAAATTTATTATTCATATTATCATTATTTGAGGTGTCTGGACAATGTGAAGGAGACAGCATAGGGGAGGAACAGAAGTTTCTCTTCTAATTAGAACTGGTGCTGCTATAGTCAGACTCATTTCTGGATTTGGGCCAGTGAATAGTTAAACTTTTCTCCCAATGTACTAAATATACCACATGGCATCTGAGACTGGACTCAATCCCAGAACCAAGCACAGGTTCAGAAGGAAGACAGTTGAGTCCTGGCCCAGTAGATAATAAAGTCTCCTCATTAGGATTTTTCCTTTAGGTATGTTTCTATATAAAAGTGAGAATAAGACACATTCAGAGGGGCAGTCTGCCACCTGCATTATCTGGGTTGGTATCGGCTATCTTGCTCCACTATCTATCTCTTCTCTGCCATCCTATAACAATGCTTTCCTTTGAGACAACATGAAAGGCTCCTTTGAGAAATACCTTTTAGTATGCATTTCCAAAAGTAAATGATAAAAATGTTCTGAGAGAAAGGAATGATTGAAATAATTCAGCAGTTAATCCAGACAGCACTCATGTCATTTGGAGCATCTTCACTTATTGGGTTAATAGGGGCTGTGGCATGAATAGAGACTCAAGCAAGGGCTAACTTTCAACACCAGTTATTTCAATGTAGGCTAGCTTTATTTTAAGAGAATCTGAGACACAAAACATGCAAGTCAATTAATCAGGACACCGTGTTTACTGTATTTAATTTAAAGCAGGGGTTCTCTAAATTTTAGTTTTGTAAGTATTCTATAGGATGTTACTTGAATAACAATGAAAATTGTAGTTATACTCAAATATTTCTTGGGATTAGCACATGCCATGCCAAGTAGAAATTCATCCATGTATTTACAGAGCTAAAAAGAGACTCTATTTTGTCTATAACTATGAAATTATAGTTGATTTTATTCTTTTGTGTTTGCCTTCCTTCAGATGGTGAGCAACTTGAGGATGGAAACCAGGATTTTGATCTTATTTAACTAATTTATCAATTTGTTTATTTATTTTAGCCCAATGTTTTGGCCATAACAATAAAACTAATAATATTAGTAAATATTAAATGACAACTTGTTTTGTATTTTCTATGTGCCAGGTACTATTCTAGGTGTGTTTTACATGCATTATTCTATGAAATAACCACAACTGAATTTAAAAAGGGTAAAGATAAAGATTTAACCCTAAATCACACGGCTGCTCTGATGGAGACAAATACTTGAACCCAAATGTTTTGACTCCAGATCCATGTTTTTATCTGCCTTAGGTATAGGGGGCTTTTGTCTTTGATTTTGCTTCTCTGAGAAGGGGGGGCACTGAGACAAGTGTTTTTTAAATTTTTTTTTTATTAAAGTATAGTTGATTACAATGTTCCTTCAAGTTCTGTTGTACGGCAAAGTGACCCAATCACACACATTACGCTGTGATGTATGGTAGGTCCGCATTCCCCATATATTCCAAATATAACGGTTTGCATCCAAAAAAAGCCTCAAATGACCATGCATCCCACTCCCCCCACCCTTCTGCCCCCTCGGGAACCCCAAGTCTGCTCTCCTTGGCCATGACCTGTTTATATTTTTTTAATATAGGATCATCTGTTCCATATTTTAGATTCCACAAATAAGTGATATCACATGGAATTTGTCTTTCTTTCTGGCTTACTTCACTTGGTATGAGAATCTCTAGTTCAATCCATGTTGCTGCAAATGGCATCTGTTTGTCTTTTTGTGACCAAGTAATATTCCATTGTATATATGTACCATATCTTAATCCATTCATCTGTTGATGGCCATTTAGGTTATTTCCATGTCTTGGCTGTTGCGATCAGTGCTGTGATGAACATAGTGGTGCATGTATCTTTTTCATAGAAAGTTTGTCCAAATATATGCACCAGAGTGGGATTGCTGTATCATATGGTAGTTCTACATTTCGTTTTCTGAGGTACCTCCATACTGTTTCCATAGTGGTTGTGCCAATTTACATTCCCACCAACAGTGAAGGAGGGTGCCTTTTTCTCCATACCCTCTCCAGCATTCGCTCTTTGTTGACTTGTTAATGATGGCCATTCTGATTTGTGTGAGCTGGTACCTCAAAATAGTTTTGATTTACATTTCTCTAATAGTGATATTCAGCATTTTTTTCATGTGCCTGTTGCTATATCCATCTGTCTTCCTTGGAGAAATATCTATAGGTTGTCTGCCTATTTTTTAATTAGATTCTTTGTTTTTTTGTTGTTGATTTTCATGAGTTGCTTGTATGTTTTGGAGGTTAGCTCCTTGTCTGTTTCATCATTTGCAAAGATTTTCTCGCATTCTGTGTGTTGTATTTTCATTTTTTTAATGGTTTCCTTTGCTGTACAAAAGCTTTTGTGTTTAATTAGGTCCCATTGTGTTTATTTTTGTTTTTATTGACCTTGTTCTGGGAGGTGGGTCAAACAAGATGTTGCTGTGATATGTGTCAAAGAGCTTTCTGCCTGTTTTCCTCTAGGAGTTTATAGCATCTAGCCTTATATTAAAGTCTTTAATCCGTCTTGAGTTTATTTTTCTTATGATGTTAGATAGTGTCCCATTTTCATTCTTTTACATGTAGTTTTCCCAGCATCATTTATCAAAGAGACTATCTCGGGTGTTCTTTTCATGGCTCAGCAGACATGAATCTGACTAGTAACCATGAAGAGTCTATCTTTCTTCCACTGTTATATTCTCGCCTCCTTTGTCATAGATTAGTTTACCATGGGTACTTGGGTTTACTCCTGGGCTTTCTTTGATATTCCATAAGACAAGTATTTGATTGCAAATTGTTTGGTAAGTGATCCAAGGAGCACAGCTAGGAGAAGTGAGAAATGAGATAGAAAGGGAAGGAAGCCAATGAGGGGACATGTTAATTAGCAAGTTACTGCTCCCCCTGCTTGGGCTTTTGAGGGGGGATGCTATTGAACACATCCAGAGTCCTCACCCAATTAGCAAGGATTATTAGGAGCTGTTCTTGGGGTGTCAACTCTCCAGCATGTCTGGGCTTCCCTGTGTATGGACTGAACACAGTTCCATAGCCCTAGGAAGCTCTCAGTAGAGAGTCATAATGAGTTAGGTATGGTGTCTACTTCTTCAACACAAGCACACATTTTTGGACAACAAAAAGAGAAATTAGAGATGTGATGTATTTACTAATTCTGGGTCCTCTGATGACAAGTTAAAAAGTTAGTGAAAGCCTCTACTGGGATCTCCAATTGCAGTGTTAGTTTTGTGGATCCCAGTCCTGTTATGAGGAGGTGAAGGTTGTTTGTTTGTTTATTTATTTGTTGGTGGCATTTCAAAGCTGTTCATACAATTACTACATGGTCATTTTCCCCTTATCAGAGATAGCGCACCCAGCCTTCCCTGGCACCAATTAAGTAAAGGGGGAAAAAAAACGGACAAAATTTAGAGTTCCTTTATCACTTCATTGCTTTACTTAATTGACCTGTTTGAGTTTGTGCCAGAACCAGATCTTGTTAGAGTGGCAAAGTTTAAAAATTAACTTAAATTTCAATTTCATGCAGCATTCAACATAGAAAAATTTATAGTTGGTGGGGGGGTATTTAAAATGTTCTGGGATGGAGAATGTGTGTTTTGGAAAAAGAAGCAAATTAGTAGCTTCATGTACTGAAGTCTTTAATAATACGGTAATCTAAGGCTGAGTTATTATGAATTCTGAATAAGCGTTGTCTACTCTTTAAAATTTCCCATGGCTTACTGTCAAATATATTAAAATGGATTTGGAAAGTCTGTAAGCCTTCTAATCATGGATAAAATATATTCTTTTATGGGGCTCTAAATTTGTGGTAATTATGTGCCATTTAGTTAATCTCCCTACATTATTTACCAAGCATATTTTGTAGTCAAATACTTGAAGAGTTGACAGGGTAATGTTCAACAGCAACTATCAGCAAAAGTGAGAGAGAGAGGGAGGTTAGGGGGAATAAAGCATCTGAATGTAAAAATGATTTGTTTTCATGTTATTTATGGATTATTCTATTCAGTGAATAAGATAGTTAACAGAGCCACCTATGTTCCATTAAACACTCAGGTTTGGAACACATATTTAAAAAAATAGAACCTTAGGAACACAATGACTCCCCAACACAAAAAGCAGATTTAATGAGAATGAGTTTTAAGAATCCAATTGTAGCACCCACATCACAGATACTGGTAAACAGCTGAGGCATGTGAGGACAGCATAGCTGCTTAGATATTCTGGGGCTCCAAAATAATTGCTCACAATAAATAGCTTTTCTGAAGCTTCTCAGAATTGGAAAGGATTTATTTTCCCAAATCATAATTGACAGCTATTGAGAATGATATTGCAATGATGCGTTTGGCCACCTAAATATTTCCAGACCCTCCTCACTCAGACAGGGTAGCTGAAAATACTTTGATATTTATAAACTCCCCTGTGACAAACACCTTGGTGGTAACACTCAGAATGGCCCCGTGGCTTCCTGGGGATCACAAGGGAAGGGAATTAAGACTCTGCCTTACAGCTATAAGTCATATAAGAAAATGGAACTTGAAAAGGGTGATATCTGGGCTGTTGGCACACAAAAGACCATTTTCTGTTTTGTTTGTGACATGAAGACCCAATTAAAATCTTGGACAAACACAATTCTAATCACACAATCTCAGCAGAAAGTTTTTATACTAAAGTCAGTATATATTATAACAATATGATACATAGGTGATCAGGTTAAAGTAGAACCTTAACCACTGGATATGGTTCTCTTACACTTTGAATATTATAGAACAAATAAAATGTTTTCCTTTCCTCATATTTTAAGCTAATAAGTTACAAAAGATTAATGCATATTGGCAAGAGTGCCATTCCCAGCGAGACTTGTCTCTGTGTCTAATGCCAGTTTCTTTTTCCTTTGTGTTTCCTATATCCCATCCATTGCCAAGGCGTGTGCATGGGCTTCTTCTATCATATGGGCTTACCAAGTCTCAATAGGTTTTATTTATTTTAAAAGAAGGTTAATGATACTGGGTACTATGAATATTGTTCTGGAAACCCAATTTCTTCTTGGGTCCCATGAAAGTTTTCTGCATGACTTCTTTTTGTCCTGGGGCATGTCTATGATCAGAAGAGCAAGACTGACTATTTGACTATCAAAGGTCTTAAGCTTTAAGCCAATCATGGCAGGTCTGACAGTGATGTGTCTGAGTAGATGACTTTAGTTTAGCTATCTCAACCATGCATTCGTAGGCCTAGGGAGATACACTTGGAATATAAACTCCTTGATTTTGATCTGATACCCAAAATGCTAAAGGAGATTCTCTAAACAGGTGAAAACAATAAACAAAAGATTATTTTGCTGGAAATGCTAACATACACAGATTTGGAGGGCAGGGTGGAGAGAAGGATGCTTATCTGTTCTGAGGAAGAGGTCAAGAGGAAATACCAATACTACCATTTGAATTGAGAGGTTTCTTGGCTTCAGAGTTGTCCCAATTCATCTTATTCTGTTTTTGTACCAATTCATTAAAATATGCAGGGAAATGGCAATCATAGCTATTAAACAGATTGAAAAAGCAAGAGCTATAGAGTGTGTAGTTTTGCACAGTCACTTAGATAGTGATGGTGATGAAACACCATCCTTACTGACTCGGAGTTCAAGGCTTTTCCTTCCTAACCACATTAACACTGAATTTCTTGTTCTTCCCACTTCCACTCTGCAATCACTAGGTAAAATATATGTTGGCATTCAAGGCACACTTGAATAATGCAGCCATATCTGAACTCCTTCCCAGATCAAATGAGTACATCTTGCAAAGGAAATACACAGTGAATCTAAAAATGTACATTCCATTCATTTTGCACCATGATATCAGAGGAATTTGTCAAAGCTTGTTTATTCTGATTTATAACAGTATATAAGCCAGTCTTATAAATAATGACTAGCCATACAAAACACTTTATACAAATGAGAGCAGATCCAGGGGATAAGATAATTTTATATATGCATATAATGGCCTCTGTTATTTATTATTATTTTCAATGTCTGCCTTTCTCACCAGAGTAAATACTAGACATGACTGAATCCATTGTCTTTTATATTTTCTTTAGATATAATTCTCCATAGGTGACAAACAAATGGTGTTTTTACTGACATATCTCAGCTGCTCTAAAAAGAAAAATGCATTATTTCTTTTATATTATTATGCTTATTAAAAAAACTCTTTTAGCAATAAACGCTACTTAGTGGTCACAGTCAACACATTAAAGATAATGTCAAATTACAGCTATGTTCATGAAAGGCCATTTACATTAAAAAAGAAAAAAGTAGTATGGCCTAAAATAATCTAACTAGTCTAGTCTGGTGTATTTTATGAAATGAAAGAATATACTACATTTCAATTGGGACACTAATAACATCAGTCTTATAATAGATAATAACATATACCTCAATGTATTTCAAAAAGTGGAAATGGCACAGATGACCATCTTTAATCAAAATTATTAAACCAATATATTAATAAATTAATAAAGCTGTAAAACAAATAGAACAAGGAGAGACTAAAAACAAAAGTCATAGCATTTATATAAAGTAAGATTTAACAAGGTTTATATTCAAGCATATGAAAGCAATGTAAAAGTATAAATATTTTTTCCATTGCTTAATGAATTTTGTTACAATTATAGGTGTACAAAAATCATCATAACTCAATTTGATATCATTTCTGTCCCAAACCCTCAGTGCATCCCCCCACACCCCAGATTGTCTTATTTGGAATCCATAGGTTTTCCAAAGTCTGTGAGTCATTATCTGTTCTGCAAAGTTCATTGTGTCTTTTTAGTTTCCACATGTAAGCGGTAGCATTGGGTGTTGCTGTCTAATTGTCTGACTGGTTTCACTTCGCATGATAATGTCTAGGTCCATCCATGTTGCTATAAATGTTATTTCATTCCTTTTAATGGCTGAGTAATATTCCATTGTGTGTATATACCATATCTTCCCTATCCACTCCTCTGTTGATGGGCATTTAGGTTTTTTCCATGACTTGGCTATTGCATGAGTGCTGCAATGAACACTGGAGTACATGTGTCTTTTTGAGTCATGGTTTCCTCTGGATAGATGCCCAGGAGTGGGATTGCTGGATCAAATGGTAATTCTATTTTGAGTTTTCTGAGGAATCTCCATACTGTTTTCCACAGTGGTTGCACCAATTTGCATTCCCACCAACAGTGTAATAGGGTTCCTTTTTCTCCACAC